>JAHXMQ010012338.1:27617263-27640499 GCA_020466415.1 Ammodramus savannarum pratensis | reverse complement strand
GGGGCCTTTAAGGGAGAGAATAAGAATAAAAGAGACGGAGTTTTTAGCAGAGCCTGTTGCAACAGGACAAGGGGTTATAGTTTTAAATGAAAAAAACTAATGCAGGCTAGGTGTAAGGAGGAAATTTTTAACAATGAGGGTGGTGAAACACTGGGACAGGCTGCCCAGAGAGGTGGTGGATGCCCCATTCCTGGCAATATTCAAGGTTAGGTTGCCCTGAAGATGTTCTGCTCATGGCCTGGATGAACTTTAAAGGTCCCTTCCAGCCCCAACCATTCTGTGATTCTGGCCTGCTCTTACTGCCTGGGAGAAGACAACAGAAGGATAAAGGAAAGGGCCCAAAATGCAGCCACAAGGGGCAGCTACAGGAAGATTCAGGTTTGGGGGTCATGAACAGACAGATCTGGGGGAGCAGGGCTGAGGGGCAGGAGGCAGTGGAAGGGGTTCAAGGAAACAAAGGACAGCAGGCACAATTACTTATAAAGAGGTTGGGAAATGTTCTTGGTCAAGAAAAACTAATGTCCTGTTTTGTGGGTTACAGAGCAGCAGAAAATATTTTAGAGGCAGGAAACAGAGCCACAGCAGCACAGCTGAGGGCAAATTCCACGGTGCTGCAATGAACAAGGAAGATGTGGAATTTCTGCTGTGCCACTAAAGTTTGCAACAGAACTTTTTGCAGTTTTTCAAGGATGTAGTTTCCCCTGAGATCTATAAACTTATTGTCCAATTCTCTAAGAACTGCCAAGGAGAATTGTAGCACAGAATTTTCTCTCTGAGATTTCAAACATCAGGCAAGAGACTTCACTGGTCAGCCAGCACTTGGCAAATCTGAATATCAAAACGTGTTTGTCACCCTCCTCCTCAGCTGACACAGGCAAGGACATCAATCCACTACCAGAAGGAGCAGCTGCTTTTGAGAATAGGAGGCAGATGAGGAGCACTAATAAAGGAGTACCTGTGATGTAACCAGTGCCAGACCTGACTCAGTCCAGGCTCCAAATGCACAAACTTTTTCTTGCAGTAATGAAGCAAATCTTTAATATGCTGTGTTTCCACCATGTGCTCAAAATATCTGTATTGTTAGATTTCCTCATCACTCACAAACAAAAAAACATGGACACTGCTGATGAGCAGCTGATCTTTGGACTTCTGTTTTAAAAGAAAGAGGTGTTTTTTTTGGTTTTTTTTTTTTTTGATGAATGGACTTCTGTGTACACAAACTACTGTAATTTTGATTTGGAACACTACCTTAAAGCTCTGATTTTCTGGAAGCAGCGTAGCCACCTTATTAAACACCTCCAAGGCAGACAGAATACATCTACTCCCCTTCCATGCCCTTTGTGGGTCTATAGATGAGGCAGGTGGAAGCATGAGGAGCAGAGACAAGAGAATTTCACTAAAAGCTTGAACAGCAATGAGTGGAATTAATACCCACACATCAGTCTCATAGAAGAGGACAGGGAAATAGGAAATGCCAATAGAAAACTCCACTTCCTTCCATGAGCAGCAATCCTGACTTGTTAGCTCCTCTCACTCTGCTATCCTTCCCTTTCTTGCCCTCTCAAATCCTCAAAATATTTTATCTGGAACAACTTTATAGGAACAACCATCCCCTGCCCCCTGTGCATCCTTCTTCAGAGAATGCTTTGTCACTGTTGTTTCTGTGCAATAAGAGGCATTGGTGGTGATGCTCACAGTCCTGACAGGTGGAAACATTTTCTTCCTTTTCAGTTTATCTATAGCAGTGACACCTTTTTTCTCCTTTAAATATGTTATTTTCAGCTTCTCATTTGTGGAGTTGACTTGTCATTATTAACTTCACTGTTTCAAGGACTGACAAAAGGAGCAATGTGGAGCCCTCACAAGGGTCTAACCGTGGTTTTACAATGTTGTCTTGTGGCACTTTGTGACAGCTTTCACACCTTTAGTTTTCATACATACTCACTGCATGCACTTCAGCATGGAGTGTTCAATGCTGTTAGTAACTCTTCCCAAGCATGTGAAGTTAAATTAAATCAATTAAGTTAAGATTGAGTTTTGGAGAACAATAAATCCACAGATATCCCTGAGCTGAGCTATTCTGCTTCCAGCCAGCAGGTACCAATGGCACACACCTATCCCAGTGCTGCTGATACACCCACCTCTAGAGTGGCACACACAACCAATCCTCAACAAAACAAATCTCAACTCAGCAAGAGACTGAGTATTCACCACCAGACCTTTTTTTATACCCCTTCCAAAACAGCATCCAGCTGTTTCCAGGGAAGAAGATGCCTGAAAGATCCTCACAGGCTGGGCTTGCAAGAGGTCCCGTGTTTGCACACACCTATGCAGAGCTGACACACAGTGAGGCTGGGAGTCCACATATTTCTACACAATTTCATGCTCCCTGTACCTGGGCAGCTTTGTGTCTACCTGCCTTGTGTCTATCACAGAATCATAGAAAAGCCTGTGTTGTTAGAGATCTTAGAGATCCATCAGCTCTAACCCCCTTTTCATGGGTAGGGACACCTTCCTCTAGGGCAGATTGCTCAGAGTGCACCTGACCTGGCCTTGAACACTTCAGCAATGGGGTATTGACAGGTATTTTAACACTATTAAGAACATTAAAATATAGTTTCATTTGCCTCCTGAAGGCACCAGGTAGAGTGCTGTGCATGAATTCTGCCTTACCCCTTGCACTGCTTCACATTAGAGTGTGTTCAGCAAATTCCTAGCTACCCTTGATGAAAAATTTTGAAGTAGTGATGGCAGCCTTCTCTTCTGTTTGCTGTGATAAAATTACCATCTTGTCTATTTAGCCTGCATTAATGGTATTGGAAACCTTGAAACAGCACATCAGCATTTCTGTCACTGCCCTCTCTGGCAAAGCCTTTTTGGTTACTTATTTAGAGGGTATCTCTCTCTCACAGTTTTGTTCTGTTAGAGCTGTTAGAGCTCAAACTGCCCCAAAGCAGTTGCCAGATCACAGAATCAGTGAGGATGGAAAAGATCTCTGAGATCAATGAGTCAAACCTGTGACTGACCATCACCATGTCACCCAGGCCAGGGCACTGAGTGCCAGGTCCAGGATCAGCACGGTGTCACCCAGACCATGGCCCGGAGTGCCACATCCAGCCTCTCCTTGAACACCTCCAGGGACGGTGACTGCACCACCTCCCTGCTCCCTGGGCAGCCCACCCCAATGTCCAATCAGCCTTTCTGTGTAGAAACTCCTCCTGGTGTGCAGCCTAAACCTGCCCTGGCGCAGCTCTGGCCGCACCGCACCCTCACCCGCCGCTGAGGCCGGGGGAGCTCAGCGCACCCAGGGGCGCCTCCCCCTGCGGGGCCGGCAGGAACGGCCCCGCCACGCCCTGCACCGCCTCCGGCGCGGCCCCCGCGGCCCCGGGGCAGGGCAGGAGGGCGGGCGGGAGGCGGCCCGGGCGGTCACTCACATTGCGGCGGCGGGAGAAGCCGGGCAGCAGCGGCAGCGCCATGGCCGCCCCTCAACCGCCTCCACCGCTGCGCGGAGACCGCGCGGCGCTGACGTCATGCGGCCGTGACGTCACGGGGCGGGGACAGGCGCGCGGCGACCGCGGGGGCTCCTCCCGAGCCCTCATGCCGAACCCTCATATCGAGCCCTCATCCCGAACCTTCATCCCGAGCCCTCATCCCGAGCCCTCATCCCGAACCGTCATCCCGAACCGTTCATACCGAAACCTCATCCTGAACCTTCATATAGAATCCTCATCCCGAACTGCTCATCCCGAACCCTCATACCGAGCGGCTCATCCGGAGCCCTCATCCCGAGCCCTGATCCCGAACCCTCATCCCGAACCGCTCATACTGTACTGCTCCATCCCGAACCGCTCCATCCCGAACCCTCATGCCGAACGGCTCTGTCCTGAACCCTCATCCCAAACTGCTCCATCCCGAACGGCTCCATCCCGAACGGCTCCATCCCAAAACCTCATCCCAAACCTTAATCCCAAACCCTCATCCCGAACCGCTCCATCCCGACCCGCTCGTCCTGAACTCTCATCCCGAACGGCTCCATCCAGAACGGCTCCATCCCGACCCCTCATCCCGACCCCTCATCCCGACCCGCTCATCCCAAACCCTCATCCCGAACCGCTCCATCCCGACCCCTCATCCCGACCCCTCATCCCGAACCGCTCATCCCGAACCCTCATCCCAAACAGTTCATCCCGACCCCTCATCCCGAGCCCTCATCCCGAACCACTCTGTCCTGAACCGCTTATCTCAAACCCTCATCCCGAACGGCTCCATCCTGAACTGCTCATCCCGAACCCTCATATAGAATCCTCCTTCCGAACTGCTCATCCTAAACTGCTCCATCCCGAACCGCTCCATCCCGAATTGCTCCATCCTGAACCACTCATACTGAACCCTGATCCCGAACTGCTCATACTGAACCTTCATCCTGAACCCTCATCCCAAACCCTCATCCTGAACCCTTATCCCGGGATTTGCTCCAGAGGGATGCAGGCAGGTCCCGGCTTTCCTCCACAAAAACCCCACCAAGTGCAGGGGGTGCCTCAGGGTGGGCCCAGAGTCAGCAGTAGCAAAGGAGAAATAAATCCATTTTTATTTATATATATATAATTAACATTTATCTATAATAATAAATTCTATATCATTAATATGTATAATATTAATTCTATTAATTAATATGTATAGAAATATATCTAAATATTATATGTATATATAATTTATATATTTTATTGTAATATAAAACCACATCATGTATAAATGTATCATAACATATATAATATATGCATAACATATATTTACATAATGTTTACTACACATCATTATTTACTGAATGCTTAATTAACATATCCAACAGTAGCATACACTAAATCAATTTTTTCAATTTTTCAGGATTAATGGCCATTTTGATCAGGAGAAATTTAGGGAAAAGGTGACCTTAAGCCCACCCCCCCCCCAACTCATGACAGGAGGCTGTGGCCAGGTGGGAGCCAGGCTCCTCTCCCAGGGAACAAGTGACAGGAGGAGAGGACATGGTCTAAAGCTGTGCCAAGGTTTGAGTTGGACATCAGAAGGAATTTTTTCATGGAAAGGGTGATGAGACACTGGAATAGGCTGCCCAGAGAGGGGGTGGACGTACCATCCCTGGAGCTATGTAAGGAAAGGCTGGATGTGGCACTCGGGGCCATGGGCTGGGTGACACAGTGGTGATCCTGGATGTGGCACTCGGGGCCATGGGCTGGGTGACACGGTGGAGTTTGGTCACAAGTTAGACTCAATCTCAGAGATCTTTTCCAACTTAAAGGATTCTGTGAAAATTTACCTCACCTGGCGACGAGCAGTGACTCCACTGGACATGGAGCCCCCCAAACACCTCTGGAACTGGGGTCACAGATGGGACAAATCCCACCACATTTGGCATTTTCTGCACCAATTAATTGTTAATGTTTTTCATTTTGTGACTTTTACACAGCACATTTTACTCTGGGGCCCTGTCAGGCAAGGGGGAGGGGAGGTGGGATGTTTTTACAGCTTTTTATTTGTTTTTTTGCATTTTAGTCCACTGGGATGGGGAAACTGGGTCAGTGGGTTTCCACCTTCTGGTTTCCCAGCGCTGTACCACACATCTGCATTTGCATTTAGTATGGAAAGGTAAACACTTAAAATATATTTTAATTGAAAATTAGAGAAACCATCATTTTAATCACATTCATTTCATCCAGTGGGCGGCATTACACAGAAATTTAAATTTCAAACAGAAAATACAGTGAGAGTTTCTCACGGATGGCTGGTGGGGGGAAGGGCTGTTGTTCTTTAATGGAAGTAACATTTTCCTAGTTAATAAGGGAAGATGCATTCCAGATCACTTCCAAAGCCAGTTCCAGAGAACAGCAACTATGCTATGTTCTGTTCCTCCATTTTACATAAAGCTGTTCATTAATATGTGGGGTTTTTTTAAATTAGACTGCTTTCTATAAAAAAATTCGTTTATGGATAAAATAGCTTAAAGTATTCCAGTTCTGATCTGCCATCACCCTGTCTCAGAGGAGCTGTACTTCAGCTGCTGAATGTCCTTATTCTCATGGATGGAGTGGGTCTCCCCTGCCATATTTCGTACTCTATGATGCATCAGACTATGAAATTCCCATAATGTGGCATCCCTCCTCCCCCAAACAGAGGCTCGTGGAACAGCATGGGAGATGTGCTCAGTCTGAGCAAGCCTGGGAGAGACTCCTCCCCATCCAGTCCCCAGGGAGCATTTGTGCAGAATTCACTCTCTGAATTGGAATTTAGCCAGAAATGTTCCAATTTCCAAAACTGTCATTTATGGGGAAGGTATTTTGGGGTTGTTGTGTTCTTTTGGGGTTTTTTTGCCATATGTGGGAAGGGAAGGGAAGGGAAGGGAAGGGAAGGGAAGGGAAGGGAAGGGAAGGGAAGGGAAGGGAAGGGAAGGGAAGGGAAGGGAAGGGAAGGAAGAAATTGGTATCTCCTGTTTAGTTTTTGTGGCTCATTGCATAACAGAGTAGTTGAAATGTCTTAATATTCCCTCTGACATGAATGATAAACTGTTATTCCAAAGTTTCAGGCAGTAGGGGCAGAGGTTGCATGTGAAAAGCTTGCAAAGCATGGTCAGTGAAATGCAGAGTATCAGTAGTCCAGTGCATTTCCAGCAGAAAATCCTGTGAATTGTCCCTAAACCCTCAGGTCAAATCTTTCTGCACTTCTGCCTCCCCCAGTAAAGAAGCCACAGGAAGCTGTGGAGATGTGGAACATCTTCCTTGTGCACCAAACCACCACTGCAATTTGATGTTTTCTACCAGTCTTCAATTATTTTGTTTTCTTTCAAATGAGAAAAAAAAAAATAGTGTAATCTACTTTAGAACACAATTGCTTCTCTCTGCATTACCTTCTCTTTGGGGTTTCTCTCACATGTTTATCTTTTTTGTTCCTTGCTGCATTCACTCAGTAGTACAAACTGAGTGAAAACAAATTAATTTTAATGCCTTTTCTAGGAAAAATGAAAGTACTCCAGGAAAACCAATTTTGATAAAAGCTTTTTATTAAATGAAGATTGTTAATGACAACAGTAAGCAGTTGGCAGTGGTAAATTAACCATGTGTTCTGACTACTCTGCAGATGATAGTGGTGGATGTACATAGGACTGCATTAGTTGTGCAGTTCAAAGGAGAGAGAAAGCAGGAGGGAAGCTAAAGCTGGGGGGAAACATGGAAAATGCTGTCTTTGTGATAAAAAGACAGCTATTATAGTCCCTTTGTGTTGAGATTGAATTTTACTGGCAAACTTGCAATGAGTAGGGGAGTACAAATTGTAAAGTGAGCCACTCAAAACTTTCCAAAGAGGCTTAATTTAAAAAAATATATATTGGCTTTCACTCTGACCAAGTGCTGCAGGCTCCAGGCTTAATCCATTTGTCTGAGTGGAAGGCCAGGTCTGACCAAGTTCTGTCAGTTTAGAACAGGAAAATTTAGAAAAAAAGAGGAAACCAGGAAGGTTAGACTAAAATCAGCATAATTTAGTGTTGCTTGTCTGTGAAGATGTCTCTGCTTCTGTCATATGTGTGACTTATCCTTGTCCTGGGACTGGTTTTACAGGCCAGGTTAAGGCTGGGCTGCCCAAAATCAGATTGTTCCCAAGCTTCCCAGTTTAAAGTGAATTATGACCCTGCATGGATCATCATACAGCACACCAAAACCTGAACCAAAACTAAACTGTGGCACACACTTAATTAGGTTCCAGAACTTAAGAATGGAAAATTAACCACATATTAATACCCTCTTCCTTAGGCCTGTCTTAGGAAAATATTGAATGCTGTAAGAGGCATTGCAGAAGTCAGGGAAGGGATTGGATCAGGGGAATCAGACACAGCCCTGCCTGTGGCCAGCTCATGTGGGGGAAGGAGAACAAACTCCAGTGTGGGTCAGCTGCTACCTTCAGTGAACAGCCCTAGAAATACTGATTCTTTGTATTCCTGTGACTTCTATCACCTCCTTCATTTTGCTTTTACCAGGCAATGAACATGTAGCCCATGAAGATAATTCTTCATGGCCAGAAAACAATGCTGAGATCCCAGCTGTGGAGTGCTCCAGACAACCCACACAGGGAAAACCCAGCACCTTTGTGGCCATGGATCTGTGCTGGCCATGAACCACAGGGATACTTGGAGCATCATTCCTGCAGCTGCCTCCTGCCCCAGGGAGGCAAAGGGTGAATTTCCACATCTCATGGCCTGGAGCCTTTTCCTCCTGGCAATGCCATGGGGGAGAGGAGACCAAAAACCAGTTAGAGCCATTTGGGTCTCACTAGAAGGTTTCCTTAGCTGGAATGACCTTTCCATGGGCAATTGCTCCAATTCAGCCTGTTCTACTGAGGCACATTTGCACATGAGCCCCTCAATGAGATTTTTGGGATATTTCGCGTTGCTGTGACCCCAAGAATGTTAAAAGTCTCTTTTCCCAGCCTGGCGCTTGAAGAATGAGTTGGAGCTCTTCATTTCTTGGTCTCAAGGTTGTTTATTGTTCCTTATCTATAAAAAATTTTCTCCTGCCCTGCTGAGATCCACGCAGCAGGACAGTTCCAGGCACTCTGCCTGCCCCCAGGGTGGTGTTATGTCTTTATACTAAAAACTACCTGTACAATGTTTACAATTACTTTCCAATACCTATCACCTATGTTAGACAGTGAGCTCTTACTCTAAACCAATCCAAAAGCGCCAACATCACAGCAGAAGATGGAGGCCAAGAAGAAGAAGGAGAAGGGCTGGGCATGCCCAGATCCCTCCATCTTGCCTCCTGAACCCTCATTGCAAAAACCTCAAAATCTACTTTTTCACCCCATGATAACTTCACTATTATTCTACCTAAACTGTTGTGGCTTGCTGATCTTCATATAAGTTTGGTAATTTTCTCCACAGGTCATAATCAAACCCACAGGTGTTTTGGGCTCTGTGCCAGGGTACCTGAGCACCCTGGCAGGGGTCTTGGCCATCCTGGACAGCCAGAGGGATGTTCTGGGTTCCCACATGAGATGTGCCATGCCCTTTGGGGACACAGGTACTGTGCAGGGATGAGGGATGCAGGCACAGAATCCCCACAGGTGCTGCCTGCCTGGCACAGCCTGGGTGTGAGGAGCCCTGCACAGGCTGGTTTTCCTGTCCTTGTGCCCCCACCCCAGCACCCCATCCCACAAACTCCTCAGCCTCTGGAAACCTGACAGAAGAAATGCTCTGTCTCACAGAACAAGCTCAGTGAGCAGGTTCCACTTTGCTGAGCCTGTTTTTGAAGTGTTTTGAAGTTCCTACTCATCTGATACCCAGCTCCTTTACATAAGGTGTGAGCTTCTCAGGGGATATTTGCAATCAGCCTGACTTCCGTGTCATGGGAGTCAGGAGACTGTGAGGGGCCACTTCCCTCAGTCCCCCACACTTCTGAAAGTACAGGAAAAGAGAAATATTCTGGGCCTGGTAAATACCTTTGAGTTGCCCCCGCTGCATTTATTCAGTGAGATCTGCATCAGGGAATAGCTGTTCAGTTCCTCTTCACCCTCCTTATGTGGGCTGATTTGAGATGCAGGCACACTGGTAAAATGAACCTGACAGAAAAGCCCCTAATTTAATTCAGAGCAGAATGCAGATTTTTTTTTTTTCCTCTCAATTAAGCTATAGACATGCATTTAACACCGTGTGCAGTATTAAATGGGAAGAGTTGGAAAAACTTGTAAGTAAGACACCTAACAGTGATGGAAATGAAGTATGAGCATGGAGCTTGGCAAAGTGCAGCTGAGGCCTCCCAGTTGTGTGTCACCTCTGCAAGAGCCAAGCAGCCTTCCTCCCTGCAGATAACATCACTTCTAGGGTGAGGACAAACCACTTGGGAGCACACAGCCCCCGGGCAGGGAGTCACAGTGGCTCTCACAGCCCAGACAGTGCCATGGGAGTCAGGGAAATGCTGCTGTCACCCAGGTGCAGCACCCAGACCCTGTCACACCCTGCAGAAGGGATGGGGAGCTGCTCTCATGGGGACCATAAAGGAGGGAGGCAGCTCTTACCCTTCTGACTGGACTTATTTTCCTTACTTCACTCCTGACCTGTTTGGGATGTTAATGGGACTGAACTTGGCTTTCCTCTCACGCTGCCTTTCTGACAAAAACGAGAGGTTTGGCTCAGCAGAAGTGCTAACACACCTTCCCTCCTTTCCACCAGGGTGTAACTTGCCACAAGCCTGACTCTCCATTAAGAAAACTCTCTCATCCAGCCAAGGAGGCACTTCAAGCCCTAAGAAACCCCAGCTCTACGTCTGCTCAGCCAGACTTACCAGTCTGCTCCCTTCTGCCTAGGAAAATTCTGTCAGCATTTCCCCAAGTCTTGCAAGTTGCCTTGAGGACACGCCATCAGCTGAGGCTGCATGACTGATCAATTCCTCCCTCTTCTCCCATCCTCCATTTCCGAGCTTCATCTTTGTAGCTGATGGATAAAACAACAAAAAAAAAAAACTCCAGCAGCCATATTTAAAATTCCCATGGCAATAAATAGATAGATAGATAGATTACAGTCAATTACCAGAAACTGCTATTGATCAAGGCTGGTTTAGAATTATACTTGCTTTCACGATCAAGCTTACAGTACAATTTGCCCTGCATTCATCATCTGTTTCAATCAAAATGAGAGGGGAGGAAATGACACTTATTTTAAATAAAAAGCTTTCAAGCTATTCTTGCAGGCTGCTTTGAGGATCTAGGACAGATCAAAGCTGCTTTGAGAATTCATCCATTCTCCTTCAGATATGATAGCTCATTGTCCATAGGAAAAAAAATTAAGGCAGTGTAAGTTATCAAAGCAGCAAGTGGATTTTGGGTTTCCAAGAAGTGGTCTCAAAATTGGTGAAGCCTGCCAGGATAATAGCACAACAGGAATGACAGCAATCCCCTCTGTCACAGAGACCAAGATATTGGCAATTGCAGGGACTACAGCAGAAATAATTTCTTAATCAAGCTCTGTCTCAATGGCAGCTGGGTCATCTGTATGGATCAAAAGCCTTGGTCAATACCAGCTTCCCCAGAGTGCCTGACATTGGTCAATTATGAATGGGTTAGGAACTGAGGTTTACCCCAAACCTAATTCCTTTGCTGATTAGAACTTTATTCTAACTTCCAGCCTAAGGGCACTCTTGGGAAACAGATCCTTTTGATCCTTGTTTTGGCATTGTCTTTTGAATAATGTATCTTTTTTTTTTTTGCCATCCAATGCCTTCTCCTTACATAATGGTAGATAACAATCACATCTCCCTTCAGCTTTTGGCCAAGTTTAGTGAGGCAGACTTTTTGGCACGCTGCCTGTGTGATAGTTCACGTTTCTCCTGAACTCCCAACTCTGCTTTTTTCTCTGCCTGTTCCAGTCCGAGTTTGTCTTCCTTGAATAAAAAGCAGCAATGCACAATAACCTAAAAGAACTCTCTCTCACCAATGTGCTGCACTGCTCCAGTTACTCTCATCTCTGCTTTCCTCTGCTATGTCTTCTCAATATTTCTTTTCAATATTTCCTTCCCCTGCCTTCCTGCTTTCTTAGGTTTGTGCTTCCTCCTGACCCTTCTCATTCCCACTTGTTCTGCTTCTTCTCTTCACTGCTGCTTTTCTCATAGACGGCCAAAATAAGTGAGAAAAGTGTCGGGTCCTCCTTTCCAAACCTGTTGATTGAACGTGCTGAAGAATAAGTGATCTGCAGGGAATAGGATTTATTGGGCTGTTAGCTTGAATGGAGACGTCTGGCTCAGCCTGACGAGTCTCTGAGCACAATTTCTCTCTGCATGGCTCCACTGCTGCTCTTCCTCTCTCTAAATGCACTTTGAAGGGCTTTGCTTTTGTATCAGTGTGTGAGGAGTATGGGTAAGACCTAATTTCAGGCATGGGAGAAGCAGACTTCACTATATATCAGAGGTGGTTTCATGCCCTTATAATACATTTTTCAAGGCAACTGATCCTGATGCTTCATGGCTAACTTGGCTTCCATCCACTGAAATCAGAGCTGCTGTCCTGGTGGGGCTTTGTCTCTTTGTTTGGAGGCAACCTGTGATAGCACAGAAAGAAATGTCTTCACCAGGAGTTCATTCTGAGCCTGTGATTAATATCAGTTCTTTTGATGAACAAGATACCTATTTTGTTATGTTTCTACCTTACAGATGGGCCAAACTCCAGATCCTGTCAGTGAAAGGATAAAGAAGAGAGAAGAAACCCTTCTGCAATGCCAGCCATTTGCTGGTCACAAGCACATTCCACACCACAGCAAGACCATATTTATTTTTGTGTGCTAAATGCTGTAGCAAGGTTAGTCCACAAATAAATAAATAAATGAGTAGAGGTTCAATATTTAAGGGAATTTCAACTGGAACAAAAACTACTGTGAAAGTTGAGACTGTAGCAGCCTCGACATTGTCCCTTTAAATTACACTTAATAAATAGCAGGGAGCTGGAGTGTTCTGTGGTTGTGCATATATTTGTAACAAATGGTTGCACAAATATTTGGCTCCTAACTATGAACTAACTGGTATGACATTTGCCAGGGAAAATTAATTACTTTAACGTGTGTTGTATAAAATATGAGATAATCATGTAATGTATGTGTGTGCTGTAGAGTGTTGCTGAGTGACTAAGTTATTACCAAAGGAAATTTATGAGAAACAAACAAGAAACACTCAGAGATGCTGTAAATGTCATGCTATGCTCAAGGGCCTTTTGCGGCTGAATAATTTTTATGTGGATGAGGAGGACAGGATCATGCTGTGAAAAATCAAGTTCGAATGAGTTAATCTTTGTATTTGCACATAATTTTATTGGTATTTAATGTAGCTGTGATGTTTCTGTTTCAAATTGTAGGGACAGTTCATAGTGAAGATGACAAGATTGAATCAGACTGAGCTGAGTGATCTCAGCATCAAATTTTGAGCGGTCTATGTTCAAGAAGAAAAGCTGCCTATTAAAGAAATGGGAAATTAAGTGGTCCTAATAGTCAAGTCATGGCTGCTGGTTTGTGCAAAATTTTACTGCCTAATTTATGTGACTTTTTGGAAGGGTGAAGTAATCTCCCTTAGAGGTCTTGCTTGTGAAGAGGCACTCACTGCTCTGAAGGAGGGAAGGGTCAGGGGCTGCCAGGGCTCTGCCCTTCCCTCCCACCAGGATGCTCTGCAGGGTCTGCATGAGGCTGTGGGCAGCAGGGAGAAGTGGAAAGCAGTGAACTGAACTGGAGAAATAGGAACTGGCGAGGGAAAAGCAGACACACACATCCCTTCTCAGACAGGGAGTGTGGAGCGTGATAAACCTGATCTCTAAATGGTAGCAGGAAATAATGCAGTGAAAATCACATCCATTACATTCTGCCTCTTACCCCTAACTAAGGAATTCAGAGAGGGGAGACTCACTCTTGAGCAGATAACACAGTCATTTGAAAAAAACATAAAACCTCAACAAAGAATCAGAGCTAATTGGTTTGAGGGGGTCTTCAACCACCCTCCTAGTTCTGAGGGACATGATAAAGTAGGGAACAGCCCTTGGTGGGTGTCATCAGCATTTTGCCAGGCAGCAGCTTCCCAGGTGGAGTCCTGGAGGGGAGAGGAATAACTTGGGAATGTGAAAGTGAAGGACAATGTCAGTGAGAGTTACAGGATTTGTAAGCCTCAGGGAATGCGGGGAGGATAACACCAACCTCAAGGCAAAGGGCTTGAAGGCAGCAGACTTGATACAGAGGATAAATTCTTATGGGAATCAAATCCATGGAAGAAAAGAGTTCCAGAATGAGTTGATGGTTAATTAAAAGTAAATAAGTAAATAAATAAACAAATTCTGTAGCAGCAGAATCGCAAAATATCCCAGTGTGTAAAAAGGATAGGAAATGCAGTCAGAGATATCTGTGGAATCACAAGCTCTTCTATGATCTCAAGTGCAAGAAGGGAGAGTACAGAACACAGAAACTAGGTCAGATATCTAAAAATTAATGTAAAAAAATAGCTCAGCGTGAGCATACAGAGACAAAATCAGAAAGCACAAAATAAAATACTTTTCCTATTCTTTGCTTATACTAATAAGGCTCTTTCAGGGTATTTTTTTAGTAACAAAAAGGGAAAACAAGGGAAGAATTACTCCATGGGTAGGAAAATCAGCAGATGATGCTGAGAAGCTCAGAAAGCTTAGTGCCTTTTTAAAAGAAGACTAGAAGGGGACAAATCTAGTGCTTCTGTTAAAAGAGGCAGGGAATTGTAGAGCCGGGGAATTAAAAACAAGAGGGTCAGTGGGATGTTGTAAATGAGTGTGTGCATTGTTTCTCACCCAGGATATCTTGGTGTGCCCCTGCAGTTACAGCCTGGCAGCAGCCTGGAAAAGTAGGGGGATGGATGGCCTTTCACTCATGGCAATCTGGCTCATCATTTGCTCCAAGGTGCACATTCAAGCCCTGTGGCCCCTTTTCCTTCTGTGCAGCTGGCAGCTGTGTTCTCACTCAGAACTGGCTGAGAGGATCACAGCAACATCCAGAGGGTGGGAAGTTTTGTCTCTGGAGGTAGCTGGAACACACATAGTGGGAAGAAACACAGAATCTGTGTGAGGAGGTACCCAGTGATTAAACTGCTTGTTGGTGGAAGAAGGGTAAATGAGAGAGCCCAGCTTCAACATTAGGTGAAGTTGTGATCTGACATGCAGCAACCCAGCCCTGGGCTGCTCCAGCCCTTCCAGCACAGCTGCTGGGTGTCCCGTCATCTGAGGAGAGGATGATATTTTCTTTAATCCTGCAAGGCTGTCAAGGCAGTGAAGCTTCATCCCCTCATTGTGTGGAACTGCTTCCCTCTCTTCTCACCCCCTGCCTCTGTGTCACTGGGGGGTTTTGCTGGCTTACTATTAAAAAATCAGGAGTGCCAGGTCAGCCTGCTCTTGGTTTTCTTAGTTTGTACAGTTCTGATTGCTCCCTGTGTAAATCAGCTTCCTCAGTTTTCATTTGGGTTTTTTTCCCAGTTTCTCTCACAATTTGAATGAATTACATTTCCATGTCTTGATAGAGAAAGGGCTGCCTCTGTTTGAAGGAGAAAGCCTGGTTGTTCTGTAGGGTGCTGGAGAACAGTCACCTACCCTGAGATCCTTGAAATATCTCCTAGGAGAGAGCCAGAGCCCGTTCCTGTCTGCAGAGAGATCTGAGTAAGCTCCTTAAGCTAAATCAGCTCTTCTGAGCAGGTCTCTGCAGAGCATTAGGCTGACCAGAACCAGACCCACAACTCCAGGGGAATCACTAAACCTTCATGGCACTGAAATGTCATAACATTGAACCTGTTCTCTGTTCCACTCCAGGTATCCCCCAAATTCCTGTTTGGGATTTCACCACTGGTTTACACTGAGCTTCCAGGTGAATTTCCCAGTCTTTCCCTGACTTTGCTGCCTGTGATTTAGGACCAAGCACTGAGCAGAGAGCTTTAGGTCACTCCATCTGCTGGACATGATTTTGCATAGATGAGAACCAACACAGCTTTATTGTCCCACTGTCCTCATGCTCAGACTGGACAAAACTTCTGGGAATTCTTTTCCCTCCATTGCCTCAGCCTAACCCAGATAACTTTGTATTACCTTCAAATATTGCTTCCCCACCTCTTTTTTAGATCACAGTGAGATACACAAATGCCACTCATTGTTTTATACAATTCATTGGCATACAAATACAGGCTCTAAAAAAAATACTGAAAAAAATCCAGTTACAAATATAGCAGATGCCAGGCTTAAAGGTTCTTATGTCATTGTGATTTAGTGATTTAAATCCCTCTGTGCAACAATAGAGATTTTAGTCAAGGGTATATAAGGGCATTCCTGGGTTATGTCTTCCAGTGCTGCATGATTTCCATCATTAGGAAGTTTTCTGTATTTGCTGCCCTAAATCTTCTTTACTTCAAAGCTGATTTGTTCTTGTTCTTGTTTTGATGGACATGATGAGCAAGTGATGATAATCCTCTTTATAACAACCTTGTACCAACTGGAAGACTGGGAGACAGATTTTCTGAGAACCTGATTTCAGCTTTAAAATAAGTCTTCCAAATTATTTTGCTTTTGTACCACTTGGCCACATAATAGGCAGTTTTCATAAAAGAAAGAGACAGGAATGACCATTTGAAAACCATCTCTATCCCTCTGCAGCACAGGTTTAGTCCTTTGGGAGGTGACCTGTCAGGTATGAAATTGGTACTCTCATTTACCAGTGTCATGTGCAATCTGTAAATTCTTTCAGTGATATAAAGGTTTGCAATTTTGTTCCAACAAAAATGTTGGGAGAATTTAACTGTCTGGTGCCTCTGATCCCCTACTGAACTTGCTGTGGCCTAAGTAACTGATTGCTGAGCCAAGGAAAGTCACATTAGGTAATCTGAGTAATAACACCACAGACTTCCTATTTACAATGCTAGAAATTAGGAAAAGCAGTGCAGATAAACAGCAAAACCAAACTACACTGATTTTGGAAGTCAGGAGTATTTTGTCATTGTGGTGGGACTGAAGCTGCCACTTCAGCTGTGTGTGTGTCTGGCTCTGGGTGCGTCTTCTCCTCTCTTCAGAAAGAAACTCCTTGCACAAAACCCTTTTTGCCTTCTCTGAAGAATGGAGCCTGCTTTTCAAGGAACAGGAGCCCCCTCTGACATCCAGGATCAGTCAGCACTGCTGCTCAGCCATGAGAAGGGCTGGCAGGCTTTGAAAAGCCATGCAGCACCTGTGGATGCCTCACACCACCATTCCAGATTAGATAATGGCTCTGGGGAGACCAATTCCATCACTGCTCTCTGTCCTGAAGGGGATCAAGGAAGAAGCAAGGAGAAAACAAGACTGTGATTGTCTCCCAATGCTGAGCAGGCTGGAAGAAACCCAGCCCCAAAAGTGAGAATAATACACGCTGCACAGGAATGGTATCACTTTCAGCAACTTGAAGAAATACTTGTGCTCAAATTTCACTCAGCAAACACCAGTTTTGCATGTCATACAGCTCCTGAGGAGCAGCAAAAATGATGGGTAACAGCTGTGGGCATTGCCTTGTCACCTCCAAGTCAATAAGAATCAGGGCAGTGCCCATCTGTGTGACCTGAGGAGCAAACCATGGTTTTACAGGCTTGGTTGTCTTCCCCAAAATCCCCACACCATAACACATACTTGGTTGTCTTTCCCCAAATCCCCACCCTATAACACCACACCAAGAACCCAAGGCCCAGCTCTGGCCCAGCACAGCTGTGTAACCTCGTCAGGCTCTGAAAAACCCCCAAAAAGTCTCTGCACAGATTAGAGAGGTACAGCTACAGTCAGAGGTGGGAAAGATGAGAACAGTTTGGGGTAGAGCTCAAGAATTCAAGAGGGAAAACACCTGCAGGGAAATATATTGAATCCTTTAAAATAACAACAGTAAAAAGGTGAGGCGGTTTGGGGACTGGTCCCCAAATTAGGAAAATTAGGGATTATTAGAAATTATTAAAATTAGTAATTAGGGATGATCAGGTTGTGGTTTTGGTGTTATCTCCTACTGCATAACCAGACTTTTTTGGGATGCCTGTTGTCCCTTGAGGTAAATCTGCTCTGAGCTCCTGATGTCCCTGCCAGCCTCAGGGGTTCTGTCCCACACATGGAGAGAAGCTGCTGCAAAAAAAACAGGGATATGGCTGTGTCTTGGCTGTGTTCCATGGTGTGGAAAAGCAGGAACTGACCTTCGAGGTGAAGCAGGGACTCAGGTGGGTCACAGAGCACAAAGCCCAGGAGATGGTGCCTGCTTGGACACACACAGGTCAATTCCAGCTGGATTCACCAATGCCTTTGGCTTTCCTGAGTGCTGAAACTCAACCAAAGATGAGCTTGGACATCCAAGCTGGCACAGCAGGTGCTGAGCAGAGCAGAGGGGTGATGGAGGATGAGCTGGTGCCCATGGGGAGCTGAGGAGGAGGGAGATCCTCCTCAGATGGCAGCAGGACAGGGCCTGCCCGAGGTTCCAGCTCCAGGTGTCCTGTCAAGGGGGGCCTTGGCAGCTCTGTGGCCTCTGCAGTGCAGTCCCATCGTGTCCCCCAGGCTGGGGAACCACACAAGGCTTGCAGGATCTCTGAGGGTTTCACCTGAACCACACGAGGTTGTCGCAGGATTGTCACAGACACATTTTATGAAAAATCCTTTCCTTAGGATTTTTTCTCCTGAGAAGCTGGGAGGCCTCAGGAACAAAATGTAAACAATGATTATCTACTGCTGTGGAATGCAACAGGTGCATCTGTGATTGGTCTCATGTGGATGTTTCTAATTAATGGCCAATCACAGTCAGCTGGCTTGGACTCTCTGAGACACAAACATTTATTATCATTCCTTATTATTCTATTCTTAGCTAGCCTTCTGATGAAATCCTTTCTTCTATTCTTTTAGTATAGTTTTAATATAATATATATCATAAAATAATAAATCAGCCTTCTGAAACATGGAGTCAGATCCTCATCTGTCCCCTCATCCAAGAACTCCTGTGAACACTGTCACACAGGATCTGTGGGGAACCACATGAGGATTGCAGGATCTGTGGGGGTTTCACTGAACCACATGAGGATTGCAGGATCTATAGGGAATCACACCAGGATTGCAGGATCTCTGGGGAACCACACCAGGATTGCAGGATCTCTGAGGGTCTGTCAGCCCCTGCAGGGATGGTCCTGTCCCTCTGACACCTGTGGGGTCTGGGCCTGTACAAACCCTGCAGAAGGAGTCCCTCAGGCAGGGGCTGTGTCAGCGCACTGGGCAGGGTGGCTGCTGCAGGTGGGGTGACCTTGTGTCTCTGAATGCTGCTCTCATTGTCCCAGTGGGGATTATTCTGCACAGGCTGCTGCTCCCACAGCTCCTGCCTCTCTGGTTTCCCCTGGCCAGCCCAGCCAGGGTGTGTTGCTGGTGCTGGGCACTGTGGAAGCACTCTGGGAAGCATCTTTCTCACCCTTTCCTTGGCATCTTCTGGCAGCTGATTCCTCCTTCCAGCTGGACAGGGATTGGTTTATCCAAACGCTTTCTGCAGAGGCTGCTCCACTCAAAAGGTTCAGATTTTCCCATCCCATTTCCTTATTTCCTTATTTTCCCCTTGAACAGAGGTCCCTGTGGTGCTCCCCCAGGAAGGAGCTGAATGCAGCTGTAGGAGAAGGTAAATGAAACACCCTTACAGCTTGTGACCTTCCTCCTGCCTGCTCTCATTCCTTCAGCCCTTCTTCAGCTCAGGCTGCTCCAGGGTGGGGTTAGGATGAGCCTGGGCTGTCAGTCCATGCCTGACACCCTCACCATGGGCATGCCCCACACCTCCAGCCCCTGGAATGGATGGGGAAAACAAGATCATGCCTCTCTGGGCAACACAGGGTTCACACAGCCCACAATATCGAGCAGAGAAGTTTGCCTATTTTTTTTTTAATTTAATTTAATTTAATTTTATTTTATTTTATTTTATTTTATTTTATTTTATTTTATTTTTATTGGCAGCAGTTTAACCATGTAGATATAGATATAGATATGGATAGATATATATAAAGGAATTGTGTTTCTTTCTAGAATGCATCAAGCAATCCAAAGGTGTGGAGAGCAAAAGAACATGTGGGCAGGTATAGCATATGGAGGATTTGTATTCCTCTCCCTTCTTATTCAACCTGTGGATGAGAAAATGCATAGTTCACATATTTACAGAGCTTTGCAAAAGGTTACCAGTTACTTCCTCTCTAATATCCCTAATGTGGGGAAAAACACAATTTGAAATTGTAGGAATGTCAGAAACCCTTTGCAAAAGTAAATCATAAGCGTACCATTGCTCTTCTCCTTTGTCAAGAAAGGATTTGCACTGAGAAATCCTATTAATAGAGATTATTTGCATAAATCTTTTGTGCAGCAGACTCCAAATAATTTGTATTAAATACTTCTCCTGTGGCATGTATGTTAAAATGGTGTCTTTTTAATAATATATTCATGTTGTCACTTACAAATCTACACAGCCATGACTCACCAGCGTCTGGTTTCTCCTGGGGTCAAGTGCAGTCAAGCTTAGAGATCTGTAAATGCCCAAACTTCATTAAACACTCACCAGTCCTCAGTAATTCCCATTCCAGTAAGTTATCACAACTGTCCCACCAAAGCTTTCCAGCATCTCCCACTCCCTTTACAATTCTGGGATGTGATTTATTACTCCAGTCTGGGTGCTCTGAGAACTTTTTAATAGTACTAATTGCCTTGTTATCCACTCCAGTGCCAGAGTAAAACCTTTTGACGTTTTCCTTCCTTCCCTGAGGAAAACAAATCCCAGTTGCTGGGATATTGCCTTCTGCTCCCTTTGTGATTACTGGGGCGAGGAATTCCTTCAGGCCCTTTGCCTTATCAGCCTCATCTGTCACCAACTTCCCATTCCCATCTCTCTTGGTGCTCCCTAATCACTTTGCATCTTCCATTATTCTGTGTTATTTTTTTCCCCTCTCCTCTTTTTCTTTTTTTACTTCCAGTGTCAATCTTCATCACATATTCTATTCCTTATTTTCTATCGATGTATTTTTTTCACATCAGGCTCTGTGATACTTACCTTGCCCCAGTTTACTATTTTTAAATTAGTGTAGGAGTGCCTATTGAAAAAAACAAAAGAAAGAAATGCTTTTTTTCTCGTTGTTCCATATTTAAGAATATGCTGCAACAGCTCCAAGCAAACCACACACGTGCATGAATTTCTGTGTGTCAGCTACCAGAGGATCTTAATTTTCTAAAAGCAAAACTAATACCACCAAGAAATAACCTGGCAGGTCTCTAACCTTTCCAATGCTGAGGAAATACATTTGCTTTCTTTTTAAAGTGAAAACCTGGAATTAATTGCAGTGCCACACCCTCTCAACATCTATTTTTCCTGCTCTGAGTGAAAAGTAAGAATAGAGTGGCCACTGAAAGCGTTTCTGTTGCATGTTCAGATGTGAAGGAGCACAAGGCTAAACCCAGGGGAAGGATGGAGACAAAAACACCTGACGTTCCCAGGAGAGAAGCACTGGAGCTCTCTGCTCACAGCAGGATGGTTGGACAGCATCCAGGGCTGTGTTAGGTCAGCTTTGTTCATCCAAATCCTGTAAGTTCCTGAGGAGGGAGCACCCACGGCCTCCCTGGGTGAGCTGTCCACTGCTGCAACGCCTTCCTGCTGGAAGATCTTTTCCTGATGTCCAGTGTGACCTTCCCAAGCCACAGCTCTTGTGGCTGCTGCCTCTTGTTGGGAAGGGTTTGGCTCCATCACCTTTGTGGCTGTGGCTGCCTCAGATTCACCCTGAGCCTTCCCTTCCCCAGCTGAACAACCTCAGCTCCCCTGGTAGCCCTGATGCTTTAGACCCCTCAGAAAAACACCCTTAGGTGTTTTTCTCTGGACCCTTTCTTCTTTCTCATCCTCTCTCTTAAACTTGAGGGCCCAAAAGCAGTCATGGTATTCCAGGTGAGGTCCCCCAAGGCTGGGTACAAACAGGCAGATAACAATTTTCCATAACTGCTGACCATGCTCCTCCTGAGGCACCTCAGCCTGGGTTTTCTGCCATCTGCAGTGACTCCAGGGTTCCTTCAAATTCCAGGTCCACCATAAGCCCCAGGCTACTCCTGTTACCTCTGCCTGTGGGGTCCAAAAGGCCAAGGAAAAATGGGGATTGTTCAGCTTGGAAAAGAGAAGGCTTTGGGGTGACCTAATTGAGGTTTCCCCTAAAGGAGGCCTATGGAAAAGTGTGAGTGTGTTTGCAGGGACATGGAGGGGCAGGAAAAGGGGGAATGGCTTCAAACTGACTGAGAGCAGGGTTAGACAGAGCTTAGGAGGATTCTTCCCTGTGAGGGTGGTGAGGTCCTGGCACAGTTTACCCAAAGAAGCTGTGGCTGCCTCATCCCTGGGAGTGTCCAAGGCCAGGCTGGATGGGGCTCTGAGCAGCCTGGGCTGGTGGAAGGTGTCCCTGCCCAGGGCAGGGGTTGGAATGAGATGAACTTTAAGATCCCCTCCACCCCAAACCATTCTGTGAGCCTGTGACTGCCACAGAGCATGGACAAAAGCAGGACACAGGGCACCCAGCCTGACACCCACGTTTTGACAGACAAATTCCTCTTCTTGTGCCTTGCCCTTGACTCCCCCACCGTGAGCACTCCCTGGTTCCCTGATTCTGTGCAGACTGCCCAAGGGCCTCAGAGCCTAACCAGAGATTCCTGTAAAACCATAAAAAGAAGAAAGACCTGTGCATCCCTTCCCTGGTTAGTACTACCTGGGCTTTCACATACAAACCAGAGAGTCACTGCAACATGTGCCTGGCTGTACTTGCACACACAGCCTCAAAACAAATCTAAAGAAGCCAGCATGCAATTCAGCTTTTAAGTTTGAAAACTAGATCTCATATATCATATGATATATTTATATTCCACATAAATAGAAAAAATATAATTATGTTGTAGAAAGGCATCTTCTCAATGTTTTTCAACAATTATACATTGCTATAAGAGCATTAAGAATATAGACTCCCCAATTGCTGTTAATTTTCGTTCTTCCTCTTTATTGGCCCAAGTGGATTTTGAAATACAATTTGGCAGCTCTTGATTTTCAAACATTCCTTTCACACATCTGTAGGGCTTTCTTACATTTACAGATTAATTCAGATATATTTTGGCTTAGATTTCTGTCTCAGCAACATGTAGGCTATCAAGGCATTTGATTGCCTCACTGGAGAGGATTTGAAATCTGTAAATAAAAATCTGAAATTTGGCTGCAGTATGAGTTTGGTGTTAAGCACACAAGAAAACAGAATAACCTCTACTCCATCATTAATACTTCAAGAAAATAAGATGTTAAATTACAAATCATGCTAAATATATTGGTCCTAATTCTCCAGGTCCCATGAGTGTTTGGCAAGTGTTTGAGTGCCTCTTGTTGTGACAAAAGATCAAATTATCTATATTAAATGGGAATCATATAGTTCAATACTCAATTCTCTTTGTGGATTAACAATTTCTATTAAGTAGTTTTTTAAAATATGCAGTCCACATGTACAGAAATGAGGTTTTTTAATAGATTAGGGCTAGGAGGACTTGAATTTGTGTGTTGTGATGGTGAAATCAAAAAGGCCTTATCAAGGACTGAATGTGTAACAATATATACCAGTTCCCAGCATCCTACCAAATGGACAGCAAAATATCCTGGCTGTAACCTGCTTTCCTTTCTTCCTGTTGGAGCATTCCCACCTGTGGTGGTTTG
>JAHXMQ010012338.1:27453503-27616816 GCA_020466415.1 Ammodramus savannarum pratensis | reverse complement strand
CATGGGGGTACTGGCTTTGTGCCAGGCTCAAACCATGACACCACCTCAAGCAGCTTATTCAGCTGTTCACAAATGACTTCAGGAAACTTTGAGGTGACCAGACAGACCCAAGTTCCTGTCCATGCTCCATGAACACGGGAATACATCCACACCCCAGAATGTGTCAAGGTTATCTCATGCCAAAACACCTTATGGTTTGGGAGGTAGGACACTGGTCTAGGAAGAAAGAGAGGTTTCCCAGAAATAGGTAACAGAATGTGGCCTCCAGCTTCCCTGAGCTAAGCCAGAGGCTGAGCTGTTGGGAAGTCCCACAGCTGAGCTGATTTGGGGCATTTATTCCCAACTTCCCCTCATTTTGAAGCACTGCATTTCCTCTTTTTCACAGCTCAGTGTATGATGTGGTGCCCTGTTCCTGGGAGCTGTGGAAAAAACAGAAGGCAGGCAAAACTACAGCAGGGAGGCAGGAACACACTGCTCAAGGAACTGTGAAAAGGGGAGAGGCTGAGGGAGGCAGAAACCTCTGAGTGCAGGCTCCATGAACTGTGCAAATTTATACCACTGCACTGGTTTGCCCAAGCTATGAGCTGGAGTCAGCCCAGGTCCAGCAAGATTTCCCAGTCCAAGTCTGGCACCAGCTGTGCTGGAGTTTGCTGTGCTTTGTCCAGCCCAGGCTGTGAGCACAAAACCCCATCTTACACCTCTGTGCCACAACCTGCAGCACTCCAAGGTTTAGATGCCTCCAAGCTTCAATGTGGGACCAAACACAACCAAGGGTTCAGCACCAGATGCTTTGTGCACATTCACCCCATGATTACCTTAATTAAAATTGGCTTCTGGTCTTACAGGTCCTGATGAATGTCAGCTGGGTCACTTCCCAAACTGCCCCAAGGTAACACCAGCTCTCCCACATGTCCCCGTCCTGGGATGTCACCATCAGACCTGCTGCCAATCCAAAAAGGGAGGATGGCACCTCCTTCCCCTGGAAGGTTTGACTCTTATCCTTCCCCACCATGCACAGTCCTAGGGTGAATAAACCTTTTTTCTTTTTTTTTTCTTTCTTTTTCTTTTTTTTTGTGCCCAATCTCCCTTCCAAAATGTCATGTTGTTCTAGTTTGGGTGAACATTATTTTTTTCCACTATCACCTACAGACCTCAGGGAGCTGCATACAATAAAATTTTGATTTTTACAGTAATTCTTTGAGGTTTCCAACAATTTTCAAAAGGTTAGGGGGAGGTATTACTGATGCTTTTTCACATTACTGAATTCACTGTAATTTATGGAGTCTGCGCAGGCAGAATTACTGAATTACAGTCCTGACTCCTGCATTTTACTGTTTGCCTCTTCCCCTCTTAAGCCCTCATGACAAATGCACTTGAATCTGGAAGACAGCTCGATCTTTTAACTACAACATTTTAATTTTCAGTCTGGCTGCTGAAGCAGAAACAGCCTTCAAAATTTTAGCCAAATTCTGGCCTCTTAAAATTCAGTAATAAGATCATGCTGGCATCTCACCTTAAATTAAAATGTACTGCCCAATGCTTCTTTCACTAAAAATAAATAATTTCAGGAAATACATCATCACATTAAGGTAACAGTAAACAAATAGATGATTTATTAGCCATCTCTCCCCAAATACAGTATTTAATAAGCTTTCAAAAGCTGTTCTCTAGAGGGATGTATGCCATGCCTTCCTCCATCATTATCTTAACATTCCACTTTGAAAAGTGGCTGCTAACTTGAGGGGAAAAATTTATGCAGGTCTGTAGAGAGAAGAGGTAGGATCAGCTGGAATTTTATCCTGAACTGCACCAAACTATGGCCAGAGAAACCTAAAGTGGTTCTTCCCTCACCTTTAGATATAACTGAGACTCTTGCAATGTTGCCCCATCTTTCCCTAATGAAGGGCTCATCCTTGATCTCAGTAGCACACAACAGAAACTAATTCCACAGACCCACTGGGCATTATGGAAAGCTGTTTCCCACTGCTAGGTCCATGTTTTCCACCTTTCAGTTCTTCAGCTATACAATAAAAACCACAGAAATGCAGGGTCAGCCTTTCATTAATTAAAGTATTTCTAATCAGCATTCTAAAACTGATTTCCACCCCTCAAAAAAAATGCTCTCTAAAAATTTTTATTCCATGTTTTTCCTTTAGAATCATGGAACCATAGAATGGTTTAGGTTGGAAGAGACCTTAAAGATCATCCAGTTCCACCCCCCTGCCTTAAGCAGGGACACCTTCCACTCTACCAGGCTGCTCCAAGCCCTGTCCAACCTGGCCTTGGACACTTCCAGGGATCCAGGGGCAGCCACAGCTTCCCTGTGCCAGGGCCTCACCAGCCTTTCTCCTCTGAACCTTCTTACCCTGGATTATTCTTTGTCAGAGAGGGCAACAGTCACTCTGAAATCACCCCAGAGAAGGCTTTATCCCCAGAAACCCAATATTCCCAATGGGGTTACAATCCATTCTGTTCCCAACCCCATCAACATCCATTTTTTGACTGTACTTTTACAGAGCATTCCCTCCCATAGGTGAGACTGGTCTGAGCTGGCACATTAAACAATCTCAGCAAGAAAAGCTGCTCTTACCTTGGTGCTCTACCTCAGCTGCCACTGCATCACCACCTCACCCTGGCAGCTGTGTCCCCTCTGCCTCAGCAGCCCAAGGACCTGCATCAGCAGGTCCTGCTGTGCCAGCAGCCACTCTCCTTGTCCAGTCAGCAGTCCAGGACATGAAGCCAATCCCAGCACAAATCACCAGTGTTCACCTTTTCAATAACACCATTTCTCCTTGCCTTCTTAGTCCCTCAGAGAATTTTACATTATGTCTCTTAAGGCTTAAAAAAATGAAATCTAACTCAAAAAATAAAACTATGGAAGCCTCAAATGTATTTCAATCAATTCTTGATCCATTGAATGAAAATCTCAATAGAACAGCAGAACAACTTTCCTCTGCAGAAATCAGTTTTGCACCCTACTAATACTTTTGGTTTTAATTCTACTTCTAACAATTAAGTAAATTCCTCGGTGACTTGAGCAGCCTTTTAACAAGGTCACTGAAGGAAGCTCCTTTGAAATCCTTTCACAAAGCGCACCAAAAATGCACATTTCCAGGTTCATGGTACTGAAGTGGTCACTACAGCCCCAAAGCCCTTCAGGATACCCAGCTCATTCCAGCCAGGGTGGATGACTCATGTCACTTGGCTTCAGTGCCCTCTGGATGTGCCAAAAACCCATGAGCTTCATCAGCAGAAAAAAGCTGACTGCTTGGTTACCTTCCCATTATTCTTTGGGCTGAACATCACAGCAGAGGTTTTCATATTTTAGCATTTTCATCTTTCTTTGTTTTACTCTAAATCCCAGACAACCCAGCAGACACATTCCTCCTTGGGCTTCCCATTTCCAATAAACTGCAAGGGTGCTTATATAACTTCAGATGGTCTATATAACTTTAAAACAAAATATTTGGGATCCATGACCATTCACGTACTTTAGGTTTGGTTTGGGGGTGTGTGTGCTAAGATTTATTTTCCAAAGTCTTACCCAGGCTTGATGAAACTCTTAAAGCTCAGAGGTTTGCAGGACATGCTTCACACCTTACTCACCTTGGCCACAAGCACACCACAATCATGAGGTCAACATGTAATAGAAACCTCTGGAGCCCAGGGATGCACAAATCTAAATATTTACAAGGTTAGTATGTCCAACATCTCATGTCCTCTGCATCCAAGTAAGGATGCACACACCCCTTCATCCATCTGATGCTACTGAACCACTATTGCTGTTCAGAGAAGGGAGCAGCAACCAACAGAACCCTGGTAGGAGAGATTCCAGTTCACATTCACCTGCTTCTACAGTAAAATCCAGAGAAATCAGGGCAGAGCAAACTCTTCCTTGGGTAGGAACTTCTGAAAGGTTCAAGTCTGAAATTCATCAAAATGCACTGAGTGTTTGTTTGGATTATCAGCTTCTTGGTAACAAATCACTAAAACCATCTTAAAAACCTGCCTGGGAAAACACTGGCATCAGGTCCCTGCAGGCTAAAATTGAAAGACTTTCTTATTTTTTATGTACACAAAGGCCAAAGTTAATTTTCACCTTTAATAAGCTCATGATTCTTTGTTATTTAATACTCTGTAAAAAGGTATTACAGATTATTGCAGTGACTTCTAAAGAAGATGGACAGCCAAGAGGCTGAAACCACAATATCATATACAGTATGTAGTCATTGATACTACCTACTACAGCATGAAGAAAAATACTTTTTAAATAAACAGTATTTAACTGAAAACATAAAAATGGAGCTTTCATTCTTATAGTATGGTTACATAGCTATATTCCAAGAATAACATTTTAAAAAATGCTAGATCTTGAAAGGCCATAGATAAAAAGAGACATGATGAGGATGAACCAGTTTTGCCCAGAAACACTATAAATGAGCACACTGCACAGTTTTTCAGCAAATCCTAGTTTTACCAAGCCTCAAGAGGCAAAAGCCTGAAATGTAAAAGCTCCCAAGTTGTCTAGCTAGTCCTCCTGTGTTGCTCTGGCAGGCCCAGTGAGCCACACTGCTGGCAGACAGCGTGTCACAAGTGATCCTGGCTGACACGGATCCCATCGGGAAGAGACGTCCGGCTCCTTACGACGCCAGCCCCAGCAAAAAGCCTCCAACAAAGCCACTGGACACCACAATGTTCTGCTTGATAAACTCTGTTGACTGAGAAGAAAAAGGATATTGATAAAGTTAATTGTGTCTGATGTTATTATTTAATATTTATCACAGCAACAAGAACACTGAACTTGTGGAGAAGGGTGCAAGGGGAAGCGATGTGACTAAAACCATATAAAAATAGGTGGCACCAAGGTGGTGCAAACTGACTCTCAGCTGTTTTAAAATATTTTCACTGAATTTTAATATTTAATATTTAAATATTTTTCAAATACAGTGAACCTTTAAAAGTCAAAATATAGAGGAATTATTACAGCAATTTCATGCCAATACCACTCTTGTTTTGATTACAATAAGACATGTTTTATAAACTATCTTGTCAAAAAAAGCCTGAGCATCACCATGACTTCAATTGCAATCACATAGTAATTGTTTAAAAGAAAAAACACTGCTTTTTGGAAGATCATTGGAAAAGAAATACACTCCATTATGAGCCAGTTTCCTAACAACTTAATCCTAGAAAAAAACACTCTTGTTTGATGACATGGGTACAGAGTATTTCATGAAGTGGCAGCACAGAGTATAACACCTTTTATCAAATGTGCCATTTCATAAATCCTCTGCTTCAAATACTCCAAACTGGCAACTAACACACAGTTACAAGAAAGTCATATAATCTGAGAGAAAAAAAACAAAAGAAAACCAAAAACCTCATCCTATTCCACCCATTTCTGCAGGGCAGTAGTGAAAGAGAGGTTAAGCTATTTGAGGTACAGAAGCAGCAAGAAAAACCTCAATCTTGAAATTTCAGTTCATATTCACATTAAAATTTCAGGAAATTTTTAATCAATCTATATGCAACTCCATACAGACTAAATCTGAGATGTCAAAACTCATTAATTACAGAACACCAGTGTGGCTGCTGTTTCACTGTCTGCAGCACATTCAGTCAAGATTCTCAGTTATTCAGAATGAAACTTAGATTGCATGCATGGAACGTGAAAAATATGTAAAAACAGGCTTTAAAAAACCCCAAACAGCCACAAAATTGATTAAATGGAAGTCTTCAAATGACAGAGTGAAACAGCCCCAGTGACACTGATCAGTATCACAGCCACCTCTTCTCAACATAGTAGGCAACTGGCAGATTCTGCAGCCAGATATTGTCCAAAATGTATAAAAGTGAGATAAAATCACAACTCCTGTTACAAAATAGCTACAGCTTTTCTGCAAAAAAGTTATTCTTGTCCAGACAAGTAATTTTATTATCAGCAATCTAAGAAGATTTGGGTTTTGTCTTTGTAGTTACCATGTTTTACCCACACCATCCTGAACTTGTTACCATGTCATGACCTTACTGGCTTTGTCACCTGCCAAGAACAAATTTGTGTGTCACTTTAAACAGTGACCAAACCAGAAAGCTGAATGAATAAAAGACAGCACAATCTGATAACTTTAAATCAATTATAAAGCCAAATTATTTCTGATGTGTTCCAGTTTTGCATCTGCATTTTCAACTCATTATCACCTGCAGTGAAGGTACGAAAATCTGACTGGTGAAAAGGAGTTTATCACCTCAGACTCACCTCTTCAATGAGAGTGTTGATTTCAGGAGCTGCTTTGTTTGCACGCTTTTTTAACTGTTTTTTTGCTTTGTTTACATCTTTTTCAACTCTCTTCCAGTCAACTTGTACATATCCACTATGGCTAGCAATCTAGGGAAATAAAGGCAGTTAGTACAGCTGCAATTCACATTTCATGAGTTAAAATACATTGTCTTGGTGCCTATAAAATAGTTTTATTTGTACTTATTACAGATACAGGAAAACACATTCTTCCAATTTCAGCAGGTTCTCTGCTTCAAACCTTTCCTCAGTGACAGCAGTTCAAATTAGAACAAGCAATGGCAAAGTTCAAGAACAGACTCTTGTTAATTTGACCAGTTCTCTGGTTTTTTAGTTATAAAAGCTTTGCAATGTTTTTCCTTCAGTATTTACTGTTACTTTACTTGTAAGAAAAATACGTTCATGGGATAACAATGAAGAAACTCTTTTGTTTCAGCTTCTTTCAGAATTGCAGACTTCTGATTTGTGGCAGAGTATCCAGGGCTAATCAAAATCATCATTAGGAACACTGAAAACTCTTTATTTTATCCTACACAATTTCAACTGTCCAACAAAAAAAAAAATGTACTCATTACAAGAGAATTCTCACCCTTCTTACAAAACAAAATCATTAAGTATAAAAATAACACAGCCTGAGAACAGCACAAGTTCTGTAAAATCAGAAAAATGAATACATTTGAGGAGACTGGTTCATACCAATTTAAACTTAAACTTCCAAATTTTAGAGCCTGTCTAACCCAAACCTTTGCCTTTTTTCTGTTACTAATATTTGATTGGTGCATGTTCTAGAAAATAGTTAACTCATTATTTGGGGAAAAAAAAAGATAAGAAATTCAAAATTAAGGATTACTGCTTATTTTAACTGTTAGGACAAATAGCTATAAACACTGAACTGACATGTAAATACTGTTATCCAAAATCTCTCTGTAAAGTGGGAGATTTCTCAGGTACATCTCAAGGTCACATGTGGGTGGGAAATCCACCCAATCCACCCAACAGCCTTCTATATAAACTGTCCTGCTGGTAAACATAAGTCACAGATAATGAACTTTTGTGGAACAGATATTTAAATAAACAATTTATTAGGTTTAGCCTATATACACAATTTATTCTGTTTAGTTTCACATCACCTACAGGCTCTGAAGTTTGACTTTCACATGGATCGTTTTACCAAATAACTGAAATTAGACCATCAAGCTTGTACTACAACTGCCACAGTAACTAAGCAACCTATCTCACCACAAACTGAGGATTTCATAATCTAGAAAAAAATAAAATTGAACAAGTGCCAGACAGATTTTGTCTGAATTCAAAACAAAACTTCTAGAAGATCATATCTACAAGAAAGTCAACTTCAGTTTCCACCTTTCCATAGTTAAAAAAACCAATTCACTGGACAAATGCAAAACGAAATGATTATATTTTAAATTCTCTTTTACTTTATGCTTCCAAATGTAATTAATAACAAATTAATTGACTTTGCCTGTCTATAAAGCCATTTATTCACTAGTGCCAGGCAGGGACAGCTCATTCAGGGCTGTCTGTACAGTGTGAAAGCAGAAAACCTGTTTGAGAACTGTACTGGCTGTACATCCAGCCACTGGATGACACACCAGGCACAGAAAAACAGCTGCACATTGTGGCAATTGTTATTCTGTGAATTTAACATGACCACAAGAATTTCAAAAAGGCCCCAGCATTGAATTGGTGCCTTCTCAGTCATACAACTGAAAATTAAATGTGACTGATCTACTCAGTCCAACACAATGTAAGAAATGCTAATGTATCTGCTTGCTTGTAAAATGCAAATGGCTCTTGGAAGAAGCATTTCATTAAGACAACTTTAATTAGCTCAGTTATCCAGAGAGCACAAAGATGAGGCAGAAGTTTTTAATTAAGATCTGTTTGTAACTACTGCAGAGCTTACACTTGTATCAAAACCAGACATCTTTTCTCCCTGAACTTTGTAGCCCTGAAATAAGAGCTTCCAAATTCTACTTATTGAGTGTTTATAAAATAAGCAACAGAGGGTAATGTTTGCAATATAAATTTTTTAACTGAGAAGAAAAAAATCCCTGTACTTTGGCAGTGACAGAACCTCTGTCATATCTACTTTGGCTGCAACCCCACTAATTACATAATTTCATATATAAGTGCAGAAATAATACCCCTGAACTCAAAAGCTGAAAAAGTAGACTTCAACTTTTAAACTCCAATGTATCATAAAAATCTACTTGCTTATAACAGTAAATTTACAGAAATGCAAATTCTCAAAATTTATTATTTTTTTAAACTCAGGCCCCAAATAAAATAACAATATTCCATTATCATATCCATGCTTGGATATATTAAGGAGTCATATAGGTCTATACATATTAATTGCACATATTATTAAAGGGACCTGTGGGGGTGGATTTTGGGTTATACAGGAATTTCTCTATATATGATAATGGAATAATAGATATATTATATACTTATCTATATTTCTCAAAGCTCATTATTTGTTCAAGACCTTCCAAAAGTGTTGAAAAAACAACAGAATTTTTTCAAAAAGGCAATTGGAGAAATACATCAGTGCAGGAACACTAAAAATGTGTTCTCTTTCTTGACATTAATCAAGGAAAACTGAGAATCCTCAAGGGCAGACCTCATTTTGGGGTGATACTGAAGAGGCACACAGGTACTTTGTTATTGTGAAACACTATCATGAATAATGAACAGAAAAATGGTTTGGAGCAAAAAACTTGTACAGCAAGATGGGACACAAGAATTTTAATTTCCTCAAGGCAAAATTGAATATCCCACTGAAAAGTGGGACATAAAACTGAATCCAGCTCTTCCTCACTAAGCCCCCAGCCCCAGAAGCAGCTTGGTCCTCCCTGGGAGTGTCACTGGGATGCCACACTGGGGTGCAAATGGTCCCTAAGGTCCCTTCCAAGCCAACCCATGCTTGGAACCCTTCATCATCATGGTGACATCCCAGAGTTTATTCTGTTCCTTGTGCTGTTTGCACATATTTACCTTTCCTAAATTAGAACATAATTTAATGAAGAATTCAATTTAATTCATCAATGGCATATTAATGGACTGAGGAAAAATGTGTTAGTGAAAGCACAAATAACTGAATAAAAATCCAATTTCATTATTAAACAACAGACAATGCAGAACAGAAAAAGCTGTAATTTGTATGCTCACTGCAGAGCAAAAGACAGTGAAACTGCTCTTGAGGATTTAGGATTTTAAAAATAAAGAGCTGTTAGGAGCTCATTAAGAACAATTGTTTTTAACCAATTCATTCCAGTAGAACCAAGAGTACTTGAGTTTGTACCTCCTACTCCAGGATTGTACCAAAGTGTGCTGCATAAATGAGAAGTTACACAAGGAAAATCCCTCACTTGTTATGAGAATTGCACTATATTTCCTTAATACAGTGCCTGGATACTGCCATTATACCAGCATATTTGATGAACTACATTTATTTCACACAAAAAAAAAAGCATAGTTAATAATCAAATAAGAATGAATCAAATTAAGGTGTGGAAATATTCACCACAAAGATGTGATAACAAATCATGATTTTGAAAAACTGCAAATTTCACATAATTTTTATTCTTTTTTTCCAACTACTTTTCATATAATCTGTATTAAGACTATAGTTCTAAACCACTTACAAAAACATGAAAAATCTTTTTTGTTTCCTGTACAAACTGACACTGAATGTATTGCTTTCAGTTTCCTACTACATTTCTTGAGATGAAGTCATCACCCACTGAAAAAAAAATGTATTTTTTAAATTTTAAGACTGAAATGTTTCACTGAATGGGCTTTAGCCAAGAATCTTGCTTTCTGTAGTTATTATTCTTGTTCTAGCATGTAATTATAATGTCAATATTGCAATCAGCAGCTGAAATGAAATCTGCGACTTCAGAGAAATTTACAGATAAAAAGGAACTTTCTAGTAATGTGCTGAAATACTCTTCTGCCCACTCAGGGGAAGCACTGAACACGTATTCATAGAATCAGGATGTGTGATCTTTAAATGAAAAAATTAAAGACTACAGAAATGTAATTACACCATAGAATTTATGACTCAGCCTTAAAATGCAAAATGTTTTGAATTAAATGAGAGACCAAGGCATTTACTTCATTTCCTTTGAAGAGAACCTGATCTTACTTAAGATATGGACAATCCAATCAAAATACTTAACTCATATTTCCTCTTGGATAATTCTCCTTTTTGGATTCAGTGTAAATGACATCAACCAAGAAAGCAGACACTCAACCACGTGGCAAATCTATTGCATGTACAGGAAAGCTCCCCAAACTTCAGAGCTCAGCAAGAAAACATCCTGCACAAGTGATGTGTTTTATTCCATTTCCATTCTCATCTGTCTACAGGTCTCAGCTTGAACTTTTCAGCTCCCTGTGGTCAGGAGCACTGAGGAGGCACCTGCAGCAATCTGCTGCCTCCACCCTGGCTGCCTGTCCAGCAGCTCTTCAGTCATATTGATAAGAGAATTATCATTAATTGAATTAAGATCAATGATATACAAAACATGAGAAGAGGAAAAAACCAAACCAGCCCCCAAACCAGTGGGGACCATGATGATGAAGGAGATATGTGTACTTCACACAACAGCAACATTTCAATGTATTACACAGCAGCTGATCAGTGCTTGTCTGCACCAGCCACTACAATCAAAAGAAATAAAAGCAGGATATGCCTTTCAGAAACCCTCCAGGGTGATGATGGAAAGAATGAATATATCTTTAACCTCCCCTCTCAAGAAATTGTCTATCATTGAGCCAATCTATATCACCTAGAACAATCTGAGGAAAAATGAGAAGCTCACAGGTATTAAGGCATGAGAAATGCCAGTAAAATCCTGCCATATTACAGAAGGACACATGAAATTCTCCTTCACTTCAAGTTTCATCTACTTTAAAGGTTTTTTGGAAATATATCCTCCCCTAATCACAGTATCTGATGAAAAATGCAAATGATCATGCCAGATAACATCATTAAAAACTTCAGAACCCGAAAGCCAGCAGAGAGGAATGCAATGAAGCTGTCAAAATTCAGCCAGGGTTTAGTGATTCAATAGATAAAACAGAAAAACACAGCTCATCCTGGGACCAGCACAAGCTTTCCAGGCAACTGCCAAAGCAGCCTAAAACTGTGATAAAATTCTCAAACCAATGTAAAACAAACACATTTTAAATTCTCCCTAACCATAGGTTTACAGGCAGTTCCTCTCATCTGGCAACATTAAATCACACACATTACCTCAGCTTCTGCACAGAAGTTCTCTTGTCTTACAACAAACTATTTCACAGGACAGAGTAGACTCTGATTTACCACTGATTTTTAGAAATGTCTCTTTTGTACATTAGTACACAATATTCCAGCTCAAATGCAAGGTTTTGACTGATAAGAGTAAAAAGATGAAGTAGATAAGAAGCCTTCCTAATTAAATGTTACCCAACAGCTGTGTTTTCCCTATTGTTTAGTAAATAACATTTGCCAACTTATAAAGCATGAAATGCTACATACTTGAAGCAGGAGAAAGCCACCACCTACTGCAGTTGCTGCAAGCTTCCCGACTTTCTGGAACAAAAATCCCGCACACCTTAGGGGAACAAAACAAAAAAAAACCCAGTCTAGTGAAGTTTTGTGCTGAGCAATGCCACACTACACAATTCCTGACTGCAACTATTACCATTATTTCATTTAAAAAGCAAATGTATCATTTCATATTTACAGATTTAAAAATCAAGGCCATTTAAAAGCAATTTTAAATTAACAATGTCTAAAATAAGATAATGTGAGTAATGGTTGCTTGTTCCTGGCTGTCTGATGGTCTCTTTAAAATAAGCTTGAGATCTCTAGATCTTACTGTTATTAAATGTAGCATGTTAATAAAGCACAGCATAATTACATAACAGTGCTACTGTAACTGTTCCCAAGTGGAATGTAAATCCAGATACCATAATTTATATTAACTGCACAACTCAGAGCTGAAAGATCTCAGTACAAGCAGCACATCCCTACCACAAGAGTTAAATCAGCAAGGGCACTCTGCTGGGACTTGGTGTTAAGTCTGTTTTTAATGCATCAAGGCAACCAGAAAATTACCTTGTTGTCAGTCTCCAAACCCTCCCTCACCAAATGGAGAACAGCACAGATATTGATATTACAGAACAAAGATAAGGCAGGAAGAGGCCCATGGAGTTCACCTGGGCCAGCACCTTCCCAAAACTGCTGCAGAGCCCAGTCCAGTCCCAAAGCCCCACAGGCTGCCAGGAGCCCTGGCTCAGACATGAGTTCCAAGGCTGATGGTGCCACAGCTTCCCTGGGCAATTCCAGGGTGTCTAAACACCGGCCCACACACAGAGGGGAATTCTCCCCCTGCATATAAATAGTGAATTCTTATTTATATACATCAGCAGGCACCCAGAGGGATGTGCATCTACAGATACTGAAATGTGCATTTTCCAGATCACTCAATAAGCCAGTTTTTATGGATGCCAGATGAACTATTCCCTAGAAACTTCTGAGTTTACATGTACACATGTAACTTTTAAAAATAATTTTAAGGCTACAGAAGCAAATTAAAAACTCTGACTAAAAGATAAACCCACTTCACAAAGCTGTACTGAGTCTGGGTACAACAATCTCATTTTTAGTATATTTCATCTTCCAATTCTTGCACAATCCCTCTTTAAAAGTCACTGTGCTACCATAATGGTGTTTTTCAATGAATTTACAGTTTTTCTGTGTACTGGAATGGACAAACACCATCCAAATACCTCTGAAAAATAACAAATATCTTTGCTGCTCAGGCTGTGACCACATTTTCCAGTTTAAGTTCTCATCTTTACTGTCTAGCTTTCACCATGAATTATTCTAGTATAACTAGGCTATGTATCAGTTAACATCAGAGCAAACTGTGAATTCACTCAACAAGGCTGCAGCTCAATTTAGAAGAAAAAAGAGTCTCTAGGAAATGGGGCTCTTAATTAAAAGTATATTTTGTCATCCTTTCTTCCTCCCTTCGTTTCTTTTACCTGTAAAATATGTCTCAGCCATAATATAACTAAGTTTCTAAACCTAGACTAGTAAGGAAATAAGCTTTTCCATACAAACTAAAAGCTACATGCATTTCCCATTTATTTCTTGTCATTTTAGAGCTCTGACATTTTCCCAAATCCTTTCCACAGCAACTACTATGAGTTCCCTTGGATAACTGATGTTCCACCACTATTAAAAACCACTTCACAATGATGAGTCAGAGTAACAAGCTAAAATTGTTCACACATGAATAATCTTGATCAATGCTAAAGGAAATCCCATTAAACACAAATTTATCTGCTTCAAACACCCTTGGAAACGGATCTTCTACCAAAGTTATGGGAAGGGAAGCTCCCTCACCAGCCAGTCACACCTCCCATCACAATCTGGGTGGCCACAGAGTATTTCTCTACAATTGGTCCTGAGCTGCGGCCAAACAAGCGATTCCACCAGTGGTGACGCCGAGCGTACTCCGTCAAATCCAGCACCTCGTAGGAGTCATCGTCGCTGTCGTGCTCTGGGAAAGAAAAGGCAATTTTAAAAAGTTATTTTCTCAGTTGTGGAGTAAAATAATGATTTATGGGAAAGCCCAGACCCAGTTTGGGCACTAACTGGGTAATCCAATGGTGTAAATTGTAGTGTAGAAGCTACCCATGGTCCAGCAGCTCCCAGAACAAAGGATTTGGGGATGCTGTGCCATCAGCAAAGTAAGGAGCACAAGGTTACAGCAGCAGTATAATCAATAAAATCCATGACTGGCACTACAAGGGTGAACAAGAATCCCTCACCTGCTCAAGTGCAGGAACCAAGAGGCATCAAATGAAACTAGCAGTTAGCTCGTTCAACACAAAGAGAAAACCCAACAAAAACAAAAATCAATTGGACAGACAACACTTAGAAAGAATGAAAACTTGTGGCCCAGTGCTCTCCTCAGAGGACCAGGCATCAGCATTTGAGACTTCTGTCCCTTTTCCACAACAAGTGAAACAGATGATGCTGGGACTTCAATTAAGTTCCACGTTCACAGGACAATTCTGCCAATGTTTTCAAAACAGGCATCCACAACTTCAAATTCAGAGATCCTCAACACCGTGGATACTTGAACATCAGAGGAAAGAGATGGGTCTAGATTTTTAAAGAAACATTTTAAAAGTGTATCACATTCTGTGACACACACACACATGAACTGAAGTACACTTTGTTTAAATATATTTAAGGTTAAATCTAAATTCCGCAATACTGGTTGGACATTCCAGAAAATAGGAGCAGTTATATTATGACCTAGAATTGTTACCTAAAGTAAGACTGTAGATATAAACATTTTATTAGAATTTTGACAGCTTTTTAACTTGTACTAACAGTATGAGTAAAAATTTCAAAGACTGCAAGATGTACACATGTAGGTGTGCATTATTTCCCTTTATTGCCACATGTTCTCGAGTACTAAATAATAAATAGCGAGATCCATGTTAAAATGTTGTTATTAAGTGTTCTTTCTTTGAGGTATTGAGGACAACACGTTTAACTTCTTTACATGGAGAATATTAAAACACTGTCACGAACAGCTACATTAATTCTGATGCTAAATTATTATCATTTAAACCAAAACTCGTGTACACAAGTATAACATGCTCTGTGACAAATAACACAGCCAGAGCGTTTTCTACTGATGAAAAATACTCCCTGCATGCGGTAAATGATGTTCTGGACACGGCCCAAGCACATCGAACTGTGCCAGCGCCGAAAGGCGCCGCACGACGAGGCCACAGCGATGCCCCGAGAGCCCCGCACGGTGAAGGATGCGGCGGCCACGGGGGCTGGAGGCTCCCGCTCCCGTCCCGCATCCCCCGGCACCTCCGGCTGCGCGGCCCCGCGCTCGGCCAGCACTCATTCTGCCCGCCTAAAAGGGGTTTCGGTGGTTAAACCCGGGAAGGAGATTCAGCCCGGGTGATGCCGGGGGTGCCGATGCGCCGGGCCGCGCGGTGGAGGGGGGGACACGCAACGGACTGGGGAGGCGCAGAGCCCGGGCCCTCCCTCCCCGCCCCCGGGACGCAGCGCGGGCAGCGGGAAGGGGCTGCCCGCCGCCCCCGAGAGGAGGAAGGGCGCCCGCCGCGCCGCCTCCTCCCCGCTCCCGTCAGGAAGGGGCCAGCACTGACCTGAGGCGGAGCGGGGCCGCCGCGCCGCCATGTTGGCCGGTGCTGAGGCGGCGGGCGGCCTCCCCGCTGCGCCCCCAGCGGCCGCGCGCGCCCCGCCCCAACGCGGTGCCGCCCCCTCGCGGCCGCTCCACGCATGCGCCTCCCGCCCGCCCCAACCGGGGTGTCCCTGACGGGGGAGCCGAGGGGACCGGGGTGTCTCTGAAGGAGGAGCTGAGGGGAAGGGGGTGCGTGCTGCGCATTTGGGAATTGTGGGGAGTCCCGAGCTGGAAGGGATCCGCAGGGATCGTTGAGTCCCTCTGCCTGCCCTGCGCAGGACACCGGAATACTCCAACCATGTGCCTGAGAGTTATCCCAGCGTTTCTTGAGCTCCGTCAGGCAGCTGTGACCGCTGCCCTGGGGAGCCTGTTCCATGCTCAGCCACCCTCTGAGGGAAGAACCTTTTCCTAATACCCAACTTAAACCTGCCGGGACAGAACTTGAGGCCATTTCCCAAGTCCTGTCACTGTCCCCACAGAGCAGAGATCAGTGCCTGCCCCTCCTGTTCCCCTCACAAGGAAGCTGTGACTGCAGTGAGGTCCCCCCTCAGTCTCCTCCAGGCTGAACAGACCAAGCGCCCTCAGCCGCCCCTCACACGGCTTCCCCTCAAGGCCCTTCAGCATCCTCGTTGCCCTCTTTTGGCTTCCCATCAATATTTCAATATGTTTCTTGCATTGTGGTGCTCAAAACCGCACACAATATTCAAGCCTGTACCGTGAGGGGCTCATTGATCCCAGTGATGGGGATAAGAACCCCAAAACCTTCCAAATATCTCCAGCGGTGTGTGAGAACAGAGCACTGGCTGCAGGCATGGCTGGACAGCAGCTGTGTGCCACGAGCCCCATAAAAATTAATAACCAGAAAGAAACAAACACAAGCCCCCCTCAAAGTACAAAGGTTAAAGACAATGTGAGCTGTGGAACATTGGAAAAAATTAAATTTGAGCCCTGGTGTGCTCCCTCCAATGCATTGGTGGAGTTTCAATGGGCTAAAAGCCACATAATTGTATTTTCTTACTTTTTTCCAATTGTATGCAGCCATAACATAGAGGTGGCTGACACAGTAAGTGCACCTTCAGGAGTGTTATCACAATGTGAATGAAGAAAGCATCAGTGAACATAATTTATAAATAATAAAATTGAAAACAAATTATTTAAAAGTGTTTACAGCCTCTCTCTCACTTGGACTCTTACACTGCCAATACACAAGACAGGCAATTATAATGGAAAAAATCTACTTTTCCCCATGTCATAAGGCTATTTATTTTTATGGAGTGAGCATTTAGGATTTTAATTAAACCCCTTAATTACACCAGCCTTTACAGACATACCAAAAAAGGAGAAAACGTATTTTACACAAGAAGGTCCTTCTTTAGTCTGCTCTGAAACTGAAATTAGCATATAAAATTTTAAATTAGTGTATAAAGTGGTTGTTTGCTTATTAAATTATTTTTATTACAAACATTTGCCGTTGTGATAAGCAGGTGACAGCATGCCAGACAGAACTAGTAATATATTTCTTTCTCTAAGATTTTCAATAGATATATTCCTATATGGAACACAGATTTGTCTCTTATGATTTGTTTTGACAAACACTGTGCATCTTGGAAGTTTTCTTCCTTAAGCATAAAATTGGTGGGTTTGATATTCACTTCCCAGTCAGTAACAAACTGTTAATTGACTTTTCCCAGTCAGATGCCAGTAAGGTAAGAGAGGTGACCAGAAAGTTTTGCTCAGGTTGTGTGAACCTGGCTATTTTTGTGCCTTTTGTAGCTTGAATTCTTAATATTTGGCTGCTTCCCTATTTTTAACTATGATCAGTTAAAAATAGCAGCACTTCTCAGATGACTTTCCCTGTGTCTGTACAAACAATTATATTAATTTCCTTTCAGAACAGGGAGGTTTGTATAATTAGCACTTTTAAAAGATTAACATTAGAAGCTGCATTGTGTTCTACATGGGATTTTTGTTTGCCTCCTTTTGCACCTCTCTTGCCAAGTCAGGGCAGTGTGGCAAGTGACAAGGAAGGAGTTTAGGAAAGACACAGGGAAAGCCTTTTTGGCAGGTTTTGGGCTTGTGGTATCTCTGTTCTGGGATCAGGGTGCACCCCTTGCCCAACACAAGACATTTCCCAGTGGGTTCCAGTTGTGTAGGATGCGGTGGTGCTCCCAGCCCTGGTGCTCAGCCCAGCCTGCTCCTGGTGCTGTGAGGGAGCCTGGTGTCTGCCCAGGATCTGCATGCACTGCCTGGGGGGTTGGCTCAATGCTTGCACAGAAAATGCCATCAGGGTTGTTCTTTCTTCCAGCAAAATCCATACCCTGTGCAGAGACAGCAAAACTCGTGGCTCCAGAGACCAAGAATAACTGGGAGAGCTTTTACCAGCCCCACTGTGATGTATAAAATTCCCCAAGCCCATTCAAATCTAATGCACACTGATGCCTCCTTCAAGCTAATCATGGCAGATTCTGACAGATTTTCCAAGGAAAGGTGGACAGTTTAAACTCAGGCCTCACCCTTAAAGGTTCTTCAGGAACAAAATGTTTTCCTGTATCATCAGAAGGGCGGCACAGAAAAATTGCTTTCTTTGCTCTATGAGCCCTGGTTACAAGTTCAGGCTGTGCAGCCACCCTCTGTCCTTGTACCTGTGACAAGCAAGTTTGCTGTCACAGCTTGCAAAGGAACATACAGGCACACACATACCTTACAAATAATAAAAAACTCCACCATAAGCAACCAAAAACACCAAAAAACAGAAGAGAATCCCTCAATATTCAAATGCCTATGTGACTCTAATCCTAGCAGCTTCTTTGTGTTGCTGACCAGAACTCCAAACTGGGACGCACATCCTTTAATTTTTTACCATCTTGCATGATTAATTATAAAAACTAAAGGCAACACACACTGCCAGCTATCTCCACTAGGCCTTACTTGTGAGTGAAACTTGTGTTCTCCACAGGTTTAACCTAGTAAATGCAGTCAGAATAACCTGGCAATAAAGGCATTGGAGCAAATGGATAATTCCTTTTTAAAAACCTGAGTGGATGTGCTGTTATTCAAAGCTCAGTTGGCTGGAAAAAGGCAGAGAAATGCCTGGGAAGGAATTTGGGTTCTAAGTCCATCAGGATCCTGGGCAAGGGCTGTTGTGGGGCAGTAACTTGAACTCTTAATGCTGTAGGAAGTTCCATGAACTTCCTAACAAAGAGCAGGGCAAGGGCAGGCACTGATCTCTGAGGTGACCAGGGACAGGACCTGAGGGAATGCCATGAAGTTGTGTCAGGGGAGCTTTAGTTTGGATGTCAGGAAAAGGTTTTTCCCCCAGAGGGTGGTTGGGCACTGGAGCAGGTTCCCCAAAGCTGTGGTCACAGCTCCAAGCCTGACAGAGCCCAAGAAACATTTGAATGCTTCATATGGTTGGATTCTTGTGGATGGGCCAGGAGCTGGATTTTGATGATCCTTGTGGGTCTCTTCCAAGTCAGGATATTCCATGATTCTGTGATGTTAAAATGAAGATAATCCTCCCTGTAATTATGGTGTTAACAAATACATCCTTGTGTCTCCTGCCATCTGCATGTGAGTTTTTGGATGACTTGCTTGTATTTCTTGTCTTCAACCTTCCTTCGTCACTTTTCTTTGTAAAATGTTTGTTGTGAGGTTTAACAAAATTTAATTGTGAGAATTGTTTCTTGTTTGTGAACATCATTAAATTCTGCTTTTCAGTTTTGTAGTACTCTAACTCGATAACAGCCTCCTTTATCTTAGAATCACAGAATAATTTTGGTTGTAAAAGAGCTTTAGCATGATCAAGCCCACCCATAAATCTTAATTCATTTATCTCAATTAAATGTAAGTTATAAATTCCCACCATAATCTATGTATGAGTGGAGGAGAAAGGGGCAGAAAAAGATATGTCTGTTGTCTCCATTAACTAACAGAAGTTTAAATTGTCTCTTGCTGAAGAATTCAACTGATGCAAAAAGAAAAACCAAGTTTAGTGTGCTGTGGGAGGTGTTTAAAGTGGTAATAACCAAATAAATCACCCAGGTAAGGTGCACTGGATCCACAGAACCTGCATTTTACTTATTAAACAAAACTGATGGTCAGTGTCAGGTCAGGCTGCAGCAGGACACATTCCCATGACCCTAGCCTGGAAAAGTAAGGAAATAAAAAGTTAAGAGGGGGATTGATCTTTTGTGTTAGTTTTGTTTACTATATTGTTAACAATGCAAACTGATTATCCATTAATCTTTCGATCTCAGCTCTGATGAGTTACCAGGCTTGGGCTGCAGCACGGAGCTCTGACCGTGACCTCCTGCTATTGTGTGAATCCCATTCACGCATTTGGGATGGTCGGTGTGCCCGTGCCCGTGGAAAAACGCTGGGACCACGGCCAGAGGGGAGCCGTGTGCCCGTGCCCGTGGAAAAACGCTGGGACCACGGCCAGAGGGGAGCCGTGTGCCGTGTCTGTGGAAAAACGCTGGGATCGCGGCCAGAGGGGAGCCGGGGAGCCGAGCCTGGGGCAGAGCATCCCTGGGGCGGAGCTGAGCCCATCATTCCTTCAGGATCTCCCTTGGAAGTAGCCAGGGCTCCAGCGGTGGCAGCAGAATGCAGGAGGAGATGACTGCAGTGACTCAGGAAGGTTCATCTTGCACAGTCAAAATGCTTAATAGAAACTGGAGCGTTCAGCTAAATTTGAGGCTTCGTGTGATTGCCCAGGCAAATAAAGGGCAGTGAGGGGAACTGAATCTTAGGAAGTCTTGCAAGGCTCTGGAAGGTTGTCTTCAATCTGATATAGATGTCTCTTTGTTGTTATATTCTTGTTTAAAACTTTTCTCCTCATGCAAAGTGACTTGTTTTTTAAAATGAAAGGGTTCTGCCAAGTCTGTGTTCTTAATTTGCTGTTTTCTTGTAAGTAAAACAGAACAGATTTTAAATTATCTGGAGGTAACCTTTTGCTTACTGTATGTCCGTATGATAAAATTTCAGAAAAGTGTGCTGACTGTAGTACTGCATTATTTTAGGGAAGTTCTTTAAACAGCTTTGAGCTGTGATCGTGAATGTAATGATATATTTTGATTTCAAGTTCTCCTTCAGAGATAAATATCCAATTCCCTTAGTAAATCCTGTAGGTGTTCTGGAGTTCCCTGCCACTGTCACTCAAGTACTCGGACAAACCAACAGAGAGTGAGAACAGACTGATAGTCTGGCAGTCTGTCTTGCCAAGCAAATGTAAGGAATTACTTTTTAGAGGAGCTGCAATGATGAATCAATCATACACACCACTTCCACAGTTAACAGATGTTCCTATTTTCTGTAGCAAAAGTGAACATAAACAATGAAAAGAAAAACGAAACTTCTTTTCCATGGCTTTTTACAAAGTTAAGGGTAACAGGGTAATAACTAGGCAGGGCAGATTTAGAAAAATCCATGCTGAAAAAGTTGAAGACCCTCCAGAAATACCATCTAAGAGGTGAAGAGCCCAAAGAATTTCAGATTTTTCTGTTTATGAAGCCCTGCACCAAGAAAAGGTTAAAAATCCTAAACTGAAGGAAAACATGGTAATAATGTTTTTCATTTTCTTGCAAGAAACAAAAAGCAATACAGAACAGTAATGAGTAAACACTAGACAGTATACAAAGAGAAAGGATAATTACTGTGAGTCATCAGTGCTGGCAAGGAAAACCTTTGATCAGATGCTGCTGTGCCAATCACAGGTAGCCTTCACTGAAACACCTGGCTGCTCTCAGGTCACGTCAAGCTTATGAAGAGCCCTCCTACAGCTTCTTCTTCCGTGCTCCCTGGTTTTGGCTGGAATGAAACCAAACACATTTCCCCCAGATCACTGAAAACTTGCCAAGACAGTCAAACATGAGACTCCCGGAGTACAGGGCTGCCTCCAACTGCCCCGTTCCCCACAGCTGTATCCCCTTCCTAGATGGAGATCTCAGAATAACATCTCTCTGGCCAAAGGACTAGCTTGCTTTAGTGACCCTGAAATCAGGGGAACTTCATTTGTTTCCAAGGGTAATTCTCCTGCAAAGACTGAGGCCCCTGGCAACTGGGGAGACAGCCTGACAAGCTAGAGAGGCATTCCTTATTGTATTTGTGTGCAGTAACTGTAATTCATCACCAAGACTTTCCCTAACTTTACAGAGGCAATGCCAAACAAAATTTAAATAATTTCTTTATAACAAAGCTTGTCTTGAAAGATTGCCCAAAGGATCAGACTCTCATTCAGTTACCTTTCAAAACTCAATAATAATGAAATAACTGTATCTGAGTATTGTTTCCAGTAGCACTGCTAATTTTTCCAGGTTTTAAATACTCAAATCTTGATTTCTCATGAAATACTAATGCAGTTTGACAAAAATTGAAAACAGCCATTGCCCCTGATAAAACTGTTCAAAGACAGATGACATTCAGCTTTTCCTCCTGGTTTTGTCCAATGTTTGTTTCTGTGGAAATATTGTACCCACTGTGACTCATCACCACTGACCACCTTCCAGCACCTACAGTCTCTACAAGGACTTGATAACGATTTTTGCAGAGTGAGAGCTGCACCCTCCTAAAGAAGACCAAGCCCTACTCTGCAGAGCTTTCAGCACATGGCAAGACAGAGGCTGAAGCTGTTTGTGACACAGTTTGGAGTTAATCATCTGTAGAAGCAGCAATCCTGACTCTGATTGAACCTGAAGATAGTATTGGTAGGGATTAGAGGAGGAAATCTAGTTTGTCTTCCTGTCATTAAGTCAATGAGCAAGACATACAGGCTGTATCCACAGAGGTTTTTGTGCCAGACATTTCCTGGCACTGACACCATCTGCCCAATCCCCCAGACTGCAGCAGCAGTGACAGAGAGGTGGCAGTGGTTCCAGTCCAGCCACTGGTGTTTGAATGCTGTTCTCACTGAGTCTCATCCAGAATTCCTCAGAGGAGGAGAAGTGTTGGATATTTGCTTGGTCCACTGTCCAGCTGGAATCTAAACAAGCACGTAGAGTTCTCTAGTCTGCTCTTGTAGTCACAAACCACACATTCACTCAGAAGAGGGCAAGCAAAACCAAAAGTCTTAAGTGCAGCCAGGATGACTTGTCAGAGGAATCTCCTCATGTTCATTTTTTAAATTGTTTCTTACTGAGGGGTCTTTCTGGGTATTTGTCAGATGGAACATTAGAAACTCTAGTGGTGGGACAAGGAGTAATGGGTTCAGATTGAAAGAGACAAAATTTGGGTAACATATGCAGAAGAAATTCTTTACTGTGAGGCTGGTGAGGCACAGGTTGCCCAGAGAAGTTGTGGATGCCCCATCCCTGGGACTGTTCAAGGCCAGGTTGGATGGAGCTTTGAGCAACCTGGTCTGGTGGAAGCTGTCCTTACTTATGGCAGTGTTTTGGATCTTTAAGGTCTCTTCCAACCCAAACCATTGTATGGCAAGACCCATTTTGAACATGGAACTTGTTTACTCCCTGTTTATTTCACACCAGGGCTTGCCTGGTGTTTCCAGGGAGTTGTGTGGAGGCTGCACTGGCAGCTGCTGACAGCCAAATGCTGACAGCTTCCAGTGCTCAGCCACATGTGAGCTGCACAGGACATGCAGGAGGACTGACCTGTAGTGCCTGGCAGAGGAGGAAGTTATGGAGAGGTAGTTCTTAGACACAGTCTCCAACACCTGCATAAAAAGATGCAGGAAGCAGAGACATGGCCATCCCGATCCAAAGGAGAAGGGTAGTCCTTCGGTTCATGTACATTTCTGTGTGTTATGTGGGGTAAGATCAGGAGTGACACAACTCAAAACCCTTCTGTGTCCATTTACTTCAACTTTGCCATTTCTAAAGACATGGGCGCTTTCAGGGCTGCCCCGTTGTGAGAAAGCATGGATGCTTTTGTTGGCAGGGTTTTTCCTGTGTGAGCATTAAGCTCCAGAGGCCAATTCAGGTGTGCTTTGGGACTCTGCCTCTCTGAGGTGGTGATCACTCATCACCACAGAGCTGCTCCAAAAAAGGAACAGTGGTCTATGAATCTCAAAATCCTTCATACTCATGTGGTCACCACTCACAGCATCCTGCAGAGAGAACTGCAGCAGAGATGCACATCAGGGGAACGGAGGAATTTCTTCACTGAAAGGGATGGAATGGGCTGCCCAGGGAGGTGGTGGAGTCACCATCCCTTGTTCAAGAAACAACTGGATGTGGCACTTGGTGCTCTGGGCTGGGTGCCAAGGTGGTGATGGGTCAAAGGTTGGGCTCAATTACCTCAGAGGTCTTTTCCAATCTCACTAATTCTGTGATCCACAGGAGCCTCACCCCAGAGTTACCAGGAAGGTGGTGAAACCAGAAAGGATGTTCTGATAACAATCACTAGGGTAGATGTACTTCTTACTTTCTCATGACATATCACTGAAGTTAAAAAGTAAACTGGTGAGGGAATGATAAAGCTGGGCATCAGCAGCTCCATATTGGTGAAATACAACTTCACAGCACATTGTCTATAAACTTTGTTTTGCAGTGTTTGTTTTCTGGTTTTGCTTATTTATATTTTGCATATTTTATGTGCATTCTGTATCCCATAGGCAATTTCTGCATTCAGTTCAGCTTTTTTTTTCCCTTCTGATTGATCAGGACCAGTAAGTAACCTTTAGAAAATTTGTTTGTTCTATTTGTTCCTGTCTTCTTCCTAAATGTTTGATGAGTGGGTGATTTGTTTGTGCTGTCATTACAAAAACCATATGTTGATGTGGTCTTATGGGGGAGTGTTTTTATTATTTTAAGAGTTCAGCTAAGGATGTTTCCAAAGGAGTCATAATTGCTCTTCTAAGTACAAAGGCTGAACAATGACTGGCTTACAAATAATGCCAAAAATCTGCTCAGCTCAGTCTAATTATTTCAAAGACTAAAATCTGTTTCTCAGAAATGTCTTCTTTCCGCAGTCTGAACTTTTTAATATACTAAGAAATTTATATTTCTGGAAGTTCTTTATGGTTCATAGTCCCTTGGGGCAAGGAAAAGTATCCAATTTTTCATGTACATCCCAATGTACGCAAAAACTTTAGGACTGCCCGTCTTGATGTGGAATTTACTGTGCCCCAGCATAACCAGTGCTGGGGGTTTGGCTGTCCTTTTCATGGCTGTGATCAAAACTGGAGGGAATTTCCTGCTGGGAGACTGGTGCCTGTGCTGATGTCATCTGCCCAGTGCTCCTGGGAACACCTTGTGAGGCTGTTTGGTGTCACAGATGAGCAGGACACAAGGGCCTGACATGGGTGCTGTCAATCTTCTCCATAAATATGAGATTCCCACTGACACCTCGGGGACTGCATGAACTACAAGGAATGCACCATGAGTGTAATGGCAGTAAAAATTATCCCAAAATTGGCTGGTCTGTAAAGGACTGGGTACTATCCTGGGAAAAGGAGAATCTCTGGAAGTGCCTCACTGCCCAGTAAAGGCAGCTAAAGAGGGAAGTATATAGTAGAGATCCACCTATATATCTTGTATCTAAAATATTAAATAACAGCTATTATTCAGTGATGCAGGAGTAAAGAAAATGAAGAGTGGAAAATAGCTGTGCAGCTGGCCAAGACCTTGAAAAGGACAGGCTCTTCAAAACAGTTTTCAGAAAAACAATTTCAAACCTCCCTGCTGCAAAGCCTCCTACACAGCCCTTGCAGAGAACCTTTCAGAGGAGAACTTTAAACAAAGGAGCAAAATCGTGTGGCCACGTTTTGAGAGCAGCAATGTGGCAAATAAATGCCACTCATTTATAGGTGCACAGCAGCCAAAATCAGTTACTGATAAAGCTGATTTCTGGTGGTTGCAAGGAAAAATTAACAAAGGGGGAAAGTAGAAAATACTGATTCTGCACTGAGGGACAACGTGCCATGCTAAGTGTCTTGCTAATGCACTTTGAAAACATATATGTACATGAAATTTATATGATACATAACCATGCATGTATTATTATATAAATGCCATTAGGTTAGAAATATTACCTGAGATAAATGTGCATGGCATTTTATTTTTTTGTCTGTATGTATGTATATATATATATATGTGTGTGTGTGTGTGTGTGTGTGTGTGTGTGTGTGTGTGTATGTGTGTGTGTGTGTGTATATTTATAAAATGTAAAATCTGTATTTTTAGATTATTGGCAAAATGAGTTGTTTATTTTTCTCCATAATCCAGCAAAATTACAGAGGAAGTTGGCCCAGTGGTCAAAGCTGTCCAGGTGTTATTTTGTCTCAGACCTGCTACATTGTGTAAGGTGGGGTCTCTATGCTTTACATGCTTAGAGACCAGTGGTTTTAGAGTATAAATAATATATAACCTCAAATCCATAGTGATCAGGGCTATCTGAATACCTTAGATGGACTAACTGGGAGGGATTTAGAACTAGGATGGTTTTTAAGGTCCCTTTTGACCCAGATCATTCCACAGTTTTATGAAAATAGTAATAGGTAATTTTTTTTGTGAAGGATTCTTTTATGGAATTTCTTGCTCCATGTTTCCCGACCTCCAGAAATATCCTGTGCTGATCATTGACTTTAAGAATATCATGATCAGGAGAGCCTGAGGGTCTGGAAGGTGATGTGAATGAAAACTGTGTCACTGTTCTTGGCTGAGGAATAGGAAGTTGTGTGTCACTATAGGACACGAAAGAACACAAGCTCACACCACTGTTCTCAAGGTGAAGAAAAAAGGGGAGTTTATTTTCTGACTCCAACATTTATAGTTTTCCAAAGTGACAGTGGATTGGAGGGTGACAGTGCCACCTCTCCAATGACACTGGACAAACCAACAGTCCATCAAATTTCTCCTCCTCCATAGAAGAATGCAAAACAATGAGTTATTTACATAAAGTGTGTGAGAAGGTTTGCTACAAGAATGTAAACATCAGAAGGCTTAGAAAATCTTAAAAAATCAGGGTGGCAGTTGTGTTGCTGGCTTTGGTTTTGATCCAGGTTCATCATGGTAAAGTGCAGTAGCCTTTATAAAATGGCTCAGGCCAGCTTGGGGTGCTCTCACATCACCTCAGGCCACTGCAGAGATCTGATGGGAAGCCTCTGTCTCCAGAGCACCAGAGCAGGTCTCTGTGCTGCCAGGGATGGGGTTCAGCCTTGCTGAGATGGTGCCTGAACCTCCGGAGCTGCCGCTGGCTTCCAACACTTCTCTGGAACTCTCTGGCCCTTCCTCAGGCCAGAGCTGCCTCTTGCATTGCCACTCTGCTAGCCAGGAGCTATTCTGCCCACAAACCATATGTAGTGCAGGGAAACACATCAGGAAAAGACCCAGCCCCATTCCTGTGCCTTAGATTTGCAGTTTCTGGAATTTCTTAGACCCCTCAGCCTGTGGTGTGAGCAAGGACAGCCCAGCACTGCATGTGGGCTGCAACAAACACACTCACAGCCTGGACTTTTCCAACATATTTTCCCTGCTTCACAATTCAGAACCATCCCACATTATTATTTTGCTTTGGAAATTATGATAAAAATAATTCCCTTTTTTAGAGTTCATGCAAAATGGATTCACTCAAACTTACCTGAATTTATGGAACAAATGCCATCATTCCCTGCTTTATGGAGGCTGTAGGTTACCAACAAAGGGATAGGCATAAGAGAGAGCTGGAGGGGAGGTCTGAGAAGCAGGTTTTTATTTTATATTTTTTTTCCACTAGGCATATCTTAAAACTCTCTTTGCTCAGCTTGATATGGGGTACCCTGGCATTTCTAGCTGCAGCTGCCAGCTCTAACAGTGTCACTCATATTTGTTAGACAAATCAAAGAGCAGAAATTTGTCCCTTTAGCTAGCTGTGCCACAGCACAAAGACAAGCAACTTTAAAGAGAAAAAAACCCCACAATGTTGAGCTCATTGCAGGATATTTTCTTTTTGGATATTCCTTTTGTTTCCTTTGGGGCTGTAGTAGCCAGACCAGCCAACTTGGGATACTGCTGAGCATTGTTAATCTAAAGCAGTGGGTCACTCCTTATGAAAATAGAGTGTTTTCATAAAGGAAAATACTATTTTCTGTTTGCTGTAGGCTGTGTTTGTGCCATGACCAGTGGAAAGCAGTATTGTAGCAACTCTGGTATAAGACTACCCCTGAGTTTGCTGCCTGGCTCCACATCCCCATTGTGGGTGGAAGCCAACAGGATGGATGGAATGGTGGCTTGCCCAAAGCTGAGCTACAGCCAAACCCTAGGGCAAACTTCTGTCTTAGCTCCCAGACAGAAACCCACCCACCAGTTTTCTTTGGGAAGAACAGGAATTCAAATGTTGGTTTGGCCTGAAAATTGTTCTGGCTGCCCTGAAGGCAAAGGGAAGGTGATTCTGCAAAGCCACAAGAAACAAGTACTTTAATTCACAAATCACTTCCCTGATTTAAAATGCTAATTTTTATCTAACATTTTCCTTACTCCAAAACCACACACACTGGGTTTCAGTTACATTTCCTTTGAAAACAGAAAGCGATCATGCTGAAAGGCAATAAAAGGAACTCAAATTACATTTTTCTTCCTTCCTTGTGCCTTTCCCTGCCTCCCCACATGTTAGAAGGGGAAAACTGGATGCTGCTGTCACACAAATTTGGAGGCAAGAGCAAATGGTGCAGGATGCCATCAGGGAATCAGTATATTTAGCACAGGAGGGGTATTTCTGAAGAACTTCTTAGCTAGAGCTCCTTGCAGATGGCTTGTGGCAGGGGTGGAAAAGCTGGCAGGTGCTCCTGAGTTTAACTGAGCTCCCTGAACACGTGGCAGAGAGAGCCCTTGGACTGTGCCTGCTCTGTGCAGGTACAGTCTGTGCCCCAGGTGGATTAAAACCCTGAAATGCACCAAGGGGTGACAAAGGGAAGTGACAAAGGGGTGACAAAGGGAAGGCAGCAGCTGCTCAGGGTACCCTGGGCAGAGGCAGGGCTGGGACTGCCAAGAGACTGAGCAATGGTTTCACAACCCATTTGTCAAGAGGGATAATTCGGAGCTAATCCGTATCTGGGATGCTGCCTTCGTGCCACTAGCAGGGAGATAATATCCTTCTGTTCCTGCAGTGTCTGCTATCTGAAAGGAGAGGAAATCAAGTTCCTCTTTGTCTCAGGAGCAGAAGAAATGCCATTATTATCCTTATGGAGGCAGGGGTGTACACTCAATCTGAAAGGTCTGCTGGTGTTTTGATGCTGAATGTTCTCACAGCTTGCTCTGTCACTTTCACATTTGCAACACAAATATGAAATATTGCCCACATTGTCCTGGTAGTGTTTGCCCATGCTTTGTGAAATTGTGTGTGGCTACAGATTACACAGAACAGAGGGAATATGGGCCTGCTCCTGGCAGGATTCATTCATTGCCCTTTAATGGGATTTTATTGGTTTGTAATGAAATGCAATGAATTAATCACAGCTCAATTATACTTACAAATACATTGCTGTATTTTAATGTGTGCATGCATGTTGGTCTGTTTTTAATTACCCAGAAAATGTGAAGTTAGCATAGTGAGATCAAAGAATTCAAATTTGTCCCTCAGTGAACAACGTCACTGGCTCACCACACAAAGGCGGGCTGGGAACGAGCATAAAGGAGCAGGGAGCTGGGGACTTCCCATCTTGGCAAGGACGAGGACTGGCAAATGCAAGAGGCCAGACAATCTGATGAAAAGCTGATCCTTATTCTCCCTTCTTGTTTTTCACTCTCACATCTCCCTTTTTCAGCCTGAAATTCACTCTGCTTGTTTCCAGTGAGTCACTGCCACTCTGTCAGGCCTTTGGGGTAGGGGGTCCTGAGCTTCATCCTCACCTGCTGGGGAGTCCTGCTTTGGGTTCAGGCACCTCTCTGGCCTTTCAGCTGGTTCAGATTAATCCCAGGGTCCTCTTTCTTTTTTTAATCTATCTGTATCAGTACTACTGGATAGCCCAGTTTGCTTTTGATCTTGCCTACTGGGAATGTCAAGTGAGGATAAAATGGAACTGTGGGTAGATAAAACATAAGGAGGTTTCTACAGTGAAATATGAATGGTATTAAAATCAACTCATTCATTAGCACTCACATTGTGAATTTATTAAACACTCTTAGTTAACAAACAGGGTTCCTAGTTCAGTGTCTAGTGTTGCAAAAAGCTGATTTCTGTTTACAAAATAAATTGCATCTTCTACTGAATAACGAAAGAATATCATATGGATTTTTATTTCTTTCCAGCTAAGTCCACAAAACAGTCCTGTGGTGCATTACCTTACCCATGGAGCAGCCACAGTCTGCTCTATGTGTGTTCACTAAAAGGCCTCCTTGTACAAACTCTGCTTAACACATTATATCACCACTTTCACTTCTGCAAAGTAATTTCTGCTTACATTAGAAGAATCAAAATAACATTTCATAGAGCTTCCTTAAATTCTTTACTCACACTGAGATTCCTGGACAGTGTCTGTGTCTAGCACTTGGCCGTGGTTAAAGTAGCTCAAGCAATAACAATACTGAAAGAATGAATGGGAATGCTCTGTTGGACTTGACCCTACACCCAGCTCCTCTGACCAGACCAAAACATCTTCTAGCCTGGGTTCAAATGGACATTAGAACAACTCAACCATAAAGGGGAAAAGAAGGAATTATTTAAGAAAGCAGTGAAATTAGAAAGCCAAAATGTTTCTGCTCTTCAGGTGAAAACAATTGAAGCAGGCAGCAAAGTCCAGTAGAGGAGCAGGAAAGGGGAAGGAATGGGAGCATGATGTGATCCAGGGAGGCAGGAGCATCCCAGGGCTTCAGCTGGGCACCTTGGGATGCTGGGTGTTGGAAGGGGACTCGGCCACTGAGCACACTGTGTACATCAGCAGAGAGGCAAAACCTGCAAGCACCTGCTCTGAGCTGGAAGATTTCTGCAGTTTCTTACTCATTATTAGAAGAGACACAGAGCTGTTTTTCTAAATATAGAAAAACATACAGCAGAAATTACTACAAAGCACCCTCGATTACTTGGGTATAAATAAAGCAAGTCATGTTCCACTTTTTAGTGCAAATGCTATTTACAGCACCAGAGCCTGTGCTAATTTTCACAGTTACACAACACGCTACTGTTCCATGGAGTCAATAGGACTTTGGAAGTGAAAATGAGGAAAGGTCTCAATCACAGCAAATATTAAATGGCTACAGGCAACTGTTGTGAAATCAGAAAAAGTACATTTATACTACACATAAAACTGAGCTTTTTTATTATGCTAGTCAAAGAAAATATGTGCAAATAGATCTTTTGGAAGGCAGGGGTAATAATTAATATTTACACTGTAGTTAGGCTGTTTATGTCTAAAGTATTAAGCACAATTCTTCAATGTCTTAGGCCGGCATTTGATTGATCTTGCAACTGTAAAACATTCTGGTTTCTAAGCTACCAAACCCCTTTTGTTGTTGTTGTTGTTGTTTTGGTTTGGAGGGGTTTTTTGTTAACTTCCATTTATTTTTATTTGGGAAAGAAGAATATTTTGCAGCACTCTGGGCATTATATCAATTTCTTTCATAGTGATCCTAGAGCAAGCTCTATACTAATGACATCTGAATTAAAAACAACAGAGCAAAAGATTTTTCACTCATAACCTCCCAGCAGAAAAATAGATCAGTAATCCAGAATTACTTGTCTCTTTCATAATTCCCTATATAAAATAACTACTTTATGCTTGATGTAAGAATAAGATGACAAATCCTGGCTTTTGTGGAAAGCAGCTGCTTGCTAAATCCATCTTCAACTGACTGCAAATGAAAATGTCATCTGTAAAGGTCTCTCTTTTTTTTAGGATAATTCATCACAGTGATTAGGCACCTCCTGAAGCAAGACCTTATCGACTCCTGGTTTGGAAGAGTTAATTCACTGCGTTGCAAACTGATGTGAAATGAAAGAGCTGCTGGGAAAGAAAGTTCTGGCTTTGATATGGAAAATGAGCAGAATGAAACTGAGACATCAAAAAGAGCTTTTTATAGAAAACACTCTGTAAAGCTGAATCAGAATCACAGAATCAATTAGGTTGGAAAAGACCTCTGAGATCATCGAGTCCAAGCTGTGACCAGTCACCACCGTGTCACCCAGCCCATGGTTCTGAGTGCCATGTCCAGTCTTTGCTTGAACACCTCCAGGAATGGTCACTCCCCCTCCTACCTGGGCAACCCATTCCAATGTCTAATCACCCCTTCCAAGAAAAAAATTCCTTCTGATGTCCAACCTAAACCTCCCCTGGCACAACTTTGGACTGTGTCCTCTCATCCTGTTGCTGTTTGCCTGGGAGAAGAGACCAAACCCTGGCCACAGCCTCCCGCCAGGGAATTGTAGACAGGGATGAGGTCCCCTCTGAGCCTCCATTTCTTGTGCTCCAGGCCCTTTTCCAGCTCTAGTTCCAGTCTCTGGATATGTTCCAGCCCCTCAATGTCCCGCCTGAATTGAGGGGCCCAGAACTGGACACAGCATTGGAGGTGTGACCTCACCAGTGCTCTGTGCAGGGGACAGTCACTGCCCTGGTCCTGCTGGCCACACCATTGGTGACACAGGCCAGGCGCCATTGGTCTCCTTGGCCACCTGGACACACCTGGCAGAGGTTCTGCTCCAGTGTCCCTGGTCACTCTGGTCAGCAGCAGCACTGACTGATGCCCTGTTTGGTGCTTCTTACACCTGCTCCAACTGAGCAGCTCCACAGCATCAGGGTGGGAAATAGTAAAGGTGAGAAGAAAATTCCTGTTTGTGAAACCCCCAGCACACATCAACACCACCAAATGTTACTCTGAGCCATGCTCCTTGCCTTCCTTCCAGTGAATGCTCAATACACAAAATGTTCACAGGCAGGGCTGCATCCCCCAGGCCCTGGGGTAGCAAACAGAATGCAGCTCTGAGTGGGAACAATGGCTGATTAAAAGTGCTGCCACTTCCTTCCTCCTGGAGGTAAAGGGGTAAGCTCGGCCTCCAAACATTTTTTTTTCTGGCAGATTTGGATTTCCAGAGATTGAAACTCTTGTAGTCAATCTCCCCATATGTAGAGCCTTTAAAGTGAACTGAAATAGATGGCAGAACTGAAAAAAGAGACTGACACAGTAAATCACAATGATTTATGAGCATTTAGGTATATGGGAAAATTTACTCATTCCCATTTATTTAAAAATAAATACATTACTTATTTATAGTCTTCATTTTCATGCAGCAGAGAGTGCTCTGGGGTTTTCTTGACAAATTGAAGTCATTGGATTTTACCTATTACAGGGTCAAATTCCTCTATCCCTTGCATGGCTGTACATGCAGTTTCAGAAGGATGAAGTACAGACTTTAGATATTAAAGCCTTATTTTATTAGTCATCCTAATACATCCAACCAATACAAAATGAATCACTGATTTTTCCATGTCTCTTCCTATTTAGTTTAAATGTTCAAAGGAATGCTTTCTGGTGCCATGTAGACATCAGTAACTAAATGTTTGCTAATAATTAGCCTGAATCTTATATTTTTAAATTTCCCATATATCCTTTCATTTTATATAATGAGCTGCCCTCTAGATCCCTTCCTGATGCAGTAAGGCTTAACTTACATATTTCAATTGTGCATCAGTCTGGAATATTTAAAGCAGCAAGCAGCAGAAGCTTATGGCAAATTTTGGGAATGGGATAACCAGGAAGCACAATAAACATCATCAATATTCCCTTCTTTTGCTGACAATTTTAGTCCCTGAAACTGTAAACACATAATGTCAAACCTTGGGATCCAAACCTTAGGGAGATTGCTAACTCCATGCCACTCCTCCAGAGACTGCTAATTAGGATAATCAGAAACAATTTCATGTTTGGGTGTTTCTTTAAAACATCTTTCTGATTAAATCATGACTTTTAACCTCCCTATCGGTTTTCTGATCTTTTGTAAATCCCCTAGTTATTTTCCTGTTAATGAGATGAAACTGAAATTGGTATTTCACATGTGATCACAACAGTGAAAACAAGGCAATGCAGATTGGTCTCTTGACTTGATCTCTGCTGCTCATTGGTTTGGGTTGGTTTTGTCTTTTTTGGGTTTTTTTGTATACACTTGTCTGATGCTGCTTCCAGGTTCCATCCAGCATTTCTGTCATCCAGGCTTGTCCCTCCCCTGGAGCAGCTCTGTCCTGGATCACATCACCTTAGCAGGACTCAGTCACACCTGGCCAGGAGAGCTGCAATTTCTTATTTTCAGTCTGCATTTGCATTATTGCATTCCTCTGGTGTTTGCATGTCAGAATTCATGTTAATTCTGGTAATTCACGATAATGATCAGCTTCCTTCCTTATTTCCTAAATGATTTATCAGTTTTCTGCTTTTGAAATAATTACAGAAGTAGCTGGGCAAAGGGTGCATGGCTGGGAATACAAATTCTGTGCAAAACTATTTATCAATTATATAAGTCTCAACTGCAAAAGTCCACAGAAAGTCTGCAGGCAGACAGTCCAACTAAATAAAGCAGCAAAAGAACATTTCAACTGCCAAAACTCCTCCACAAACCTTGGATGGAAATATAATTTAGAATTAAAGACATGTACTATAAAGAGAAAATACCACAGAGTGTGTTATTATAGTAGAAAGGAAACAATAAAGAATTTATTAAAATTCTTGAGATAAAGAAAATTCAGAGTCAGAACTCCAGTTCTGGTTTTCACCCTACATAGTCTGTTTTGTATTACTTAGCTGAGAATGGAGAATGAATTTACTCTGTTTTAATTAAATAATCTACAGGCATTTAGAACCATTATTAATTTATATTTGGCTGAAAGTGACAGTGAGATTTTGAAACTTCTGAAAACAAATTAAGGATATAAGGTTCATATATTTGCATGATTACTTTGATTTATGGGGATAAAACCAGCATTTTCACCCCCTGGTCACAATAGTAGGAAGCTACTTACCTTTGCACAGTTCATTAATTGTTTTTTTATTGTTTTGTATTTGATTTTGCAAACTTGGATGTAGCACAAGAAATTAACAAGACACATGAACAGAAAGGCCAGATTATTTTACTAGATATAGTAGCAAAAGAAAAACAAATAGTCTCATAGAGAGGATCCTGTAAATGTTTATTTGCAGGCCTGACAACAACCAATAAATTGATAAAATGTTTAAAAAATCTGCATTGTTGACTAATTAACAATAAAAATACTTGGGGGTTTTGGGAACTTCCAAGTCCTGCAGTGATGTGTTGGGTCTGTTGGTGATCCCCAGCCCTGCCTGAAACCTGCACTGCCCATGCTCATCTGAACAGCAGCACTCAGGTAACAACTGCTCATCCCATCTTCCTCCTAATCCTGCTCAAGCTTTTATGCTTTAAAAACAATTTTCATTTAGCCTTTTCCAGCCACATTTCTATTAGGAAGATGTAATAATATGCCTTTACATTTTCTCCACAAGAACTGCCCTGTTTGTTTTGGTTTTCATGGAATAAAATCCCTCAGCAGTGATGCCTTCTGTGTTCTCACTGTATTGAATTCAAATCCCGTGGATGCTGATTCACACCTTGGAGCCTGCACTTTGTCACCAGCAGCTGACACTGTTTGCCCCACTAATTATCACCAGGATTGGTTCTTTCCTGTGATACCCTTCAGGTGGGGCAGCAAACTGCCCTTGTTTTCTGCACAGCCCTGTGATCACAGAACACAGAGTGCTTTGGGTTGGCAGGGACCTTAAAGACCCTCCAGTTCCAAACCACTGCCATGAGCAGGGACACCTTCCACCATCCCAGGCTGCTCAGAGCTCTGTCCAACCTGGACTTGAACATTTCCAGGGATGGGGCACCCACAGCTTCCCTGTGCCAAGGCCTCACCACCCTCACAGTAAAGAATTTCTTCCTAAATCCACTCTTTTTCAGTTTGAAACCATTCCCCCCATCCTGTCACTCCAGACCCCTGTAAGAGCCCCTCTCCAGATCTCTTGTAGGCTCTCCTCAGGCACTGGGAAGGGCTTTAAGGTCTCCCTGGAGCCTTCTCCCAGCCCCTGTCACAGCAGAGGTGCTCCAGCCCTCTGGCCAGCTCCATGACCCTCCTCTGGATTCATTCCACATCTTTCTTGTGCTGGAGGGCCCAGATCTGGATCACTAATCCTGCAGGAAAGATGCAACAGAAATATGGCCACGGGTGGAAGCAACACCAGGAGTTCCCCTTTTGGCAAAGGCCAGGTTTGAGATCACCCTGAGCAGGCTCCCCCTGTCCTGACAGCAGACTCCTGATCCCTTTGACATTAGATGGAAGTGCTTCACTGATTCCAGTACAACCAGAATTTGTCTCTGACTAAAACAAAGGGGAAAAAATTCCAAATAACTTGGAGACAAATGTGCAAAACACCACATCAGTTTTGACACATCACTGATGCACAGGTAGGTCACTAATAAAATATTTAACCTCTCAGTACTCCTGTTTGAAAAAACACCACCACCACCTGAATTTGGAAAGTTCTACCTGCTGAACTGTGACACAGCAGTGCAAGCATGATTTATCATCTCATTAGCAATGGAGAGGAACAGAGCATTTTCCAGGAACTGCTGTTTATACATGACATTACATGGCATGTCAGAAATGCGCAGTCCCCAAATATTTCTGTTTACAAGCTGCCACATGGAGAAGCCAACTGGCATCTTGTTTAGATACTGATTTCTGACACGTGCTTTGTATACAGAAAAACCTGATTTATGAAATGTGAGATGGAAACTTGACAGGTTTTTTCAATACATACAAAAATAATTGACAGCACATAAATCATAACAACATCCAGAATGCACTTCTAAAAGCTTAAACTGCTTCTTTTTAAATTTGCTATGATTTTGCAAAAATATTGTAAGTTTTTAGCTGAACTGGGCTCAAATTTCTTATAATTTATACAAAAAGTTCTAATAGGCTGGATGCTTTATTGTAAAAAAAAGGCTGATAATCCAAGTCTGAGGCAGTAAGACTCTTGAGCAAAATATGAGAGTGAGGAGACAGAAGGGAAGGCTAAAGCCCTTGAATCCCTAACTTAGACACCAGATCTTGTATGAAGTATTTTAAAACATATTAAGTATGGGCTAACACAGTGGCTAAAGTTTGTGTAGCTTGTCCTCAACTGACCTGGGTGGAGCTGTGCTAATTTACTTAGAAATGGTAGAGAATTTTTTAAAAAAGATAAAACTACTGTTATTCTGTATGGGATAACTGTAAATCCTTTAAATAGGGTATTTTTTCAAGTGAAAAGTTTCAATAAAAAAGGATGAAAACCTTTTTCTTCCTCCTTAGTTTTGGTTTTCTTTCCTTTCCTCCTTTTACCTTCAGCCTTCTCTCTCCCCCTCTTCTGTTTTGCTTCAGTAAAAAAGAATGAAGAGAAACAAACAAGAAAGGTAAATAAAGACGAATATGGCAAGAGTTTGTAAGTTTTTAGTTTCACTGAAGACAAATGAAAATGATAAAAGAAGGAAGTTCCACAATAATTTGTTGTCTTTTGACTAAAAATGACAATGGAATAACAGGTTGATATAGATCAGAGAAGGTATAACAATCTACAATGGTGCCTTAGACATTTTATTTTGTCATTTCTAAAAGTGACCCAGAATACATGAAGCTGAGAAAATTATTTCATTCCATGGATCTCATGGCTTAGTCTGTCTGAAAAGGGAGAACATCTCCTGCATCAGGGAAAGCACAGGAACAAAAGCCTCAGGAAGGAGCAGCTCCCAGAGCACCATGAGTGGCATCAGCCATCAAGGGAAGGTTCCAGTGAGCCTTGGTGGGCTAAATGGACAGGACAGAGTTAAAAAGACCTTGAAAGCTGAGATTGCCCATGCTGCAAACACCTTTGTTTAAGGGCTGAATAATCTGAATAAAGTTGCTGATTTTCCTCCATGACATGGTCTTGCTTATTCCTCAAAAATCCTGACTTTGATTGTCATCACTGCCAACAGCAGCAAGCAGGGAAACAATTTACTATTTGTTAATTACACAACAAAATGCCTGAAAAATCCCTTGTTTTCTTTCCAAGAAGCCACAATCCTAACTTAAATTTGATGTGTAAATCAATATGAAACACAAATTATGCCAGATGAAAGGCACACACACTGTGTAGCCTCAGACTGACACCCCCCAACAGCATCACACAAAACCTGGGGTTCAGAACTCTGGGTGCTCTGGGAATGATCACCACCATCATCACACACAATGCTCTGACATTTCCCCACAGCAAGGAGACAACTTTTGAAGAGACAAAGGCAAGTGAGAAATGGCAGTGAAGAGAACTGGAGGATGTAAACCCAAGCACTGTGGAGCTCCAGAGCCATGACTGGGTTGTGCCAGCCGACACCTCTGCCCAGAGACCACAGTGCTGAGAACTCCTCAGCTTTTAAAAATCACTCCAAGGAAAGCATCTGGTGTGTGAACCTTTGTGCCCCACCAGCCTGTCCTGTAAGGGGTATGACCCTGAGCACTCCTCTGCTTTGTCCCATGCATTAGATCTTCTGCATGAGGATCCTAAAGCTTCCTGGAGGTCTGTGACCACCCCACTCTCTGCAGGTACATTCTCTTCAGTGATGTTTGCTGGCAAGGATCTCTTATTTGCCTGTGTTTTTATCACAAGAGAATATTCCATGTTCTTGCAGAAATGTTCTGTAGCTTTTCTAGCATCCAGTAGTGTATTCCACTGCAGTAAATGCTTTGTTTTCCCAATAAATTACTCTGGAAATTAACAGCTCTCTCATTGAATGATGTAACTGTTACTCACAGATTATCTGACAGTGTAGATGTCAAAATATTTTTATTGAGTGTGTACTTGCAAATGCAAAAAATGACTGTAGGATTTTGAGCTTGGATGAAGTTCACTAAATTTCAGAAAATAAACTGATTTTTGCATATTATATTTGGGATTTTTGTTATTGAAGTGAAAATTTATATTATATTATATTTTGAAATCGAAATAAAGTGAGGGCAAAACCCTGCATGAGAAACACTGACACTGTCTGCCTTATTCTAAGCCAAAACACTTCCCATTAAAAAGTCAGATTACCTATAGATAGGACTTAACAGTGCACAAGTCAAGTGGCAATGAGGTTTCTGTGGTGGAGGATGACACAATTTCTCTCCCTGCCCAGACAAACAGCAGGACATGCTTTACATTCATTTTACAGTGACAAGGAGGAATCCTGGAAAAACACACTTATGTGGCACACTCTTTTCCCCCTGAAAGAGTGATCCATTTGAGTTAGAAACCCAAAGGCTGAGTAGAGAGGGACAACTGTGCAGTGATTTCCATTGCAAGTCTGTGAAGGATGGCCCAGAAAGGAGAAAAAGAACAAGAGCCAACTGAGAGATGTAAATACATTAATCTGAGAAGTTGTTTTTTAAATATTGCTATGTATCAATAAACAATGGAACCTTTAGGCATCAGTCTGAGATACAGGCTGGCTAATTACCTCTATATTTCTCATATATCCAGGAATGAAAGCCTTCCCAATAACCTGCTGGAGGCCTATTCCATACAGACTTCCTCCAAATGTAAAAAGAATTGCTGTTGCTTTGTTCAAGGACATAGAAAATCACATGAAAGCAAAAGTTTGTATTGACAGAAGAGAAACTTCTCACCTGGTGCCCACCCTACTTCTCCCTACATTAATTGTTACAGGCAATTCCTGTAACAGGAATTTGATGCCGTGCCAGGCCAGCAGCACCCAAATTGCTGCTGTGGCAGAACTCCTGGCTCAGCTTTGGGCTGCAAAGGCTCCCAGGTGAATCCAGAAGCTTCTCTGCCCGTGTGCCACAATTTGGGGGGATCAGAATCTGGAGCCCCCGGTGTGCAGCGTGACGAGGACAGTCAGGAAAGGCAGCAACCAGAGCTCTGTGGTTGATTTTTGTTCCCTGCCTGGATTGCAGCCCAGGGGGTGGCTGGGAGGGGGCCAAGAGAGGTGCTCTGGTAGGTCCCAGTCTCCTCCTGAGGACAGGGAAATAGACTTTCCTGAAAAGTCCTGAAGAAATATGACAGGAAGCCTTTAATGATGTGCTTCAGAGATAAGACAAAACATTGCTGGGTATCTCTTTATGACTAAATATCTTTTGTAATTGTTGGACTCTGTCCTAATTGGCTTTGATACATAAGAGGCCTGCTTTGTGAGCTCTTTGGTTAAAACATGTTGTTCTGTTCTGCTTCCTTTCAGATGTTCTATGGATAACATTATCAGGCTTACCTTTTTGTTCATTCCCTATAGCATTTCTATGCTAGTAGAATATCACACACATGCTCTTAATTTGATTCAATCACTGAATAAACTGCCCAGCTTTAAACATGAGATTTATATCATTCTATTTTAGTGCTTGTGCATCCACTGATTGCCTGGAAGATTTATCTAGTTCATTAAAGCACAAGTGTATTTGAATTTGCATTTCCCTTTTTTGGTGACACTTTTATTGAAGTGTCCAGTATTTTACTAGAAGTTCTCCAATTATTTTATTAATAAATAAATAAATAAGTTATTTAATTAACTAATTCCATTCTAATATTTCCAAGTTCTGTATCTTCACTAGAAAGTTCACAATACGGATCCTGTTTTCATCTTAAACCTCTTGGCTCTTTGCAAGATCCAAACTGCTCTTGTACCTTCCACAGCAAAAAGTTATTTAGAGCATCCTCCCTTTTACAGAAAGTAAAACTCTGCTGAAACTGGAGGATAAAGTTACCCCAAATTCTGAGGAGAGAAGTGAGAAGCAGTTGTATGAATGATGGCTGTCAGTGACCTGAGTGCTGGAGCCACTGAGCCAGCCCAAGGTAAGGGCTGTGCATTCTTCAGGGCAGGTGTGAGTTATCTTTGAACACAAAAAGATGTTACAAAGGTGAAAACAGCCAGAAAAGTGATGAAGCAATTTTCTAGAAAACTCTGAACTGCAGTTCTTCTGTTTTCCTTTGTATTTCAAACCAACTGGGTTCTTTCTGCACAGGAATATGCCTTTGTGGACTCCTGGTGAAAAAATACATTTATTGTTGTGAATAAACAACTTCCAATAAATTCAATTTACTAAAGAAACCTATCTGCAAGACCATATAACTGCTTACATCAAAAGATATAACAATGTTTTAGAAAAATAACCAGAAATTTCCATAAAGCAGAACTTCATTTATCTCTGAAATAAAAAGTTAACAAATTTCCACAACAAATAAGCCTGCATGCTTCCCTTTCCTCAATATATGCTTGGTTTCATTAAATTTTACTGAGCTAAATCTTATGTATTTCTCATCAGTATAAATTTGGCCAATCTGCAAAATCTGAAGTACTCTCCCTGATGTAATTTTACTAGTTACTCTGAAGTCATTAGCTGGTATTATTCTTCCATTCTAAATACCCACAGGCATGATTCTAATTTTGAGTACAACATTTAAGCTTCTAATACAAACAATTACATGTTCATGGGGAAAAACTTTCTGAATGTTAATGTAGAGGAGGAATCACAGTGCACATATTAAGGCTGCAAAGCAAGGAGATAGTAGTTAAAAGTTTAATTTTCAATCTTTAACTCTCATGGTCTTTATTGTTTATTTATCACTATTTAAACACTTTTCTGAATGGACATCTCTAATTCCTAAACTTCTCAATAAGCATAATGGAAACATTTCAAAGCTGGTCTTAAGAGGGAGTGGTTATTCAGGAAGATAATCTTTATAGTTATAAACCTAAGAATTAATATAAAAGACACAAATTCTTTCCTAAAAGTTTCTGTAAATAGTGGCATTAAAAAAAAAAAAAGTCTAAGAACAGTAATCAGATGAAAAAAAAATTGGTAAGAGTTTTCTTTAGAATGAAAGAAGAGTGTGAACTATTTTCCTATATAATCTACCAGTTTCATCAGTTGTAAATGATGTTTCTTTTTCAGCCTTGCTGGCTGTGTAGAACTTGCTCCTTTTATGCCCATGCTCCATTGGGAAGGAAATGTGTACACAGGTAATGCAGCAAGTGTTATCTGGAAAAATGAGTTATTACTCCTTCTCTGTGGATCAGGAGTTTGATTCCCAGCAACAGCTGCTGCATCAGAACAGCAGAAAAAAAGAGATTGTGATAAAGACCAACAGCAATTTGCCCAATTCTTCCAACTTAAAATCTAACCAGAACCTAATAAACAATTACTCAGAGGTAGTAAGGAGTTAGTAGTAGGTCATTTCTATGGCTCATAAGCTTTTAGAGGTACTAGGTTTTTTTAATTTTTACCTTGGTTTTTATTACTGTGATAGCAATCTGCAGTCAACCTCACAAGATGCAATCATGTTACAGTGCTGGGCAGCCATCCACCAGCTCCTCAGGCACCGCTAGGAACAGGCTGAACGTCCTTACAAAACAATCTCAGGATCCTTCACAGCAGCTGTCAGCAGTGATGCAAGATTTATTAACAAGACAAGATTTAATTGAATTCAGTATGCTACTCAATAATGCAACCACTGTATCATCTGTTCTGGCATTTGATTTCACATTAAATTGATGTCATTCTTAAATATTTTTCAGCGTGCCACACAATATTGCACGGGGATAATGACCATAAAAGTTGTCTGGAAGTGGCTTTCACCTCCCCTCTGGAAGTTTCTGGGGTTTTGTTTGTTTTGAGGATTTTTGGTTGGTTGATTTGGTTTTTTTCTGTTTAGGGGTTTTTTTTTGGAGTGGGGCAGAGGCTGGTTAATTTTTTTTTAAATCGAGTTTATTTCAATGACTTTGCCTCAGTTTCCAATATAGCTCTGCAAACAGTTAAATCAGGATTGCTGAGGGATGGCACAGGGTTAGCAACAGTGGCAGGGAGGGGACTGTCAAAAGCAGGGGGTGCTTTTCACAAATAAATGTCATGGCCCCCTCCTGAGGCAGCATCATTTTGGTGACCCAGCTGTGCCATTTCTGACAAAGTGCTGACACAGTCATTTGTTTGGCTAAGACTGGGGGAAAAACCAAACCAACCCCAAACCACATGATCCTTTCTGCTTTTTGTCAGACACTTTGTCATTTTAACACAACACTCATATTCTACACATTTACTGGAAAACATGATAGGGACAGAAAGAAGAGTGGAGTGACTGGTCAGAAGAATCCAGCTCCAGAAAAGGCCTCTGTCCACCCACTGCCCAAATCCTCCTCACACACTTGGCTCTTTCTCTGCTCTTTGTTCACAGACTCACAGGATGGGTCAGGCTGGATGGGACCACTGTGGCTCATCTGGTGCCACCTCCCTGCTCAAGCACATGGCCAGAATTGTGTCCAGAGAGTTCTGGAACATCTCCAGTAAGGGAAGCTCCACAGCCTCTCTGGACAATCTGTTCAGTGCTCGGTCACTGCACAGGAAAACAATTCTTCCTCATGTTCAGGTGGAACTTCTGGGCATCATTTCCTGCTCGTTCCTCCTGCCCCACTGCTGGGCACCACCAGCTGCTGTTGGGATCTCCCTTTTTTGTACAGCACCAAACCACCCACCCATGGCAGGGTTTGGAACCAAACCATTCCACCTGGGAGACACAAACTGTGATCCTCCTACTTGTATTTCCCATGCAGTTTTTGCAGACCATTGACAAGAAGCATTGCAAAATTAGCAACCCCTAATAGATAGGAAAAAATCCAGCTGATTCATAAAAGAGGCTTAACAGTAGGTATGTTGTTCTTCACTAATCATATATATTGTATTCAGTTGTTTTCAGAGAAGCATAAACACTGCAGGATGTCTCGTTTGGCATGGGTTGATGTAACAGAAACCACGAACAACACTGAATTTACAAGAAAAAACTGGGTCCCGCTTTAAATTCCTGAAATTTAAATGATAAGCATTAAAATTTTGAAAGCTTATCTGGACTGATCCATTAAAAATGGAGCTTGATCTTTACTGGTTAGAAAGTCTCTTCAGAAGGTATTCCAGAACCTGCAGGTTCACATCCTTGGGATGGCAGCATTATTCATTAGAAATATGCCTGCACTGAAGAAATATGTCATAAAAACAAAACCAATTACTTACTAAAAATCCCAAACCAATTATATGATAGACAACAGAAGTAATTAAAAATCACACATTTGTCCTCTTCTTTGTATAGGAAACAAAACTATGATCTGAACAGGATGAATATAAATTTTTAAGACCATATCCTGGTCCTTTTTTGTATAGATTACCCTTGGGAAGAAATGTATCCATGCACTTTCAAACTTTTAGGTCTTTAAAATAGTGCCAGGTGCATCATTACTTTCATGGTCTCTAGCCCAGACAGGAATAGCTTGGATGCCTTCATGTAAAGCATCTGAATTCATCAGGGGATGTGGATATTTTTGACTGAGAGGAAGGAATATTAGAGGGACTTTTTTCTCAGTGAAACTAAGAAGCCATTGGACAAGTGTTTTGTTGTGTGAAGATCTGAATTCACAATTTCTAGGGAAATTTTGTGTATCCACAAGTGGTAGAAAATAACTAAGTTAAGGATATCAAGGCTTTGGAAAACATTGCAGATTCCCAGTGAAGCTTCCCTTTGCAACTCTAATCCCCAAGAAACTTTTGTCCCATTGAGATTAATGGCAATTTCCTTCCTCTCACTCAGCATTCAGTTTGGGATTACATATCCACGGAGAAAAACACTGTTTTGAGTTTCCTCACAAGAGAAAACCACCACAGGACTCATTTACCGACAGAAAAACCAAACCAAAACACCATTAGAGAAGAACTCACAAACTGACTTCAGTAGCACTGAGTATATTTATACAAATACACAACTGCAAACTTGCAAACAGAAACCAAACTGTACCTTGAGAAACTGTAAGATGGGAAATCCTCCCAACCATTCCCAGGGATTTCCTGTTTCACAGGTTCCCAACTGAAGGAAGTGCAGCTGAAGGGGGAAGCAAGGAAAAATGTACTCAAAGGCAGGGTTAGCTTTGGATTTTATGAATGTCAAGCTGTGGTAGAAACTACTTCTCTTCCTCACATAATCCTGGTGCTGATCCAGCTCTTACTGACATGCAGAAGACACAGTGCAGCACTCCTAGAGAAATTCTAAACATAATCTGCCTCGATAACAGCAAACTTGAGAAAATAAAAAAGAGCAAAAAAAAAGCACATTTCAGTTTGGTGTTTTGCTTACCTTCCAGTTACATATGATGAACACATTTACATGCTTTGAGTACAACCCCACTGTGTGTGTCCTCTACGTCAAATTAATGGAATGCCACCTCATTTTGGGAAGATTCAAAAATACAAGAGAGTTGTCCTATAGCAAGCAGGTCTGCAGATGGAAGCACAATGTTTTATTCCATTTGGAATGCCCTGACTCACCCATTGCTGAGAGGGAACCCTGAACTGCTTAGACAAGGATGGAGAACTGCCATTGTTGGTGTTTAGTAAGTGCAAGATGGAGCTCCTTGAGCTGAGACTTTGACTCTGCCACACCCAACGTCCCAAAGCTGCTCCTGCTGTTTGCACCTTTAAAACTCTCACCTGGGCACCATGACAAGATTTAGTACCTACCATTGTGCAAAATACCTGATTTTAAAAGTGGCTGATGCTGTAAGAAAAAGACAATGAGACTACAACCAAAAAGTGTTTAGATTATATTGAGGATTTTGTCTTTTTAGACCTCCACAGAAAGAGCAACATACACAACAGTTGAGGCTTTTAACTGTTAATTTAATATGTAATCTCAGATACTTTCTCAAAAAGATTCCTGTATGAAACACTAAATTAAATCCAGTAAGAGCACGTGGCATCCTCTGTTCTTGGAGAAAAACAAAAATACCAGATAATGAAGTATTTTGGATAATATTGGATGCTGTCCCAGGATTAACAAAAGTTAACAAGATATCCATTCACCTGGTTTGCTGAGCATCAGGATTGGCTCTTTTCAAATGTTTACACAAAACCCATCATAATTTTGCTCAGAGCTGGTTTGGAAATGTAATTTATTTTTTACTTCCAAGCTACAGAAGCAGCAGGATACGAGGGTATCAGCCCAGCAACTAATATTAAGTCAATACATATAAAACCACCATAAAAACAAAAATATGGAATTTTTTCCCCCCTCTTCTTTACAGCATTTGCCAAATTCTATTAAGTTACAACTGTCAATCTGAAGACAAGTTAATACAGACACAGTATTTTATTATCAGCTTCTCAAATTCCTGTATGGAAACACATGCAAGAAATTTCAGTTTCTCTGCACTGTCCTGGAAGAGCAGAGATCCTTGTTCAGAACCATCTCCTGTCAAACAAGTGATTTCTTTGGAAGGTGGCAAGTCATAAACTGCCACATCTGCTTCCTAGGGGGGGAGACAGACATTCACCTGAAACTATTACCATAAATGAAAGCATTTCCACATTTGGAATGCACACAAAGACACAACCAAATGTGCTGGAGGTGGGAGGTACAGGCACAATTCAAAAGATCTAAAAAATTATCAACAGTAGTGTTGTAAAGGAACCACCTCCTGGCCAAGGATAATTTTGGACATTATTTATTTCTCCAAGTCAGCAGAGACTGTCAGTATAGCATAGATCTATATAGTACAAAAATAGGATACAGATCTTCTAACAGTTGTTTCTTCACTGGTGGAGCTTCAGCAAAGAGGTCCCTGTGCTCATGCTGGCATGCAGAGAACTGCTCTCTCTCACACAGCAAATGTACAGAACACCCCAAAATGCCCTGATTTCTGAATGTCATCCAAGAGCTCATAACACAGCAAAGGTGATGACACAAATTCATGGTTTTCCACGTTTGGATGAATTGCTGCCATGCTGCTGCACAGGGATGGATATTACTGCTCACCTGGTGACTGTGTGGACTTCTTGTGACCATGAATTCCAGCATTTCAAAGACAATCAGGTTTTAGCCTCATGCCAACCAAGGACAGAGAGGGCAATAGACAAAAATGACCACGCAATTCAAGCAAGACAGAACAATAATAATTAAGGTCTATAACCAAAGCATTTAGACTTTATTTTTAAAACTTTTATTAAAAAAACTCCCGTATTTTATTTCTTTATAATAACCACTTTCCTAGACTAGTTCACTCCCCTTACTACCCAAAGCTAGCAAAGTACTTCTGAGATTAAAAAGCAATTTTCTTCAACATAGTGATAAACAGCATTGTGATGACTTTTTTCCTATTTTCAATAATAATTCTGCTATGCATGTATTGGTTTTCCTTATTGCCAGCAAAAGCATTTCCCTTTTTTGTGGGGAAAAAACCCCAAAACAACCCAAAATCTTGGAGTTTAGATCAGCTTCCCCACTTTCTTGACCACCACATGCTGTCAAAACACAGATCACCCCACAACACCCCTCAGAATTTTAATGTGGGTAGTACAAGGAACATGTAAAGTGCAGGTAATTTTACTGCTAACTCCTGGACAATAGAAAAGCCACTGCTCAAGTACAAAAAGGAAGCACACAGGATTTTTGTTCCAAATACCAAGAAAATAGTTGAGTAATTGAAGCTTTTCTTCTTTTACCTTGGGGTAAAAGAAAATAACAGTAAGGAAAACAAATGCAGAAAAAGAGAGGTTTTAATAAAACTGCTCTCTCCCTAACTGCCCTCACATGTCAAACAGCCACATATTTCAGGCAGGTTGACTAAAATTTATCAAGATGGCAACAATGTAAGTATTAGATTTATGTTTTGTAGGACACAAAATGGCCTCCTGTGGGTTCTGTTGGCCAGCCTGCTTTTTTCACTGCTGTCTTTCAATAGCTGCACATTGCCACATGAATCCGAGGCTGTCTCACCATGTTCTGCCTGCTCTGCTGCAGGATTTGCCTCAGAGTCAGAGGCCTCCTGAGCCATTGAGAGCACGGTGTTGACCCCACAGCTCACAATCCCTTCTCAAACAGCAGCAGCATCAGCAGGGATCACTCTGCTCCTGAGCTCCTTCAGGCTCCTGGGTAAGGAGAACCTCTGCCCTCACTTGCTCAGCTGGACAAGGCTGGCAGCTGCCCAGAACTTCCAAAAGCAGGAATGAAAACCAAACCAATTGGAACTGATATACTCAGCTTCAAACACCACAGCTTTTCCAGAGATGGATCTTGCTGCAGGTGATTATAAAGTTTGCCTGGACTACAGAAGACCATGAGATTTGACTTATATCCAACAGGGACTGATCTTCTCTCCTTCAAATTTCCTACCTGACTTGAAGTGACAGCAAATAAATAAATAAACGAACAAATAAATAAGGGCATCTGGAAATTCAATTTCAGCAATTCAGGCAGGGTATAGGGGGTTAAGAGTGGCACTGACAGTACCAGAGAGGTAACTCAGGGGTTGTGAATTCAGGTGCACACAGTCCTTGGACAAGGACTCTGCCTCTACAGCCCCCTGATTTGCTCTGTTGTTCAGCAATCTCTTTCTTCCACTGAGAAATGGTTTTGTCTCCTCTCCTTTCTGCTGATTTATACTCAGGATACTGCAAAGTGGAAACTTTACACCTAGGAGTCAAGATTGAGAAACAATCTGCATTGAAACCCCATATTTATGGCACATTCCCAACTAGTCAGGCTCTTGGCACTGACTTTGGCACCTGAGGAAACTCTGCTGAGAAAATCCATGACACAGAACCATGGACAATACAGATGAACACAGATGTTTGATCATAGTGCTCCCACTAGTAACGGACTATGGCCCATTCCCAGAACCAAAAATAACTTGGGTTTTAGCTGGATTTCAAACTTGCCTGTGCCTTATACCAATACTCTCAACAAATTGGCTGCTGACTCTTTTATGAAGAAATGCAACATCATCAAATGGCTTTTTTGTTCTTCCTGCATTTGCATCAGAAAGCAGAGCTACATTACAAGAGTCTGCTTTTAAGAGCAGCACGGACACAGTACTCTGAGCCTTCATTTGCATTATTTAAGACTTTGCCTTGACCAGGTCTCCATTCCTGCCAGTGTCTCTGCACCATCAGGACCAGAAAACACGTGAGGATCCACCTGAAAAACATCACTGACATGTTAGTTTAACACTCACAGAGGCAGAAATGGGCTTCAGTGTTGTGAGCATGATTGGAGAGAGGCAATTAGAGGAGAACCAGCAAGCAGCAGCACTCACTGCATAGGCTGGTCTTTGGTCTTCCCTGAATTCCCAAAGGCAGCTAATGGGCTTCACTTCTGCTTTAGAGCACCTAGCCATCATCGAGCAGGAAATTCAAATGGGAAAAGCCAGCCCAGACATGGAGCTTCAGTCCGAAATCAGAAAAGTGATGCAATGTTGTCACAGAAGGGCGTTCTGATCCATTTCCACAAAATAGGAATGAGCTGTGCCCTCACATACCCACAGCAGGGCTCAGCTCCCCGTACACACCACAGCAGAGCCAAGAGTGAATGATCTGTAAACACCTTACTTCAAAAGCCCTAAAGCCTCCTGGCTGTGCGGCACTGCAAAGAGAAACGCGGTCCCTTGGGCTCCTGGTTGAGCTGTGAAGGGCGGAGGAACCCAAGGATGGTGTGGAGACACAGGAACAAGGGTGGATGTCCCATCTCTGGAAGCGTTCAACGCCAGGTTGGAGCAGCCTGGTCTAGGGGAAGGTGTCCCTGCCCATGACAGGCGTTTGGGACGAGATGACCTCTCAGGTGCCCAGGTAGCGCTTCATCTACAGCTCGGGCTGGAGCTGCGCTAAACCATACGAAGCAGGGAAAGCAAGCAGCAAACCCCCTTTCCTTCCCGCGCCTAAAGACATCCAGTGCTTTACTCACAGGCGAGGCGTGCCCACAGCCCGAATTCCCGCTGTCGTCATTCCCATTCCTCGCGCTTTTCCCGCCGCTCCGGCCGCAGCCGGGCCGGGCCCTCCCCGCCCTCACGCCCCGAGGCCCTCGAGGCATCGCGAGACTTGCCGTGCGTCTCGCGCGAAGCGCGCGCGGCGGCCCGCGCCACGTGACGGCCGCGAGGGCGCGCGCGCGCCGGCGGGGCCCGCTCCACCTGTCACGGGCTCCCGGGGGAGGCGGGGGGGGGGCGTGGGCGAAACCATCGGCAGGGGCGGCCCCCGCCCTTCCGTGAGACCGTTGCTCGCCGACCAAACGTCTCCCTCGCAGCCCCTTTCAATCCCATTCCCGCTCCGGGAAACCTTTATTTTCCGCTTGTGCCAAGAGCACCACGCCCGAAGCGGGGCGGGGGGGGGTGCGAACGTGCCTACTGCCCCCCACCGGTGGGCCATGGCACCTTCCTCAGCGGCGTCCACTCCTCCAGCCCGGAGCCCCCGTTACGCAACTCCACCCGTGAGCGCAGCCCTCCCTCGTTCCTCCTCCTCTTCCCACCCCAGCGCCCGCCACTCCCGACATCTCCACCCCTCCCCCGCCGTTCGCTTTTAAAGGCGCACCCCAACTTGCTGGTGCTCGCTAATCGAAAAGCTCGTCTGACTGACGGCCCGCTCTACCTATCACAAACGGCGGCTCACTGAAACCCCGCCCCCCTTATCACTTACCGACCAATGGCGTGAGGCCGGCGGGGGAGGCGGGCGGCGAGGGCCAACCAAACCGGGGCGCAGCGGCGGCGGAGCGCAATGACTGACGTAAGTCAACAAAGGTCACGTGGTGCGCGGCGGCGGCGCCCATTGGCTGCGCGGACGCGGGCGGGCGGGGCCGGACAGGGGGGGTCGCGGTGGCGGCGCGCGGGGTCCGCGGTGTGACACAATTACAACAACTTTGGGCAGCGGCTCCGGGGAAGTTTGTACGGGCGGCAAAACACACCCCGAGCTCCGGGGCGGGCGGGGAGGGTCCCCCCGGCTCCCCGACACCTCGGCTCCCCGCGCCGCCGGCGGCGAGCGGCGATGTAAACACCGCTCCGCCGCCATCCGCAGCCGCCGCCTCCTCCTCCTCCCCCGAGTCTCCAGCGCTGGGGCTCCCTCCCCCCTCCTTCCCTCCCTCCCTCCTCCTCCGAGCAGCGGGGCTTCCCCCCGCCTCCCTCCCTCCCTCTCCCCTCCCCTCCCTCCCTCCCTCCATCCCTCCCTCCCCCTCCCTGCCGGCTGTTGTTGTTGTAATAAAAGTTGTGGTGTGTGTGTGTGTCGGGCACCCCGCCCCGCCCGGCGCTGGGGGGTGTTGGGGGCGCGCAGGGAGGGGGGGGTGCGATCCGCGAGTTAATTACGCTGCGTTTCCATGAAATCGTGCGGAGTGTCGCTCGCCGCCGCCGCCTCTGCTGCTCCTTTCGGTGATGAGGAAAAGAAAATGGCGGCGGGGAAAGCGAGCGGCCAGAGCGAGGAGGACTTCGCCAGCTTGACAGCCCAGGAGAGAGAAGCCCTATCCGGCCTCGACAGGTACCCGCTCCCCACTGCGCCCCGGCCGCCTCCGTGTCCCGGCTCGGCCCGCGCTCCCTCCGTGTCCCCCCGCTCCCCTGCCCGCGGCTCCCCGTGCGCCGCCGCTCCCGGGCCGCGCTCTGCCCTCGCCCGCCCGCCGCGCTGACTCTCGCTAACGCCGGTGCCTCTCTCTCCCCTCCCTCCCGCCCGCTCCCCTCCTCGCAGCCGGCTCTTCGGATTTCTGAGGCTTCATGAAGATGGCGCCAGAACGAAGGCCTTGCTGTTAAAGGTAAGCGCGAGGGTGGATGTGGAGCGGGGATGGGGGGGGAGGGGGGGTGAAACGGGGGATGGGGAGCGAGGCGGCCCCGCCGCCCCTTCCCTCGGGACCCCCGGGTCCGCACGGTGAGTGTGTGCAGGGGGTGTGCGGGGGGCACCGCCACCTCCGCGGGGTCTCAGTGCGTTGCTGCCGCGTTTGCCCCTTTCCTTTTTTACCCCCCCCCCTCCCCCCCGCCATTCTCCCCGAGCGGGACGAGGGGAGCGTGGCCATGCGGGTGCCCGTCCAGCCCCGGGACGGGAAAGTGGCGGAACCCGGGGCCGGGAGCGGACGGGCCGGGGGAGGGGGTGCGGGGGCGGAGGGGGGGAGGCGGAGGACGAGGAGGAGGAGGCGGCAGCGGGGGGAGAGCGAGCGAGGGAGGGCGCGCTCGGCGCTGCTGACGTTGCCGCTCCCCGGACCCTCCCTCGTGATTTTCGCCCCCAGCCGCCGGGAGCGGAGCCGGGGCCGGAGCCCGCAGGGAGCGCGGGGTCCGGGCTGGGGCGGACGCGGCGCTGAGCGGCTCCCGGAGCCCGTCCGAGTGACTTGTTTACTCTGCGGGCCCCGCTGCCTCCATCCAGCGTGCCCGCTCCTCACCGAGCCCCGCGTCCCGCCCGCCGTCCCGGTTTGACAGGGAGCGGGGCGTCCCGCGGGCTGCTGCCGCCCGGCCCGGTGTCCGGAGAGAGGTGTTTGTCTCTGTGGAAAGTTGTTGGCCCTGTCATTTAGTTAAGTAATGGCTGCTCCTGTCGGCCCAAGATGGCCGGACAGGGAGGAGAAAGAGAAGGGGGGGGAGGTAAACACGAAACAAACACCGGGAGCGAACGTGGGGAGCGTGGACCCCCGGTGAGGGCTGAGGGAAACTCTCCTGCGCATCCCAAGTTCTTTCTGGGCGCTTTCCTGCTGCTTTGCAGCGCCGGTGCCCTCCTTATCAACCTGTAGCACGTTCTGCTGCCCATCCGTGAGCTGCTGACAAAGGCTGTGCGGGCCGAGTGTCTGCCAGCTGTGCTTAAAACACCACACGCCAGGGAAACGTTCGGGTTACGGAATAAGTGGAACTGGTTTTGAAATGGCATACGGCTGAAGCAAAGGGGACAGTGCTACTCTGGTTCCTGCTTCCTGCCTTGTTCCTGTCAGTAGTCTGGCGTTTGACACTGCTCATCCCATTGTTGTGCCCGGACTGTATCGTGGAGAATTTTTTTTTTGCTGCTGCTGGTTTTGGTTGATCTGAGGATTTGACTCTAAAGCATGTTGAATTGGATAGCCTAGGCCTGTGCTTGTGTTTGGGTGTTTTATTTCTGGCAGGGTTGGAAAAACTCAATGTCAGGACGTGGGGGGGAGGGATGGAAGGAGAAGCGAGTACACTTTCCTTTCTGCTTATATTTAAAAAGAAAAAAAAATCTCGCGGTTTCCTTTCGATTTTCAGAGTTATTTATAAGAGCACTTCTTCCCATTAATCAAAAAGGTAGGGGAGTGACATGTCAAACCAGTTAAATAATGTACATTAACTGTTGGTGGACCAGAACTCGTGTCTGCTGTGTGAATGCTGCTGAGGCTATCGGAAATATTAGACCGGATCCCGTATGGGATAGAGCTTAAGGATGCCAGACAGAAAATAAAAGCTTCACATCTCATTAGAGCATAAAAATCCCTGGTTTAAGTTTTATTTTGCGTACTGTAAAATTAAGTAGTGCAAGGAACAATTCAGGCTATTAGTTTTGTGCTTTTCGTACGTGTAATGATTTTTTTTTTAAATGCCAGTCAATTGTAATTTTAGTACATAGAATCTGAAGTTGCAGGGCGTTTTGCTAGTTTTGAAATACATTTTCAGAAATATCTATGTATGTTCTTTTACTGTATTAAGCTGTGAGTCCATGCAGTGAATACTAAAAAAAATCCCCAAGCAAACCAAATATTTTGCTATTTCACCTCAGTTTTCAGATGGTGTTTTGTATGTTTATGAATTGCACAGTAACTCACGAAGCATGTTTGTAAAACTTGTCTGTGAGAAAGGTAGATTATTTAAGGAAGTAGGATTAAAACGTTGCTGTTGAGTGCAGAGATGTTCGAGAGGAATTTCTTGGTTTGAACCAGTTTCGGTTTTGTTTGTGCTCTTTACTTTGAAGGAACGTGCTGGTGTTTCTGTTACCGATAAGAAGTTGCTATTTTTAAGGTATTTTTCCTGCGTTCCTGTTCTGTGTGAAGCTTTATGCAATTTATGCTCTGCTGAGGGCTTTAGAACAATTAATCTAGCAGACCACTTTAATTCATTGTAGCAGTTATTTTTATAGTAGAAACTATGGCCGAATGTATGTGCAGTTAATTAATAGGTTTTACAGCGATAGCAACAAAATGTTTCCTTTTGTGCATGGAGCAACAACAGCTAACAAAGACCCTAGACTACATAATTATGAAATCCTGACTGACTGATTTAAGAGTGAGATTTATGTGCAAGTGTAGCAGGTAAGAAAAACCATTGAGTCATGTTTCCAGAGGAATTCTTCACAAAGGCAGGAATTTATCAGTGCTCCCCTCGATGTGAGAGGAGCACACCTACTGCTGAATCTTTCCCAGAGGCTGCCAGGCTGGAGCAGTGAGTGCTGGCAGGGCTCCCTGGTTACCTGTGCCTGAGGTGGCAGGAGCAGGGTGCCTGTCTGGGGAGGCTCATGGAGGTTTTGGGTTGTAACTCTTTGGGGAACAGCTCCCTTCCCTGCCTGGCTGCTGGTGCAGCAGGAGGAGTCTGTTCTGGGCTTAGATTTGGTGCTGGGTGCAAGAAGACACTCCTGATTTTTGCTGGGGTTCCCAGCAAAAATTGGCTTGGAGGGGGTTGCAGGAGGCCTTTGCAGTGGGACCTTTGGTTTAACAAAGCCACACCCTGACAGGATTTAATAATGAAAACTGGGATCTCTTTCAGTGATGGAGGGGGCTTCATGTCTAGAGCTTTAATTTAGCTGTGGGTTCTATTTGTGCTGCAGTCCCCCGTTTCTTGGTGGTTTTGCTTTGTAACATGTATGGGGCTGTATCATGAACTGAGCCAAGCTGTGCTGCTGGCTGTAGCAAATCAAAAGGGCAGGCAGGACATGAGATCTGTACAATTTTATGAATTATTGAAGGTATGGATTAAGGGTCAGGAATATTGTAATGTTGCCCCATGTATTGGGTGTGTGATAAGCCAAAAGAAACTTTCCTGTAATGGTGTACATGCTGCGAGTGTGTCTGACAAAGGAATGGAATTTTCTGTTGCCAAAAATTTTGTGTTTATTTTGTGGAAAAAGGAGCTTGGAAATCATAGTTTGCTTTTAGTGTGGTTTTGGGAAAGAGGGGAGGGAAATTAAGAGATCACCTTTCAAACTGGTTGAAATGCTGGAAATCCAGCGTAGTCAGTCTTGTGCTGGAGAAAGTGCTCACTGTTATGTTTCCGTAGTTGAAAGGAACATTAACGTGGAGGAGGAAAAAAAACCCAAAACAAAAACCTTGCTGGTGTCTTGATGTCTCTTTCTCCCAGGAAAGCATTCTAGCAGGAGGTGAAGCTTAAAGATTACTTGAGGGGGGAGGGTGAGGATATCCATTGTATTGGAAGTGAATTGCAAAGCATTTCCTTCTTTTTCTTCCTTTTTTTTTTCTGTTTTTGATGATGTTTCCAGTGTTTAGCCAAAGTTGACTTGATTGCAGTGACAAACCATCGTTTCATAAGCTGTAATTGGCATCTATACAGATGTAGGTTGATGTAGCTGGTCTGATGTATTGGGTATAAGATGCTTGTTAATTCCTATTCATTGAGTTTAATCAGTTTGTCATATCCTGTGGACAAAAACTGAAGCATGTTTCCATTTAAAAGTATTGATGCTGAGGTCGATTTGGAGAGATGAAGTAGTTCCACACAATATGCCATGTTTTAGTCTGTGTTACCTCTCATGGTTTAGCAGCCCTTTCATTTTCCAACTGATTTTAAAAATGGTTTTTCCTTTGTGTGAAGGCCACATGTGTTGACAAAATTAACAGCGTGCTTATCTGTGCTTTTACGAAGCTTACAAAATAAATGCACAGTGACAATATTCTTTCATTTTTCTTACAGTTTTAGTGTTGCTTGTTTAAAAATAGTTTCAGACAATGTGAATTAGTATAGGTTGACTTTATCCTTTCAGTGTTGACATTAATGTTAATTTCCTACTAATCCGTAATAAAATATACACAGTTTTATTTATAACAAACTGCTTGAAAAATAATTATGCAAGAAAACATTTTAGCAGGTTAATCTTAGTGTAGTAAAGTGGTTTTTTTTTTTTTCTTTTTTCAATAACTGGGAAGATTTTGGCTTGATTTATTTTCATCAAAACAAAGAAATATTGCTTGACAAAGAATTAAGAATGTTTGTCTTATATAATGGCAGTATTGGGAATTGAGAAACTGGAAATTGGTACCAGGAGACATTGGTAAGGCACTCCAGGAAGTGGGCAGCCTCTCCAATTTCTGTAAATTTGTATCTGAGTTGTTCCTTTATGTTTGGGTTTGTTTTTTTGTTAATGTGTTGTGCATTTCCTATTACTGGTTTATTATCTAGTGTGCTGTCTGTCCTGTGGAGCAAGTTGAAATGGGATAAAATTTTGTAAATGTGTGTTATGTGTGGAACTGATTTTCTAGCATTTTTGAAGGAGTCACGTTTTTGAGTGTGTTTATTGGGTAATTTTAACTGAGCCATAGATTTCTTTAAGATCAGTATTTTTATTTTTTTGTATGCAGTTTGTATTAATAGGGTGCAGCATTCTGGGATCCAATTAAGGTGTAATGGGTGACACATTCCATAGTTCCTGGTTGTACCATGTTTGTACTTGGAAATCACAGCCATGGTGTGTGTAATGGTTGTGTATCCTGATACTTGGTTATAGGTTTGCAGTATTTGTGCTTCATCCAGCATTAAAACCAACTTTTTTCTAAATGGACGTTGCATAGTACTGTAAGTATGAGATACTTAGCATGTGTTGATACTTTCACAACTAGTGTTTGAGACTTTTTTTTTAAAAATAGTGGGATTTTATTGCTCTAAACATATATTCCTGAATGTTTTGGCTGTTCCTCAAGTGTAAAGTACAGTGTTGGTACTACTTTCTGAAGGCAAGAAAATTGATGAAGTCAGAAACATTACACTTGTCATTTTAAAGTGTTAATGAAGAGAGAAGGATGGATCTCTGTCCACAAACAAAATGCTTTTGTAGAGGTATAATTAGAATTGCAGGGCTTGGTGTGTTGGCATTTGCATTTCAGCAAGTTTTATCTTCACTGTCAGGAGACCATAAATAGGGAATATAATGTAAGATTTTTTGTTGTTGTTGTTGAATGCTTGTTACATATTGTAGCTTTTAAGTCCTGGTCTCCTAAGCTGAAGTGGTCCATTCCTCTGAGTGGTACATGTGCATCATGTTAAGGTAATTTGTGCCCTACTGACTTTAGTAATCAAATAGCCAAAGTGGGCAGTGGTTGAGGATGTGGAGAGAGGGAAACACTGCTTTATTTTAGCAGCTGAGGAATAGAGGTTCTGATAAATTATTTAACTTTCAAAAGTGTGCGGAAAAACAGTGCAAGGGTGGGACACAACTGTTTGCATCCCATCCCAGTAATGGAACCATTGATCCTTTGGTGCATCATGCTTCCCTGGCCTCCAGCTTTCACATTTTCTCTGGGTGAATCCAGGTACAGTATGTGAAGAAGGAATAGACAATCCAAAGCTTTGTCTGTGCCTGGCATCACTCAGGTGTGCTCCAGCATGGCTCTGTGCCTCTTGCCAGCCTGCAGGGCTGTTTGTTCACTGGAGTGGGTTGAGTGGACTTGGTAATTATAGAGGTAAAACTATCTGCAAATGTTGATACCATCTGAAGTAAGTGTTGAAAGCATCTTCTAAAAGCTATGCCATATGTTTGTTATACCATTTTAGAAAAGAGGAGATGTTTCATGCTTGGATAGCTTGGTGCATGTAGAAACATTTGTTTTCGTTGCATTAGTGAGATGATACAAAATTAAAGAAAGTCATGGAAAATGTTTATGGCTATAAAGTGACTTTTTCCTGATTAACACTTGTCACAAGACTTCCCAGTGCCAGAATTATATTCCATGGCCCACTGTTGTTCTTTAGCCCTCTGGCAATTAGGCAAACTTATGTTCTGTGGAGAAATTAAGTTCTGGTTTCCAGCCTTAAGTTCATCAATTAAACCTAAGGTTATTGTCAGAGTACTGAACAAAAATAGTTGTTCTTGGTCCTCACCTGGTAGAATTTTTTGATAATGGGAGGGATTTTGCTGTGTTTTCAACAGAAGGAAATGTGTATATTTGTAGCTGGAAAATGTTTACATAGTTTTGTAAAAATCAGTTACTGCTTAGAGAGCTTGGATGAGCTTCTGCAGAAATGAATTGGGGAGAGGGGCTGTGAGTGTGAGGTGAGTGCAGAACTGAGCTGGGTGCAGGTTTAGGGTTGGATCAGTTCTAGGAGCTGAAGCACTGTCCTGCTCATTCTGAATGCAGATAGGTATATGGATACAAATTCAGTCCTTCAGAGCCATACCTACCTTGTATTTTACATTAAAAACTCATGTAAGTGACTTAGTTTTAACCCCTTTTCTTGGTGGAGTCCTGCAGCTGTGCTGTTTGAAGCATGATGTTTGACTAATGTGTTTTCACAATTAAACATTGAAGTGATGCTTATTAAACTTGATGTGTCATTATAGAGAGCAGTTGACTCTTTGTAGAAAATGTTAGCAGTATTAATCTTGCAGAATGCTTTATTTGTAGTTAAAACCAGACAAAATTGAAATCAGTGGGTCTTGTATGGAGCCCTGCAAAGGCTGCCAGGATTTGTATGGCTGCACCTGAGAGGATGAGCTCAGTACCTTACAGAACATTTTTGGTATGAAGAAAGAAAGGGATTGTGTTTGATATAGTTCAGTCTGAGTTTGTTGGATGAAGGAAGTTCAGTAAAGCAAGAAAAAACACTTAAATATTTATTACAGATTTCTGCTTTGTGGATAGGCAGACTAAAGAAATAACTATAGTAGATAATTCCTCTGTGGAAAAGCTCTTTCCAAGAGTGGCCTGTTTAAATAGGGGTCTGCTCAAAGCTTGTTTTCAGATGAGTTTTACTGGTACTGTCACAAGTAGGTTGGGCCATTTGATAGTTTGCTTGTGGCCATTATAAAGTTTGTTGAATGGTACATGTCTAAAATGAGCCTCTGTCTAAGTTTGGCAGGGGTTCAGGTATTACTCTTGATACTGAATATTATTATTTGTATTTAAAGAGTCATAGGAAGGTATTACTTACGTACCTAAAATACCATGTTAATGAACTAAACCCCCATTAAGCATATTTAAGAGTTGAAGAATATTGTTTATCAGGCACTTTCACTGCAGAGTGAGAGAGGATGCAGGGATCACCATCAGAGCTGTGTTGACAAATTACCTTCCTTTATGGTTCTTGGATTTGCTCTGTAGCATTCATGGCAGGAGCTTATTTAATTAAGATGTAGAATTAAGATCTCATTTACAGTTTTGTAAAGGGAGTGCCTAAAATTGTGTGATGAATTACAAACAGCACTGTATGTCTGCATATGAATTTCTTTTGTGGTAAGTTGGTAAATTAATTGTTTGTTAAAATGGCTTTAAGTAATTTCCTTTTTTCACAGTGTCATTTGAGAATATGATTCACTTCTTACTATTGATTGGTTATTAAAGCAGACTGGATTATGAGACTGAATATGCTTTTCCTTAAATTTCTGCTTCTATTTTGAGAATTTAAAATTCTGAGCGTTTTCAGAGTATCATTTGCAGCATTAGACAGAAGGTCCAGGGCAACAGCTTTTCAAATAGAGCCAAGAAATGTATTTTTTTTGGTCAGTATTCTGTTAATTCCACTATAGTTGCCATTTTAATTTTTTATTTAAGCACTGTGTTCATTATCTTATGATTTGAAAACTTGCACAGGAAAAAAAGAGTAGAATAATGAATTGAAGTCAAGGTTTTATCTTAGGCATTTATCTTCTACCTAACAGAATTTTAAGTACTCTGTTGCTTCTCATACATTTCAGTGAAACATCTTTGGGCCTGTGTGATGAACCAGGCTGGAGAACTGCTTCAGCTGAAAAACAACTTAGTAAAAATGGAAAACTCACTAGTTTTAAATAACCACTAATAAATAACCAATATTTAAATAAATATTGAAGATTAGTACTAGGATTTTAGAAATTCAAAGAGCCGGGTTCTGGATGCTCAGAACTGAGTTGGGAGGGATTCCAAGGGAAGATTCCCTGGTGGATAAAGGAGCCAGTGAGTGCTGGGAGTTCTTGAGAAGGCTCTTCTGGAAGCATGATACCATTTCATCACCTTTAAATGGAAGAGAAGTAGGTAGGTAAGAGATGCCCTTGTTTAGCTGCCAGCTCCTGAGTCTGCTCAAAACCAAAAGAGGAGGGTACCAGGGATAGAAAAATGAACAAATGCCCACTGAGAACCACAAGGGCATTGCCAGAGCGTGCAGAGGTGCACTTAGAAAAGCAAAAGCTCAGCTGGACTTGAGATTGGCTGGAGATGTCAAAAACTACAGGAAAGGATCATAAACAACAAGCACAAACAGAGGAAAATGCTGGCCCACTATTAAACAGGAGAGGTGAATTAGCTGCCAAACACTGCTAAAAAACAGAAATTCTCTGCTCTTCTTTCACCTCTGTCTTTACCAGCACTCTTGGGCCTCAGACTTTGGGAACAAAAATCCAGTTCCATGCACAGACCTACTGTCTTTGAAGGAATTATTGGGGTGTAAACTATTACAGGAGCTTGACCCCTACAACTTATCCATGTTAAGAGAGCTGGCTGCTGGGAGGCTGCTCTCTGTAATCTTTGAGAAGTCATGGAGATTGGGGAATGTTCCAGAAAACTGGGAGAAGGCTCATGTTGTCCCATCAAGAAGGGTTTAAACAAGAAGGCAGGAAGTTATCAGCCCATCGATACCTCAGTCCCAGGGAAAGTTGTGGTGTGAATCCTTATGCACAGGGTTGGAAAAGCTGGCATGGATTCCACAAGGGCAAGTCATTGTTGGCAAACCTGATTTCCTCCTAGCACAGAGTAACCTGCTTGGTATGTGTGGAACTAGTGGTGGACATTGTCTTCCTGCATTTCAAGTCTTCCCATGCTGTTTCCACAGCCTCTTCCTAGAGAAATCAATGTGTTGTTATCCAGACAAGGGATGTGGGAGCTTGGCTGATGGGCAGCACCCAGAGCAGGGTGGGAAATGCTCCTTCTCAAACCTTCTACAAGTGGAATCCCCAGGATGGATATTGGGTCACTGTTTAACACCATCATGAGTGATCTGGATGGTGGGATCAAGTGTTCCCTCAGGAATTTTGCTGATGGTGCCAAGCTGAGTGGGGAAGTGAACCTGCAGAAATGAGAGCTGTCCTGGATGGACTGATGAGAACCTTTTGAAGTTCAAAGACAAATCCATGAGGGAGAACATGATCCAGGAGTGCAGCACAGTCTGAAGCAACTCTGTGGAAATAGACCTGGGAGTCCTGGTGGATTTCTCAGTAAAAATGAGCTGTGTGCTGCAAAAGGAGACTGGGATGCTGGATTGCACCAACAAGGGCATCACAACAAGGACAGAGGAGTTATCATTGATTGCACTCTGCTCAGTGCTGGTCAAGCCACACCTGGAATAATTGTGTGCAGTTTTGTGCCCACTAAACAAAACAGATGTGGCCAGGCTGGAGAAGGTCCAGGGAATGGCTGCAAAGATAATCAAAGGACTGAGAAGCTGTGTGAGAGATCCTGGTTTGTTCAGCCTTGAGAAAAGAAGGCTTTGGGGAAGATGTTACCAGCATGTTCCAGTACTTAAAGGATGCCTACAAAGGAGATGGAGACTCCATTTTAACAAGGAGTTACATTGATAAGACAAGATTTAATGGGTACAGGTTACTCCTAGGGACTAACTTCCCATTGAACACAAGAAAAACTCACAAAGAGAGCAGTCAGCCATTGGAATAATCTCTCCAGGGCAGTGGTGGATTCTCCAGTGTTGGACACTTTCATAATGCAGCTGGACAGAGTGCTGGGCCATCTTGTCCAGCCTGTGCTTTTGCCAGGAAATGTTGGCTCAGATGTTTTTTCATGTTAAAAGCAGGTGCTGCTGTGAGAATGGTGAGAATTCACACCACTTAGGGAGTCACACACACCCCACCCAAGGCTTTGCTGGCTCTGGAGTCCCTTTGCAGCAGAGTGTGCAGAGATCTGGTGGATGGTGCCCCTTCCAGCTCTTTGCTCCTACAGACTCTTGGACACACTTCCTCCTTCAAGCTTGACCTTGAGTTCCCTGCAGCAAAACTCAGGCACTGGATTTGTAAAATTAAATCATTTAATAGAGTGGTGCAGCAGCAGGTCGTGAGCCTGCAGAGGGGGACCCAGAACAAATAAATTCTTGGGCTTTTATACCATTTTTGTACCCTTACATTGAGGTATTCTCTGATTCTGTGAATACAGTTAATTTTTCAGGCAAAAAAAACCTGTGGAGATCCTTTGAGAGAGAGATTTGGGAGGCTAGGGTGGGTCCTGGTTAGTGTGACAATGTTTCTGTAAGAAATATGCATAAAACTATTGCTCCTTATTTTCTTCTGGAGAATGGAATTAGCTGTATTTGGAAGCACAGGTTGCCAGGACTAGATTATACAGAATCCTAGAATCCCAGAATGGTTTGGGTTGGAAGGAGTCTTTAACAGTGTGCAGTTACTCCTGCTGTGGGCAGGGACATCTGCCACTAGAGCAGATTGCTTAAAGTCCATCCAGGCTGTCCTTGGACACTGCCAGGGATGGAACATCCACAGCTTCTTTCTTCATGCAGAGGAGGGATGGAATGGGTGTACTTGGCTTCCTCACTCTGAAGGAATCCCAGGTATTTAGTGAAGTTACCCTGCCACAAGCAGAGGTGGGAGAGATTCAGATCTGAGCATGTGTGCAGCAAGAACACCAAAATGTGTTAGAAGGACTATATGTGAGAGAACACTGAATGAAGGAAAGATCCTGAGCTATCTAGGTTGAGTACTAATGGATATGTTTGAACCTATGACTACTGAAAATCAGGCCACCATTTGATTTTAGGGGAGTGGAGAAATGAAGCAGTCTTTTGGGAAGGTTTTTCAGAATATAGTGTTATAAAAAAAGGGAGAAATTTTCATTTAAAGGAAGTAGAAGAAAAGTTGAAGAAGAATGTTTTTATGAGATGTGAGGAAGAATAAGAAACCAAGGAATTGAATGGGTAACTTAGTGATGCAGACCATTTTGGAGGTGAGGGGAATGGCAGTGTGAATCACTGTGTTCTTATTCTTTCCTGCAGCTACTGGAGTCTTTTCCTTGGTTAGCATCTAAACGTTACTGGTAACTTAAGTAGCATTTTAGTGTTTGATGGTGCTGGGGCCTGCTTCAGAAGATTTTAAAAACAGGGTAAAAATGGGAGCAAAACAGGTAACAAAATTGCAGAGAGTTTGTGTGGGATGTGAAAAAGCTTAATAAGAGTTATATGCTCTGAGTATAACAGAACTCTCTCCCATTTTTGAAATAAAAGTAAGATGTTGGCTGTGTTTTCTGTCTTCCACTGCTGCTTCCCTTTTTTCCTCCTTATCCCTCAAGGAAGGGAAGAGTAAAGAAACTTCTTCTTTCCTCAAGGTGAAAATGAAACCAAGAGCTCTCATGTGTCTGTTCTCAAGTCATGTTTTGTTGCCTTTAGATTTGAAGGATAAAGAAAGCTGAGCAAGTGTGGAAGGTACAGATGGATATGTTGAAAGGGCAAGAAATAGTTTAAAGTGTGGAACTGAAAGCCTGTGTAAGGGAGGATGATGCTGATTTAGAGAATTTAGCAGTAAGTTTAATAGAACAAAGTGTAAAAAAAGTGTAAGATAAAGTGAAAGGATAAGAAAAATGGAGAACATCCATTATATAACATCATAAAGCATGTCATAGGCAACCTCTGGCAGGAGAGGAAAAGTGTGCAGTGATGTTGGGAAGAATAAAGAGCTGCAAAAATTATTTACATTGGTTGGTAAACTTTAATGGAGCTTCTGGGCATGTTACAAATATAGTAACTAAGGGTAGATTTTATACACCATGGTTCTCAAAGCTTTATTTGTTCTTAGTCTCTGGTGTGGTGCATAGAAATGTGTTGTTTTCCAAGTAGTTTTAATCTCTCCTGCCTTTTAATGGTTGGAAGGGCAGAGCCTTTGAATTTGTGATTTTGTTAATACTTGAACACTGTAAGTTTTTGAGAGTGGGAGACTGCAAAATTCTGAAGTCTCTCAAAATTCTGAATTCTATCAGATTTCAAGTGTTACCTGTCAAAATTATCAACAAATTAGGCTTATGGGTCTTTTTCGCTTCTTAAAAAAGTATTTTCCTTACTTTTAAGCAGAAATGAGTGTTCATTTGTTCCTTTTTTAAATCAAAGGGTGAGAATAGCTTTTTATAATTTCTGAAAAATAAATGATAGTAGGAAACTGTTCAGCTACTTTTGAATCAGAACAGTATATACTTGTGTACTCCTTGCTTAAGAGGAAAATATTAAAAAAAATGTTGTTCATGAAGACAAAACTGGAAGCATCAGGCAGAGTTGTGTTCTGAGCCAGCCTCTTCTGATGCCTCTGTGAAACCCCTCAAATGGACTTAGAATCGTGAATATCCTGAGTTGGAAGGGACCCACAGGGATCATCCAAGTCCAGCTCCTGGCCCCACACAGAAAAACACCAAAAATCCCAGTGCCTGAGCACAGATCCACATGCTGTCTTTAATATAGGACTACATGGAATTTAACTAACAAGTTATTTTTGTGTGCTTGAGGGCTTTCTTTACTCTGGGTACTGTGTGGAGAAAATGAATAGTTGAAATGGCTTTAATGCCTCTTCTGGCTCTGTATGGGGAGGATTTGGAGGTGTTAATGCTTATAGCAGAGTTAATTTTTGTTGCCTGAGTAAGTTGAGATCCCAGAAACCATCAGAGTCCATGTCAACTAATGAGCAGAATTAGGTCTCATTTTCTACCTTTAAAGGTCTCTGTTAACTTACAAGTTCATGTATCAAAAGTTATTACCTCTGACAGTTTTCTGGCATTAGTTATATACTGTCCATCTTGGCTGAATTTGTGGGATTTTTTCCTCTGTATAGTCTCAGTGCAAGTAATATTTACAGGTTTATTTCCAGAAATAATTTGAAAACAGTATTAATGGTTGAGTGGAAGCTCAGAAAGGAGGAGAGCATGGCAGAAGCTGTGTTGTAGCACAGAAATATATTGGAGGCAGATGTGTTTGGGACAGGTGAATGCAAGAATTGTGGAAGGTTGTGTCAGGGTTCCTTAGGTAATTGTGGATGGTGGGGATATGATCATTGCCCAGGATTGCAATGCCTGATTTTGGAGATGGCCTTCAGTGAATCAGTGAGTGTAGATGCGTTCAAACTCTGTGAGAAAAAATGTGGAATTAGAATGTTGCAGTGTGTTTATTCCCTGCCAGTGAAAATGTTGTCATCTTAAATTGTGTTTTTCTTTATGAGTTGATTTTCTTTCGTGGTGGTGGCTTGTTTTCTGCTTTTGAATGCTAGAATGTTTTCCTGTAGTGCCAGTTGCAAACTTGCAGCTTGCCCGCATTGTGGCCAAAAATCTGAGAACAATGAGGGCTCCATTATGTGCAGTGAGAAAGGAACGATTGTACTACTTGCTTTTAATTGCTAATTAAGCCAAGTCCTCTGTAGTTTGAAAGAATGGAATAGTTTATGCCTTCCACTTTAGACCACTATTTGCTGCTTGGTTGTGGAGAATGATGGTAGGGGTGATTTTTACGATGATTTTTGGATGAAAGTGAAAATATGCATTTTCATAAGAGCAGTCATTTTTCACAAGGAGCTCTGTGGATTCAGGGAATGTGTGGAGCCTGTGGGACTGAGGAGCAGCTCTGGACCAGTGCTGCTGGAGAAGGCCAGGCAATGTCACCTGTCCCATCCTCAGCACTCTGGGCTGTGCTTGGCTGCTCTGCTTCAGTTTCCTTATCCAGTTTAAAGGTAACTTCAAATTTCCAGACAAGCAGCAGGGGTATTCTAGAAAAAGCTTGTTCATGTTTTGAGATTATTTTAATTTGTTTTTGATTATTTTTATTTTTTTAAGATGAGAGAATGAAGCTACCCTAGTAGAGTGCAACACTGATTCCAGTGCATTAGAACTCACTGGCTTTAAAGATTCTTCAGCACAGCTAGGTAGGAATTTTTGACTCCAGGAAATTCTGCTTCCAGAGGGATTGGTAAGCAGATATGCAGATTTACCAACTGAATCAGGAAAACAAGTTTCAACTACAGGTCATTTCACAACTTTTTCCTCAGGGCTTTCTCACTTCCACAGCCAGAACTCAAAAATGGAACAAACTGATTTAGAGCAATTCATTAATGAGTTGCTTAAAGTCTGTCAGGCTTCAGACAGCTGGAAAAGAGAAGGAACACATTCCTGCTCCAGTGGTTTCATTTTCATGATTTTTCTGTAGTATTTGAGAACCTTTCCAGATTCCTTTCGTGTCATGGCTGAAATGAACTCATTCTCATAAGGACATTTTACCTGTTTCACTTGGTGCCTTTTTTTGTCAGTGATTTCTTTTCCTAAACAACAACAAATAATTTCCATGGAGTAGTACTTATGTACCTGGGTTTAAGAATGAGTGTGCTGTCAAATTTTGAGAACCTCTTGGTGTTGGTGTTCCCATGTGGATCTCAGGCTGTGCTGTTGTCCCTGTGCTGGCATTTCCTCTGCTCTGACAGGAGTTTGTGTTGGCATCACTGCACCATCACAATCAAACCCCCTCAGAGCTCTGTGTTTGTAGTTGAAGGCTTTTGTACCAAGGTGTGTGGTTTCTTTCTTACCCTTATGCCTGAACATGTTAGAGCTGGTTTTTGTGAAGCAGCAGTGGTGTCTGCAGCTGGGGACTTCATGTGCTGTGGGACTCTGCTTGTGGGAAATGAGTTTTGTGGGTGAAAACTGCAGTGTGAGAGACATGAGCAGTGCTATTCAGGTGGCAGGTAGAAGAAATTATTAAACATCAGATGATGCAACATTTATGTAACTTGATAGTGCTTGTTAAATTGGTAATCATTTGTGTGGAAGAAATTCATATTTTTCCTAGAAATTAACAGAGGTCCTGAATGAGTAGGGGAAGGTACTGTGGTACTGCCTCTCTCCACAGTCAGATAAGAGAGTCATATCAATTTAATTGCTGCTTCTGGATAGTTTTGGTTCTTAGTGTAAAGCTGAGTTCTGTTACTCCTTGAAATGCACATTTGAAGGGAAATGTTGCATTTTCTTCCTGTATATGAATCAGAACTTTGGCATTTGATTATCCCTTTGGTTGGACCTCTGGCTTGGTAAGAACTTTAAAGGAAGATTCCCTCAGTTTTGGAGAAGGAGGACCTCTTGGGAGGCACAGTTGCACTTGGGGATTCAGCTGGAATAAAGAGCAGAGTTTCCATTGCCAGGTGACATTTACTGTGGAAGAGTGCCCATGGGGTTGCACCTACATGTCTGTATGAAGGTCTAAATCTTTGCATGTGGTCTTGTCTTGGACAAAAGCTCCATTGTTAAATGTTGCCCTGTTAACCTCTCCAGTAAGTTTTTTTTGTGTGTCCCCCCATTGTGTTATCATTGCCCCCTGCATTTTTAGATCTGGCTATCTTAAATTTTCAAGCCTCTGACCTGCTGTCACACAAGTGTCATGATGTGTGGTGTCAGTCATAATTTTGCCATAGTAGTCTGAAGAGATACAGGTGGGGGGGAGACACTCAATTATTTTAGAAAAAAATAATTTCAAACTGTTTCTTTTCAGCATTACTGAATTTTCCATCTTTCCCCAGGTCTACTACTATGCTTTCCCATTTATGTATGAATAAATATGCAAAATTAACCCAATTAATTGTAATAGCACATCTTAATATATACATATCTTAAAATGCTCCTCAGAAGCTTTCTCTTGGTGCTGTCATACAAGTATTTAGTGTTTTATTTCAGTGCTTGTAGCCTGTGGAGTACTGTGTAGAAATCCCTTTCATTTAGTGTCATCTACCTTTAGGCAGGCAGACTGCAAAACCTGGTGTTCTGTGTGAGCTCTTAGGGATCCTTGTTGTCAATGGAGGAAATGTTGAGACCTTACCACTCTCTACAACTCCGTGAAAAAATGTTGTGGCCAGGTGGGGTCAGTCACTTCTCCCAGGGAGCCAGGATTGGTCTTTTTCAACTTTAAACAAAGTTTTCTCTTGTGCCACATCATTAAGTGAAGAGGTTGTTTTATGCTTATCTTCTCACATGCTTGACTTCTATAACCAGTGGAAGGAAGATCTCCCAAGATTTTGGGAAGTAGCTCATATTTGTGACATGAATCTTCCAATTAATTGTTCAGTCTAAATACAGGACTCTAAAATATGAAAGCTTTCCTTCTGTCAGGCTGTATAGGAGGTGAATGAAGTATCAGAGAGTGGAGAATGCAATGCTGAACTTGAGTTAAGAAGCCATCCCTGAGGGGATCCCACCCTGTAATTTTTTTCTTTTTTTGTTTTGAGGCTGCTCTACATTTGCAAACCTCCTGTATGTGATGTTTGCCTCACCTGGAGATCTCTAGGTCAGATACAAACTGACCTATTTGTTGCATCTGGCACGTGAGGTCATGGAGTGGGTGACTGATGGTTGGAAATGACTCCTGGAAATGAAGGAGATGCAAGCTGAGCCTTTTGAGGGACTCCTGAATACAACCCATAAATCCCTTTAGCAGAGTTTCCAGGAGAATGAAGGAATATTTGAGAATTGTACAGTGTCATTTACCTAGGAGTGGCTTAGCCACAGGTAGTCCCCCTGGAATGCAACTACTGAGGGTGCTGTAGTGAAATAAGGATTATTTTTTTGTGCTTCCCTTCCCTGAATCCTCACTTGTAACAGCACAGAATTTTGGACCTTCCAGACTGGTGTAGCAAGACTTCTGAACCAGTGAATGAAGTTGTGCCCATGGGCATAGATTTAACTCAGATTTCCATGAGTGACCCTTTACTTTCCAGGTCTGTAATGTGCATGTGCCCTTTGCCCCTGTCTGCACCTGAAGCAGAGCTGCCCATGTCACAGCTCCTGGGCTGTTTTCCTGGAAAACTCAGCTCTGCTTTTTCCCAAAATTGTTTGATCTACCTACCCATGCCAATTTTGAGATCTGCTGTCTGGTGCAGCTGCTGATGGTTGTGATGTCTTCAGTGTCCCTGGGCCCTCTTCCTGCCTGTGGAAGGCAGTGCTAAATAAATCACAGTGCATTTCTTATGGCACAGAAATATTTTCTCATTTCATCATTAGCCGTCAGGCTCACAGCATTCCTCAGGGGAAAAGCAGAATATAACAATTGATACTTTTTTGCTTAATACCTTGACTGTGCAGTACAGCTGCCACTGATGCAGCTGGAGTAGCAATAGCTGCTTTCCAGTGGCCCATGTCCCATCTTTGTGGGCAGAACTGTGTATTTCCTCTTTTCAGGACATTATTTAGTTGCTCTGAGCCTTCTGGGAGGCCTCACACAAGATTCTACTTGCTAACAAAGTATGTGTTAAATTTTATTGACAAAGGTCTTTTCACTTTGTATTTTTATACTTAGCAAGTCATGCTGAAAACCTGTTTCACCAACTTAGAGCTACAGTTTCTATTTAAAAGGTGTATTTTGTACAGATAAACTGTACAAAAATAGTGGTAGTGATATCACTATCAATAGCTTTCACTGTGATCACTGGAGACAGTGGTGGCTTTCTGATAGTGAAAGCAAGTTAGGAGCATTAGGGCATCAGCACTGGAAAGAGCACTTTGCTAATTTTAAAACACCACACCATATCTAGACCTGGGTTGATGAAAGTGGGTAATAAATCAGCTATTTAATTTTTGAGTCCTGTACAAAAATGACAGCAGAATCCAACTATAATGCTGCATTTTGCTGGATCTGCTAATGCTTTTGTCACTTGCTGTTGATCTTGCTGATAATATTTCTGTTTTTGAGAGAAAACTTGGCATTTCTTTGCTTTTGAGAATTAAGATAATTTTGAAATAATAGCTGGCAACAACTATGTGTGCTTTGGAAAAAGGAGCAAGCCTGAGTCTGAAGCCTACCAAGCAGATAAATGATGCAGCAGAAAGTGAATCATGTGTCTGCTCATCTGAAGGTGGGTGGGGAGAGCAGCTCTGTAAAAAAAAAAAAGTGTTCCATTACTTGGAACACACATAAGACAACATGGGACTGTAGCTTAGTGTTGCACATCTTTAAAAAATGTGTGAGCAGGATGATTGCTGAGGGCTTGGCTTTCTTGTAGCATGTTGCTGTTATCTCTGCAGCTCAGAGAGCTCATTCTTGGGTGCTGTGCTGTGGCAGGCAGTGCACGCTGGGCAGGAGGCATCCAAAGATGTTAAAGAAGTGATATCCAGTCTTATTTCTGTAGGGGAGGGTGGTTTTTGTTTGTTTTGTTGTTTGTTACCTCTTCATTTGTTAACAAATTTATGAATAACCAGTTATTAATTTTCTTCAAAACAATTTTCATTTTCTATGTGATGTTTTGAAAGCATGTCACAGGACATGTAATGCTGCTGAGTTTTGGTGAATATTCTTTCACTCTTTCATTCTTCTTCCCTGGAGAGTTGTTAAGCTAAAACTCTTCTTGAAATTTGGTAGATTATTTTTTCACAAGAGGGTTTTGAAAAGCAATAGTCTTGGTGTAAAAGAAAACTGGTTTGTGTGAGCATGAAAAGCTTTGGTTGTTTAAGTGATACTGATACACCCACAGTGTCAGTACTTGTCCTTTGGTGATGCTGAAATTAAAGCCAAAATATTTTCTGAAAGACCATAAGAAGTGGGTTTGGTTCTTAAAAAATTAAATACATTTGCTAAAGAATTATGTTCCTTCATTAATTAATATTTAAAATTGAATTTCTCTAGAGAGACTCCAAGTGCTGATCCTCTCAAGTATTTATGTTGGTGAAGCTGGGCAGATAGCAGATCCTGTCTGTGGGTTTTGGTTCTGTGGTTATTCTCTCCAGTTATAATGTGTGTGTCTCCTGTGTGGACACTAATGATGTGGTAGTTCAAAATATTAAGGAGCTAATTTTACCTAAAGTTTCTCAAATACTCTTACTCAGAAGTGCCTCAAGGGCATAAGCTCTTTGCTTAACAATTCAGCTCTTTATAGTCAGTATTGGTGTTGGTCTGTTCTCACTTGAATGGAAATTGTTTCAAAACTTGGGCAGACTCTTTGAGAGGGAACACAAAAGAATTCATAGGTTTGTGTGAGAGTTTCTAGTTGTTTTTCAAGCCTGTCTCTTCACATTGCATGTGGCTGTGTCACAGATACACAGGTATATGGAATAACATTATATTTATGAAAATTGCTGTCTTATGTGCGGTACCAAAGAGTATTTAAAAGAATCCTTTTGCTTCTACTGTTTACATTTAAATACTGTTAGAAATCCTGATTTTCTGATTCTTGAAATACTTTTTAAATATTCAGTCTAAAATGATGTGTTTGTTTGGCATTATTGTTAGACTGAAATAGTTTTTCCCTTTCCCTGGTGGTTGTCCTGTTGGTATTTGTAGAAAAGTCATTTGATTTCCTCAGGTAAATAATTTGAGATGTTTAGACTTACTTTTACAAGAGAGACTCTTTCCTCTTACCCGTACAGTTCTCTTCTAAATTCATTTAATTTCTACTGAATGTGGGGAAATTGTATAGAATCTGCTGAGATGGTATTGATATCTCTGTTTTTAAAAGAGTTTTTTCTCTTGTCTCTTCTACTGCAAGAGCCTGGGAGTGTGACCTGGACCTGTCAGGAGGCAGATTCAGAGCAGGATGGTTCCCTGCAGTCAGTCTGAACTGCTGCCTGGCCAGGATTGCCAGTGTGAGATGAGTGGACATGGTTTTAGAAAGTGGTAGGGAAAATTACTGGAAGGAGAATCCATCAGGAGCATTTCCCATCTGTGCCCAGAAATTTTCTGAACTTATAAGATTTTTTTCTGGAAAAATATAAAGGGAAAAAAAATACCACTGTATGGTATTTTTTTTTAACCTGTTTCTTTTCCTGCTTTTTAAACAATGTGAGTTTATGTAAAAGCTTTGCTAATCTTTTAATATTTTTGTTTTAGTCCATATCCTGCTCAAGTAAGTACAAAGAATGGTTGCTGCACAAGCCTGACTATTGGTCTGACTTACTGTCATTTTAACTTTGCTGAAAGTCTATCATCTGTTGAGCTTCAGAATCCTTTATGCTTTTTTTATCTTCCTTCTGCTGGCAGCATATCCTCATCTTGGTTTGTTGACTTATAATCCAGTAATTAATGTACATAATTTTTTTTTTTCCAATACTTTTAATAAGCCTGTCCCAGAGTTCAGTCCCTGACGTGGCTGTAGAATGTTTTACTGCTACGTGTCTCCTGACTGCCTTCCAAATCCATTGATGGGTGTGGTTTGGATTTGCAGTGTCCTTACCTCATTTGCAGTTGATAAACCTAAAATAAGACTGTAAATTCAGTCCAAAGGCCAAGATCTTATCATGGCAAATTACAGAGGTAATTATAGGATGATAGGGTACCACCAATAAATGTAGTTAATATTACAGCAGTTCTTCTTTTATGTTGAATTCTGTGCTGCTTAGAGACTATAAAATACGTGTGAAAATGGATTTTTGTTAGAGGTTGGCCTGACTCACAAGAAGAATGAAAGCACATTGAACTGTGGAATGTGAAACAAGTGCAGGAGACTGACCCAGAGACTCAGATCTTGTGCCATTGCTGCACAGGAGGAATAAATTTTGGCAAATTTATTTGCTCCTGCTTGCACATTGTGCAGTTATGGCAGAAAGGAGGATGAAGTTGAGGTTGTGCTCCCTTGGGTCTGTCAGTGTGTGAGAGGGGCTGGCATGGCATAAGCAGCCACATCCCCACACCTGGGAACAAATGGAAATAAAATCAGCATGAGCTTCAAACTTTGTTTTGATGTTCCACACAGGCTTGAAGTTTTTCAAGTTATCTCACAGCAAAAGAAGTTTGGAATATATTTTCAGCATACTGGAGTTTATGGGGTGCTTTCCATGCATTGGACAGGAACTGAGGCCTTGCCAGTCAGGAGTTGTTCCCTGTGGGCCACATGCACCTCAGGAGATGCCAATTCTCCATCTGTGGCCTAAAGACAACATCAATATTCTCTTCCACATGTGCAAGTGTTATTTATGTTTCCAAGCTGAAGCATAAAGGTTACCACCTCCTGTTGCTTTCACAGGACAGGCCACAGGTGGTCCAGAATGATGAGGTTTGCTTTTTTGGATGTAAGAAAATCTGTTACTGCAGAAAGCAATGAAAAAAGAGCCTTTTGTACTACAGTTGACACTTTAAAATAAAGGGCTTAAAAAGATTGACATTTGGGACTGACTTGCCTGCTACCCTTCTCTTTTTATGATTATTTGAAAATGTCTTTTAATTTCAATTTGGTACATTTTCAACTGTTCTTAAACTTTCTCACCTTTGTATTTTTTCGTCCTCCCCAGATATTCCCTGCAGAGGGATAATGACTTGTTCTCTTGGTGACTGGCATGATTGAAGTGATTATTTCATGGGGATGCTTTGTGTTGGGTGGGTGATCATGGGAGGCTGGAGCAGGGATGAAATGGTAGCAGTGGAGAAGATGCTGTCCTCCAGGTCTTGAGTCAGTTGTGATCTGCTTTCCTTCTCTGGCATTCCCCTGAGACAAAAATTTCATCTCTGACTTGGTGTTCCCTCTCACTCCTTTATTTTGCCTGAGCTTTTATTGCCCACTCCTCTGGTTGTGCCCAGCATACTCTTGAGAACTTAATTTAGTGTCAGTATTTGACTGTATTTAACAGATTCTGCTGTTCTTGTTTCAGAGATTTTTGGGTTGTACTGCTGTTTTCCTGTCTAGGAGGATTGCTTGTTCATGGTGACACAATGTTTCAGCAGAGATATTCCAGTGTTTAAGTTTATTAAGGAAGGTGCATGAAACGTGTGTTTCCACATGTATTTTCTAATAATGATGAATCCAACTCTTTGGGACCAGTATTTGAAAAAAATCCAGTCTTCTGTGGAAATGAGCTTTTCCTGCATTGTGAAGAGTTCTTGTTTAGTGTGTTTGACACACTGGTGTATTCTGTCAATTCAGGGATCCATGCTCAGGCCATTGAGTGCTTTAAAGGTGAATTTAACCTGTAAACAAAGATGGGTTACATTAGTGACAGTGAAATGGGACACAAGGGTGTGTCCTGTTCATCAAAAACCTTAGAAAGGAAGACAGTCCACACTTTAGTGTTAAGGAACTGTCCTTTTAATAGAAACTTCTTAGTGACTTTATGGCTTTGGGTTACAATTTTGGTGCATTTTTTGGTGCAGTATCGAGTTAGTTGCATTTTGGAAACTATATTGCCTGTAAAACTGCTGAGGTTCATTCTAAGGTTTGACATTAATATGTAATTGAAATTGTTGTCTGTCACTGTAAATAATATCAGAATTGATTGTTCATCTAAAGGCTCAAGTCATGACAGCTTCAGCTGAATAGGGAACTCAGGAAAACACCTGTGGAGCCATGTGGAATGTGGCATATTCATCAAAAGAAAACCTTCTCAACTAATGTCTGATATAGAATTCAGTTATTGCTAGCATTGTTTCATTTTAAATGTGAATATTGCAGTAATTTATTACAAGGGACTCTTCAGAGGTGTTTGGTGTGTGAGCCACATTCACATCCAGGTTTATGAGTGTTGCCAACAGAACTTGTGATGTTCAGTGCTGATCCTCACTGCTCTTTTGGGGTGCTCTGTCCCATTGCAAATTTCTGGTTGTGGATTTCATACCTCAGTGGGTTTATAAAATGCTTTTTAATAGTTTGATCATTGTTTTAAAAATTTTTGGGTTTTCTCCCTGGTTGTGGGAGACGAGCAGTGTTAGAGATGCTGATTTGGTCACTCTGAAAGGTGGTGTGGGTGCAGCACCACGTAAATACTGGGCTAAAGATTTGGGTTCCATACAGTGGAATCCACATTATGCCATTCTTTAGTCTACAAATAGACATTTTTAAGAGAAAAATGGCCATTAGCTATTTTCTGTTTGGGACTGGTACACGTAATGAGCAGTGTAAAGTTTGTGAATTGTGTGTAAACATCTAATTCAGAGAAGTGCAAAATGTTGACTTTTAGAAATGAGTGTGTTTGAGATGTGTATTGATTTTCCTCAAGTGTGGTGACTAATTTTAAAGGCACTTTATTAAAAAACTCATACAATTCTATGAGTCAGGGTGTGTGCTAGTGAAAGGTAGGCCCAACAGAAGGGGGGATTGTACTTTTCCCAGTTGGGCATTGTGTAAAAGATTCCTTGCAGATCTTTGTATTGGAAGGAACATCATCATCATCATCGTGGAACTGAGAACTGAAAATTGTGTTGAAGAGCTGTGTTTGTAGTGTTCTGCCAAAACAGATGGTGGTGTGCCCAGACACCTCAGTCAGTACTCACCCCTAATGGATTGCATTTTTCTTTATCCAGCTGTTTGTTGTAAATCACAAATCCTCCTTTTCTACCCAAGGCCATGCTGTAGGTGTGGAAGGGGAAAGGATGGCTGGAACTGAGTTTTCCATATAGGTGGGAGTTTGGTGTCTGTCATTCTGCCTCTGTCCTGCAGAGAATTGTCATGGTCACTTTTGGCTTAAAAGTGAGGTTGACTCTGGAATCTGATACCTATGGCACTTATGATGAGTATGGACAACTCAGATTTAAATCTTTGCTTTAAATAAAGTGAAGCCTTGAATCTTGATCTTTCTAGATTTAAGTCCTTAGATAGTATAGTTTTAATGATAGAAATAGTTTTAATGTGCTGGAGTTTCTTGTGAATTTTTGTGCATCCCATTTCCCTCCTATAATAGAATTGGTTTCTGACCTGCATTCACCAGGAACTTCATCCTTTGAAGCTGTCTCTGTTTCCTTGTTCAGTAGTGCATTTATCCCTGAAAGTGCACACAGGATAGATGAAGAATTGGCATTAAGCTTCATACATGAATGTTTTCCCACTTGGTATTTTTTAATGTCCATCTGTATATTGGATGTCAAATTTGATAGGGCTTGGGGAGCATTATTCAAGAAGGATATCTAACATCCAGCTCCAGGGAAATGTTAATGAAAACAGGCTGTGGTGACAACCTGCACAGCTGTTCACCCTGCAGCTGCAGGAGTCTTTAGGATGTCTTGCCTGTGACAATTCACTATCAGGTTTTACTTATCAGAATACTCTGCTGGCCAGTTCCCAGGCAATGTTTTGGGTATATTTTCATTTATTTGGTGTTTAGTGCACATTATGATGAAAATGCATACTGGTAGCTAAAGTAATTTGGACTTGGGCTTTGTAATACATAAATGTAAAATCTGAAATCTCTATGAATATACTCTCTCTACCTGTTACTGTCACACAGCAGAAATAAGACATTAATTCTTTCCTGGAATAAGGTTCAGCAGCTCTGCCATTCAGAAGTGGTACTGCTCATTAGCTGTGGGCTGTATCCAGAGGATTGTATTCCTCTTATTTCCTCATTGCAATTTCTGTCTGTTCAGATAGCCACACGAGGGGAAAAGGTGAGGCATAAGGCTGGGTGTTTGCTGGATTAGCAACAAGGGTTGCAGCTCTTGATGGGAGTTTTTGTGGTGCTTTTCAAGGTGTTTTCTGTGCATAAAGTCCTACAAAACATTTTCTATGCAGGCTGGTTTTCATGCACATTTGGTTATGTTCCAGTGTTGCTCATTTTTATATGTGAGCATAATTGTGTAAGCATAATTAAGCAGCCACAGAGGAGAAAATATGAGTGGCTGTGGAAAAAGGAATGTGATTTGTGGATTGTACCTATATGGGAGATTTCAGTGATGTGATGGAAAATCCTTGGTGTGCATCCTTCTGCTGCACTGGCTGTGGTAACTTTCAAAGTGCCAGCATTGTGAGACTCCTTGAAATAGTGATATTTCAGTATGTAAAACCAGGTTCATTCTGTTTTTTTATCCTTTGTGTCTTAATGTGCTTTTACCAATTCTCTATCTCCTGTGGTGCTGAAAATTCCACACTTCCCACCCTATTAGCATTAGTTTTTACACTTTCTTTATGAAACAGCTCCTGACCCATTTTCACTTCCATTCTTCTAAAATAAATCATCTTTTCCTTGTATTTTCAGACTAAGCTACCAGCAATATTATTTCTGAGTACCAGGCCACCTCTAGTGTTGAATACTTTTGGGACTGAAGTTTAGACTGGGCAGATTTAGCAGAGCAATTTGGGGTAGCTTTTAAATATTTTTTAATAGTTGCCTTTATGTATTGCCTTGTATTCAGACAACACAGAAAAATCATTCTGTTATGTCTGAAACTAGATATTTTCACATATATATATTTGTTGTGTCAGTCTTGGTAGACATTGTCTTGTGCATATATTTGTACATTGTTCTCTATTTAATACCTCTTTCTTTCAAGTTCTTTATTCTTTGTTTCATTGTCATTCTTATGCTTGGTGCCTGATAGTCATTGTTACATTTCTAAAGACTTGTGTCCAGATCCAGAGATATTTGCATAAATAAGATATTCTGATCCTTTTTTCCTTAGGTAAAACAGGCAGCTATTAATGCACATTCTGGCTTTATTTGTGGCTGGGTTTGTTTGGTTGTATTTTTCTGTGTTGATTTTAATTATATTTCAAAAATAATTTATCCAATAAGAACAATATGAACTATTTATTTGTTGTGTATCGTAGTATATCTTACTCAAAATCTGTATGAGACTGTGTAGACTCCTAGATAAAACTGGTTTAATATATTAAAAAAAAGATAAACTTCTCTATCAGTGTTAGCTATCTAAGAGTTCTGAAGTATGACATGCCACATCTCATTTGTGATGTTCTGTGTTGGAATAGGTGAGAATTGCTCAAATAAAATCAGATTTAGTGGTCTTAAATTTTAGTGTGTGGTGAACTATTCATGAGCTTGAAAATTGCTAAATTAAGGTGCTGCAATTCTACTTGAAATAGACTTGCTGTGGTAAAAATAGCCAAAAAGATGTTCCTATAGTCTGAGATAAAAACAATGTTCCAATTGCCTGTAAAAAAATCTTCTGCCACTTGGAAAAAAAAATTACTTATGTTTGTTTGGGTTTTTGGTAAAGATTACCCGTGAAGGATTTTGAATGATTAAATTCCATATAAAATTTGCCATAACCTCCTGAGTCACCTGATTATGAAATATTTTCAGGGATAGAATAGAGAAGATTCTGTTTGCTAATAATTTAGAATTTCTAGAATGATGTAGGTGTGTGTATATGTACATAGACATTGATATTTGTAAATTTATTTGACTGTATTTAAAAGAAAAAATGAGAGAATTGCATCCTCCAGGTGGACTCAGAATTAATGCAGAGTGATTCACCACATAAACTCCAGTCAACAAATTTTTCATAAAATCCGCTTGGTTATGGACACTGTCAGCTGCAGAGGACTAAGCTTCCTGTACTTTATGTATGTAAACTATTTTTAATATGTAAACTTATTGAGTTTGCATCTGTCTGACAGAAAACACGTGTCAGGAATGTGTTGCAAGTGTTCTGTATTCAGGGGAGGCAAGTTGGGTTTTTCACTCTCTGCTAAAATGTCACTTTTCTCCATTTAATCATTGATTTGCATGGATTCTGTTTTGTATTCTATTCTGTAGATCTGTGCTTTTCATGAAGCAATATCTCTCAGTTTTCAACAATAATTGAGTCCATGGTAATTTTGCCTTGTAAACTTAGCAGCCTTGACCTGCTGCTGCTTACTGTGTCATCTCTCATCTGCCACAGACATCATCTGAACAAAAATATTTGTTATATCTTCAGTGTAATCTGGAAACACAAAAGTCTTAGACTTCAGTGATGGCTTTAAAAAAAAAATTCATCAAAATTGTGACCCTTAGGCTGTGCATGTAGCTCATGTGTGCAGCTGCTTTTCTTTATTGCCTGCACTGTTTATTCTTCCATCCTGTTTCATGAAGCATTAGTCATAAGAAAATAAATTAGCCAAAATTGATGATAGATTTCTGGAGAAATGTTTGAGGAGGATCAGTTTCTGTTGTTCTGTACTAATTGTCCCTGAAATGAAGACTTTGATCCTAAGTGTTACTAGCAGACTAGAATAAGCTCACAACATTCCAATATGCCATAGAAATTTTGCAAGAACAAAGTTGCTGGAGAGGCCAGTTTGTGTTTTTGCTTCTTGAGGCCTGAATGTTTTGGGGTCTGAGCATATTTATGTGCAGCAAGCTGTACTTTCAGCACTCTTACTGAGGCTTTGAAAATAGCATAGTCCATACATGAAATACAAGGAGAGTAAATGTGTGAAATTGAGAGAGAAATTTTATAACAGAATATGAGTGTTGCAAATACAGAGCATATAAAGAAGCTTTGAAAGCTGTAGTGAGAATTGCTATTGAATAAGAAAGTAAAGGAAGTTAAGGATATTGTGCCAATACATAATATGAGAGCCTTCAGTGGAGGATCTGCTGCATTAATCCAGGTTATCTTCAGTCAAATAAGAATGGTGTGCTTTTCTCTGCAGAAGTAAATGAGATGTTCTTGTAAATCACCTGCAGCTCAGAAAGTGATGTGTATCCAGCCAGTCATTGATGGGGGAAAATAGCTTTAACTTCCGAAGAATTCAGGCTTGTGTTTATTTTTTTATTTTTGCATAGCTGAAGCAAGCCCTATTGACACCCCTATGGCTGCAGAGCAGGAGCTGGAGCTTCACCAGGAGGTTCTCTGGGTGGTGGCAAATTGTTGGCATTGTTATTAGCAAATTATGTGTATTCTGGTGAATTGTGGCAAGGAGGAAGGGATGGGAAAATAACCCTTTGAGAGCCTGCTCATGGCACTGAGGGAGGGAGAAGGAGCCCAGCACACACACACACACACACACACTTGTGCCTCCTCGTCTGTAGGTGCCCCTCAGACTGACCAGTGTTAGTGTGTGATTACCCATGTGGCTACTTTACTTTCAAGAAGAATAAAATATCACCTAAAAAATAATTAACATTCTGTTTCTAACCATTACTATAAGCCTGTATTTTGTTTATCAAGAGTCTGCTGATGTCTCCCTCTCCAATTTTCATGTGTGTGGAAACCCAGGGCATGGGGAATATTTCCCTGTCTGCTCTGGGGTGCCCTGACCCCCAGGGGAGCACTGACTGTGACCCTCACTCATGGAGAAAGTTTCATAAACTCCAAAATAGACTGGAATCCACTAAGGTGTAAAGTAGAGAGCAGTGTAGGTGTATCACTTAGGTGGGGAATTTAGGTTTTGGGATTTTTAGTGTGTTGTGGATGGAAGCAAGATGGAGGGCACAGGGTGTCATCCTGAGCATCGTCTTCCTCCTTTTCCATGGGTTTGGGTGGCATTTTGTAATTGGGTGGAAAAGTCCTCATTGCAGGCTTTTGGGGATCAGTTATTGGGTTAAAAGGGAAATAATCTAGGTGTCAGTTCTTAATTGGATAGTTCAGCTTTAAAAGACCTTGTAACAATAGACTGTTGGCCGTTTTTGTGGTGCTTTTCCAGTGTGCTGAGCCTGGTGTGGACAGCGTGCAAAACTCTATATAAGATAAAAATAAACAAGAAAAAAATCCCGTGTGTCTCTCTTTGCTGACACAAGACCACTCCAGGAGAGTCTCCCCCAACAGAGGAGGGCCCAGCCAGAGTCTCAGAAGTTGGGGAATTGGGGACAGGTACCCCAGCACCTGTGGGATCTCTGTTCTCATTACCTGCTCACAAACCCATCCAGCTGGGTCACTGGAGGTACAAGAAAAGGAGGCAGCAACTGTTCAGTTTTGTCACCATCCCCCAGCTTATCTACGTATACGTTAATGTTTTATGTTGTGAAATTGAAGGTTTTAGGAACTTGTTGCAGATTTGAATTTGTGATTTTACATTGTGTTGTCTGCATCGAAGTGCTGTGTTTTTCTTGAGCAGTTAATTTATTATCCAGTAAAATTCAGATAATTTCCTTCACTGTATGTTACTGCCTGGTTGTTGCCATGTTAACAATTCAGATTGCTGGCTTTTTTCTTCCCTGTAGTTGCCAAGGTTTTTTTGTGTTTTAAGTAAAAATTGCTGACTCAGTGTACTCCTCCATTTTCATATCATTAATATGTTCAAGAATTAATAGTTAATGCTTTGTCATGTTTGGCTGTTTAGTCCTGCTTAGTTTCATTTTGGTCAGTCATGCTTGTCGTGATTCAGAAAGGATAGCATCACATTATCTTCTTCAGAAACAATCTGAACAAGCTGTATTGATTTCTTTCTTTTTTTTTTTAGTAGAGTTTTTTAACAGTAGTTTGAATTTGTGCTGTAAAATACAAACAATTACAACCAATGATAATGGTAATTTTTTTTTCATTATATTAATGGAAGTAGAAATAACATTGTCCTTTTTATTTATAAAGCAGAGCTGAAATGTTTCAGTGACCCCTGTATACAATATTTAGAATTCTGATTTAATCTGCTGGATTTATCAGTTAGATTTTTTTGGGTTGGATATATTTATTTATTTTGTTATGGTATATTCTCAACTCTAGGTCTCTACTACATGAAATGACATCATATTAATAATGACCAAAACTGGCATTTAGTTTGTGGTGCTGGTTTTGTTTGGTTTTTTTTTGGGGGGGGGGGGAAGGAATGGTTTTAAAACAGAGGGGAAAATGAATCCAGTTCCTTATCCATTGGAATGAAAGTAGGGAACACACAGGGGTCTGGTAGTACATTTTAAAGGTGATTCTAGAACAATTTCTTCCTTTTGTGAACAGATTTTGCTGGCTTTCTGTGAGCTGGTAAATACACTGAGCCTTTTTCTTCACTGTACTGTATTTCAAGGTGTCCTAAGAATTGACAGCTGAATCTGTGCAATCAGGACGCCCCCAGTCATGAACTGTGATGTAATGAGAGGGAATTTGTGTGACAATAGTGTGTTGCTTCGGTTGAAGGTGGCAAACAACATGAAGATTGTTACTTTTTTAGTGTTATATAAGCCAGTTTCTTTTCCTGCAGCCATTCCTGCCTTGGTTTCCTGCCTCTGCTCTGGGTGCCACACTGCGAGGCAGCTGCGGGTGATTATTTTGCCAAGTTCCTAAATTCTTCAGGTTTCCTTTTTATCTTCTTGTAGCCTTGAACAAAGGGAAGGAAGTGTGTGATGATGTGTAGCAATCTTCCTTTTCATTTCAGGGTCTCTCTTTCTTGTTAATTTGTCAATACTGGCAGTTCTCAAGGCTGACTCCATTGAATGCACTTAGAGATCCATACAGTGAGGAGAAATAACAATGCTTAAAAACCTCAGGGGTTTTTAACTTCCTTAGAATTCTTAGTGTCTCAGGATAATTTAAATGTGTTGCACAAGTAGTGCCATAGGTGGCCTTTGCAGTTAAAGAACCATTAAAATGAGATCTTTTGATTTTTCCTTCAAAGAAAATGTACACAGATAGGTGCTGTGATGACCTCCCTTTTACATCCATTCATTAAACAGCTGCAAGTTCTTACCTGTGCAGAAAAATACTTGCTACTTTCTAAAGATCTTTGTGGATTGCTCTGGTGGGGGAGAAAGTTTCTTGACCAAAACCAAAGTTGGGTAAATCTTTGCCTGGTGACTCTGTCCTGACTGGAAAGAGCAAGAGCCACACAGTGACCAACCTGCTGACCTGGGGGCTGATTTGGTGTTCCCACTGAGGATGCAATCCTTGCTTTTAGTTTCTGTTTCATTTTGTTAGAATGTGCTGGAAGAATTGGAAAAAATCATTTGAAACGACCTTCCCAAGTTAAGTTTGCATAAATATGAGTGTGTTGCTGATTGTGTTGCAAACCAGTTAGAGGTCAGCAGAAAGAGTTTGCTTTAGTGGTGTAATTTGAATTGCTCTTACAGGAACAGATAATTTACAGTTAACTGTGGCTGAAAGGGGAAGTTCTGGTGTCTTAGGCCTTGCCTTGTGCTGGCATCAGGGAGATGGCTTTGCAGTATCGTCAGTTTGTGCTCTACCATAAAGGGAAAATCTGCCTTGTTGAAAATTGCTCTGAGCTGTGTGAAAGGGTTGGGCACAGGTTTTTCCATCCCTACTACAGACAGTGCTTCAGATATGTGTGATACCTCTTTTAATGAGGATTTACTTAAAAAGGGGCTGTGGGAACACTGAGGGTCCCCAAACACTTAAACGTTAAAGTGTGTGTGATTTATAATTTCCCTGAACATCTGTACAGAAAAATCCTGTTACATTTGTTCATAAAGTCAAGTTCTCTTCAAACACCTGTAGCCTAATTCAGGAAATAAATACCTGGAAGCTAGCTACCCGAGATTCCTCTTCAGTATTCATTGCAGGCTACCTGTTGGGCTGGCAATTTCTGTATGCTCTGGATTGCAAAAGACAAAATACCAATTTTAGAAAATATCAAAATGTGACTGTTTTCTTCAACAGCTGTAGCAGGTATTGAAAGTCATCAGAAAAAGGGAAGCCTATCTACAAATCAGTGTGTAACAGTAACATCAGGGGCACCATCAAAAATTGTGTTATGGTTTGTACAAATCAGGAGATATGACCAAAAAGTGGAGAGGGGAGGCACAGTGCCAAAACCAAAGTTGTGCACTGAGATATTTGCTGATGTAAGAGTCAGTGCATACATAAATAGTGATCTTAAGAAATCTATCTTGAACTTGTGTGCTTTGCTTCTGATTTTAGGGATGATATTCTTTAGATGGAGAATTGACTGACTGCAGGTGTTCATAGTGATGGGAATGAAATTAAAGGAGTTGTAGCTTTGATCCTTGGTGAAAAGAATTGCAGTCCTTCCACTGCAGTTTGCTTGGGCAAATATACATCTAAATTTGGTATCTTCAGAACATGACCAAATAGCTACAGTTGAAATATGTACTTCAAGTTTATGTAAACATATTTAATGTTTTATTAAATCATTTTAATACCACATGTACACCCAAAGTTCTGTAGCAGCATAGCTTTGTTTTGATTCATTGGAACTTTGCCTCTGAAAACAGCCATGGAAGAAGGATTTCTGGACTTGGGAGTAGGTGAGAATGTGTGATACACCTCAGTCTTGGGATACAAACTGTGACCCACTCAGAACAGATTAGATCAGTAATTGGGTAACATTTCCTCTCTTTTTTTGGTATTTCTCTTTTTGATGATTAGTAAAAGTGTACTGAAAGTAAATTACAAACATGAGCAAGGCTACTGATTTAAATATTCAGCTTGTATCCCCCCCCTCCTTTTAAACATTGAGTTTTATTGAAATCTCTTAAGAAAGCTCCTCATTTTACAGAATCACAGAATATGCTGAGTTGGAAGGGCCCCATGGTCTTTGATTATTGTCATGTCATAAAATCAAGGAGTTCATGATTGCAATCAAATTTGAAACACATACCATAAATAGGTGGAAGGCATAGATTATCCAGCTGGAACTAGAATTTATTGAAGTCTGTCTGGCTTTGAGAACTGTGCTGGTGGAACACAGTTCCACCCTTCCATATGAGCTTGTTCAACTGCTTCAAGTCAATGACTAGTAAGTTCAGAAAGCTGGGAAAACAATTTTTTTAATTTATTTATTTACTCATTCCCAAAGTGTAAGCAGGGTCAGGAGGTAAATAGGATCATGAGCTAGGGATGTAATAGGTTAAAGACCATGGCAGTTATGGTAAATAAAAGGTGTCAGTTCAGTTGTTGAAAACGTGTGTTCATAGCACAGAACACTCTTTGCTTCTGTGTGTGTTACTTAAAAACTTCTGGGGCAAGTTTTCCCAAAACTGGAATTAATTTCTAATTGGATTTACATTTCTGGCTTTAGCTTTTCTTAGTCTAAGTAGGAGGAAGTAAATTATTTTACAACATGCTAGATGTGAAAAGAATCAGATCTTGGGAAACACATGATATATGTGGGAAACACATATCAGATCTTGGGAAACAGATATATAAATTGCATAAGGAAACATGTTGAGGTAGTGTGCTCTTTGGTTCAGCAAAAATGAGTGAAATAACTGTTAAATGAAAAATTATTTCTTTAGGGGGAAAAAAGCAACACAATGAGAATAAAATCAGAGGGGTTTCTTGCTTGCACATTGGAAAGATTGAAGGGAATCCTTTTGTGTTTCATTGATTTTAAAATTAAAAATTGTTATGTAAATTAGAAGTTTGTTTTGTATTGGGGAAATTGAATGTCCACAGAAAAAACAGAGAAAATTTCTGTTGTTCCTTTGTTGTCAGTTTGTATTAGAATCAGTGACCTTCCAAATCTGTTCTGTCTTTAATATTACATTTCTTCTCTGAAAAGTGATGCTGACTCTGTTAGTGAGAGTGTTTGGAGACCTCATCTTTCAAGCTAATAAAAAACTGGATTATTTCTCAGAAAATGTATTACTATTTGCTTTAGTAAAGTACAGAATTTTGAAAACCTTGTATTTCTCTTTCCCAGGCTGTTCGCTGCTATGAATCGCTAATTTTGAAAGCTGAAGGAAAGGTCGAGTCTGATTTCTTTTGTCAGTTAGGTCACTTCAACCTCTTATTGGAAGATTATCCAAAAGGTAAGAATTTTTAGTTCTTCTGATAAATGTCTTTGGGGAATTGTTCTTCAGTGTAGGTGGTACAACAGAATGAAAATCACTGGGCTAAGTCACTGTTTCCTTGGTTTGTACTGTATTTCAGAGCTCATTAAAGAATTAAGACTGGTGATATCTTCACAAAAACAACTTTATTATTACTTCTCATTCTTTTTTTCTTTTAATGAAAAACAAAAGCCCAACCAAAACACTCCTGGTTCAGGTATGAATATGAAGTTGACTGGCAAGCCCAGTGTCTGATGGCACCCTGTAAGGTGTGGGTGAGAGCTGGGTAGAACAGGCTAGAATATTTACTTTTTTTGCCATGGGATGCCTTTTTTCATTGTCATTGCTTTTTAATTTTAACATGAATGCAGATCTGTTTGTGTAGGGAAACAAATAACACCCCCACCCTGAAAATGTGTGCTTCCACCCCCCCATGCCTTTTTCCAAGCACACAAAGATGCTGGTTTTCTTTCCCTGGGATGCAGAGACAGGGAGATGAGTGATAACTGAGAGTAGTTCAGGAGCCTGGGTTTGGTGACTCAGGCTGGTGTGGGCTGTTTGATGGCTGTGTGTCTGTGGGTCCTCTGGCTCCCTGTCTGACATTAAACAGGGTGAGTTTGGCTTCCTGGGACCTTCATTTCTAAAGTGAGAAACATGTAGATTTGATGCTGCTCAGGAGGAATTTGTAGGTATCTAAATTCAGTCTGTAAATTCAGAAGGGTTTATTTGGGTGATGGAAGCATCTGTCTTGTACCTCATCCCCTCCAATGACTGGGTTATAACCACTGGTGTTTCCAAATCTAAAGGCATGGGAGAAGTTGCAGGGAGCATGGCCTTATGATGTCTCTGAAATTTAGTTAAGAATAGTCTGATCTTAAGTGCTTTCCCTTAGTTTTAAGAAAATTCTGCCACCTCCTCTGCAAAAAAATTTTCACCATTCTTTCTCATTAGCCTAATAAGGTTAGGTGTGAATGCAGTGTGACCTTCTGGACATATTTTACTCAGCAAAACCAGCCCAGGATTATGGACTGACCTGTATTAACTCTGCTTTTGAGTTGATAACAGTTAGGAGTGACAGCACCAGGTGTTGCTGTGGATCAGAGGCAGGGTTCACTGATGGGGCATCTGCTTTGTACTCTGTGTATGGTTTTAAAAACAAGCATAAAAACTCCAGTTGATGGTTGGAAAGATCAGTTCTCCAGAACTGTAAAAGAGCATTACCACAACAATGTGAGAAGAAACATTAGGCTATTAAAAATCTCAATTAAAGTACTTAATACTTTCTTAGATGCCTATTTAAAGTCACATCTCAGTTGTAAAAGAAGTCTCAAGAAGACTGAAAACTTTGTTAGTTATGGAGTATTAAAAAATGGATCTATTTTCAAAGAAGTGTAGTAGTAGTTGAAAATACTGGAGGACTTTTAATTGATGTAAAAAGGGAAGTTAAAGGGGTTTTTTTTAATTAAGTGAAGGTCATATGTTCCTGTTCAGTACAGTTTTTGAACTCTAGTACCAAAGACTGTAAAACTCTTACCCTCAATGCAGAAAGTCACAGGTGTTCTATAACCAATTTACTGCTGCTGTTTGAAAGAACTAGAATGTTTGTGTTCCATTATAAAGTAAAAATAAATGTCATTACATGATACAATTTTTGTTACTTTAATTATCATACATTCCAATTGCATTATAGTTAAATTTTATATGATTTAGAACAGAAAAGAGAGTTCAGAATGTTTTGATGTCAGTAATGTATACTTTACCCAGATTTTAAGTCCTGAAGTTCCAGAAGTGTAAAATACTGAAGAAGCATGGTATTCAGAGCTATAAATCTGTGTAGTCTGAATTTAGTCAAAGTTATGGACAAGTCAATGTGTTTAATGAATTGGATATAATTAATAAAATATCTCAACATAGCAGCATGTATGATGCTCCACAGCTTTTTCCCTTAAAAGGTTGTTACTTAATTAAATTTTTTCAATAAATGCATGCACCTTTGTTTATAATGTATGAAGTGTTTTTTATAAAGGCAGAAGTGATAGTGTTCTTTGTTTAAAAAATGCTTGCTATGAAGTTTGTGCAGAGCAGAACAAACTGCTGAACTGTAGAACTGGGATCAGTGGTCAAGATGAAGCAGTGCTGGGATGACAGATCTGGGTTTTGTGTTGGTTGGTTCTTCTCTTTAGATCTGTCTCATTTTTTCACAAACACACGGGCAGTGTTACCAAATTATTGTGCTCTGGTCTTGAAAGAAGAGTATATTCCACTGATAGTTGGAGTTTATTTTTCATTCCATGGCTGTTTTCCATGAGTAAGAAGTGAAGACAGTGATGTTTTAAGGGTTCTAGCTGACCTGAGTTCTAATTGACTGCTGTTTAATGAGCTCCTGGATTGACATCATCTGTGTTTTCCTTTGGGATCTTTTCTTGCAGAAGGGTCACGTGCACTGACAGTTCAGTCTGTGACTTGGAGGACAGCTCACAGTGGCACAAATGGAGATGTGCTTTAATCATTTGCCTCCTTGAATTGCTGTTCTCTAAGCAAAATTCCTGGAAGTAGAAAATGCAGTTAATGAATGAATGATTTAAGGAAAACATGAATTTATTTGTGCCACAGTTAGTAAAACACAATAAATACTGTGCTGGAATAATTCTTATTGTTGTACTCAAATGGTAGTCTCATTTTTAAATGTTCTATATCAGAACAGTTTTAGTAGTATTTATTTTGATTATAGATGGTGACTGCTTTGTCAAAAATACTTATATAAAAATATTTTAAGCTGTTTATAAGATAGCGTTCAGGGGCATTTTTTTAGTAATCATTAATCTAAAATTTAAAACCCTACTAAAAAAAATACCCAGATTGTTAATTGAGCAGTTCTTTTATTGCAATGCAACCTAAACCCAAAATTTAAACACTTTCTGATTGTTCTTTTGTAAAGTTGTTTGGTTGTGAGAAACTCCCATATTCAACAATGTATGTGTGTTCCTTTGTACTTACAATTCCAGCTCTGTAGGAAATTTCTCTGTGGTGGTGAAGGTCTTTCAGGAATTTGAAAGGCAGTATTGTTATTGGGAAGCATTTTCATGTGCTGTGCTCTGAGGTGCAGGGTAGTAGCTGTAATTTTATAAAATATAAGGGAAAACTTCACAGCATGGACAGGATTGTGCTGATTCCTGCTGGGCTGTCTTGTCTTACTGATGAGTCCTGAAGAACTAGAATGAATTAAATAGCCAGAGTGAGTCAAGGAAGAGATGACTGTTTCAAATAAGTGTGATATTTAGGTTTAAGGGGTTTTATTTTGTTGCTTGTAACTGGAACTAACTGGTAGAATTGGAGTTGCTTCTATTTAGAGCTGTTTATAGAATCCTGAGGATGAGATAAATTTTGGGTGGTTTAATTTCAGGTGGTTTAAACCATTATGTGAAATTTCTGCAGAAAAAAGGATGCTTATAGCATTAAAATGTTCTTTATAAATTGTATGTATGTGGAGCAGAGGTTAGCAGTCGAGAGTTTTATTATAAAATACACCAAGGCCATGTTTTTGACTGGTTGTCTGAAAATTTTCACTTTAGAAAGTGTTCTGAATAAACACTCAATTGTTACAAGACCTTTTTGTGTAATGCACTCTTGGAATATTTTTGAATTTGATGAAAATCCATAGGGTTTCTTCACTGGTTTTCATTATTTTAAGACTTTTTACAGAGTTCAAGCTCTAAAGGATTTCTGTAATTGTAAATTTCTTGTCAAACTTGTGTATCTTTCACGTTTAATACTTGATGGGACAGTGGGCTTCACGCTGCTGCATTACAGATGGGGATGTGGAGCTGTTAATAAAATTTCTTAGAGAACTATTTGATGATTTTTCTGTCTTAAATCTATGCTTGTATTGCTTTTGAGTGTCAGCCTTCATTCTGTGTTAAAAGGAAGACATGCTTTAAGCTTCTTTGATTGTCTCTTTGGTACTTTCAGTACAAATCTCTGGAGGAAACAGAGAGCAGCATCTGCCTGAGGCCTTAAAACAAAAGACCTGAGTGGCATTTTGCTGCTCTCACTTCCACATTTTTTGGGTTATTACAGAATTGTAGAATCATGGAAGTTAGAAAAGACCTCTTAAGATAACCTAGTCCTGCCATTAACTCAGCAGTGCCAAGGCCACCACTGAACCATGTCCTTTTAAATAGCTTTAACATTGTCTTTTAAATAGCTCCAGGCATGGTGACTCCACCACTTCCCTGGGCAGCCTGTGCCGATGTCTGACAATCCTCTCACAAAGAAAATTTTCTAAATAGTCAGTCTGTATCTCTCCTGGTGCAAATTGAGGCTACTTTGTTTGTCCTGTCAAGACTTGCTGCTTGGACTCAGAGCCAGTTGACACCTCACCTCTACAGCTGCCTTCCAGGTGCTGTGTAGAAGGCAATGAGTTCCCTGAGCACCTTTTGTTCCCAACACCCCCAGCTCCCTCAGCTGCTCCTCATCAGGTTTGTTCTCCAGACCCTTCCCCAGCTCCATTGTCTATGTCTGGACATGCTCCAGCCCCTCAATGCTTGTCCTGAGGGGCCCAAACTGGACACAGGATTTGAGGTGTTGCCTCACCAGTGCCCAGCACAGGGGACAGTCACTGCCCTGGTCCTGCTGGCCACACTGTTGGTGACACAGGCCAGGTGCCCTTGGCCTCCTTGGCCCTCTGGCTTGTGTTCATCCAGCTGGTGACCACCACTCCTTTCCCACCCATCACTTTCAGCCCCTCTTCCCCCAGCCTGGGGGGATGTTGTGACACAAGTGAAGGACCCAGCGCTTGGCCTGGTTGAAGCTCAGCCCTGGATCCCCTTGTCCAGGCTGTTGATGAAGATACCAAGCAGGAGTGACCCCACACTGAGCCCTGGGGAGCACACCTGGTGACCAGCTGGATGTAATTCCATTTTCCACCACTCTCTCAGCCTGGCCATCCAGCCAGTGTTTATCCAGCAAAGTCAATTCTATTGGCTCAACCTTGGAATTTTCTCACCTTTTGATGTCTTCAGTTTTATGGCAGAACAGTTTTCATCTTTGCTGGGTTAAAACACCATGGTGGGTAAAACCTGCACTATGTATAAGCTGTTTCTGCAGCCTGCATGTATCTCTTAGGTGTTTAATGAAGATTTTTTTTTCCTGGAAGCAGTCAGATTTAAATCAAGAGATGTGCTCTTTGCAAGCTTCCCTTGTGCAGTTCTTCAGCTGATTTTCTATTTTACTATTAGTTTCACATCAGATAAGCACTACAAAATATTAGTGCTTGTTTAAAAATTAAATTAAAAATAATTGTGTTTAAAAAACCACATACTGTTTTACACAGATCCTTACAGAACTTTGGTTTGGATTAGAGTTTTCCTTTCAGAGTATGTAGTCAAATTAAAGCTTGCTGTGTCTAAGTTCAGTAAGCCAAAAATTTGTGTTAGTCACATTTAGCCTTGCAAGGTGCCACTAGATGGTGTTAGTATGTAGTTCACTTTCTTCTTACTCAAGTACTAAAACACTCCAACTGCTCCATGTTTGTATCACTTTGAAGGCCTCTTAAGTTTTAAGGTGTCATAAAGTGGGTTTATTAGAGCAGATCATAAAAGCCATCCTCTGACTGCTTGATTTATGATGAAATGTGTAAAGGTGACAAGTGGGTGGTTGTCACTCAGTCTAGACATTTTTCCTCCCCACTGTCACCTTCCTTGTTTGTTTAGGTCAAGTATGAAGATTCTGGGTACAAAGAGAGATTGTCTTATCTTACTACTGAAACTAAGTTTTGTCAACATCCTATGAAATTAAGTGGAGGGGAAAAAAATCCTGAAAACACATAAGTGGTAATTAAGTAAAATTTGTTTTTTATTCTCTGCATGATACCAGGGAATCTTAAAGAGGGAGGGATAAGGAACAAGTGTTATCCATGTCCTGCTTCTGACATGGTCCTTGGTCCTATCACAGGAGAGGAAGGCAGACTCTTAGGGGACATGTAATAAACACTGTCAGGGTTGGTGTAACCATACATATTGCAAAGTGGATAGTTCTGGGTGACTAAAAACCTATAAGAGGAAACCAATAAACTCCCAGTGTGTGAACTCATGAGGGTCAGCTCTGCATGAGGTGCCTGAGGTTTACAGACAGATCCTGAAGAGAGTCTGAGCTCAGGAGGATTCTCACTGTGCAGTGGTTGCAATTCTTTTAGAAAGGTGGTGTTTTGCTGTTCAGAGCTGTTTCAGGTAAACATTTTATTTTCATCAAGCTGTATAGCTAATGGTGATTGACTTGAAAAGCTGTGTACAGCTTAGGGATATGAATGTCCCCTCCTCTGGGGAGGATGCTGAATGCTGGATCTGCCACTCACAGGATTTTCAGGAACATGATCACAAGGATTACCTGTTAGGAAAATAATACACATGGCCAGGTTTTGGAGAGAGGTGCTCATAGCAAGAGCATCGTCTGATAAAGAAATTAAATAAAGGACAGAAGGAGGGAAATAGGTAACTGAGCACGTCTTTTAGTAATTGTTGAGTATTGTTTTGGGTGTCTGAATGTGGTCTGTCAGTTCTGTGCTTTTAAAAGCTTTCTCTGGTTGACTACAAAAAGTAGTTGAGGATGAGGCAAGAGGCATTGTCCTGCTGTTGATATTCTGTCCTGTTCTTTGAGTCCAGACATGCATTTTCTGGATGTTTGTGCATGTTTCACATGCAGGGAAAAAAGAAGTTTTTATGTCCTTTATTGTCTTTATACAATTCCATACGTGTAAGAATTTCAGTGACAAAGTTTTAAATTGAAAAAGCTCAATAGTAAGTTCCTAATCAAAAGATTGTCTGCAGAATCCTGCTGTGCCTTAGAGTGATTTCAAAGCACTCATTTTATAATGTTTAAGACAGACATCATAACTGAAATGGGATAATTCACTTGAATGTGTAAAAATGAGAGTTGACCCTGTGTTGAAAGAGGGGCAGTAGTTGATAGAATCTTTTTGTGACAAAAATTGTCTCACTTTGGAATGACCAATCTTGGATGAAAAGTTAAGGTGCAAAATGGTATTTCAGCCTTTAGTGTTAGGATTTTTTTTGTTTCATTTTTGTTTGTTCTTTGTGTTTTTGTTGGGTTTTTTTTTTATACTACTAATGTGCTGCATGAACTAAGTAATTGGGATTTTTGCTTTTGAATAAACCAGGGAATATCATCATACAGTCAGAATCCTAACAGAGATAAAGCACACCCTCTGTTACAGATAGGGACTTGTGTAAAATTCCTGTGGCTCTGCAGATTCAGTTGCTATTTTTTTTCCTATTTTAGAATAAAGTTTGTATTTTGAGGGATTTGAACTTATTTCCTGTAGATACAAACTTAATTTAAGGGAGAAGTTGCTTGTAGTTCCACAGTACAGGTTTTAGATAAGGTACTAATTTCTAGGCCATAAAATTTAGAATAAATATATGCTTACTGGTGACTCACTCAGGGACTCTAAAATATTATAGAGTTCAAAACTTATGGTTCACGTTTTCCTTTATATCTAGGCTGGTTCAGTTTTACAAAAATCTTGCTTTCATAGTTTGATTTCCAGCATCTCATATGCAAGATTCTTCTTAGTGTTATGCTTGATTGGGAGTGTTTCATGTGGGTTCTGTCAAAAAGAACATTTTCTTGAATCCTTTTTTTTCCCTGTTTTTCTGTTCCTTTAATCCTTTTCAGCAGAACTTGAGTGCTTATGGAGCAGATATTTAATGTAGTTGTAAAAGGGGCTGAAATCAGATTACAGAGGTAACTTACTGTAAGTTTGAGCACTTGATAATACTGAAATTACACAGTGACACTTTTTAGTTGTCTGGCTTTCCTGAGGAGGAAAGGGACATTTAGCTCTGGCTTAATGGAACCCTCCATGATTCATCCTTGTCTAGAAGAACTTTGAGAATTTCAGCATTTCATGTGCAAGAAGTAGCAAGGGAGTACTGCTAGCTTAGAACAGGATGGATCCCTGGTGGTTCTGAAGCCACCAGGAGGATTGGGCCCTTCACACACTGAGGAGAACTGAAATGTCCTCTTTGTTCCTCTGGAGGAGAAACGTGGCTCCTTAGAATGGAGGCCTCATCTTCTTATTGTGTAAATATAAATAGATTTCAGCAGTCCACGCTTCCCATGTGCTTGTTTTTAATTGTAACTGAGCTTGGCACATTAAATGATCACTTCAGCTGTTCCTGTGGGAAGTTGCTGAACTTTATTGAAGAATGGAAGAGTTAGAAAAGAAAATCACAGCCAAACATCCTTTTTCTTGAAGAAAACTGGTGGAATGTCTTGGAGCAAAGACTCCTTTCTGTAATAACTTCCCTCCATGTTAAATTGAGGTGCTAGGATTTTTCAGGGCAAGTTTCTTCTTGCTTTCTTTTTTCCTATTCTTTCTCTTTAAGGTATTGTGATTATTTTTGTAGTTTTTTTAATACTGTTGACATTTTACAAACTTACTAGCACTGCCTTAACTGCTATAGGTAAGCATATTCCATCTCTCCTTTTTAATGGATATGCTCATGTGGGTACTTCTATTTTTTAACAGCTGTGGTGAAAATGTTCTCCCTTTTATTTTTCCAGTGTAAATCCTTAGCATTGTATTTGATGTTCTTTCCATCCTGTTATCCATATCCCCTGTATAGTTGACTGCAGTATTTGTTTAAAAAAAAATCATTTTGAAGAGGTTCTCAGTTTCTTGATTCTTGCATAATAGGGTACTATTGACCTGAGTATTTGAAATATACTTTAACCCTTAAAATTGGGATAGATACTGCTTGAGTAAAAGAAAAAAAAACCTCCTTTTTTTGTGATGTGATGCATTGCAAAATTCTTTGATAGTGCTTGTGCATCTTCCTGTTGGGGTAAGCAAAGTCATTACCATGCTCAGAAGGTAATTATTCCTTTTTGTTGAAAACTTATTAATGATGTCTGGGAGAAGTTGAATCTAAAAGGACTTTTGGAGGGGAGTAGGATGTTAGTTCGTCTTACTTTGAAAATCCTTTAAAACATAATTACGGAATGTGACTGAAATATGCTTAGTTTTAACATTCTTCAGCTAACGTTGTTAGACTGAAGTAATATTCTTCAGTTTGTACCAGGTTGGTTTTTTTGGGGGAGGGGATGTTGGAGGAGGAATTGTGTTCTTAAATTGTGAAACACTTATAAGATTTTTAAGTGGTTTTGTCTGAGTTACATTGTTTTAAATACATTGCATGTTAATAATGTGTGATCAGTGAGTCTTATAAGTTCATTTTTCCAGTCTGGGCATCTGAATAAACCACAGTTTAGAGCATTAAAATTAGAAATTGGTCTCACAAGCATTTTGGTGGAGAGGGGCACCTCATGGGCATGGATCAGTGTTTGTTTACAGATAAAGGTTGTGAGTCTCCATAGACAGAGGAGTGCAGAGGTTCTGTGTCTTTACCATCATGTCTGTCTTCTTATTTCACTTCAGCACAAGAACTTTGGTCGAGTTACAAAAATGAATATGCAAGACAGGCATTGAAGGGTGATAACATTTGTGGACATGATTTATCTGTGGTGCTTGCAGGAAATGAAGCTGCACCTAAAATACACATTGTTGTTCTTGTGTCCTAATCTGTTTAGTGCTTATGGTTTTCCAAAGCTGGAGTTGTCTTCTTTTGTTGTTTGGTTACCACACATTGTATATTTTCCATTCTTAAATCTTAGGGGAGCAAACACATGAAAAATCAGTATCTTGGTGTTGCTGCAGTGAATCTTTACTTAAAATGCTTCATTTTTTATGGTTCCTAGTGCTGTGTTCTTACAAAAAAGCAAAGCCTGTTTGTGTTTGAGTGGCCTGTTAGCCCAAGGCAAGATGAATCAACCAGAATTTTTCCTTTGGTGTGGAAGAGGGATGCAGGAGTGGTGATTGGAGAAATTGGTTGCTAAGTAGAACTAATATTCTATTGAACAGAGCTGTTCTTAGCACTGATTTCCAGGTTAGTCTTGGCCGTGGCTGTGGAATAAAATGTAAGCTTTTATTCTTTTTTCTGCTTGCTTTTGTTTCTCAGAATGAAAGGCCATGTGAAATTGATTTCTCTTTGTATGTCCCTCCTCACCAGTTCTCCAGAAATTACAGGGCATCAGGGAGCGTGGTAAATGAGCTACATGATTAAATTTTTAAATCTTGGAACAGCTTTGTCTGGGATGAAAATCCCAAAATTTCAAATTATTTCTTTGTTATAGGTTTTCTTTAAAATATTGCTTGATTTACATTTGTAAGATTAATAATAAATGTACTTCTGGGTTGACATTTCATAAAACAAAATTATAATCTTAAGGAATGCATTGCCCACAACAGTGTACTTACCATGGCAGTGTTACTTTTATTAAACCATTTATCATTTTAATGTTGTGTATTCTGACTTTTAAGGATTTTTATCTTTTTCTTCAAAGAAAATGAAACAAAACAAATTAAACATTCATTTTTCTTCCCTACAGCATTATCTGCATACCAGAGGTACTACAGTTTACAATCTGACTACTGGAAGGTCTGTATATGCTCTTTTTTTTTTTCAAATTTTAAAATGTGTTACTGTAAATGTTCAATTTTTTAAAACAGATTCTGCTCAATATAAGTTTGGGTTATCTACCTGCAATGTCTTTTTGGCACATTGAGTCTTAATGTAAATGTTCACCTATGTGTGCAATTCATTATAAATTTCAGTGTAAGTCTTCAAGTCGTGTGTTGAAAAGGCAGCTCAATTAAGCTGACAGGTTTTAAATATTTTTTGTTACCATCATTATCTATGATTTCAGGGTTTTTTTATGTAGCACAGATATTTGGATGTGTGTATGGAGAGCAGCAGAGCCACTTGAAAGCTGCTGTGCAGGCATTGGACTGGGAATAGGAAAAATGTTCTCAGGTTGCTTTTTGTTTCCACAGCCACCAAATTCTTTCAAGTCCTTTTCAGTGTTTTAAATAACACTTTTACGTCAGACAGGAGCAGATCCTGTTGGTGTAGCTGTCTTGTCTGTAAGTAGAGGTATTGTGTCTGTAAGTAGAGCTATCATGACTTCAGATGAATAAAATTGAAAAAATTCTTACAATGGTATTGTCAGAAGTTGTCAGCATTGGTGTATTGTCACTTGAGATAGTTTGAAGCTCCTGGTTGAGAGAGAAGTGCAGCAAAGCATGGAACATTAGATATTTGTGTGGTCTTGAGCAGCTGTTTTCCTTACAAATGTGGATAAATGCATCTATCAGACAGGGAGGGCTCATGAAGAGCTCTTGGTACCACGCAGAGATGGGATTAGAGAAACATTTTGTGTGTTCTTTGCATTTACAGGGACTGTAACAATGCTCTGAAAAACACTGTGGTAGCTTCTCCCATTTGGGCACAGGGTGAGGAGAAAGCCAGGGTAAATTAAGGGTGGAAGAGTGAACTACAATAAGTGTTTTATAGAAGATAAAGGAGAGCTCCAGTTGGAGGATGCTAGGGAAATTTTTGGTATTGTTTTGTAAAGCCCAAGCAGGAGTTGTGCAAGTTCCATATTTCACTGGGCCATTGTGGAATTGAATGAAGTTTTTCCAGAAGTAACCCCTGCAGTTTTAAAATTACAACAATAAAAACATTAATCTATTCTTCTTATGTGTTCTTGGAGAGTTGCTTTAAAGATTGCTGTAAATAAGTGTTGAAATCAATCAATTAATTAAAAATCAATTGTAGTAGTTTCTGTTGTTTTTACTCTTTCACGTTAAGCGTGTCTGCATAGTTTATGACTGGAATTATTTTTTCTGGTTTTTATTCCAATGGCTCATTATTAAAATAAGTGGTAGGTGATTAATAAGTTATTTTCCCTGCATTTTCAGAGTTCAGCGTGGAATGTAAATAATTATATGTATTTCTATAGGTGTAGGTTGTTTTCAGTGTGGCTCAGAATATTATGTGCACTTAAAAAAATGTAAACTCTGACTGTTTTGCAGTTTCATCTCAGGAGCCCTGATGGCAATGAAATTTGTTTGTATACAATGTGTGATATTTTAAGATACCTTTTTCTTTTGTATATATCTCCAGAATTTCACCATGCAGGGATTAGTTTGAATAATTCCAGTTGCAAACATGAGAGCATTGCTTGCAGTTGACAAAAGAATGTTTTGAGATCTGCAAATTCAAAATCCAACCCAAGAAGAAGAAGAAACCAAAACCCAGTAATTTTTCTTCTGTTCTTGGCCTCTCCTGGGAAGGATCTCATTGGGAGCTTACTTAGAAATGTGTAGCTCAAAGTGGTTCTTTTCCTGTAATCTTGGGAGATTTTGTTAATTTTGATATTCATGAAAAAGAGCCTGAAAAAGTCCAAAACCATTTTTCAGCTAATAACTTTTTTTACTGAAAGTGGTAAAGATCACAGGTGGATCATATTTCATCTTATTAATGGATGATGAAGCTATTCTGGAGTTGGCCTGGATTGGGTCTGGAGAAAGATCTTCCCCTCCTCCCTCCAACAGAGAGGATTTATTGTTTCTTGTCATCCTTAATGCCCTGTATCTGTAAGAAACCATTTAGTCAGGAATAGCAAGTTTATGGTGTATTTTTGGGCACACTTCTATGCTGTTTTGTTCTACTTCGTGACTTTTTTTCCCCCAAAGAGATACAGATGGCAAAAAATTCAGTAAAAATTCCTTATTTTAGTGTTGTGGATTTTTAAAAAACTTTTTTCTTTCTTTTTTTAGTTTTTACAGGGCTGGATGTCATCAGTTAAGTTGTTGGAATTTGTGATAGTAAAGGAAGGAAGAGAGAGAAGGGTGTGAAGGAAGGGTGGCATTTGTGAGCTGTGAGGGGAGCTGCCTTGAGAGGTCTGGGAAGCTGAGAGTGCTGAATCACATGAAGGTTATTACATAAGGCAGGGCTGAAGGCAGACAGGAGCAGCCTTATAAACTTGGGCATTTTATCTGAAATTACATTTTATCTGTCGTGCAGTGCAAATTTAAGTGGTTGAAATAAGTGTCCTCTATGTGCTCTGTTTTTTAAAGAGGTAACTTACAGAAGAATTGTGAGAGTTTTCAGATTGCTTTAGGTGTAGTTTGGCCTCCTTTTATAAAGTATTTTTTGCTCTGTGCTACTTCAGATTTTTAGAGTTACATGGGGTTGGTTATTAAGTGTTATTTTCATGCATTGTTCATTTCATGATATGCAGTCTATATTTCCTTCCATGAAAAAGGCATTTTACATTGTTTTGTTTCCCCATAGATTTTTCTGATGGTCTGAATTTTCATAGATTTTTCTGATGGTCTGGTCTCAAACAACCAGGTTGTTTTCTGTCAGAATTTGACGCATGGGTTGTTTTGTTGCTATTACAGTAAGCATTGTGTTGATCATGTGGAACAAAAAGAGAAGGAAAAAACACTTTATAAAATATATTCTGGATATATACTCTAGTGACAGGATGAAGGTGAAAGGTTAGGAAGATGCTGTATTTTGCCATTTAGCAGATCAATACTCCCTCTGTGCTGATGAGATATTATTTCCTTTCAAAGAACTATCTGTATGGATAGTTTTGAAGGTGTTGTGTTGCACTGTGCCACATATTTCTAAGTAGACCATTTTTTGCTGTAATCTTTGGGTGCTCACAGATCAGTGTAAAATGTCCTGGAAAATTTCTGCAATTTTTCACTACAAAAGCACTGTGCTACCTCAACTCAGCATTTAAAAAAAATCAACTTGAAATTATTTGACTTGAAATATCTCAACTTGCATAAAAGCCAATCTGACTTTCATTCTTGCATTCAAGTAGTTCTCTCAATGTTTCTTATGTGCCTATGCTAAAATGCTAAAATAAATCTCCCTTCTGTGCAATGTACTTCATTCTGATTTCCTTTTAAAACTCCCCTGTGTCAGCGTGTTGGGGGAGGTGAGGAGGACTGTGGGGGATGAACGGATACAAAGGGCAGTTCAGGAGAGGGAGACAACAGCTAGAACTGCAATTTGTACATGTTGATGCTCCTGGGAAAATAAAGATATCAAGTGGAAATGTCTGCCATGATTATCAGTTTTGACATATTCTGAGGAGGCAGGATTAGAAGCTCAGCAAGGAGTAAGATATTCCTGATTTTATCCAAACATGATGGCAGATATCTGGCACCTGTAGGAAGTTATTTTAATCATCTTGTGGTTGTATTATAATGGACCTGATCATGCTGAACTCTTTTATATAATACCTGAGTTTTGATAGGGCTGTCCTGGAGAAACTCCATTGCATGAGTGAATTAGTGTAAGTGTATTTTTTCATCTGGATCTGTTGCACTGACATGGTTGGCCAGGGCAGGAGAGACCCAAAAACTCTGTTCCACAGATTTGGGTCTCCAAGAGGCATCACCAGAGTGATTCCTGGGAGAGTTCCTGAGAGAAGAGCCTGGTTATCCAGAATTCAGATTAGATCTCTGCTTAGATCACTGCTGCTGCAGCCCTTGTCTGGTTTGATAATCTTGATTAAAGATTTGTGACCTTTGTAGGTGAGTTTTATCAAATTATCAGTTAGGAATTGTGTGCCTGCAGTTGTAGCAGCACAGTTTGAATAAATAAAACCTTTTGGTACAGCTATGATAGGGAGCAGGAAATTCCTTTATGCTGAAGTGTTTGAATATCTATCAGGGATGTCTCTGTGCTTGAGGAATGAATGCAAAGATTTCTAGACACTTAAATTCAGGGGATTGTGGACAAGTTATGAGGAACATGGCAACAGCACTGCTGAAGTCCATTCTTCTGTGTTAATTCATCAAAGTCTAGCCTGGTTTTAAGTATTGAGTAAATCCTGCTGGTTTAAGTATATTTAAGAAAAACGTGTCTTTTGTCAGAGTAATAGAGAGTATGCAGGTACTTGAACATTTCTATTCATATGTGAATAAATTGAAGGATTGACAAGGCACAGAATTTAGTAATCTTAAAATGTTGGATGTTCCTGTGAAAATGACTTAGTTCTTTTTCAAGGTAGGCTTTACTTTGGAATAGGATGCTAGACCTTGGATTGAGGGTGCCTGAGGAAGAAAAGAGACCTCAATTTATTCACTGCACTCAAGTGTAGTGTCTCTTTATCAAGCAGTGCTTGGAGTGGATCAGTCAGGAAGTCTGACTGTTCCTTGAAATGTTTAAGGAACACTTAATTAGTGAGTTACATCCTCCAACATGAATTCAGATATAGAATTCTTGTTAGCTGTTGACTTTTGTTGGAAAGTTGCCTAGAAGGAAAGTAAATCTGTCAGGAACTCGTTATCATTTTATGAAAATGGCCTTGATCACCCTTCTCTTTAATAAAGATTTCATTTGTGTGGACAAGGTGAAAACATCAAAGAGGTTTGGTAAACCCCGGGAAGGGTTTTCAAAGACCTAATTCTGTGTTACAAATGCAAATGTGATACAAACTGAATTTACAGTTGCAAGGCTATACTGTAGAATATTAAATGGTTGTGTTAAGAAAAAAATAGAGAAATTGAAGAGGGGGAAGTAAATCCCCTAATTTTGCAGCAAGGTGAGGTGTGAGTTTAGTTCTGGAAAGCACCTGTTTGGTACTCCCCTACCTATTTTTACTGAACAGTAGAATAAATTACCATCTAAATTTTTTACCTTTTATCATATTTATTTCTTAAATTATTCTTGAAAACAAAATTCTGGTTATATGTATACAAATGTGAGAATTTCCCCTCACTTTTCTCAGGTAGAACAGAGAAGAATCCAAAACTGTATAGAGGAAAAAACTTCCAAAAACCAAACCAGAAAAACAAACAAAAAATCCAAACCAAAATCCCGTGACCTGAAATTCTCTTCAGAAAGCCAAATGCCAAAGGAAAGTTCAGTTGTGTATGTGGGTGCTAATCATGGAAGAGGGATGTGATCTCAGTCTGTTCTGTTGTTAGTTTGTTGCAGAAAGCAATTTTATAACACTCCTTTTTGTGCTGAGCTGAAGTGTATTTGAGTGCCAGGTATTATTTTAAAATGCTGTTCTATAATTAGAGCTATGTAGAAATTTCTCAAGCTTATGGCTAAAACCCTTGTAATTAGTAGAAAGGCTTTTTTTGTTCCAAAGAGCTAAAGTAACTAAAGACCATGGGTGTTAGTTTTTAAGTGTGACCTGTTGCTTGTTTTAATTGTTTTATGCAGCTTTTTTTTATCCTCTACTTTTTTTCCATTTTGTTTGGTGAAATGGCTTTTTTTTTTTGTATTCTTCCTTAATGCCATAAAATAGGAAAATAATTTAAAAAACATGATTCTTTAATTTTGCCTGTTTTGAAGTCTCTTTTTCTCCAGACTGTAAGTCTGTGTCTTCCTTTATAAACAGTTGGACAAAAAGCAATTACTAGACATACTGATAACAGCAAATAAGAGAACATTTTGCACCTTGGAGATCCTTTAGAAGACAGCAATTTTCCACTTCATTGACTCACAACTGTTTTATTTCTGCAGTAAACTCAAAAAACCAAGTAGTTTTTTAAATAGAATTCATCAAAAGTTTCATTATTTTTTAATTAGATATAAATGCTTGGATTAATTGAAACAATGCTGTTGTATAGGATCAGTAGAAATTGCTGGAACAGACAAAGTTGGAGAGGTAGGATGATTTGTTAACACTGCTTTTTATTCAAGCCCTTAGGTTTTTGAAACTTCTATTTTAAAGAAAACTCTGGTTCCATATAAAGAGATAAATTCCTCCTTAAGGGTCCTCAGAGAACAACATTTTACAATTACACAAAAAGGCTTTAATATAAATTATTGCCCCATAGCAATACAGGGTACCTACAGAAAAAGCAAAAAGAAAAAATATTTTTGATCAGAGGATGCTTAATCAGAGAAATGTTGGGAAAAACTGATCAGGAAAGCAAATTTCAAAAATTCTCACTGAAGCTGAAGTTTGCTGGGATGAAGACATTGCAAAAGGAACTGGTAGATACAGCAGTGACCTACACATGGGTGCATTAAAAACCTGCAGTTCAGGATGTATTTGCAAATCAAAATGACAGAGTAGGAATAGAGTAAATAGAGGAAATAGAGATTCAGAAAGTGAAAAATAAAATCAGGAATTGAATAAATATTCAGTGTCTCTGTGAAGCATGGAGATATTAATAATGCCTTCTATATGCTCTTTAATTCTGCCTGACAATATAATGGTTGTCAGTGAAGCACATGGGATTCTGCACCACCCCTCACTTTTCACTAAAACAGGATTTTGGATTTGAGTCCTTTCACTTGAAGGATCTTGATGAAGACATTCTGGTTATGTTCTGAGAAGGTATAAAATACAACTGAAAAATAATACTCTCAAGACTTCTGCTGTAGACTGAGAGAGACAAGCATGATGACTTTATGTGTTATGGAAAAGAAAATGAAAAACAGAGATAATTTTGTCCTGGTTTTTAGATGCTGATGAGAGTGGATCAACATAATGGAGATAAAAAGCATTTTTATGGGATTTAATGGGGATAAGCATTTTCCAGGAGACTGTTGGGGAAAGCAGTCTGGGAATAGTCTGAGTCTGATACTGTGTGATAATGCAGGATGGGAAGTGATTGTGTCCATAAAAAGAAAAAAGGAGGGGGAAGGTTGAGGAGAGAAAAATCTGTAAGGCCAAGTGAGATTGAACAAATAATATGAGGAAGAGGAAAATGTGTCAAGAAGGAAGAATGGCAGGATGTGGGGGAAGGAAAATTCTGGCTTTGCTGAGAATTAGAATGAAAGAAAATGAGAAAAGAAAACTCAAACTTTTGGGCTAACAGCATATGGGGAGAAGGGAGGAAGGTATATATAGAATAATACCAGAGTGGATTGTCAGAGATTTGAACTGTGACTTTTGCCAGTTTTCTCCCTAACTGTGACCTCTGTTGTAAATTCATCAGGCACACTGGGAGAGGTTACAAATTAAAAAAGAATAAAATATAAAAAATCGAGGAAGATGTTTAACCATTCAGGTGAGGAGGAGCCCTGTATAATTTTCCATCAAAGAGCCTGGATAGTCTCTGTTTTGAGGGAGTAAGAAAGAGTGTGAAGCACTGAGGATCACTCAGGGAATTAAGTAAACAAATAATAAAAATCAGGGATGTATAGAGTGGAGCAAAAGTAAAAAAGCTGATAAAACTGAGCTTTGTGCCCTGACCTTGCTGGATATCCTCTGGCAAGGGGAAAAGTGACTTAGGAAGACCAAGACTCCACTCTCAGTAATTAAACAACAAAGATTTTTTATGTGTGTAGCTGTTACTGCAGATGGTGATAATGTCACAATTTACTGCCACAAAATAAAGGGGTTTACAGTAATAAAGATGTAGCAAGTGCACAAAGTCTTTACTGAAATGCTGATGGGAAATAGAAGAGAACATATTTTCCATAATAATTAGGTTTTGGGGGAGCAGTGGATGAGAGCAGTTCTGGTGAAAACTTCACGTTAATCCTGTGATATACTGGCAAAACAAAAAGTAGGAAAATGAAATGCAGCAGATACAGCATCATCACAGTAACAGATTTTTGAAGATTATTGATACATTTAGATCATGAGCTTGTCCCTTTAGTATGTCACAGTGGATAGAAATTGCATTTGAGATTATATTGGAAAAGATAGAGAACTTGTTAAAAGATGAAGAACTAAGAGAAATTTGGAGTATGAAGACTAAATGAAGGGCTAAATTTGTTAATTGTGCACCTTATAATCTCTTTTCTCTATTGATGTGCTTGGTAGCTTTGGTAACAGTGTAAATGGGGTTATGTCAGCAATCTCATAGCTGTGATCAGTTAGTATGATTAATTTGTGACATGAAAAATTGGGATTTTTAAATCTAAACTGTGTTTATCCAGACTGGGATTCTGTCTGTTAATGGTAGAAGGTATATGCCTTCAAAATACTTTAGAGAAATTTATTCATAAATAAGGGAAATGCTGGAATGCTGGAAAGGTAATGAGATTGTGTTGCCAATAACACTTGGCTGTAAATGCACAAAAAATAGAGCAAATTAATAACTGTATTTGGGTTTAAGAGAAAAACATTTTAGTGTTGCATGCTAAAAATAAATGTAATTTTTTGAAAGTCAGTAAAGCAGACAAGTTGAAAGAACTATCTTTTTCTTTTTTATAAAACATGTTGTTAAATTGATGCCAGCAAGAAAGATTAAGAAGAAAATGTGTTGTTATTTCATGCTGTTAAATTAGAGGAAAGCACAGCTGATTTCTTGTTTAGAAAAGAACATATGTTCATCCAGGTATTTCTTAAGGAATAATGAATCTTAAAAGTCATAGATTGAGGTTTTGTGCATTGTGGGGGAGGTATGGATATGTGTGTGTCTGAAATTCTGTCCCTCTTGCAGCTAAAACACAGAATTCTTAGATAGTCCCATCAAAATATGGCAGTTGTTAATACAGACAAATAATGCAGCATGTCCAATTTTGTGTACAGGAGAACTGTACAAGGATCTAATAAAGAACTCTTACTAGGTGAGTTATGTAATGAATTTATGACAAGAGGGTGTCTTCCCTCTCCTTGAAAGGTATCAAGACAAGGTGTAAAATCTTATAAGACTATGACTGACAAATTTAATAAATTTTGACATGCTGTCTTTGACCTCATGATTAATTTGATTAATTAGCTTTTTTAAATGTCTCTTTTTATTAACTGTCATCACATAAAACAAAGGAATCCCCCTCTGCATGTAATTCACATGCTCCTGTTTGGGTCCCAACAAGCTTTAGATGTTTGTAGGGAGCACTCATGTTACTCTGTGTTTAGAAATATTTTGCATTTGCCCTGAATTAGAAGAAAGATATGATTTCAATGTCTGCAGTTCTGATTTTTTTTTGCTGTGCATTCATTCATTAAGCTACTCATCCCCTTTTAATCAATGGATTTATAAGAACTCAGAAATTTGAAATATCTAATATGTTGAAAGTGTTAAAGAGGAAATAATGTGTTGTGGGGAAAAATTTCCTGTGGTCAGGAAGAGGAGGAGGCTGGACAGAACCTCAGAGGGAACTCCCCTCACCCTGGAAATGGCTTTTGTTTCCAGACAGTGTTCATTACGTTTTCTAATGAGGACTTCACCCTGGAAATTCAGCAGGAATGCTCCTCTTGTCCCTCTGTATGTGAGATCTCTGTCTAGAAGCCCAAACACTCTGGGGGAAATAACACAAATATCATCAGGAGTGATGGAAAAGTCTCTTCAGAAAAGCTTTTTATTCACGTTGAATTCTCCTGCTGCAGAAGTTTCCTTTGTGCAGAATAAAAACTGTCAGCATTCATGTGCTAGTATTTAGATTAATAGCATGCTTCCCTTCTTCAGCCCCTTGCATGAGGATTGAGGGTGCTGAAATATTAGATGTGCTGGAGTGTGGCAGTGGAGAAACTCATCAGTTGGGAATGCTCGGAGAGAGGCGTTCATAGTTGAGTAGAACATTCTGACTCCAACAGGGGATGCATCTCCAGCAGGCAGAATAATACTTGAATGTTGATAAAGTTGAGTGACCAAATGTCTCATTTTCTAAATAGAAACAATTATTTTGGAAATGCTTGTAATGGTTTTTCAAAAGCCTGTTGTTTGCAGAAGCCACAGTAATGGCAAATGACTTGGTATTCTGTGTGATTGCTCATTCCTTGCATGGAAAAGGTTAAAACAAAACCCATCACCTTGGTTTTCATATTTCTGTTCTGTAGATTCCTGTTTGATCTACACCATGATACAGTGTCTCATTAATGAATGGCTTTTCTTCTGAAAGGCTTCTTTTACATTTTAAGGCTCATTCTTTAAAAAGAGGAAATGTTTGCTGAGTTTCAAAAACAAAGAATTGCTTTATTTTGCAAATTTTGTGGGTTTGAATTTGCTCTCTCCGGAACTGGCATCTCAGTTGTTTTTTTTAAATATTCTTTCAAGCATATACCTAATTGAAGTGTTGAGCTTGCATCCTTTCCTCCTTTTCTGAAGGATGCAGATTCAGCTTCTTCCGTGTGGTGGGTGTGGGTGGGAGAGCAGGGTGGAAGTGTGAGTGGATCTATTGCAGATGGATGGAGAAGGCAGCAGGTGGGAGGATGGGGACACAAAGAGCTTGGGGTCTCCTTAAAGACTCTGTGAGCAGCCTGTGTGAGGCAAATAAGTTCATGCTTTGAAGAAAAGGCAGAAAATTCAGAATGGTTTTAGATTAATGTTTGAGCATGATTGTGCTCTGAAATAAATGTAGCTGTTTTTCTTTTTTTTCCTCATTCAGTCTTTTTGTTATTAAGTTTTGCTTAGTATTTTTCTTACTGAAGTATTAATTTAGACTTCAGAATTCTCAGGGTCATCCAAAAAGCAGCAGTAAAGCTGTATTAGCAGACATCATAACTACACTGATGCTGTTTAACATGTTTTCTAAAAATACTTCAGGTCTTGTTTTTCTCTCCTCCCAAAGAATATTGGGTTCCATTTCATTTATTTACCTATTGGACTCTTGATTATTGGGGTCAGGCACAGATCTGTTTCCAGGTATCTTGATGATGGAATCAGAATTTTATGAACTTTTTCTGAAAACAAGCTGGAAAATCTGATTCCAATCCTGCTAAACACTGTGGAAAGGGAAATGGGTTTCAGTCATATCTGCAGTTTAGAAAGGAAAGAAGATGATAAGCTGATTATAATTCTGAATTATTTTTGTTAAAGCTAAGGGATGGAAACCCATAGAGGTGGCAGAGAAGGGGGAATGTCTTTACACAAGGCCTGCTGGTATTTTCTGTGTTTTTTGTTCTACTGTCAGCTGCTGCAGGAAATTCATGCCTGCTGCATCTTGTAGAAGGTTTTCTATCACTGGTTGTATGGAAAGTTGCATTGGTTTTGCAGAATGCTGCAGACTCACAGTTTACATTGTTTCAAAAAGCAGATGAACAATTTCAGGGAAGAAAAATCCATTAAGAGCAGTTAAATACAAATGACATTTTGTTTGGCTTTAGAAACCTTTGAATATCTCCACAAATCACTGGAGGTTAGGATGGTATTCTTGCCAGGGGGAGGCTTAAAATAATGATAGAAAAGGGAATGAAGTTACCCTTACATGTAACTGCAGCAGCAGCATTTTAGAAGTTCATTGTTACTTCTGAAATGTGTGATAGCCTGTCCCTTCCCTCCAGGATCACCTACAAGTAGTTGTGCTTCCATTTGCTGACAGTCTTTACCTTTTGCACAGGAAGGGTGATTTTCTGATTAAGTGCAATCATAGGATGTTGTCTGGAGCAGAATTACTCTGTGAAGCTATACAAGAATCAAGAATTTCATTACATGATCTCTTCTCTCCCCCTGAAATCCATAAAAATACAGTAATATAAATGAAATCATCCATCTAGTTCATAATGGAGCATTATAATCCTGTCTCAATTCTGGCTTTGATCTCAAAATCTGGGCAAACAGAGCCCTCTGTCTGTCTGAATCATGTAAGAAAAGCTTGTCTTGAAGGCATCATTTCTCTCAGGATGAGTGAGATTCAGAGGAATGTAAACCTTTTTCTCTCCTAAACTTTCTTCCCTGTGCACTGTTGTCAGACAGATTCCTTGGGAGTCTCTCCTGGATCACCATGGCTGTAATGATGGCTTTTATAGAGGACCTGTAGGTTCTGCTTGCTGGTGATTTTTCCTGACCTGGGCTTTCATTAAAGAGCAAAATAAAGCAAACAGCTGATGAATGTCACATGTGAGGTCAAGGCAAACCCAGATGGGTGCTGTCACAGGAAGGCAACTTACTTAAACTGAGAATAAATATTAAGTGCTGATTGGAAAAACATATAAAATTAAAATGGCTTTGAAGGAACACAGCTGATGTTTTTGGATTTTTTTGCATGCTTCTGTTCAGTGGTTCTCCTAATTCTGGTGTTTTGTTAGACATGTAGCTCCTAATTCCTGTGGCATCTTTCTGTGTTCCTTGTTAACTAACCTCCTGAACCTTGGTTTTTTTATCTTCCCCTGGAATTCTGGTTGTGTATCCTTAGTCTTACAGCCTGTGCATACAAACTGGGAGATGTGTGTGGTTTGAGATGTTTTGGTGATTGAAGCTCAGGAGCAAGTGCCAGGATTAGGGCTTTATTACATGTCTGGAACCCAGGGAGTCACTGAGGTGTTGGAGCAGTGTCTTGAGGCACAGATTTGTCTACGGTGACTCATTGTTCTGGCTGGGAAAAGAAGGTGGTCAACAGTTTTGTAATCCTTGGGAAGAATGTCCCAAATAATCTGCCATGTCCACAAGGGATTACTCTGTCCTTAGTGGAAAAAAATTTCCTGCCTGTGTTGTGTCAGTCAAATGTGAGATAAAAACAGTTCATTGGTCTGGGCTATCAAACCCAGCTAAGTCCTGAAGTTGATTTTCTCCTGAGGCATTTTGGTAGATTTGACTTCTAGAGGCAGAGGATGAAGGGTGGGATGGCTGTGTCTGAGAAAATCACAGATCTCATAAAGCCAGGTTAAGGCAAAATCCTTGATGGAGAAACACCCACTTCACTTAAATGCAGGTAAATAAGACAGGACTTAAACAGATTATTAGCCTGAGATTTCTCTTTTTTTCCCAAAAAGAATCTGAATTTTGGGCCTGAAAGGTATTTATTGGATGCCAGACATGTAGTGAAGGCACTAAACAGGTTTAAAAGTGCTTGAGAGACATGGTGTGTTATGAAGAGAAACTGAGAAGTAGAATGTGGTAGAATTAGATAAGTAATTACCACCTTAAACAATTAAATATGGCCTGGATTTCTAAAGCACATCCTGAAGTGCATGTGATTGAGTTTAAGAAGAGGATCAAATGTAATATTGAAAACATGTTAAAAAGAGAGGAGCAACACAAAACCTCTTATCCTAAATGCTTCTGGAAGACATCAAGCACAAATTGGACCTTCCAGAAAATAAATTTCTATTTTCTTCTTTGCCCTGATGTTGATCACGAAGAGACCTTTTTAGGCTCCCTGCCTGCCCTGTTCCCAGTTTATCAGAGCAGGCATTCTGTGGCTGTGGTTTATCTCCCAAGGAGTAAATTTTCTGTATTTTATGTTGGGAGTTCTTTCTAGCAGAGCAGTGCTTAGATAGCCTTAATTCCCATAATCTTCCCGTGTTAGAACTTGTTCTCTGGTAGATTTGAGAGACAAATTTCTTCTTTTGTTAAGCAAAGTACTGTAAAGAGATGGATAATTTCCAGGTTGGATGATTATGCCTTCCCATTTTGAGATGTGCTAAGTGACCACAAGGTGATGATCCCAGGTTTATGAAGCTGCTCTCATCATTCTTTTCCTGGCCTGGAACTATCTTTCTGTGGGTGTGAATTACTTCATCTTTGATATCTTCAATTGAGAAATGGTCCTGAAATTGCTTAATAATAGACAACTGGACTTTAGAAGAAAGTGTGAAAAAGCTGTAAAGTATTTTTTTAAAAATGTTACTCTGAATAACAAGGTAGATTCAGATTACACTTTATAGTAATCACATGTTCAGAAAAGATGGGAAAGAAAAACCCTACCTTTTTTGATCTAAGAAAATAAATGTAAATTGGTGTATATTAGGCAGTGTTATGGAAAAGTTGCAAATGTGGGGCTGATGTGGTGATTTTGTATAGGAGGTATTGAGAGAAATGATAAAAAAAACCTCTGTGTAATTGACAGTGTGAAACCATTAGGAATGGTTCCTGTATACACTTCTGTGAAAAATAAAGGTTAAAGATGAAAAATCTTGGGAAAGTTGAGTAAAATAATAATGAAAAGTAATAATGATTTTAATGACTGGAAGTGAAAGTGAACATTTGTATTGTGAAATAGAAGATAAATTTTGAATGTTGAATGGTACAGATTTAAAGTACAGAAAAAGATTTTGGAGAATTATGATAGCAAGTTCAGTTTCATTTGGCATGTTGCTATTTTTAAGCAGTAGTATTTGAAAGTGTTTGTGTCTACCATCTCACAGCTCATGGTCTAGAGAGAACTGGCCTTAGTATCAGAAAAAGTAGAGTATGAAGAAAAAATTAAAAGCCCAAACAGTGTTTGGTTTAATTAAGAACAATATAGAAGCCTGTACTGGAAAGGATGGTCTTATTTTAAGGATAAGTATAGTTCAGTGTGACATTTTTCTAAAATCCAGTCATCCTCATCTCTAAAGCAGAACAGAAGAATGAAATTTCAGACAAATGATCAAAGCATTACCCAAGAACTGTCTGCAGAGGAGATTCTGCTGACTCTTGCAAGCCTAAGGAGGTGTCCAGTCACACCAAGGAGCAGCAATTACAACCTAAAATTAATTTGTGGAACTTGGCAAGGTGTCTTTAAAATAAGAGCCCTCTGAGATTTGCAAAAGGATGTTGAATTAACAGAGGAGGAGAAAATCCCCATTTGATGATGTTGGTTAATTTGCCCTCTTCTTGTCCTCTTGTCTCTCCTCCTTCAGGCTGTCAGCTGAGTTTAGAATAAACTGCTTCAGAGGAAAATATTTTAAAGCTACCAGCTCTGGGAGGTTTCTTACCTAGTATGGTGAGGTAGTAGTCAGAAGTGAAGAAACACTCGTGGATTAAAAAATGTTTCAGTTCCCAGTCCAGGACAGCTGTGGTGTTTCCATTTGCAGTTTGTCAGAGTTAATTTTTCAGAAATTAAACTGTTGACAGAAGTAATTAAGTAAAATCAGGTGCAGCAGCAGTGATGCAATGGTAAGAAGAAGAGGGATTAGTGAGGGAGGAAAGCAACCTGAGCTCTGAATCAGAGGAGGGAAAAGCTGCAGTGCAGAATAGCCAGAGATAGGAGGGCAGAAGAAGTGTCCTTCATTTGGCTTGTTTGTATTTTTTCTGGTTTGTTTTGCCTTTAGAAACTGACGGCTCTTAAACTCACCAGTCTATATATTCACAGAGTGGGCTGAAAATTTACTGAGGTACAGTTTTCTGTTAAGAAATGATGATTTGATGGAATTGAAATGCTCTGTGGGAATGGTTGGTGGGCTGCCCAGCTGCTTTGCTCTGCTCTTGGCTGCTGGCCATCCAGTCTGCTCCCCCAGCTGCCTGTCATGTGGGCCTGCTGCCTTGGCTCTTGTAGCCCATTTTAAGTATTTGTACATTCTAACAAATAAAACAGCAAATCACCAATAAAAACACCAATTAGCCATCGCTACTTAACCAACTACAGTCTTAATTGGACAATCATTTTCAGTAATAATTGATTGATCCCTAACTAGCAACCATTAATCAATGATCTTGCATTTCAGTTCTTGAAACAAACCTTTAAAAAATGGACACGTTTTTGTTTAAATTTTTGATACATATGTAAGAATACATAAGATATATACCCCAAAACATGTTGTTGGATAATGCTGCCATTTTTCAGATGTAACTGATTAATGAAAAATAAAGTAAATATTCAAAACAGCTAATAAGGTTTTTTCCTAAAGCTGATACTCAGAATTTTGTTCCAAATGTGGGATTTTGTTCAGTTTGCAGTTTACAGAACAAACTGTTTTTTATGCTGAAGCTAATGAAGCCTGGGCAATGACGAGCTGGTGTCTGTTGTCCTTTCACACCTCCTGTCCTTCCCTCTCCCACGTAAGCACACACAAACTGAAATTCCTCTTGTTTTCCTAGTGAAGCACCCTCAATGACATCTTGTGTCCTATGGCATCTCTGAGCAGTAAAAGCACATGCTTGATTTAAAGCTGTGCTACTGGGTTAAGTGTCTTTTCCCAAAGAGGAGAGAATAATTAAGCTCTATGTGCTTTCTGAAACTAGGCCTTGTCTTGGGGGTTCTTTTTCCTACCCAACAGGCATTTTCAGTGACATTCCTCCAGATTTTCATCTTTGAGAAGTCTTGCTTTCTCTAAAACTCATTTGAAGGCAGCTAACAGGTTCAAGAGTTACTCAGCTGGAAAGAACAACATAAAAGCAGCAACAGCATTCTTAGGGGACTTGGTTAAAAATTAACCTTTGAATTTTTCCATTAAGCAGAGTTCCAGATTCAGCTGGGTTTTTGTTACTGCCCAGCATAATGTGGTTTAATATACGAGGGGAGCGAGCATAGAGAGTTTTGTAATTTAATTTTTGTGGTTATTTTCCTTTGGTTTTTGCTGGGCTGTTTGTGTGCATTTGAATCTCTTTATAGTCATTCATGCCTTAGTATATTCAGCTTGTCCACTCCCATTTTCTGTGGAGTGCCTGAGGTAGAGCAGCTGTGTAATTAATGATAGTAAGGCTCTTTTCCAACACTAGTGATTTTCCAGCAGTGAGAAACTGACAGGGAAATAATAGGGCAACTTGTCAACTCAGTGGGATTCCTATCTTTGCTGGAACGGGTTGGAAAAATGGTGAATCAAGGACAGAAAATTCCATGCTAGTAGTTGTACTTCATAAAATATTTTGAAGATTGATGTAAATGGTGATGATCACTTGCCATATGAGAGATGTTAAAACATTTCAATGAACTATCCAGATGTCATAGTCCAAAAAAGATGTTCCAGTAATGTTTGTGTGTACACATGAGCCAGCATTAGTTTCTGTACTTGGAAAATATTTGTGAGGAGATCTCATAGTGTTTCTGAGGTCAGTATATCTAGATGGGATTGAGGGAAGCTAAATCCTTTAGTTAGTATGAAATAAGAGCAGTAATCACCAAAGAAAAGTAGAGGATGAGAAGACCGGCTCAGTGTTTAATTTGCTTGTGCTGATCAATATTTGGGCCCACCTCAAGGGTATTGGCAAAATAAGGAAGTGCCTGCAGGACAGCATGATGGGGGGAATCTCTCTTCTTTGGGCCACATTTGTTTTTGATAGTGACTTTCTTCAAGTTCATCCTGACTTGAGAGAAGTTGGATAAAAAGGAAAGGAATCCTGCATGGATGAACAAGATGTTTCTGACAAAACTCAGGCATAAAAAGGAAGCACACAGGAGGCAGAAGCAAGGATTGATGACTCTGGAGAAATACAGAGAGATCTTCCAAGCATTCAGGGATTGCATAAGGAAAGCCAAAGCCCACATGGAGTTGAATTTGATGAGGGACATGAAAGGCAACAAGAGAGCTTCTGCAAGTGTATCAGCAGCAAAAGGAAGATAAAAGAATATGCAGGGCTGCTGCTAAGTAAGGCAAATGACAAAGGATATGGGAAACATGGGGGTATTTCATGTTAGCACCTTGGGCTTTACTGGTAGGACTCACCTTCAATGCCCTTGAGACCATTTGGGAGATCTGGACCCAGGAAGATTTGCTCTCAAAAGAGGATCAAATTCGGGAAAATTGAAACAAAAAATATCTACAAGTCCATGGGACCTGCTGGGATATGTCAGTGAGTGCTGAGGGAGCTCATCTCTGTCACTGTGAGACCACTCTCAGTTAATCCTGTTAAGGTCATGGTGATGGGGAAGGTTTCTGAGGCCTGGAATAAAGCAAATTTCACTCCTGCCCTCAAGAATGGCAAGAAGGAAGATCCTGGGAGCTGCAGGCCAGTCAACTTCACCTCCATCCTTGTAAAAGTGATAAGAGCAAATTATCGTGGAAGTTGTTTCCAGCACATTCAGGGCAGGCAAGTCACTGGAAGTAATCACCATGAATTTATGAAGGAGAAATAATGCTTGATGAACCTGATAGCTGTTTGCAACACAGTGAGTAACTTGGTGGAGGGGATCAGAGCCACAAGATATTGTTTGTGTTTATTTTAGTAAGGCTTTCCACGCTGTTCCTGTAATGTGCTCACAGACAAACTGATGAAATACAAACTAGATAAGTGATCAGTGTGGTAGATTGAAAACTGGCTCACCCAGGCTCAGAGGATTGTGATCAACATCTGTCATGGTCAAACCCCAGATGGCACCTTCAGTACCACACAGCCACTTGCTCACTGCCTCCTTTCTCCCTGGTGGGAAGGGAAGAAGAATTGGGGAAAAAACAAAGGATAAAACCATGTGGGCTAAAATAAAACCAGTTTATTTAAAGTGAAACACAGGAATAGTAATGCTTATTTAAGTGAAACACACAGTAATACTAATAGTAATATTAACAATAATAATGATTTTAACAAAAAGGAGAAAGAGAAAGGAAAAATCCAAGAAAAAGAAGCACTTGAACAACATAATTGGTCCCCACACACTGAACAGTCTGAGCAGTGATCAGCCCCTCCTCGGCAGCTCCTCTGTGTTTGTATACTGGATGTGACATGGGATGGGATGGGATGGAATGTCCCTGTGCCCAGTCTGGATCAGCTGTCCCAAGTCTTCTGCCTCCCTGAGACACAGAAGGGTCTTGACTTAGGGCAAGCACCACTCAGTAACAACTGCAAGGTCGGTGTGTTTACATTATTCCATCTTAAATCCAAAGCACAGTGCTGCAGCAGGTACTAAGAAGAAAATGAGCTCTATTCCAGCCAAAACCAGGACATACCACAAAGTCCAGCTGGAGGCCAGCCATTAATTGCCCCATGGCTTGAGAGTGGGACCTGTGCTCTTCAGCACTTTGGGTTGGTGACCTGTGTTACAGGCTGGGATGCACCTTCAGCAGGGTTACAGGCAGGACCAGACTGGGGAGAGGTGACAAAGTTGTGTTGATGTTCAGAGGGAGCTGAACAGCCCCAGGAGCCTCCTGGTGTTTGACAGAAGCCAAGCCCTTTATCTCTGGAGGAACAACCCAGTGCACCAGCACGAGCTGGAGGATGGGGGAGCAGCTTTGTAGGAAAGGCCCTGGGTGGGCATGAGGTGACCATGGGCCAGCAAAGGCAACCAGTGGCATCCTGGCTGCATAAGGGAGACCATGGCCACCAAGGTGAGGGATGATCTTTGCTCTCTGCTGCGCCTTGGGGAGCTGCATGGGGAGTTCTGGGTCTGGTGCTGGGCTCCCAAGTAGAATAGAGAGGGGTGGTAGTGGAGCAAGTCCAGGAAAGGGCCATGAGGCTGTGTAAGGGCATGGAACATCTCTCATGCAGGGACTGGAGGCTGAAGGAGCTGAGTTGTTCAGCCTGGAAAGGATCAGGAGTATGTTACCTAGTTTTACAAATAAACAGAGCCACAATCTTCTTGGTGGTGCTAGTCAGTAAAGGAAAAGCAGCAGGCCTGAAAACACAAAATTCCAATTAAACACATGAAAATGTATTTATTTCTTTAATTGTGAAGGTGATTAGCTGTGGAGAAGGTTGCCTAGAGGGTTTGAGGGGCTGATGTGTCTGAGTGTTGGGGGTAGGATGGTCAGGATGGATGGAGATGAGAGATCTCTGCAGCCAGGGCTGGAACTTGGGGTTTATTTCAAAGGGCCTGGGTGCAGGGCCCTGCTGGGAGCTGCCAGCCACAGCTCAGAGCAGGCCTGAGGGAGGAGAGTGGGAGAGAGGATGAAGAGGGTAAAAGAGTAAGGGAGTAAAAAAGGTAGGAATGTGAGGTTCCCTTTACAATACAATAAATCTTCTGTGTTGAATATTCTGATTCTCACTAATCAATCTAGTACAATACACAAATCCTATAGCATTTACATACAGCCTGTAAGAACCATTACATTACCATACTGTGCTACATTTTAAACTCCAAAAACTCCTCTTTGGACCCCTTCTGCCAAGCTGGCAGGGTCTGCTCAGACCCTTGGGCCTGTCTGCAAGCAGAGGGAATTGTTTCATCAAAAGGGGATCACCTTCAGCTGGCCACACCATTGTTCTCCTGTTGTTCAGTAACTGAGGTATCTCAAAGCTTGCTTTCATTTCAATCTCACTTATAGTTTCCATATTCTCAAAATCTTTTGCCAGGCAATCATATTTATAAGGCTTTCCTGTTTCATCTTCCCCAACGTCAGTGTCCTTGGAGGCAGTCAAAACCCAATTGGATATCATCCTAGGAATGTTCTAGTTGTGCCTTCCTTGAGAAGAAGGTTGGACTAGGTGATCTCCAGAGAGATTGTCTCTTTTTGTGCAAACATTGGATATATTAGTTTAGTTATAAAGCATCTGGTGTCAAGCATGGTTTTCTGTTAGGAGTTAGGGGGATGTTTTTTCATAAAGTCATGTATCATACAAAATAAATTAGAAGCTTTGTGATTGTTAACAACATTCAGGGAATCTACAGGGAGATTAAATTCGGTTACATGAATCATCTGGATAAAATATCTGTCAAGGTGAGTTTAATCCTTTGTGTGTTGCACAACACCTTTGCTCACTTGATTCATGTCAGAAAAAATCTGTTTCCTGTTAAAATGTTTAAATTATTGAGAATACTTGTACCAAGTGAAAAATGAAGATGTTTACGTCAAGTGAAATATTTTAAGGCACATAAATCAGATGTCCATAGCAATGATCACAATTTAGACATTTGCTTGGCTGTTTGTTTGTGTGACAAACTTGGAGGTTCACTAGTTGATCAGAATTCCCTTTTGCCAATGGAGCTGGGTTTATTTATGGATAAAGAAATACATGGTTTGCAAAACTGTGTAGATTCCATCATCACTGAAGAGGATCTGAGTTATTTGGTGTTGTTTTGTCAGCTTCTCATTTTCATAGGGCAGTGCTCCCTACAAAGTAGTTGTAACACAGTGTATTATTCAGGAGGGTTTGAAATAATGAATGCATGTTGAATTAATTACTCTATGTGGGTTTCAGTAATTTTCCAGTAGTCTTGTCTTGATGTACCTGTCCATCCCTGTGTGTCAGGAAGCTTTTGTTTGCAGATAGTGCCGGAAAGCCACTCAGAGGATAACAAGGCTCCCACTTGAGCTTCTTGCCATGTGTGTTTCAGTCCATGAGTAACAATGTGGGGACAGAAGTGTTTTGGTGGTGCTTTTCCCAAGAAGTTGAAAGAGTAGTTTTCATTCAGAGGGGAGCTGCAGGGAATGTGGGAATGCAGCACTGCTGGGAAATTGCAAGGGGTAGATGTACTGTCTTTCCTAAAGAGGAGATGAGCAGGATGGCCAAGACAGCACAGTAATTTCAGAGATAGAAACTACTTACAAAGGGAAAAAACCTCACAAAATTTGTAGATGGTGTGGAATTTTTTAAAATTATTTTTATTTGGCTTTATTTCTGCTTAATTTCTAGTAAGAATTTTCTGTCATATGAAAAAAAAGTAGCTTTTATGAATTAAGAAAGATAGATTTCTTCTGGAAGTAGTAGGTGTATTTTGGCAATATTTACTCTCAGAAAAGATCTTCTTCAAGAAAATGAGGAATTACTTTGTAGCTATTTACCAAGATATTACAAATGACAGAATGTATTTGTCACAGGAATAATGACTTTTATATTTTAATTGCTTTCACGTGGCTGCTGGGATGCAGACACATACTCAGTAACAAATTTTGGAATATTATGATTGTTGCTCCAGAAGTAGTCATGCAAGCATGTTAGAGATAGCTGTATTTAAAAATCCTGTATAAATGTGATGATTTTTTAGGTACTATTAAATTTGAAGAAGACAAAACTAATGCTAATTTGCCATACCCACAGGGTTCTTAGTGTTTTTGCAGGTGATTGGAATTTACAGCACATGTAGATAGGTAGTTCTCTTTTTCATGTTTATACAAATGTAAACAAATTTTATTTGAACCCTCCCTTTCTCCTGAGTGTGTATAATCTCTGTACTAGTGCCTGTCACCTCCCAAGGGCCTGGAGCTGTTTATAAACAGGGGCCTAAATGGAATTTTTTATTTGCTACAGACTCTCTAGGGAGCTGTTACTATGTATTTGATTAGTGTCAGGAGGAAGAATTAGGCACCACAGTGTCAAAACTTCTTTTTTTTTTTTTTTTTTTTTTTGAATTTCAGTAAAGAAATAAACATATTCATACCTTTAAGCACAAAAACTGTTCTTTTGCTTTGAACAGGTGGCTGAGACACCCTGTGACCACAGGATGTGACATGAGCTGTAAAACCTTGTTTTCCTGGTCAGGGTTTCTGAGGAGCAGTGGCCGCCTGCCCACACGTGTCCTGTGCAGCCTGGGGTGGTGTGGGCTGGGCTCAGGGCTCCAGGGGCTCCTGGGCTGTCAGACCCTGCTGCAGGCAAGCTAAATATGCCATCAAAGGCTTTCTGATTCCTGTCAGTAGTAAACAAGGGAAAAGCAGTCACTGATCTCTCATAAGGGTGCTGAATGTTATTTTTTTTTCCATAGTTTTTCTTTCACTAACCAACTACATGGGAACTTTTTTTCCTCCTATTTTGGTTGTTATATAGAATGGTGAGGCACACTCTGATTTCTAATTATATGAAAGGTTTATTTTATCTACATCTGGCCCTTCTCCATAGAGTCACAAAGAATCACAGAACAGTCAGGGCTGGAGTGACCTCTGGAGATCACCCATTCCAACCCCTGCCTAGGCAGGGTCACCCAGAGCAGGTGACACAGGAACGTGTCCAGATGGGTCTGGAATGTCTCCACACAGGGAGACTCCACACCCTCCCTGGGCAGCTGTTCCACAGCTCTGCCACCTCCACGGAAAGAAGTTTTTCCTCATGTTCAGGTGGAACTTCTTGTGTTTCAGTTCATGCCAATTGCTCCTTGTCCTGTTGCTGGGCACCATTGAACAGAGTCTGGCACCATCCTCTTGGCAGCCACCTTAGGGATATTTATATGTATGGATAGGAGAGCCTGGTGCATTTGCCTGTGTGTGTCACTGGTTGAGGACCTGCATGAGGAAGGCTGGCAGGAGGCTGTGAAGTTATCTCGTGTTTTTATCCACCTTGTACTGACCATGGATGTTGCTTTCTGTGAAGTGAAATATTTGGAAGTTTCAGTGATGTTTGAGATGTAATTGTAGGTTTGGTAGACATTTTGATGGGAGCAGTGTAGGCTTAAAGAGCTTTTACTTGTGTATCAGTCTTACTTGTGTTGATGCTGTTGTTAATGGGGGTCCACAAATGAACTTGCCTGGGAAGCTGATCCAGTTAAAAAATCCTTTTTACCTAGATACTAATAATTCAGATCTCTTCTGGCATCCAGTTGGCTGTAGTGCTCTGGCGATGATTGTGTCAGCACAAATGAGAGAGGCAGTGCTGGGGAATATTTGTGAACCAGCAGTGCTGGGAACTATGGCAGAAACTGTTCCTTTTCATTTCTAAATGGCAAGGACCTGGCTGGATGCTGCCCTGAGACTGCTTTGAGTTTTTCATGTTTTTTTCTACTCTCTGACTCTCTAGATGTGCCTAACAGATTTTCATTGGCAAGCCTAACTTCTAAGTGAATTCCTGTGTTTATAAAACACCAATTTGGAGTCTGTAGCAGGGTCTCAGCTTTGTGTGACTGATAAGGGGAAAACATCTGGACCCAGATGTGGCAGCCGCACGTTGGTAGAGCTGTTTGTGATCTGAGTGTGGGGTGGCCATTGTTGGCCAGGACAGGAGCATTTTGTGCCCCTGTGTTTGTGGATAAGTGTCACTGCTTGGCTGGGCTGATGTATTTCTGTGGGACCTGCTGGCTGCACCCTTGGAAGGTGGAGAAAAAGGCTTTGTGTGGGCTTGGCCTGAAATGCCTTGAGAACAGAAAACATGGAATGCTGGGGATCTCTTTCCATCTTCTGCTTCAAAGAGCCTGTAAACCAGTTATTTGAGTTTCAATAAAAGGCTAGTGAGATGGGTGGAGTCTTTCTCATTGATGAATTTTTTTTCCTTGATTGCTTAAAACAAACAATACCACCAAAAAGTCTTCAATGTGCTTATTCACACCAGATGTATAAAAAAATGCATTTAAATACATTTTTGCCTTCTGAGTTACCTGTTGACAAAATGTGTATGCCACACTCTTTTAGAGGATAAAATTGAAATGTTGCTCAGCATTAAATAGTGCATGTAAGTAACAGACTGCACAATATCAACTTGACAATTTCCTTAAATTGCGTAAGCGTGGAAAATGGAAAGAGGAATTTGAGCCATCTAGTGGTTGGTATGAAACATTTTAATATTTTTTGATAATTCATAGAAAATATAAATGATATCAACTTGGAAATAGCATTTCTGATTTGTCTGTGTTTGTAGCGTGGCTGTAGAATGAAAAAAACTCAAGCATTCAACTTCAGATTTGAGGCACAGTCTGTGTGGGTTTATATCTTATTTTCACTCAAGATTCTAGTGAAAAGAGATATCTGATGACATAAACATTAAATTAGACTTTAGTAGCCAAAGAATGCGTTTTGCTAGCATGAGATCTTGATAATTGTTGAGGGTTGTTACAAAGTTCAAGGAAGAGACTGTAATGAGGTAATTTTGTGTTCTGCTTCTTACTCTAAAAAATATTTGGTGAGAAAAAGAGGCCTTAAATTCTACCTCAACAGCTATTTTATAGCAGGGACTAAATCACAGGAGTGGTCTTTACTGGAACACATGGAATGGTATTCTTTGGGAGGAACTTGTCAAAACTAACAGAAGAAACTGAAAACTGATTTCTTAAGATGGGGAGTTTTCCTGGTAAACAGAATCTTGTGATTTTAAAAAGGACATTTTGTAGATGAAGATTTGGGTAATGATCCTGCTTGGTGCTGATCTGCATTTAGCTGTGGTGGCATTTCATATTGTCCCTTGCCAGTAGGAACTTGGCTGCATTTTGAACTTGATGGTATTCTGCAAAAGTAATGAACTTGAAGTGTATCTTGCCTTGAACTCTTTGTGGGAAAGTGCAGCCACACATTGGGACACTGTGATGTCCTCCAGCCCTTGTGAGTCCTGTCCCTGTTCAAATGCATTAAAAGATACTTTTTAATCTTAGCTTATTAGATATTAATATAACAAACAGTTGATAAGTGGTGATAAATATGGTTAGAGCTATAGTATTTCAGATAAATTTATGATCCATACTGACATTTCAGGATTTGCATATTTACATTTGAAGTGAAGTATTACAGGTACAAATATTAAATCTATGTTATTTTTATTGAGAAGACGATGGCAGCTTAAGATATTTGTAAGGTTAGTCTCCAAAGACCTAAGGCCAATGGAGAATGAGAGAAAAGTGGGAAAACAGGCACAGAACAAAGGACAGAGCAGTGATGGTTTATTTGTAGTGCTGTGAGGACCATGTGAAAGCTTTATGTGAACTTGATACATAAATTACATTCTGATAAATCACTTGCATCTTGGTTTTGTTGCGCCTTCAAAGTTGCTTGTTGTAAATGCTTATCATCAAAATATCTGGGAGATTTTTTCTGAATCTCTTTCTTGGACTGTGAATTGTAATAGGTTTCATAAGAGGAAGTCAAATTCTTTGCAAATTGAAGAGTTTTTAGTTGTCTGGCACATTTTACTTGAATTTTGCAGTGTTGCAATGAAGGATTTTTGTGATCACTGTTGTTCTCAGTGTCTACAATGATCTAAACTTTATTGAGGTTTGAAATATCAGAGAGGACACTGGGCAGTCCTGTTAAGTTCTGTCTGAAAAATGAGCTGGCCTGAAGATAGTGATGGCTCCTGGATGCTGGATTTTTAGGCTTCCATGTTGCACACATGAAAATCTCTCTCTCTTCTTAATTTAAAATGACTTTTCAGTCAGACCATTATGTGTGCTCAGCTTTTGAGCCTGCCTTCTTCCTGACCTTCCTGTTGCCAGAGCACACTTGGAACATGTAAAAAGCACAAAATATGGAATTGGAGATATTTTATCTTTATCATGTCCATGTTGTGCTTTTATTCAGTTAAAGAGGAATGTGGGTTTACAGTAGTATTAAGGTGTTCTCTTCTATTGTTTATGCACTTCCCTGTGCACTCCTGTTCACATTTCCAGTGCTCTGATGGCTGTAGGATCTGCTCACACCCCACAGCATGTTCCTGGAAGCTGTCCCTTGCTGAAGCTGGGATCCAGCTGCCTTCATGAGAGGATCTTTGACATTCCCCCTGGTTTTAATTTGCATTTAGACTATGCAAATGAAGGATAATGAAATTATCATACTGGATCCTGTTTCTGATGAATGCTGCTATTTGAATTGTCTTCTGGTTACCAGTTATTTTGTAGGAAAAACTTGATTATAACTTTTATATTTGGGTTGGGTTTAAGTCATAATTAGTATTCCTTTTGTGAAACTCCTTAGAAATTTGACTTGTTAAAGAACTGCATGCAAGTGGCAGAGAGATTATCTTGAAATGCAGTCTTTGACAGCTGAAATTCCAGATCTTGTCCATGTGTCAGAGCTTTGGGATGTTTACCTGGTGTCTCTGAATCAGAAATATATATGAGAAAAGCCTGAAAATGTATTTTAGGCAGCATGTGCAATGTCTCCTATAAATAATGGAATTGTTCTGCTCAATAAAAATGAAATGTGCTGTGGCATAGCTTTGCAAAATAAAAAGAAATTTGTTTATTTTTCCTAATTTCGGAAATATGTAATAATTATTTGTGGAACTGGATAGTTAAACATTCATTAAATATTGTTAGTAATTTCTCTTTGGAAGTAAGTCATAGTTTATATGAAAAGAAAATGGAGGGAAAATGAATTTCTAGAAGGGGAATGATTTTTGTTGTTTTCGCTTGGTTTTTACCTTTTGCAAATAGGGGGATAGGAATTAGAAATTGGATTAATGATGAAGGAATATTTTTGTTGTATGTTTGAAGTTGATGGTCTCTGTTTTTTGGTATTCAGAAAAGTGAAATCTTAAGCATATTTTCAGATTCATTTAATTAGTGTTCTGCATTAGACACTGAAATTAGAATATGCATCTCTGTTTTCTTTTATGTGAGTATAAATTTTTGTGACTATAAAATGGTGCTTGGTCATAAACTATTTTTTTTCATTATATTAAATTGCTGAAGATTTCTACTCCATCATTTCTTTCCCTGCTGTTGTACAAGTAGAACAGAGCACATCAGTTTCTCTGATGTAAAAGTACTTGAATATTGTGGTTACTCTTCCACCAAAATAGCCTTTTTTTATGACCATAGAGAACCAGTGCTGGTTTTTTTTTTTTAGTGTCTTCCTATCTTTTTGTTGCTTCTTTTTGGCTCTTCCTGTTCTAGGCGAATTTTAAATATATTTCTCTTATAATGGAAATAGAATATCAATGGATGGATAAAATACTGGAAGCTGGCTCTTATCTGGGTTTTAAACACTGTTTCTTTCCTTTACAGAATGCTGCCTTTTTATATGGCCTTGGTTTGGTCTACTTCCATTACAATGCCTTTCAATGGTAAGTTGGAATAAGCTGACAGTGTCAGTGTTTTGTGTTATGTCCCAACAGTGTGTGATTATTTCAGCCTCAGTTCAGTGTGAGTGTAAAATAGTTTAATTTTGATTTTTTTACAGATGAGGTGTTTGCAGGTGTTACTCTCCTGGCTCAGTTTCTGTATTACTGTAACAAACTTGGGGCTGCCACAACAGCTCCATGAGAAAGAAAGCACTTTGGAGAATTTGCACTCCCTTTAGCACAGCTCAGCAGTGGGGATGGAGCAGAATGACTCAACAGGCTTTTGGGAATTGTTGTCATTGATAATCTGGGGCCTGGGTTTGTTGGAAAGCCTCTTGTAAAAAACCTTCCTGGCGGAGAGGTGGAATGGGGCTTGTTTTCATTTTGCTTGGTAGGCAGGAATTTTGACAGAGCTGCATTTGGTGAAGGGTTTGGATATGAGGAGCAGTTGGCTCAGATAGAATCAGTGTTTCAATCTGATGAAAAAACTCAGGGTTAAAAGAGTTGTAATTTCTGCCAGGGCTTTGAGGATTGAGCAGAGCTTTTGTTGAGGGTGGGGGAGGGTTGGGTTTCAGTTGGGGTTTTGGTTTTACTTTATCAGTGATGACAGTGGTGAATGGAATGGACTCAGTCACTGGGGTTCTGTTCAAAGGTCCTCAGACTTTTATTGGTGTTTAATCCTGTGGAGATAGAGTTAATTCATGGGGGAAAAGTCAGAGAGGTGCAGTGTTTAGGTCAGTCTGTTTTACACTCAGTACAGAGACTGTTAGTACAGTAAGTGTGATTCAGGACTTGACTGATCATTTAAAGTTCATTGTGTTACTGAGCCTGATTGCAGGTAGGGATGCAGGGGTGACCACTGACTGATGGCTGGGAACAATGCAGCAGGATTTCTCCCCCACCTCTCCTTAAATTGGTTTTTATGTATCTCTAAGGCAAACATTAGTGCTTTCCTCGGGATAATGTGCATAAACTTTTATTCTTCAAATTAGAATAAGTTGGTTAAATTATGAGCTCAAAACATGGATTATTTTATCTTGCAGCTTACTGCTTTTTTTGCTGATAGTGGTGAAATGAATGTTGTTCCTTTGTTGTCTTGTACAGGGAGAACAGACAAGTTTTCAGAAAGCCTGAGAATCCATTGTTTTAAGATTGTGATGAGACTTGGCTGAATTTTACCAAGTTTCAGAACATTCCAGTTGCTACATAATCTTGTCTTCATCATTTAGCATTGAAAAGTATTTTGTGCACCATTTATTACAAGCTGTATCTTGTTAGTTTGCACTGTGAAATGATAGATAAACTGTAAGATAAATCAGACAAAGCAGTTAGATTTAGAGTAATTAATTTTTTGAAAGCCACCTGTTCAACATAGACTTTTGCCATCAGCAGATCATGCTATTTAGTATTCATAAATTAGAGCTTTGAATTAATTTAGATTTTTCTTCACTTGTTGACAGCATGAGTGTAAGCTGATGTCCTAACTTAAAGAACTGCATGTAGATCTCATATTAAGGTTGAGTAGAGTAATTATTTTTTCCATTTCATTCATACAACAGAGTTATGTATAGTGTGGTGCTAAGGACATAGTTTATCATGAAAGTATTGGGTAGAATTTTTAAAGAAAGAAAATCCAATGTAAGTAAAATCTTGCACTTCTGTGTGCAGTTTTGATTTTTAATCCCTTTGAGTGGCTTTCTTTCCCCTTCTCTGTGATTTTTTGGGGCCAAGAGCAGAGGGATATGGGGCTGTTGTATTCGGGTATGACAAAATCACAATAGACTTGGAGATGACACCAAGTCATTTACAATGGGTGTTCTTTGAAGACCTTTATCCTCCCCAGAACTCTCACAGATTGCCAGGAGAGTCCTCTTCCAGAGTGAAATGCTAATCTGTCTTCCTGCTGCATTTATTCCATCTGCTTATGCTCAGAGAGGACATGGATCTCAATATTTCTAGCAGGCAGAGGAAGACTGTTCAAGTATTCAATACTGTTTAAGGTGGTTTATTTATTCTGATTCATCCATGAACTGTTTTTTTTAACACCACTGCTTCATATATTCAGAGACTTTAACAAGAAGGAAGTACATAGTCCTCCTAAAAGAAAGGGGTGAGAAATACTTGAGGTTTTTTCATGTCTCATATAAACAGGGATAATAAAAAAAGCAACTGGGAATAAGATCAACTTTAGAATTATTGTTCATATATTTTATATTATTTTTAAAGTTTTCCAGCTTTCATAAAAGGATGTGTTGGATTGGTTCCAAGACTCTTAATGTAGTTCACTGTAATTCAATACTGGACATATTTTTATATACTTGAGGAGCATTGCAGCATTAAGTACAATCTTAGCTGTTATATCATTTTATGTTCGTGATTTTAGCTGTTCATGTAAGAATTAGAAGTCCTCAACATATATATGAACACTGCAATAGTGTGATTAGACCAAACCTATTTCACACAGTTATTATAGTTAAGATGTTATCTCCATAAATTGAATCAACTGCAGTAAAACAGGTCTGAAGGATATGAAATTTTGATACTCCCTTCTTTTACACCATTTATCCTCAAGCAGTAAGTGGTTGGTTTATTTTTACTGTTGTTTCCCTGTTTCTCAGAGTAGAAAACCAGTAGAATGATATATTCACATAACTTTAATAATTTCATGCCCTCCATAGTTGTCTTATAGATTGAACATTGTTAAAGAGTTTCAACAGTTAGTCCAAGGCTGTCCTTCATTTCTGTGAAATCCCTGCACCCAGGTGCAGTGGCTTGGATACCAAATTTTTTCTTCACTTCAATGAAAATTCTGAGCCTGCCTGGTTTATCATCTGCTGATTCTACTGACTTCCATCAAGATGAAAAGATGGAGCCCAGGCTCTGACGTGGTGTCCTGAAATTGAGTGTCACACCCTTTGGATCCCAGCGTTCTAACTGGGGTGCTCCAAGGCCAGCCTGCAGTGTTTTCAGTGGCCTGGCAAATTGCTGGAGCACTGAGAAAGGCTCCAGATTGCTCAGAAACACCTGAGAGAGACTGAGATCAGTCACCCTGATTGCCCCATTTGGGCTCTTTGCCCTGAGGCTCCTCAGTTCAGGGATTCCTGACCAGCTGTAGGAGCTGAGTGTTATAAAGAGCTCAGTCCTTCAGCACTGACCCTGAAAAAGGCCAAAGACCTGCAAGAGATGATCCAGACCCTTTTCCTCACCTCCATCATGACTAAAGGCTGCTGTGGAAAACCAATCATTCCTGAGTGGAACTTCCTGATCCTTCCCACAGCAGAAGCCCTGTCATCATCTGTTCAATATCTAGAAATAAAGATACTTAAAACCAACATCCCTGCTTCTGACTGGGTTCCTCCACACACTAAGTTGAGTATATAATGGGATGTGTAGGAATGCACACTGCCAAGTGGAGACCTCTAAGAATTTAAACACACAGTCTGTAGATGCTTCTTTGTCAAATATTTCTTAGGTTTCATGTGGCTGGATCTAATATATATATTTTTTTCAGGCATATAAAATGGGAATGTACATGTAGAGTACACATGCATGTAGCAATTAACCAGTAACAAAGGGGGCAGTTAACTTTCCTTTCATTATCTTATCTTGCTGTGATTTCATAGCAAACTACTCTTGGATTGCTGAAAACTCTGCTAATGTTATGGAAAAAAACTACTCCCAGCTGCTGTTCTAGAGAAATGTTTAAAGACTTTGCTGCTGAAAATATTTTGCCATTCAGCTGTTGCAGTCCTCTGGACAGAAGAGTTGTAGCTAAAGACTGTAAAAGTGCTTCATAAACACTTTGTTTATGTTCAAACTCTGATTATGAGTTTCAAATAGAAATGTGTCCAAGACAGCTTCACATCACTTTCATTAAGGCTGTGAAATGATGTGAGGCTTAAAATAGGTGGTCAGAAAATTGAAAGAGGGTAAGAACACAAAAAAGAAAAGTTTCACTCCAACTGCATCAAGTGATATTAGGATAATGTTAGGTTCTTTTATTTTGTACGCTCACTCTGATTTTCATGGGTTTTGTTTGAAATGTACAAAAGTGATAACTTCTGAATAGTTAAATTGATGTTCTTTTATTATATTCTTTTGCCTAGTACAAAGCTGATTTTATTCACAGTCTATTTAAGAAAACCATCCAGTAAAAGTCTTAAGAGAGTTCACTAAATGTTTAATATAATAATCTATTTATTATTCACCTGGTTTCTTCACTTTCATAATGGAGGGCATTGTTGTATAGATTAGTGGGTGGGACAATAGCTGCAGTATTGATTCTGGCAGTCTTGATTTGGAGATGCCATTTTTATTTTTCCTGAATTGCTGTAGCAGTGCTGTGTAAAATGAAAGTCCAGAGGTGCTTTTCATTCTTTGTAGTGTCTGTTTTCCAGTCCTGCTTTCCCATTTTGTTAAGTATTAGAACAGCCTTTCCTGTGAAATGTCCTCATCCTTGGAGAAAATCCTTATTTAATTTCAATAAATTCTAGTAGACTTAACCAGCATCGTGTCTCACCACACAGGTGTCAGTATCATCAGAGAACAAAAGGAAACTCCTCTCTTGCTGAATTCAGATATAATTTATTTCTGCAGTTTGGGAGCTCCTGGCCTTTCATTTGATAATTTTTCCTTTGGATTGATGTGTGTTTAGTCTGCTGAAGGAGTGAGATGAGAAGTTCTGTCTGTGCATGAAGGGCAGTGAATTGTGGAGGAGACTCCAGGCTGACTTGGGGAAGGCTCTGTGCCATCAGCCCTGCAGGAAGCTCTTGGACTCACCCAGCTCTTGGGTCATATCTGCACTTCTGGTTTTGGTCAAGCCATACAAGAGCTTTGTGGGAAAACATCTGGATAACTTGGATGCCATGGATCCTCCAGATCCACAAATTTCTGGGTGTGGGCTTGGACAGAGAACAGAAATGGGATTAGAGATGTTTGAGAGTAAACAAAGATCAGTACAAGAATGAAGTGATTCCTGCTGTGTGTGGAAGACCCAGCTGTGGAATGGTGTCAGTGCTGCTGCAGATGTTCTGCTGTTTGATAGGGAATGAGTCTGGAGCTCTGGGCATGGCAGTGGAAAACAGGCAGAGGTTTTTGCTGTGGTCCATGTTCTTGATGTGTCCTGTAATTGGGAGCACGTTGCTATTTTGTTTAAATGTTTCCTGCAGGCAAAATTACATCAATATTAATTCAGCTGTGATGTAAAATTGCTTGTCTGTCTGTAAGAGTTAATAAGTAAATGCCTTTTGAGAGCTTGACTATTTTATTCTATAAAAATTCTACTGAGTATTTAAATGAGGTTGTACTTATTTAATTAGACATGAGTACCTACCACTGGTAAAAAATGTTGAAAATGCTCTTTCAGATCACTTCATTGAGGAGATTTTGATGATGCCCCTTTTCACATTGGTGGAAGTAGTTTCTATTTTTTATTATGCACGCATGTCATCCTGAAAACAACTACAAATTGTAAAACCAACTTGGAATTAACACTAGATTTAAGTAAAAGGTAAAATTTGATTTTTAGTTAGTTTAGTGTGTGCAGAGATAAACTTTACGCAAAGCATGGTCACTGTGACCAGCAGTTTCTTGACTAAATGTGACACAGTCGTCTTCCCTGTTGTCTACTGATGATAATTTACAGGTATTTAAGTGCTGTGCTCCTCTGAAAGACTGGGGTATGCAACATTCTTGGTTTTTTGAATGAAGGACAGTATACATTCAAACTAAATTTGAAAACTGTCCTGGAAAGTTTTTAATTATACTTTTGGCTTTGTTTTAGTCCATTGCTCAACAGTGTCAATGATTAATATTTCCTGTTCAGTAAAGCAAGAGACTGCAGAAATATTTTTGTTGCACTCAGTTTCTCTTAAACTTTTTTAGAAATCCTCTCTTTGATGATTTTTTCAGTGGGGACATGACTGAGAGGAGTAATATGTAAATACTATTTTCTGATCAAGCAAGGATGGCTAAATGAGGAATATGAAGTTTACAGGGTGTTGGTGTGGTCACACTGTGTGATGTGCTATAGAACTGCTGTGTCTTCATTCCCAATTTTGTCTTCTCTTTGATTGGAATCACAGACAGTGGTTTTCTCTATGGGACTTAGGATATTATCTTTGAACAAGATATAGGTAATGGATTTTAAATACCAGTGGTTATCCTAATGTCCATATCAAAGTTGAGACAAGAAATGCAAATACACTATAATATAATCTATCTTCTGGCATAGCAAAAGCCAAGCTTAAAATATGTCCTGATACTTAGTGATCAGCCCAATCTTTGGCCTTTCAGTTTGGTCTCTGTTTTTGTAGAGGATGAAGATGAGCATGGTATTATGAGACAAGGTCCTTTGTTTGTTATGAATTCAGTGTGGATATGAGCTTTCTGATTCACCACCACAGGATTTCAGGGAAATTCAGATGAGATGTGAGAGAGCTTAGCTCTGGTGCAGGTTTGTCCCTTCAGTGCTTCACTTGCTCATTTTCCATATGCTGGCAGAAAAGTAGGGTACTGGGTAAGGAGAGCCTTCCTGAAAGATTGTAATAGAGGAAGCTTCAGTTCCACAATGAAAATTTAATATTTTTTTTAAGCCTATCTACTCTTTAAGTTCTATTTAAAGAAGTCAGATAATGCTTCAGGTACATACAGTTGCAGTGTCTAGAGGAAGTTCTGTGCCTTTGGTTTGCTTTGCCATCAATGAGAAGAAAGCCTGTAAGAATTTTAGAGCAGAATTGTTTTTGCAGAAGGATTCAGAAATGATAATTTATGTGTGTTGTGAGTAAAAAAAGTCTGTGAAAAATATTTGTTGAATTTTGCCTTGCATCTGCTAACCAACCTTTTTTCCTTACAAATAATACTGTACTTGGAGAGTGGGAATTAAATCAATGTGCCTTGAGAGAGTGATTTTAAGCACTGGGGTTAATCCCTGTCCCATGTCACAGTGGGTCCAGTTCCCCACAGAGACTGCTCTGTCCCCTGCCCCCTTGGCACCACCTGTGGGTTCCAGGGGCAGCAGATGGGATTGGGATTGTGTTCTCTGGGGCTCAAGTCTACCCTGAGAGAGGCTGGTTCTGATTTCTCTTCTTGTGTGACCACTGGTGTACAGGAAGGGATTTTGTTTCAACCTGTCCTTGGATTTCAGGCAACAATGAGACTTAGCTTCTTTCTTAACTCCTCTGTGACTTCAATTCTATTTAGTTGCATTTCAGCTGTCCTAGTTTTATGCAGTGGCCTGAGAGGCACAACAGTCCTGTTTAGAGTCACTTTGTTTCTGCTCCAAGATGGAGTTGTTAGATGGCATTTCTGTTTTATCTGGTACAGTGCCATCATGGACAGGGACAAGTGAGAGAGGATTTGAAGGTAAGGAAGTAGAATCAGAGCCATCTTCACATATCATGGAAATATGAAAAAAGTTACTTTGTGAGGACGTGGCAGGCTTTTATGTCTGCGTTTGGAAGTAATGAATGGATTGGTATGATTTGAGTTCGTGCATGGCACTAAGAAGGGGAGGATAAAGTGGAAAAAGGAGCAGGTAGGTGCAGTGGGAGGAGATGTGTGTGATCTCTCCTCTGCTGCTGCTTGGGGGTCTGCACTGCTGGAATCAAAAGCAACCTGGCTGTTATAAGTGAACTTGCACTAATTTTGTAACTAATTTGTGAGTCATCTTCTCAAATATCAGATATGTTAGTGTATTTCATGCAGCAAATTAGTTTCTCTAAATTAATAGAGAAGATTAGACTTTCAAATACGTGAGGCTATCTGGAGTTGAAAACTACCCAATCCTTGAAGAATCAGGAGCCATGCACCAAAAATGTTACATGTAAACCATTATTTTGTTACTTTCTCCTGTAACAATGCTTTCTGATCCACTTTGTTAGCCATATAAAAAACATTGATTATAGAGTAATACCTCAGTAAAACATCATTTTTATAATCTGTGCTTTTCTTTCAGGGCAATTAAAGCATTTCAGGAGGCGCTTTATGTTGATCCCAGCTTTTGTCGAGCCAAGGAAATTCATTTGCGACTTGGGCTTATGTTCAAAGTGAACACAGACTATGAGTCTAGTTTAAAGGTAGGTTTAAGTCCTTTCAAATTGAATCAACATTTCTTACAAGTCTTGTGTTGCATCTTAAAGCTGCAAGGAATGCATAAGCATGGAACAGTCACAGACCACCTGCTTTAGAAGTTGAAGTGCTTTAATGTGAAGTGTCTTAGTCCTGACAGAAGAAGGATAGGTTTGAGGTGTGTGAGGTGTTACACTCTCGATGAAAAATTTGGTGTAGGGCCCTTGTTAAAATAGTGAACCTTGGGGGAGACTGAGGTTGTAATGAAGGCTGAGGGAAAAAAAAATAGCAGCCTGAATTATTTGATTTTTTTATTTTTATATTCCATTTTTCCCCCCCTGGCTTCCCTGTTGTAAACTGGAAGTTCTTGGAATTAGTAAACTAGCAAGTTTTTATGCAAAATTATGTCTTTTTTTTTTATAATTGTTACTTTTCTAGCAGTTAATCATTATTTTATTTCGTGGCTTGAGAGTCAGCTTCTAAGGCAACAGTTTCTGGCTAATCAGTTGAAAATGATTTATGGTAACACAGAGCTTTGTTTCTTCTGTACTTCTTCAAATTCATTTCTATTTACATTCTTTTCTGGTCTCTGATTGTAATCTGTCATTTTATCTCCCTCCATTCAGCACATTTGCCCATGTTTTTCCTCTTTCCATTTTCTGCTTTGCCCACATGTCCTCTCCTTCCTGACCTCTAAATTTAGCTGTTGCGTGTCTTGGAAAAAGGAAGAGTTCTTTTAACGGACTTGCATGTGGTGAGAAATCACCTGCAGGGCTGAGAATTTTGTAATTAAGTGTAATTTGTAAACACATTTCTGCATATTAATCTTCCCTCAAAACTATTGAAAACAATAAGTGTTTTGTTTTCAAGGATCTTACAGCTTTCTTTTCTTGGCAGATTGTTTTCATGGGTTGTCAGAATTACATTGTCCAAGATTTGTAAGAGTAGAGTGTTACTCTCAATTTTTCCTTTCAGTTTTTGTGATGGAGGGAAGCAGTTCTCTCCCCAGGCTTCCCCTTTCATCCAGAACCCAAAGTTTCGCCTACAGAGATTGGTGGAGTTGGAAATTGTGCAGAGGAGTAGAAAAGATTCCATGCAATGAATGGTGAAAGAGAGCAAGGAGAGGTAGAGGTAGATCATTATTGAGAAAGGGATTATGTGTGAGCTTGGGCGGTCCTATTTACTTATACTTTCACACAGATTTGATATCTCATGATATATATGGAATAAAAGAAGTGCTGAAGCACATTTTGGTTTTATTTTTAAAGAAGCTGGGAGTAAACAAGATTAATTTTACAAGGAGGTGGTCATCTAATCGAGTAGTAGAAGAAACTCAATGATCTCAAAAGGTCTTTTCCAACCTAGTTGATTATATGATTTTAGTTTTTGATATAAATTGATCAAGAAATAGATAACCTTTTTCTGCTGTGCCATAAAATTTGCAGTTCTGTCAGTGAATTAGGTTTTTAAATAAATATTATGATAACTCAGTCTAAATCATTTGTATTTGATGTTCACAACTTTGCAAAACTAACCAGTCACTTACCATGAGGATTTTGAGTATATCAAACTTCAAGTTTTCAAAACACCAGCTACAAATGGGAGAAACAACCAAAGTAGTATTTTGAAAACAGAAAGAAATTAATCTTTTTATTTCAAAATTATCATGATTCCATTGCTTTTATGTGGCATATGGTTAAGTCAGTTAAGAAAACAAATGGCCACAACAAAAGCAGGTTACCCTGGGGCAAAGGGATGGTATTCAAAGGTTGGTGAAATGAACAGGGGTGTTTGCATTGAAGCTGGTTTCGTGTTTTTCTTAAAGCAATATAACTGCAGCTTGTTCCTAAAAGTTTGTCTCATTTTCTACCATGCAGTCCTGATTGCCTCATTCAGCACACTCAGCCACATTGAATTGAGTGATTTTTCATTTTTTTTGCTTTTCCCCATTTGCAGACTGAGGTGGATCAGAAATCTGAGCCAGCTCAGCTTGGGATGGCCTGGTTGGTACATCCAGTGCAAGGTTGATGGAATGGCAAGGAGGGGACAGAGCTGCCTTACCCCCTTCTGGTTCAAAATGCAATGAGAAACTGCTCTGGAATTACCAACTGAGACACCTGAAGCAGAGTTTCTGGTTTTCTTCTTTGCTATGGATGTTGCAATCCATAGTAAAGAATAACAGTGAGGAGCAAAAGACCCAGTGGAACTCAGTCTCAAACACTTTGAGCTGTTTCCAGTTCAGCTCAGCTGTGGATTTCAGGTACAGTCCAGGGACTTACCTACTTTGTTTGAAAACAAAGTGTTACTGATACAACTTATCAGTTCATCATCACAGTGTGTCAGCTGAGGGGAAAACTAAGTAGAACAGGGCTGTAGCTTCTTTAAGAGCCAATCTGACTGTGATTTTTAAAAACCACACTTAAACCAGAACTCTGAGTGATGAGAATATGAGAGGCAAGACAGAAAATTCTTCCTTAGTGAGGAGAATGAAGTGAAGTGCTGGTGCACTAGTTATGCTCAAGCATGGGGAGAGTAAAATGGGGAAGGGATGTGAGGAAAGTATGAAGGGATGTTTTCATACAATGTCTGTCTCATTCTCTGAGATACAGAGTATCTCATCTTCCAACAAAAGAAAGATAAGAAACCCAAAGCAATGAAAAGACAGAGTTGTCTTGTTGTGCTGTTTTTGGTTTTGTGGACCTTTTTAAAAGGATCCAGGATTGTAGAGAGTAATTAAGGGGGTTGGGATCCAGCTTGCCTGTGACTGGCCTTGAGCACAGACCTTTTTCCTGGGGCTCTTTGCCCAGTTTGGGCTCCCCATTCACACAGAGGCAGAAAGTGGAAGTGGCTTTTTCATCTGCTGTTGGCTTGTGGCTGCTCTGGATTTCACAGATTGTACCAACGTCGCATTAAAGTACTTTGAAATATCATAATGTTTTTGATGGTATTTAAACATTCATGTTAAGTCTGTAATTGCTAAGAATAAACCATTGCCAACAGATGAGTCATTGTCAGTGAGAGGCATTGTCAGTAAGAGACTTCAGGCAAAGGGGGAAGATGGAAGTCTGAAGGTCATATATTCCATGTTTTTCACAATTTTAGAGCATTAACATAAATCATCTGTATTTTATGTAAGCAATTTAAGCACAAAATTAATTTTTACTATTTTAAGATGCTGATGATCAAGATAATTGCTAGAGTGCTGTTTAACAAGCATAAAATCAACTCCCAGTGTTTTTTTCAAAATCAATTACTGGTTTTGCCTGTTCTACAGTTAAGATTTGCAAATTACTGTGAGAATCCTTGACTTTCTCTGTTATCCCATTGCCATAAACTCCTGCAGCACCAATGCTGTTGAAAATTACTTGGCCTTTGGCTTACATTAAGGAGAAAAGAAGTGTCCCTTCTGGTTGAAAAAATACCAGTCCTTGTCTAATCTGACAAATTGGGCAGTGTTGCCTTCAGTGGTGAGACATGAAAGCTGAGTTTGCCCCTTTCATCAGAAAAGTACAATTAATTCCAAAATTAACTGGCAGTGACTTGGGGAATGTATTTCTTTTTATAGATTGATGACTGTAGCAACACCATGCTATTGAGGTTTACCTCACAGTCCAGCTTTCTTAGTTTACCATGTCTTGCTGCCCCTTTCCTGTTCACTGTTTCTTACAAATGAGAAATTCCTTGAAATGACACGAGGAATACTGCATTCCATGGAGGTAGCTGTAGTGGCACTGTGATAATCTGAAAGGAGATCTCCGGGAATATAATGTATCTTTCTATTCCCTGGGTAAATGTAGTTAGAAAAAATACTCATGCTTCTGAGTTCATGCCACATTATTTCTGACATGCCACTTCCTGTCATGGTCATTTTCCTATTTATTGAAGATGTTTTTTTACATTTGGCCTCCTTTTTTCATAGTTGCATGTAATCATTTTATCTCACACGTCTCTTAGTCCTGAAGTGCTGTTGAATCTTAAACAATTTCTGGAAAATCTGTGGGAATGAAAGATTTTAAAGAGAATTTTGGAGGACATTCCTGTACAGCACACACTGCTCCAGAGCCCTCTGAGATCTGGGAGCTGAGCCCCAGGTGACAGCTGAGGGAAACATTCTGGTGCTCATCCTGCTTGGTGCTGTTGAAATTTCGTGGTTTTAGTGGGGATTTGGAGCTGTGGTCCTGAAAGCCCTTTGAATGCAGAATTCATACTTAAGGGAGAAAAGAAATCTTTGGTTTTTATATTTATTAGATTGATAATATTGAGGGAACAGTGGGTGCTAGATTTTCTGAGGGTTTGGTTTTATTGAGGGGAAGCTTTGTTTGCTTCTGTTTGGAGATTCATGGTAGGGAAATTTTGGGTTTTGTTGGATTTTGTTTGCTTTGTGGGGTGTTTTTTTCAATGGGTGTTTAGTAGGAATGCTGGACATGAGCAGGTTGGTTATAACAAACAAAGCCATGTTTTACTTTGGGAATTTTATTTGGTTTTATTACAGGTGCATCCTGTACCCAGTAACAAAACCTTTAGAAGAATGAGAACTCAATTTCTCATGTTTTCAATTACCTGCCTTTTAGTAGAAATACTGATTCTGTCTTTCACTTACAGAAATTTTTCCTCCTTCTTTATACACAAAACAGTTATTTCAGTAGTTTGCTTCAGGCTTATGCTTTCATCTTGCCCGTAAATCATCAATTTAAATATAATTTTAATTTTTTAATTATTCTTCTAAAGATTCTCATTTGTTAGTAATGTTAAGACATGCTGCTTATATTAGGATAAGAAAAAGTCTGCAAAAGAATTAAAATGTGCATGAATTGTATGAATATGCATGAAATATAAAGAAATTAAATGCTTATGTACTGATGAACAGCTTGAAGTATTTATTTATAGTCAATCAGACACTTTTCTAGCACTTATTCAAATATTTCTCCTGTATATATATACTTATGAAGGATATTTTTAGCTAGTGCAGCTATTATATGCTAGCACAAAACTCTTATAGCCGTATCATTCATGTTTTATGTTCTTTCTCTGCATAATAAGTAACCAAGTATTTAGGAAAATTTTTTTTTTTTCCTAAAAAGAAATTTTAGGAAAATTTCTGATTTTGAGCCTTCATGTGTTGTTTAACCCACCCAGTTATCTTTCTTGAATGGGCTTAAATTAGTAATTTTTAAGTGTAAACATTGTACATTGAAACCTTATGCATTTTAATTATTAAAAGTAACTAGTCAAAGTACATGTGATTATGAGATGTTTTAGTTTCTCATGTCTATTTTTATGTCTTGAATTCTATGAGGAGCAGCTGCTTTTTTAGGTAAAAAACAAGGTGAAGGGCTTTGGCTCTTGCAAGTTGGATATCCAAGATTTCAAGCACTTCACACAAAAAAGCATTTTGTGGAAAGCAAAATTAAATTAATCAAAAGATAATTTCAATAAAAATATAAGTGGTTGGAAAGCAGCATTTGGGACTGAAATTTTTTCTTAGTCTTGGTAGTTTGCATATGTCAGTGGTGGAAAGACACAGAAGAAGTAAATCCATGGAAGTTTTTTAATGCAGCATGGCACTGTAATGAAACTGCAGGAGAGTTGTTGGTGTGACTGGTTTTGACAGTGGATAATGATCCCACAATGTCTGCCCTACAGAGTGTTCTCTTTTATTCTCTTACCTAGTTTCACTTAGGTTTTTTACTAATTCCTGTAAAACAGAATTACAGGTGTATGTTAGAAACGCCATGGTTACAAAGAGGAGTAAGTACTAAAACTGAATTACTCTGCTGTGTGGTGTCTTTGGTCATTTGGGAGGTGGGGAAGAACACACCATGGGAAGAGGAATAGGTGGTTCAGAAGTTGAGCATTCAATCTAAGGGTATTGGTGGGACAACCAATATCTTTGGATATCCTTATTGGCTGGATGGGGCAGCCCTGGGTGTGTGACAGACTGGGGAATGATATGGAGGATGCTGTGGAAAGGGGCCTGGGTGTCCTAGTCAGTCAATGGCTGGTTGAACATGAGCCAGCAGTGCCCTGGCAGCCAGGAGGGACATCCCTGTCCTGAGGGACATCGGGGACAGCATCACCAGCCAGGCAAGGGAGGGGATTGTCCCTCTCTGCTCTGCACTGGGGCAGCCTCACCTCGAGTGCTGGGGACAGTTTTGGGCACCACAATGGAAAAAAGATGTGAAGCTGTTGAAGAGTGGCCAAAGACAAAGATGGAGAAGGACCTTGAGGAGAAGCTGTATGAGGCTGAGGGCACTTGGTCTGTTCAGCCTGGGGAGACCTCAGTGCAGTTACAGCTTCCTTAGGAAGGGCAGGCACTGATCTCTGCTCTGTGCTGCCAGGAACTGAGGGAATGGCCTGAAGTTTTGTCAGGGCAGGTTTAGGTGAATATTGGAAAAAGGCGCTTCCCCCAGAGGGTGGCTGGGCCTGGAACAGGCTCCCCCCGGGCAATGGGCACAGCACCAGCCTGGCAGAACTCAAGAAGTATTTGAGTATGCTCTTAGGTACATAGTGTGACATTTGTGGATGTTCTGTGCAGGGCCAGGAGTTGGATTCAGTGATCCCTCTGGGTCCTTTCCAGCTCAGGATATTCATTGATTGTGGTGAGCTTCATTTGTGGACCTTCTCCTTAAGAGACACCTCCATCCAGACAGATCAGATCCACTTTCATCAGATGTAGCTCTGACTGCAGGGTTGGCATTCAGGGCATGCAAAAATCACAGAATCACAGAATAATGAGGTTGGAAGAGGGCTCTAAGATCATCCAGTCCAACCTATGCCCCAACACCTAGCTAGGCTATAGCACCAAGTGCCATGTCCAGTCTTTTTTTATACACATCCACAGATGGTGATTCTACCACCTCCCTGGGAAGAGCATTCCAGTGCCTTTTTATTCTTTCAGTGAAATTTTTTTTCCTGATATCCAACCTGTCCCTTCCCTGACGTAGCTTAAGACTGTGTCCTCTGGTTCTGTCAGAGACCGACCCCACCTGTCTTCAGCCTCCCTTCAGGAAGGTGTAGAGAGCAATAAGGTCACCTCTGAGCCTCCTCTTCTCCAGGCTAAACAATCCCAGCTCCTTCAAACGTTCCTCACAGGGCTTGTGTTCCAAGCCTCTCACCAGCCTTGTTGCCTCCTCTGGATGTGGTCAAGCATCTGGACATCCTTCCCAAACTGAGGGGCCCAGAACTGGACACAGCACTCAAGGTGCAGTCTCACCAGTGCCCAGTGCAGGGGAAGGATGAGCTCCCTGCTCCTGCTGACCACACAATACTCAGAAAATACTCAGAGTGTAGCCACAGGTCACCAGCAAGGGCTGAGCTGAGCTTTCAGTGCAGCTGAGGGGGCTAGAGGCTGAGTCCTGGCATGGCCCCGGCTGGGGCAGCAGCTCCCAGTCACCCCCCTCCCTGTGACATTGTCCTGCTGCTGGCAGTCTGTCAGGCTGTTAGCACAGGAATAGCTGAATTCCGATGTTGCAGAAATAATGTATCAAAGGTGGAGGCAAATTGGGAGTGTTGAGATAGCTTTGTGAAAATCGCTGTACAAGATATCGCTCACTAAATTCAGATGCAGCCTTTTTATGGCTTGCAAAAATACAGCTTGGATGATCTTTCTATTTGAAAATAATTTTTTCTCTTAGAGCTTGTCAGAACAAGAGATTTTTCGGAATCTAACAAGAGATTTTTCGGAATCTACACTGCTGCTATTCAGTATTTGTATATATGGCTTTTGTTCCTTCTCTTCTCCAGCAGGGTTTGTTTTTTTCTCCTATCTGTAAGTTGGCTTTTTTTCTTTATCTTGGACAAAAGTACCTGAGTGTTTACACTGCACAAACCTTTCTGCTGTGAGCTGAATTTGTTCTGAGCTCAGAAAGCAGTGGAGAGCAGCAGGATGAGCTGCTGTAGCTGCACATGGAGCGTGTCCTCTCCTGACCCTCTCCCCTGGTCCAGAGATGCCTGGCAAATGGAGGCTTGGCACCCTGCCCCAGCTGGTTACACAAGGCTCTCCGTGTCCTACTTATCTGAACAAAAGCTGCTCTGAGCAGCACGGGCATCACACCTAGGTCACACAGGCAGAAAAAGCCATCTCCTGACAGAATTTCACTGAGTCATGATGGAGCTTTCCTTCGTGGTAAGTCGGTGAGGATTGTCAGGTTTCAGATGATGGCTTGCCTTGCCTTGCTGAGCATATGCAGAGCTATTAAACTTGCTGATGTCACCCTGGAGAGGAGGAGGGAGCAGAATCACTACAGAGGTCTCAGGTTTGCATGTAAACAGAGACAGTACTGAAAATCTTGCACTGAAAAGAAAAGGGCTCGTTTTGCTTTTGGCATTTATTGATTAAAGAAACAACAAAACCTTGGGTACTTGCCTGTTACGTTTTAAAGCATCGGTGTTAATTCTGTGAGAGAAAGCATGTCAAGTTACCTAAATCAGCATCAGATTACTGATACTTTACTACCAGAGCTAGTGCTTTCATCAGTTCTCTTTATATGGAATCCACTGTACTCTCATCCTTGGAAAGGTTATCCTCGGAATTGTTCCCACAATCAGAGGCAAGTCAAGGACTCCAGAGGAGATGGAATGGGCTGCAGATAACTCTGCAATTACAGATGGCTACAAATCAAGGTGATTTAGGGCTTGGCTGATCCTAAAAGTAATTTCTAACCTAAACGATTCTGTGATTCTGCCTTGAGCCGCAGCCCTTGAGAAGAGCCTGTTAGTTTTTAACATTCAGAACACTGCCTGCTAGGTAAATCCTCTTACTGGGGATTTGAATTTCTATAGACTGCTGTCTGCCTTGAGGTATTGTGTGTCGTCTCTGAGCTGCAGCGGCCTCTCCTGCATAACAACTATTCCACACAGCAGTAGCCAGCTCAGTGCTGCAATATTTGAGAGGGGTGCAGATGTTTGCCAGCCGCTGCTGTTGGTTGCAGAAATGGAAGTTGGAAATTTTTTTTTTTTTTTTTTTTTTTTTTTTTTGGTGCTGGTAATTGGGATTAGTGGATCTGCATTTGGCTGATGTGTTAGAATGTGTGCATGGGGTTTTTTTTGGTCTGATTTTGGGTACTTAACGGGGAGCTGTGTATTATTTATCCGGCAAGAGGTGTAGGTTTGCTCGTGTGTGTGCATTTCAGAGGTTCTTGGTTTGAAAGGTTCTGGGGTTTCTGTGTATTGCTTTTAATTGTGATAACTGTCTAGTGCTAATGGTGTGTTTTTCTGTAGTCACTGGCTTTGGTTTATCAATTTCTTTACCGTTTGTAGATTAGTGAAAAGTGCAAATATAAATTTACCACACTAAGAAAATTTTCATGATGTGGATTTTTGAATTTCAGAAGTTGGCTACTGCAACAGTGAATATTTAATTTTTTAGGAGGCATTGCTGAGAATATTTCTGCTTTTTTAATGTATAGCACTTGATACTATTGGCATACTTATATATTAAAATGATTAGCTATTCTTGCATGGTTGCCTGCTTTCTCTCAGTGAGTCTCACTGCAGTAACCCTTCAGAAGAGCTGCTACAGAGCAGTTGTCAATCTTTTTTCTCTAGATCTGCTTATTTTTTCTAATAGCATTGCTAGGTGAGAGCAAATCTGTTCCATTCTGCTTTATCTTTCCATAGTAATTGTAAGTGATGGTGCAAGATGACACATCTGTACAGGAAGGATTTTGTACCTTTTAGATCAGTAACTCTCAATTGTTCAGGCCAGAGCCTTCTTTTTCCTTTTGGCAGGCAAAATGCAATTTAAGATAGAGCATTTTATTTTTGTTTAGGTTTTTTTTTTTTTTAAAGTTGTCTGCTTAGTAGGATCACTATGGTAACAGACTAAAGGATGTCTCTGAGGCACTCAACCTGCATTGCAATGTAAGTGAGGGGAGACTGTAAGTTGTCTGCCTGCTGAGCAGTAGGGAAAGGAGCAGACACAGCAGAGAAATAACCTAATATTTAATATTTGTAAGCTGTTATTCAATGCTTGTGCTAACGTTAAAAGGTTATTTTACAATGTGAATCCATTGGTTTTTGTGTTCTCTTCTGGGGGGATATTGCTAAAATGTTCATTATAAATCATGAATTTGTGTTGTTATTTAACTTGACTTCGGTTCATTTTAAAAATGCTGTTAAATGTTACAAATTATCTTGATAAAGGGAATGAGGAGGAAGCTGCATCAGTGTATGTCAGAGCTTATGGAAATGTCAGCATTCTTCTTATGTCTTGCTATGGACAATGGTTTGGCATGCTATAATATATATAATATTATATAATATATTAGTTTGATCTAAATTATCATTTTTTGCTAAGAAAATAAACTATACTAAAGTGTCAGTCATGTTTTATGTATTAGAAATCACCTGACACTGTATTTTGTAAATAAATGTATTTATTAGCAGTAGTATTTCATAGGGTGACTCTTACGCTCCTGTGTTCCTAGGCCTTATTCTCTGTTGAGTTAATATGTCAATTGAAATTTCACACCATGTGGGGATTTTCTGAAAAGTTTATGGAAAAGCTCAGGCACTGGAGTTTCTGTGCCTGTTCCATTCATTTTTATACACTTATGTCTCAAATTAAATAGTGATCAGTGAATTAATGTGATGTTACAGACAGACTTCATTGCTCTCCTCTTGTGTCCTTCTTTATAGATGAGTGAAAAACTTACCTCAGAACCTAGAATGTTTTAAAAGATACTTTTTGTATTCCTTAAAGTGATTAAAATTATTTAAGCTTCAATGTTTAACTGAAGTTTTCTCAACATCTGGAGGAGAGGATGTGAGAACTTATGACCTCCTTATGAACTCATGTTCTGATGTGGAGGTATTAATATTAAATTCTTTTTGACAAGAGTTCAAATTTTTAAAAACCTAAAATTACTCAGTTTGTAGGGAGAGTGTTCTGTTTTTCTAGATGGATTGAGTGCTTAAGTATTTATCTCCATGAGGCTGTGAGCTGGTGTGTCTGCAGTCCCAGTTGTGTGTATAAAAACCTCATCTTCCAATTTTGACCATTCATTTGATGCCTTCATTATTTCAGATGCAACACCAGTTGTTTTATGAAGATCTGTTGCTATCTTACATTCCTAGAAGCATTGAAGCGTTTGCAATAAAAAAAAATTTACTTTCCTCTAGTAAGCAGTTGAACAGAAATTGAAAACTTGTTTTTTTTAAGACACGTGGTAAAATACAGTATTGATTTTCAAGTACAAAATTGATTTAGTCTAAGTAGTTTGCCCAAGTGCTAGTATTACTTTGTTTCAAAAGCAAATAATTCTTTTTTCTTTCCAGCATTTTCAATTAGCTTTGATTGACTGCAATCCCTGCACTTTGTCTAACGCTGAAAGTAAGTAACCAATAAGTATTTACTTTGTTGTGGATCTTTTTTTAAATCTTATGCTTGCAACTGAATGAATTTTTAATGAACCAGGTCTTCAAAATCAAAAGATTTGGTACTGAGAGAGGGAGACTACAAAACCAATCTCCCTCTCTCTGTGGAGACAGATGTTCCAGTGGAATTGTGGATTGTTTTACTAAATGGAATAAGTAAAATTTGAGACTTAGCTTATTCATTACTCTGAAGGCTTGAATTCTAGAGGAAACCTACTATTTGAATGCTTTTTATATATTTATAAACCTGGAGCTTGTGCCGTGACACTCATTTAATTCCAATTATTTTAAAGTTTGCATGATCTTAATAATCTATAACTTTTCAGTGATTACTTTCATGCCATTTAAATTTATAGATCCAAAATTCAGCATCAACCTTACTGTAGAAATAAGAAAAAAAAATTGATTGGTTTTTGATTTTTGATATCAGCTATCTATTAGTCTGTATTTGAACATGTTAATCTTTAGTGCAGTGTGATCTATCATAGGCAGAATGTTCTGTAGGCTGTAACAGAGTGCCCTGCAGGTATTTATCCATAATTAGTGGAATTGTGTGCAAGAAAAAACATTTGTTTCTCCATGTTTTGGAGTCTGTGAGAATTAAAAGGCAGAGAGTTGTGAAGGAAATGATTATTTCAGTTTTTAAGGTACCTTCATGCTTGAGCTTGTTACCTCCTAACTCTCACTTTAGGGGCATTGGATATAATATTTAAAAGCATTTCTGAATGGAATTGTGAATATTGTATCAGCAAGGCAGTGAAAGGGAGTTTGTTCATGTGGCTGAAACCACTGGCTGTGTCAAGGAGCCAGCTGTGCTTCAAGGCTGTCTTCAAAGCTTTGTCACTTATCAGCAGCAGGCACAGATAATTCTGTAAAAATTTGCAGAATTCTCCCAGAGTCAATAGGCTTTTATTACTTTCCTACCAAACATGTGATTCTTTATTGTATTTTGTGTTTGTTCATATTCTTTCTCACTAACTTTATGGATTTCCACTAAACCTCTGGATTTCTGTAAGGTTTTCCTAACCCTTGCCCTGCAGTCCCCTCTGCCCCCAGATTTGTGTGGAGGGCTGTGGAAGTTTTCCTCACTCGGGGTCACCAATTGTGGTGGTGTTCACAGGGGTCCCAGGACGAGGGAAGAGAATCTGACTCCATGTTTCAGAAGGATGATTTATTATTTTATGATATATATGATATTAAAAGAAAATTATATATTAGAACTTTACTAAAAGAATAGAAGAAAGGATTTCTTCAGAGGGCTTGAAAGGAATAGATAGGAATGGAATGAAAATAAAATCTTGTGACTGACCAGAGAGTCCAAGCCAGCTGACTGTGATTGGCCTTTAATTACAAACAACCACATGAGACCAATCACAGATGCACCTGTTGCATTCCACAGCAGCAGATAACCATTGTTTGCATTTAATTTCTGAGGCCTCTCAGCTTCTCAGGAGGAAACATCCAAAGGGAAGGATTTTTCATAAAATGTGTCTGTGACAAAGGGCTGGCCGCATGAAAAGGCTTCAGTGCCTGACCAACCCAAGGGAGGAGGGTGAAGAGCAGGGGCTTGGCCAGGTCCCACTGTGCTGTTCTGGGAGCAGAACTGACTCCCCTGCCCAGCCCAGGGTGTTGGGTACCCTCTAAATGCTCCATTTAATCCTCCCCCTTGCATTTCTGAGAGCTGAGTGAGCAGCAGCATTACACTGAGTGTGTTCCCAGCAGAAATGTTTGAGTGCTAAGCATCTCTTCTTCCTATTTAGGCAATCTCTAATCTGACACCTTTAATTTTCCTTTCTCCTCCAAGGCATCCCTTCATTTTGGAGCTTCACACTGAAAGAGTTTTGTTAGGAGGGGAAAAAAATAAGAGAGATATTTTTTTAGATAATGAACTCCTGAAACAAATGCAGGGCTTTTCTTTCATCAGTACAGAGTGAAGTTTGATGATGCAGTGATCATAATGGGTGTGTTATGTGCCCTTTAGCAAGGAACACAAAAAGTTTATTAAAATTTTAGGTGATGCATTTCATTCTGACCTGGTTTCCAAAGTGCACTCGGCTTCCTTCTTTATAGCAGAGGACAAAGCAATGCACAAAGGGAGATATTTTTCCTCCCTTATGACCCAGAGTGAAACCCTGAGCTCCATATTACCTGTTTGTATGGTAATTTGGTGTCACACTTTTCTGTAGCTTCAAGGGAGAGAATCTGTGTAATTGAAATAAATTGAGCTTGGCTCAAACACAGGTATTTTCTTACTTGTAATCCTCACAAACATGGTGCAAAAGGCTGTCTCAAAGGAACTTTTCTTTCCTCATCAAAGCAGAGTGAGGATTACATTTATCTCAATTAGCTTTAGCTATCTACCATTCCATGGATAGCCCAGGTTAGCAGTTCTCAAGTCTTTTCTGTGATGATTTGAGCAGTGTGAGGGTAATTTTCTCTGTGCTTTTTACTCTTGAACAACCCATTTTTCTTTCTCCAGCCAGCAATCTTCTTGCCTGCACAGGCTGCTTGTGGTATTTATGGCATTCTGGACAATTTGTATGAGGAATTGAAAATGCTTAACAGTAACAATCAAAGTATCACCTGTAATTAACACTTCTGATTCAGTTTAACAAGGGCAAGATAGTTCCTAAAAGGAAGAAAAAAATACCTAAATTTAAGATCCCATATAAAACTGGCAGTGTGTAACATAATGTTCTGCAACCCAGCTAGTTTTCTTGGCAGCTGAATGAAAATGTTTATTTCTAGCTTGGATATGTACAGAAAATGCTACCTGTGTTCTCTTACCTCAGCTTCCAGAGATTTTATTGCTAAGTTTACTGAAAGGTTAATGGACTCTGTTTCACAATACAAATAAAATCCATGGACTGCTTTTCTCAATATCTGTTTGCAGTTTTTGTGCTTTGCTAGGATATTCATTCTCTGTCAGGTCTGGTATATTAAATGTAAAATATCAATGTAAAAAAATACTTTTGGCATCTTCAAAACCTAATTTGTCTTGGGTTTGCATTGATGAATTTGAAACATTGTTTATCCCTCACTTCAAAACATTGCAATTACTATTGTTCATTAAAACTAATAATTTTGATTTTCCCACTCTTACAGTTCAGTTTCACATTGCCCACTTATATGAAATCCAGGTAAGCTTTTAAGCTCATTTTCATAAATTGTGGTTGAGTTTCAAACTATGTGATGTGATCAGTCTGTGGAATTTGGATTGTAGATGCTTTAGTAAAGTTTGACTAAAGACTCAAGAAACTTGACTTTCTTTGGCTAAATTAAAAATAATTTGTGTGTGGAGTGTCATAAAATAAAATGGACTAGATATCTTAATAAACATATATTTACTGATCTCCCAATTTGAGTGCAAAAAAACTTCACAAAATAGAACTTGCAGGAAAATTCTTCTGTGAGGTCCTATTTATATCTAAAAGGTTATATGTAGATTTTAAAAGATTTTCTCAATTAATTTATATAAATTCATTTTATACACACAGAATCATTCCCAACCAGTTGCCCATGTGCTTTTTAAGTATACATAGTACATTTGACATAAAATTTTCAAATTTAAGTGCAATTTTAAAGGTTTTTAAATTTCAATTCAAATTGATGCATGTGGCATTAGGGATCTGTGGTCAACAGCAAATAAAGCTGTGTTACTAATTCTTGGTCAAATCCTACCACAGAGCTTTTCAGGTGAATCTTTTGGGAAATTACAGAACACTCCCTGAGCTTCCAGAATATAAATAAATTGAAACCAAGTGGCTACTGAGACAGCTATGTCTGACTGGTTACATAATGTAGATGTTGTGCCCTTTTGCCACATTTATAGGTGTCATATGACTGAGGAAGGGATGTGACATGGAAACAAAACGTGTTGCGAATGCAATGGATGATAGACAAACTATATTTTCAGTCAGTTAGAAAGTAAGTGCTGTCTTTTGATGGCACAGTGAAAAATAGCCTGAAGTATTTCTATATAAATAATAGATACGAATCTGATAAACAGAATATTTTTCTTATGAGTGCTTTTGGTGCAAAGTTGTATGACTTTATGAAATCTGCCATCCCAAAGCACCATTAATCCACAAGTTCATGGATTGTTGTGGTTCTTACTTGGCTACCATCCAGATTGCATTCAGCACTTCAGTTCTGTTTACTCCAGCAGATCACAAGGAAGTTTAACACCCCAGGTCACTGTGCCAGGTGTCCTGTGTAAGAGTGTGAGCAGTGGTGGCTGTGCTTCAGCTTTGCTTTCTGGCTGACAATTACAGGAACTTTGTTCTAATGCAAGTCAGAGCAGAAAAGTTTCAGTGCATTCTGCTCTTAGGTTTGATTTGTCTCATAGTTCTGGTTGGGAGAGGTATCTTGTTTTCTGGAATTTGACAAACTGATAGCCAAAAGAGTCCTGGCTTCATTCTGGATATTCCCTCTGACACAATTAGAGAGGTTTCGATTGCTTGGTTTCTTTTACAGGACACAGTGAAACAGTTTTTTGAACCCCTCCAGATACTTGAAAATTATCTACTTTGTTAAAATTAATGAAAAAGTTAATTCATTTCTTAATTAAGTACCACAACACTGCACTTTAAAGGATGGATTTCCAGGCTCTGGACAAGAGACAAGCCTGGTGCTGAGGAGAATTAGCAGTGGTTAATGTTAATGCTGGTTTCTAATATTTCACCTCTGGAAGTGAGATGGCTTGTACAGTGTCTAAAGAAAGATGCTGGATTGGGTTCTCCTCCCCTTTTCCATTTCATTTATGATGCAGCCAAACATCAAGGACTTTGGAATTAGCTTAGAGGCATAAAGTTCTCCCCTGTGAGGATGGTGAGGCCCTGGACAGGTGGCCAAAGCAGCTGTGGGTGCTCTGTCCCTGGGAGTGTCCAAGGCCAGCTCAGAGCTCTGAGCCACCTCATTTAGTGAAAGGTGCCCCTGCCCATGGCAGGGCATTGGAATTAAATCATCTTTTAGGTGCTTTCCAACCCAAACCATTCTGATTTGATGAAATAAAACCAAATGTAAACATGGGGACAGGTTTTGTTAGTATTTTAAGGCATGTAGATAATCAGATTTCTAAAGATTAAATGCTACGACAAATAACAAAAGTAAAAAATAATCTAGGTCTGGAAAATGTGCTCTATTTTAAAAGACCTTTCTAAAACCTCCTGAGCCTGTAAACATATTTTTTAATAAAGTGTGACTGTTAGGCACTAATGTTCACCTAATTTAATATCTGGATTGCTGCCTCCACTGTCATCCTCTACAGTGAACTTCTATTCATTTGCTCAACATTCATAGTCATAAACTACAAATTTTGTTCCCAATGCTAAATTTAAAATATTTTCCTGATTGTTTTTCTTTTGCTGGATATTTTATTTATTTATATTATTTGTTTTCTTACCAGTTGTCTGCATTTCATGAACACCAATTAAAAATCTTTTCTACCAACTTCCCCTTGTTCCATTTGAAAGTATGTAATTGCTGCTTTAATTTTTCTTCCTGACTAGAATAAGGTTTTTAAATCACCAATTTGTCTTTTGTGATTTTGAGATTTCAAGAACTTCATAACATTTCTAAATTCTACTAGGTATTTAATTGTTTAGTTTTCTTCCCAGTTGTCCCTTCAAAACACCAGTACTGATTACTGTGTTCTCCTTGCTTAAAACAAATGTAATTAAGCCACAGTCATTTGCATTTAGGTGGCCCCATTTATTTTAATGCACTCTTCATCTCTTTGCCAGAATGAAGTCTAATGTTGAATTACCTAAAAGCATATTTGTGGAAGAGGAGGCACAGAACAGCTGAACATTTAAAATACATTCACTTTAAAGCAACTGTTGTTAGGGAACGCAAAGATAAATGCTGACATTATTACCAAATAATTCATCAAATAATTATTGACAAGTCTTAACCTTTAATATACACGAAACAGCTCGTACAGTTCACAAAAGTCAATAAAGACCCCCAGTCCTAACCTGAAAATGGGTTTCCTGTACCAACACCTGTTTGTGTAGGGAATTGAAAATTGAGGATTTCTAGATGTAGGCACACCTAAACTATACAGCAGATAATAAGATATTTTACCTTCATTATCTAGGCATAAACGTTTTAATTCTGCATGTGGTGGAATTCTTACCAGGACAACAAATATCTTGAAAGAGGCAGTTCAAATATACCAAAGGAATGAAAGAGGCAAAATTATACCAGCCACCAATTACTGATGATCTTGGTTTTTTCCTGGGAGGAATTTGTGTGGAGTTTTCTCAGATGTAGATTCACATTCAAGTATACCCCTTAAAAGCAGAATATTCAATATTGTAGTGTAAGAAGGATAATGCATGTATGAGGAGTTGACAAAATTTTAATAATTTGCAAATTTCCCTCAATTCTTTTAAGTGGACAATTTCTATTAAATACTATATTTGTACAAGTTATTCTCTTACCATATATACACATCACTCATTAAAGCTTTCATATGCACTGTATGCAAAAAAAAAAATTCTAGAATTTTTTGTCAATGTGTTTGTGTGCTGTCAGTGCTGTGAAATCATTGCTATTGGTGATCTGTTGTAAGCTCTATGATTAATCCATTTACTTTTTTCCTTTTGCAGAGAAAGTATCACTCTGCAAAGGAAGCTTATGAACAGCTTTTGCAGATCGAAAACCTTCCTGCACAAGTAAAAGCAACTGTCTTACAGCAGTTAGGTATGTAAAATTAACTTTCATTTTCCTCTGTTTCGTTTTTGCCATCTTTGCCTTCAGCAGTGTTTTTTAAGGCTCCATTTCCAAAGGGAGTCTTAGACACACTGCACATGGTATGTGAGATTTTCACCAAATAGAACATGTAGAGGTAGATAATCCAGTAAATAAGAGAGGAGGAAAATATTTTGATTAAACTTACAAAATTAAAAAGCTCTTGTGTGTTAGATTTTGGGCAGTGAGGGTGGTTTTCCAGAGAAAGGGCAGCAGTTGGAATTCTGTGTTCTCTGTTCTGCCTCTGCTAACATCCCTTGAAAAAACCTAAATACTCTGTGTCAGACTAGAAGAACATGGCAACTGAAAAATTTACCTTTTCTTTCACTATAATTATACTGTGTAATGAAAACCAGCTTCTGTAACTAAAAGGTTTATCATCAGGTGCCATTAAAAAAACATAAAAAGTGAAAAGGAATTTTTTTTAATTGTCGTATTCCGTGTTTATAGAAAGCTGCTTAACAATTTTTAGCCAAGAATTTCTAAAAAGTGAATAGAATAAAATGCTTTTATCCGCTATACAATATAAAAGTATTTCCAGAATATTTTGTTAAAATTGTTCAGCCCAGTACAGAACTCCTTCATTCACCTTCTCCATGTTCTTCATCTGATTTATTATTCTAAATATTAATTTAGCCTGCTTATGCCCATTTTTATTTTTTTTCCCTCTTCACATAGTGGTCATTTAACTCAAATTTGTAACTGGCATTATGATATGGCCACAGAGCTTTCTTTCTCTGTGGTGCAGGTTGTGTATGGATTTAGAGGGGGATAATTTGTGCTCTGTGACAGAATGTCAAAATCAGTGGGCTAATTTTGAGTCATCTCTGTGAAATCACAAGTGAAACTGCTGGAGGAGTTTGCTGCAGTACTCTGACTGTTGCTCTTTTTGCTGTCACAGGGCAGTGTTGCTTACATCTCAGTAAGCCCTTTGAATTTTATTTTTTTTTTATCTTGGTATTATGTCACCTAGCATAAATTGTCAGCAGTTTCATGCAGAAAGGCTGTGCATCTGATCAGTGGAAGACAGGCTTCTCAAAAGAGCTGACCAGCTCTTTTTCATCTCTGTTTGATGTATGTTGCCACAATAGAAGCAAAGGCACATGGTTGTATTCATAAAATCCTGCCACAGGTCTCTGTGCTAGCAGTAAGAGCAGTGACTTTGAGAATTGTCTGCTGTCTGAAAAGTGGATTAACTCTCTTTATTCAATCAGCATAACGTCACCCAGTTTTGTTGTGTGGGTAGCTTCTGTGTGGAGAAAGGGATAGAGTGGTCTTAACTGGACCATTGAAGGAATAATGCCTTTTCCTTTGCTCTGCTCTGTTAGCAGTGGTATTTATCAGAGTCTGGTGTTTATCACAGATTTAGTCTTTAGCAGCTGGTTATAAAAACACCTCCTCAGGAAGCACAGTCTGGGTGGTGCACTGCTGCTTAGAAAATATAATAGAGAATACCTGCCATCTGCCAGAATGCTACATGCAAAACCCAGTCAAAACATATTTGTATTTGTGTATTGAACTCTTTTTTTTTCACTTTGACAGAAATAATCAGTTTGAAAATAACTTTTGTTTATTTTCCTTTGCTAGTTAATGTTTGTTGAGACAGATTGGAATTTAGCAGGTTCAGAGAGAATTACTTGTCTTGTGAGAGAATTACTAAAATTTTTGCTCTGGTTGCTGGTTTCCAAAGCTGTGAGTGTGGAGGAGAGCCCTGTGATTCCCAGATAAACACATACCCAGTTGAGCTGATGAGTGCTGACTAGTTCAGGTAGACATCACAGTAAGATCTTCCTTCCTTCTCTTTGCTGTTTGCTTTCCAGACAACAATTCTTATCATCACTTTGCCCAAAATTACATTAAATTAATGAGACTGAAGATCAAATCTGTCCCAGTATTCTTTCTCCAGTTATATTCAGCTGTTGGATAAGGAGGAGTGTAAGAAACACATCAACAGCTTAGAGTTCCCAAATGCAGTCCCAATTATTTTTGGCTGGGGGCATTCCTAGATGGTGTCTCTGAAATTGGATGAGGCATCTGAGGTGCTGAAATGGGGAAGAATTTAATGTCTCCAGAGACACTCACATTTACTAAAGAAAAAGTGATTGCCACAAGTTCAGTATGAGAATGATTGATAAGCATGAAAAAAAAAAAAAGACTCCTGAGCTAGGCGAGCACATCAGAGGGATTTTTTCCAAATCTGTTCCAAATGAGATTACAAAGACCTGCAAAAGAGCATGGAGCATATGTGATGTGTGGACAAGGTCTGCGGTTTGGTGTATCATATTAAAAATGTCCCAGCAGTGGAAAAGTAGTCAGTTATGCTGGTTGAGAGTTGGAGATAGGTCTTGCAAATGAGAAACTGCACAGCTTAGGGGTTTTCCATCACCTTCTTTATGTATATTCTTCATTTTATGCTTAAGAACAGATCCAGTTTCCTCTGCCTGTGTTATTCTAGTGGAAAACTTTTGTTTGCTCTCCCTTTCTTGGTTTCTGCCTTTTTCAGCTCCCTGTGCAGGAAGATAAAATTGGGAAGCAGCCCTTGTTTCAGCAGAGAAGCCAGATAGGGATTGCTGGTTCTCATTTCTGTCTTCTAGAAATAGACTTGTTCTTTTTTATCAGTGAACCTCAGTAAAGATCTCACAAAGATACAACATGTTATCTTTCAATCCAGCAAGGTTCTGATGAAACAGAAAATAGGCACACAACATTTCTAAAGATAAAGGAAATTGTTTAATGTCTTTTTTTACCATTGTTCATAATTCCTTTACTATTATCTTTATCTCAAGCTTTGTCTGGAACAGCACCTGGTACATAAATCCTTAAAGTACAGTCACTCAGGTGAATTCCAATAACCAACCTCAGAGAAGCCTTTTTTTCTTAAAGCATGAGTATTTCCTGTATGCTGAAGAACTTCAGAGGCTTAGGATTTGAATCAAAATCATAGCTTGTTTATTAATTTAATGACACAAAGTTGTGTTATGTGACAGCAAAAATCACTGGATATTTTTATTCCCCTCTCCCCCCGACTGGTAGATTTTTTTACTTGATCGATTTTCAGTCCAGATAAAATACTTTTTTCAGCACTGTAACCACTTGACTCCTTACCTGACATTTCTTGCAGTCCATGAAATATTTGAACTTGTGCTTGTGACCATAATTTTCAGGTGATATTTCTGAGACCACCTCAGGCAAATGTTCAGTAGCTGTGATTTTGTTTTTGACTGTCTTTGTTAAAGTTTGGAAGTTTGCATTCCATTTGCAGAAGAGTGGTGTCTGTTAACAAATGGAATAAAAAAAATGAGCTGTATCAAACAGGTAGAATACAAATCATAAAGGAAAGTGTAATTACAGAGAGTGAGGTGAACTTACAAATACCCATCAGCTCCTTCTCAGTCTTGTCTGTTTGTCCAGTTAGACTCATCAAAAAGCACAAATTTAGGGTGCTGAATGTTTAGCTCTCAAAAGTTTTAAATGGACAGGCAGTGCCGGTGTGTGCTCAACTCTGTCATTAACCAGAACTTGATACAAAGTTTATGAAATTGGTGTCATAGCGTTCCCCAAGGAGCTGTTTATGGGTGTGACAGTCTTCTGTCACATCTTACATTTTACAAATGTTTTCTGAAAAGCAGTGGCTTGTTAAGACAAATACATGGCTATTGAGCAAACAGCAAGACATTGCTGAGCCCTGTGGTATGCAGTGATTTCAGCAAGCCAGCTGCTGGCCACAAAAGATTTCCTTGTTTGTACTCATTGTATGAACAGCAGTGAGATGGTTTTGTGGCTGCTTGAAGGAATTCCATCTGAGCTTGGAGGCAGATGAGGAGCAGCTGGAGAAAGGTGATGAAGGTGCTTTGTTTGAAGTGGGAACCAAGCCTTGCATCAGTGCTAGAGCAGAAATACATTTTAATAGCATGTAAAATATTATTGGGGAGGATGGGTTGTAGGAGGCCTTTAAAGTGGGGATGAATAATTTGTCTAAGGTAATAAAGGAAGAAAAGGCATTTGAAAGAATATGACGTGTGTGGTTAGATTAATTTGTTATGTAGATGAGAGGTGATGGCATTTGTCAAGGTGAATGGAAAATACGTTGTATTCATGAGGAAGAAATGACAATGCAAGAAAGATTCAAGTGGAGATGCAAAAATTCTTAGTCCAAATGTAGATATGGGACAAACACAAGGATTTTGAAGAAAAAGAGTCAACAACATAATATGTAGATAATACACGTTAGATATATATGTGTGTGTGTGTGTATATATATGTAAGATATGTATATATGTATAAAGATCACAATTGCTATGTGTGACAGGGAGAATGGTGGCATTTTTCACAATGTCAGGGAAGGTATCTGTGTTCAGAAGAGGAAAGACATTAATATTCACTTTTTTAGTAGAAGATTGAGCAGTTCATAATTGTGCTCCTTATCTCTTAGAAAATTATTTAAACCCAAAAATTGCTTTAAAACTATGTGAAAGTAATTTTAACTTTGAGTCTTTTTTGTCCTGTAATTTTAGTATAGAACTTTAAAAGTTTTTAAAACTTTGTAATGTATGTATAAGTGGCTTTATTGCTTGATATTCTTATTTTCAAAGAGACACCAATGCTGCAAAGGCCTGCTGTGCCAGATTATTCAGTGGTCTTGGGGAATTTCACTTCTCCCATTTGTGGATTGTTTTTGTAGGCTGGATGCATCACACCGTGGATCAGCTTGGAGACAAGGCAACCAAGGAAAGCTATGCTATACAGTATCTCCAGAAATCTCTAGAAGCAGATCCAAATTCTGGTCAATCCTGGTATTTCCTTGGAAGGTGAGAAAAGATCTTATAGTCACTGTAACTATATTGGTAAATTTTTTTTTTGAGGATACTCATTATTGTGAGTATCTTACACTGTTTTTCTTCTTAATCCTGTCAGAGGAAAAAGGAAGGGAAAGTATGTATATATCTACTGAAGTCTTAAGTTTTCTGGGAAGTGTATGAAAAGACAAGGTGCTAACATATTTGGGATGAACAAAGATTGGAAGTTGAAATTAAGTATGTTACCCAGTGGCTCTGCTTTTTTGTAGTTATTATTCAGTCTGCACATTTACAGTAATCTGAATATATCCAGCCTGGTTTTACATGTTTCTCTCCCTCTTTTTTGTAAATCCTCTCTGAATGTTGTTACTTTTCTTCATACCATTTTCATAATTCTTTCTCCCTTTATTTTCTCAGAATTTCTCTCCTAATCTCAGTTTTTGCACTGAAATACAAATATTTTCCTAGGCAGACATCCATTTTTAAAGGGCATACACAGCAATGTATGGTTCAGACTGATCCATTCTAGTGTCCATTTAAGTGTTCAATTAATTTTGTAACCTTTGACAGTATTTTTTACTTGAAAAATAACGTTCCCAGATGTAAATCATACAAATTTGATGAGTTTTTCTGATCTGCTTTTTAAGAACATTGAGTACTTCACTTAAGCCAGCAGTAACTATTGAAATACTCAGGTTTTGGAGAAAGCTTTGAGGGCAATTCAGGACCATATGTGAACACATCCGTTCTGTTGAGGAATACATTTTAAAAAATGAGGCAAAAATAAAATTAATATCCTAACCTCAGTGTCTTCCAGCTGACATTCTTGGGGATTCTGGTCACATACAGCTGGAAGCCATTTTTGATTTTGTCATGCTCATATTTCTCCAGCTGTTCCTGTAAGACAGGGATCTGCAGCCAGCACTGAGTGTGTGGGGCAGAGGGGCAGGGCAAGTGTGGGGGGAAAAGGAAAAATGAGCCAGGGATCATCTTGTGCATCTTCCACTGGGCTAAAATCCTGGGTTTTTTTCAGTAGTCTTATTCCAGGTGCCCTGAGCAAGTTGAGTTCTCAGGCACGGTGGAGCTGGAGTTCCTCCACACGTGCAACTGCTGTGCTCTGCTCTCAGTGGTCAGGGTGAAGCCTAGGACCCTACAGATAAGGGGGAGAATTCAGGAAATGGGGTGAAAAATTTAGTGGGAGCATTTGTTTCTTTACAGGGAGGACTAGAACAAAAATGTTTCTCTGCCCCATTTCTCCAGTCTGGCAGAACAGGAGGGTTATGGGGTTGTGCATTCACTCTTTTTCCCCTCCTCATGTGTTCCCTTGTCCTGTTCCTTCCTCTGCTGGTTGTCCAAACCAGATAACAAGTTGGTCAAAGCTATCTTTTATCTTTGTCTCCCACTGGAAAAACTCCATGTGCCAAAGTTTTGTGGGTATCTAGTGTTAGTGCTACCCTAACAATGTGTGTGATACCCAGGCAGAGTGAAACATGTCTGTTGGACATTGGGTTAGATTTGCATTAAAACAGTCTCCTGAAACACTGTATTCAGACTTACTGGATGATTTTAGGCAAAGTAATGCTATGTTTTATTGTATGCATTTCCTAGTGTGCCTCAAAAATTCTTGAAAGAGTGTAGCATGTTTGACAAACCTTTGCCTGTACTGTTCTCCTTGTTTTTTATTGTTTGCTAGAATAAATTTTCTATTGTTATTTATGTGTTTTGAGAGTTGTCAGTTTCTTTTCTAACAGGGAAAATTGTTACAAACAATACAGGACAGAGTTATTGTTGGTTAAACTAGTAAATATATATATAGATGGATGTTTGGATTTTGCTTTATTTGGAGCTTTTAATTTTAGAACTGTAGGTATTGTTCCCTGTGGTATAACTGTAGTTCTCTTTAGTGCCAGAACATCTTTGAATTGATACATGAGGAATTAAAGTAAGACATGTAAAAAATAGAGAATCACACAAACTTTTACAAAATTTGGTGCTCTGTATATGCAGTGCAAGTAACTGGTTTGTTAATGACTTAAATATGATTGAGATGCAAGAAATGCACATAAAAAGCCTCCCAGGCAGTCAGGCACCATCCTGGTTGAGTTGGTCAGTCTCTCTCAATAATTCTGTTTTGTAGAACATTAAGTTTTATAACCATTTGTTTGATGAAATAGGTAACTTAATTGTTTCACTGTAATGCTATCTGTAGATAAATACTGGTTTTATTGACTGATAAGGTATCCCCAGTGAAAGAAATGCAAGTCTCTCAAATGTGGGATGACTCTTTTCCATACAAATGTAGTAATCCAAGGTTTAAGTAGATTTGGAGGCTTAAATAAATAATTAGTAATACACATTGAGATGTTGGAGTTTGCTTGTGCCTGGCATTCAGAAACAGCAAATGTTGAGTGTGTATTTGCATGACTTAACATTTATCAGATCAGTCTTGGTAAGCCATACTCAGTGATTACCTTCTATAAATACTACCAAAGTTCTTTCTTTTCTTCTCCCAGGTGCTATTCAAGTATTGGGAAAGTTCAGGATGCCTTTATATCTTATAGGCAATCTATTGATAAATCAGAAGCAAGTGCAGATACATGGTGTTCAATAGGGTAAGAATGATACAGGGTAATACAATTACATAATTCCATGCTAATATATATAAATAAAGAATATCAGCTTTTTGTGAACTCAGAGGGACTGTAAAGTCTTTTTTATTTATACACCCCATGTCGTCAGACTTGTCTGACTTCAGGTTTAAATAATGAATTAATATTTGCTTTCTCAGTGTTTTAAAATGCTGAAAACGTTACATACAATGTTAAATTTTTATATATTTCTTCTTATAACTGGGGTTTATATAATGCCAAGATTTATTAAAGGGTTGGGGAGGGATGTGTGTATTTGAGTTGCCTGTGTCTTGACTTTGTTATTAATTCTCAACTTCACTAATCTTTCTATTCAGTGTGCTGTACCAACAGCAAAATCAGCCTATGGATGCTTTACAGGCCTATATCTGTGCTGTACAATTGGACCATGGCCATGCTGCAGCCTGGATGGACCTAGGCACACTCTATGAGTCCTGCAACCAGCCTCAGGATGCCATTAAATGCTACTTAAATGCAACTAGGAGCAAAAATTGTAGTAATACCTCTGCACTTGCAGCACGGATAAAGTATTTACAGGTAAAACGAATGTTTTAAGCAGGGGAAATGCTCTTCAAACACACAGCAGAGGGGAGGGGAGAAGTCACACACTTGGAGTTTAACTTGCAGTTGTTTGTGGTGTGTTTAACCTGTTTTCATGTGTACTGTAAGCATATCATAGCCTGTAATATTTTATTTCTTCATTTTTAAGTGGAACTTAATTCCTTATAAACCCTATTTTGCACATTTAATCAAAGCATACTGTTTTACATCATTTTGCTTTTTTATTTGTATTTGTCTACATTTTTAAGTTCTCATAACATATAGTGAGAATACACACCGCACTATCTTTCACTCTTGTTTGCAATTTCAGAAAAAAGGAATTATGAGACCTCTGAATCCAGAGCTCATCTTTGTTCTGATTCTCACAAAGGTTTATATTCTGGTTACCCTCTTTATACCTAGCACCTTTCTAAACCCCAAAATTTTAAATCTGTCCTCTCTTTAAGACATAATTAGCTACAGCATTTAGGAAGATTTCATGGACTTGCTCTTACTAAAGTAGGCTTGTGTTAAATTTGCTTTTTACATAATTTTTCCTAGGCTCAGTTGTGTAACCTTCCACAAGGTAGTCTACAGAATAAAACTAAATTACTTCCTAGTATTGAGGAGGCATGGAGCCTACCAATCCCCGCAGAGCTTACCTCCAGGCAGGGTGCCATGAACACAGCACAGCAGGTGAGAAGTTGGGTTATGTTCTGCAGGTGCCCAGCTTTAAGGGTTCTTTACAATCTGTAGTGGTCAAGCTTATTTTATTGAGCACAGGATTGGCTTTTATTAAAAGAAGCCTTTGATTTATTTGCAGAGGGATATTAGATCAAGGAGCTCCCGATAATGTGGGAGAAATATGGGGGTACCAATTTAGAACCTTTGTGGATTTTCATGATTTTAAAAGATTTCATCTTAAATAGAAATGCTACAGTGGTTTAATAATCCCATGAAAGGTACACATTCCTCCATTGATGACCATATGGAAACTGATTTTTCAGTTATTGAGATCAGCTTCAGAATATCTACTCGGCCCTTTTAATGTATGTGGGCTGTTAAAATTATAAAATTGAAAGGAAAGCATTAAGAATATATAGAACCATATTTTTGTCTTCCTTCTGTGATTCTTAGGCTTGTAAACCTCATCATCCAAATACTGAACCTGTACTAGGCCTCACTCAAACACCAATTTCACAGCAATCCTTGCCACTACACATGATTCCTTCTAGCCAAGTAGATGACCTGACCAGTCCTGCCAAGAGGAAAAGAACATCTAGTCCAACAAAGGTATATATTCTGATGAACTAGAGCCCCCTACCAAAATTATATGGAAAATATGCATTGAAATGATACAGCATGCACCATTTGTGCTGTAAATTTTAATCCTTTGGCATCAAGGTGGGGAATGTTTTCAGAAATTTTTAAAAACATTTTTCAGTGGTGTGTTTAATCAGATTCCAGCTTAGGCAGGAGGTGCATAAGGGCAGTGCACATTGGTGGCACTATACTGCAGTTGTGGTTGTGTCAGTGAAGAAGTAGAGTTGTAGTCTGATGATTGAGAGGGAGACAATCATGTCATCCTGTCTATTGCCTTTGCTTATATTTAGAATTCAAGTGTTTCATCATCATGTAATAGTGTTACAGTAGATAAAGTATTCAGTTTTAAAAGTAGCATACATTTAAGTTAATTGCATAATTTAATTTGCTTGTTTCTCCTTATGGTGTTAGGTATCATTAACTTTTTCCTCAGACTACTCTGATACTATTGGGAATGGTAGAATGAGACTTGGTTATTTTAGTACATTCTTACTATTATATATTTTTATATTACTGTTCTTGAAACAATTACTAGTTCTTTCATAAATAAGATAAAATCTAGATAGTAAAAAATTTTGTTGGCCCTTTGATAGTCACACATTTTAATGTAACATTTTCTCTCAGAATACTTCAGATGTTTGGAGCAGTGGCCATACAGTGTCACATCCTCCTGTACAGCAACAAATTCATTCTTGGTGCTTGACACCACAGAAATTACAGGTATGTATGGGAGATCTTCAGAAGCTCTGTTAAATATTTTGTTTCTTTCCTTCTTCCTTTAAAGAAAATAAACCTGAGACATGTTCTGGTTTCACGTTCTTGAAATTCACTGTAAAATACTTCCCAGGGTATAGTTCAGGTTCTAATATTTGTGGCCTCTCTCTGTGAGATAAGTTCTAGTAAACTAAGTGATGTCTAGCAGAAGCTGAACACTTATATTGTATGAATTGTATAATTTATAAAGTAATTAAATACAGTAACTTTTTTCTTAGGGTGTTTTAAAGACAGATGTGCAAATTGTCACACCTGTGTGCAAAGTGAGTTTTGGGATTTGCTGTAGTGTGGAAGATATTGAAAGAGGTGTGGAAGTATTGTTTTAATATCATCCTTTCCTCTGAGGTTGCTTCTTGTATCAAATTGCATAAACAAATAAGCACATTCTATGAAATAGTTACTCAAATGAAATCTGCTGCTGCTTTTCTGTATTATGTGTCACCTAATACAATTATATGAAATGCTAGATTTTAGTTTGGAAATCTTATTTTAGGTGGTTTTTGTCAGGAAATTTGTTGTCACTTCATTAGGGCATGCAGTGAGTTCAGCAGGAATTCCATATATTGAAAATCAGGCCCTGCTGGAAAATTTTACCCATGCATTGCACATGCTTTGGATGCAAGGAGAAATAGAAGGGAGCACAGTGCAGAGGCAGAAAACATTCTCATTAACTGAGCAATCTTCCCCTCAATTCCAATACAGTTCTTCAGCTGTTTCTCTGTCTGAACAATATTGGCTTTATTATACTGTATAATTTTCCCTCCCTCCTTCTCCTGCCTCCCCACCCCTTTGGTTCTTCCTCAGTCATTCTCTCTCTCTCTCTCTCTCTCATTATTTCATTCTCATTATTTCATTTTGCTTATTTTCTCATTATTTCTCTCTGCTTATTTTATATTTGACTACTTTTTCCCCTTTTCAGTCTCACCTTTTTCCAGATCCAACTTCGTTCTCTTAAGCAGAACCTCATAGGCCTCTCTTGAGTACAGTAGACTGGATGTGCTGGCAATAGCTTGACAAGGTTCCAGCACATATAAAAGGGAAAGCCAAAAATGTATGATGCAAGAGGAAACTGAATAAAAAGCCTTTATTGCATCTTTAAAGTTGGCCTTTCAAAATTGGCAATTCAAGGGCTGGATGGATATGGCATGTTACATATACATGCATAAATGTGTGTGTGTATATATATATTTATATATTATTTATTGCACTCCCCTCCAGAGGGAATTCAGAATGGAAGGTACTGTTAATCCAGGGATTTTGGCATGAACCATCTTCATCTGCTTTTTAAGTCACCCCACTTAGCAGCAGCAGACTTACTGGTAGAATGTTGCTGAGTGTTTTTAAATGAGTAAAGAGATCAAAATGTTTGGTAATAAGATATCTAAACTTATCAGTTGCAAACAAGATCAATATGATAACTTAAGATATTGCTTTTGCTAATTAAATCATACAATTTTCTGTTTTGTTTTGTTTTTTTTTTTTATATTTTCAGGAGAAGTTTTCATGTGTGCCTGTAGGTTTAATTCACTTTGTGATGAACAGTATTAATAAAAGAATAACACAATACAAAAAGGTGTTGAAATGCACATAATTATGATAAGAATTCTATATAATCATACTTGAATGTAGTTTTCTTTTATGGTACTGGCACACTTAATTTTAGTGTGGCAGTAATAATTATACACTCAGATAATTTACAGAGTTTTAGTAAATCGTAATAAGGTTTGTTTGCAAGAGAGTGTATGGAAAGTGTATGTTTCAGTCTGTAACAGAAATCTAGATTATTTTCAGCTTATTAAGTCTTACCTTCATGGATACTTTTTAGTATTTTATGCAAGAAAGTTATTAAAAAGCCCATGGAATTTTAATGACTGTGAACCACACTGCTGTTTTTTTAGCACTTGGAACAGCTGCGTGCAAACCGAAATAATCTAAATCCAGCACAGAAACTTATGCTGGAACAGCTGGAGAGTCAGTTTGTCTTGATGCAGCAACACCAGCAGGTGAGAACAAAAATATTTTTCTTACCTACAACACTTTTGTCAGTAATGAAGACTGTTGTGTTTCTAGAATTCTAAAGAATTTCTGCTGTATATTGCTGCGTTATGGTAATATCTTTTTTTTTGGATGAAGGATAGTTTTGGATTAGTGGTTGAAACATAATGAGTTTAGATGTGTTTTATTATAGGGCAGCTGGTTAATGTAAAAGTTTTCAAGCCACTTTTCAAAGTAATGTGGACATATCTAAAAGCAGTTCTGCTTTAAAACACTTGGCTGTAGTAACAGCTTTTCTCTCATCCTGTCATTGTTCACTCCTCTCTCCCTCTCTGTCCAGAATCAGCAGTAAAACATTCAGACTGAATGGCCAAGAAAAAAATTGTACCGATAGTTTTACTCAACATTTACTCAGCATTTTTATAAGCCTGGCAGTTCTCAAAAGCAACTGTAAAGATCTTAAAATGAGTATAAAATTGGAGCTGACCAGTGCAGTAAAATGCACAAACCTTGTACGACCCTTCCTTTCTCAGTTCCGCAGCCAACCTTGTTGTGCTTTGTTCATGTTTCATTAGATGAGACAAACAGGAGTTGCACAGGTACGATCTACTGGAATTCCTAACGGGCCAACAGCTGATTCATCACTGCCTACAAACTCTGTCTCTGGCCAGCAGCCTCAGGTTGCTCTGACCAGAGTGCCTAACGTCGCTCAGCGTGGAATCCGTCCCGCCTGCCCTGGGCAGCCTCTGGCTAATGGACCCTTTCCAGCAGGCCCCGTTCCCTGCAGCACAGCAAGAACGCTGGGTAGTACAGACACTATTTTGATAGGCAATAATCACATAACAGAAAGTGGAAGTAATGGAAACGTGCCTTACCTGCAGCGAAACGCACTCTCTCTACCTCATAACCGCACAAACCTGACCAGCAGCGCAGAGGAGCCGTGGAAAAACCAACTATCCAACTCCACTCAGGTACAGCTTCAGTTTGCTCCTGGGGTGCACTCAGGAGCCTTCCTGGGCAACTCACTGCTGGAAGGCTCTCATTTGTATAAAAGCACTTTTCCCCTAGAGTTGATGGCATAGATTCAAATAAAACATAGGTTAAAGCTGCACGCTACTTTATATATATATATGTGTGTGTGTGTATATATATATACTTTTTAAATTTATATATATACAAAGTAAAAAAGTATACATTTACTTTTTATACTTTATATATATACATATGTATAAATATATATGTATATATATGCATATATATTATACATATATATTATACATATATATATATCTACTTTATATATACTAAATGTTTGTGTTAAGTGAACTCCTTTCAGGATAAAGGAAATTATCAAAAAATATTTATTTATATATATGTATTTATATATATGTATATAAATGATTTTTTTATATATATCCTTCAGGATAAAGGAAATGATCATAAATAATTTTTATATGTATACATATATATATATACTTTATATGTGCTAAGTCTTTGTGTTAAGCGAACTCCTTTCAGGATAAAGGAAATGATCATAAATCAAAGAGTGCAGTTCCATAGTAAAAAGGAATAATTGTACATCTTTTTGTTGCTTCTTTAATGTGAAATGTTGTGATTTTGTTTTTTGTGCAGGAGGAATGTGCATATTTCATGGGAAGCTCAATGTTGTAGTTATTTTTGACATTTTGTTGTCAACCATGATGTAATCATTACCATATTTTGTTTCCATGTAATCTTTAAAAAGTAATATGTAGCACTCAGCACCACAGGGTTACTTACACAAAAATATTATAATGTCAGTAAGAACCAATAGAGATTTAAGTGTGTTAGTGAGAGTGTTTTCTGTATATGTGTTAGAATTTGAAGATGGAGCATTTTTTCTTAATTTCAGTCTGAATGTGTTTCTTCCAAGACAAACCTTGTGGATGTAATGAAGAATTCTGTAGGAAAATACCATAGTGGTTTAATTCATGTTTACCAGATGGGTTATACAGTTGATTCAATGTTGTCTTCTTCCTCAAAACTGACTGCATTTCTTGTTTCATTAGTATTGCATGTTACTTTAATGCTGAAGAATTGACAGTGGGCTTACGTTCATAGATACTTAACTGCACATACACTGCTACAAAGGCTGAGAGGACACTGGAGCACTTTGTGTAAAACATGATTATTCCAAACTAAAACTTGTGTTATGATTTTCAAAAGTTTCCTCTAAATAAGCAGTACTGTTTTTAAACATGGATATGTGGAGCCTGTGCACCTTACTGCCCTTTGCTTAAATTAGAATTCACATTTGTATTTTTTCTGT
>JAHXMQ010012338.1:27401003-27448503 GCA_020466415.1 Ammodramus savannarum pratensis | reverse complement strand
GATTGCAAGGTAGTTGTGCAAATTGCACAGTGTTTTCTCAGGTGTTTTCATGGCTGGAAATGCAGAATGGCACAGAATGTGGAAGGCTGGGTTGTAGAAGTTCAGATAAAACTTCTTAGCAATGACTTGTGGCAAAGATATTTCACTGCAGGCTACAGTGGTGTTAGAAATGCAGCAAATTCAACCCCCCTGCAATAGCCAGTGGCTGTGGCAGAGGAGGATGGTTGAACCCTGAGCAATAATAACTTAAATTGATGCAGCTAAATCTGGCAGTGTTCATCTCTGGTGCCTGTGCTAGCAGGGAGCCTGTCAGGCAGTCATTAGCTTTGCAAATTCACATTTAGTGCTTGCTGCTCACAGCCTTCTCTGTGTAAAATACCTCCAAGTCCTCAGGTTTTCTTGGGAATCTTTGGAGAGATTTGCCTGCTTTCTTAAAAAATAAATAAATTGTTTGAAATCCAAAAAAGATGAGAAATTGAAATGACCATTTAGAGCGCTGTAATTTCTGTAGATCTCTTTTACAGTTGTCACTGTGTTTGAAAATGTTACCTAAGATGCCTTTAAAGTTCACAGAAGTCCCTTTAATCATTAGCATATGGTTATTGAATGTTTTGGGCTGTACTCTGCTGTTTTCAATCCTGAACTCTGTTTGCAGTTCTTTTAGTTGAAATGTTGTCTGTGTTTTTCTCTGTTAGAATTCTTGTTGGAATTTTTATCACCTCAATATATTTTACTCCAAAACACTTTATTTAGGATGTATGTTTGCTATATTTTATATAGCAAATATGGTGGTTTTGAGCATTACTCTTTCGATATTAAAGAAATAGTATAAAAGCATGTTTCTATCATTCTGCAAAAAAACCTGCATCTGTTACTGTGACTGAGAGCTTGTAGTTCCTAATGTTGTGGGATTTGATGACTAATACTGATCCATGATATAGCAGTCTGTCACTATCTGTTACCGAGATAAATTTCATAAAAGAGAGGGAAAAAACCTTTAGGGAGCCTATTTTGTCATCTTTCAAATATTAAGTCTTACTGTAATGTTCATTTCCAAGTGACATTGCTACACATACTACATTCATAAAAATTAACAGCTTAACAGCTTTTTTTTTTAATTGGGACCATTTATGTGTTCTTTCTAGTAGAAGTATGAAAAATAGCTTCAGTGTGTGGTGTTAGGATGAGTGCATTGCAGATAGGCAGAATATAAATTGTTAGAGACTTTATGTTTTGTTTTTTTTTTTTTAAAGTTTACCTGATCTGCCTCCAAAATTGGAATGTAGCTTTCTTGAGAGAGTTATGGGAAGTGTTTCACTTTAGAGAAATGTTGCATTTGGATGTGTTTGGTGTGCTGTTGTCTGAGAGATCTGCAGTTAGTGTTTGTAGCAAAATATTTGTCATTTTAGCTGCAAAGTCTGTAAACCATCAAGTCCTTATGTTTGTGCTCTTTGATGGAGGTGTAGTATTCCTAATGATATTTAATTTCCAAGATAAAGGAAGGCTCATAAAGGTCTTTCACTTGGCTTCTTACAGTCAGTACAGGCTCATGTAATCATAATTTTTCAAGGGAGGGAAGCTGATACTTTGTCCCATGCAGTTTGCAGACAGCTCAAAAGGTGTTAGGTGTTGTTAATGTGCTTTTTCCCTTTCTTTCATACGGACTAGAGATTGAGAGCTCCCTCTTCAGCCTGTCTGCACCTTCATTCAGCAAGGCAGAGGGCTTAGAAGCAGGATGATAGGGAAAAGTGGAGGAGAGACTTGGATTTTTTAGCAGCTCTGAGAACAATTACTGCATCAGTCTGAACTACATTTACAGGTTTTGAAACAGGATTTCTTCTAGGCAAACAAAGCTTTCTGGAAATTCTGCATATGTCTGCTAATAATAACAGACTCTCAGAAATACAGTAACTCACCTGTGCTAGAGCTGGTTATCTGTTATTTCATACTAATAAAAATTATAACTCTGTATATAAACCCTGTATAATATATTAATAGTGGGGGTTTTTTCCCTGCCATTGTAATATGTCTGACTGTTTGTATTCATAAAGTTGAAGACAGAGATTTCCCAGTCTTTTACTGAGTAGCTGATTAGCCCTTGCTTTGTTTTAAGATGTACAGGCATACACATGACAGCTCTGGAGCAGAATTTTAGGCAGAACATCATTGTTACAGCTGTTGTGTGCATGACTGACATAAAGAAAAATGTCTGGGAGGGAGAACTTTAAAAGATAATCTGCTCAAAGGCCTGCTGAATAGCAAAAATAATATATATATATATGTAGTAAAATGGAAGATATTTATATGCTAATGTATCAGATACTGTGAGCTTCAATACTGCATGTTGACCTTTATTTTAACACACTGTGTGGGAATGCAATAACAAAAAATCGAAAGTACTTCCTGTAGGACTGATTATTAGTATTTGGGTGCTGTCTCTGCAAGTGGTATCTTGAGATTCAAATATGAATTTGTGACCAAAAGTGTTGATTTTTAGAACTACTGTAAAAATTGCAGAAAAGCTACCCACAGTTGAAAACATGAAAATACTTTTTTTCTTAAAAAGCAACAACAAACCCTAAAACACAACAGATAAAAAGACCAGACACGACTCCAGACACCTGTGATGAACAAGCTTAATGCACAGAGGGAGGGGAGTTGTTCTGTAGAATTAGTATTTCTATATTGGAGCTACACTGTATTGAGCCTTAAATGTATTCCTGTGTGTCAGTTGTTGCATACATACCCTCATTTTATTTGATATGTTCAGAAAGACATTCTAGCTTTATCTCTAATATGGATAATTATATTCTGTTATCTTCTGGCACATTCTTCTTGCTATCTGACAGTAGTCACTGGAATCTGTTGTCTTGATGGTATTCTCCAGGCAAAACCAGACATTTTTACAGGTAGGAACAGGTGGATGTAACTTGGATCTTTTTTATAGCTGGAGCACTAGATTATTCATTTTTATTCTCTTCCTGATTGTTCTGCATTTGGCTCTGTTTACTATATGCTTACTTCATAACCAGGCTGTTTATATTCTTTGTAAGTTGCATTGTAGTCCTCAGATGTTTAGTTGTTAATTTTTTTTTTCTTCAGACGCTTTCATGTTTAAAAAGGCTTGTCTAAAAGAGCCATTTTTTTGCATCCTTAGCCCCTACATGTTTATTTGTGTTTAGAGCTCAAAAGACCTGGAATTAGTAGCAGTTTGGGATTAAGTAAAGCACAAGAGTTGATTCACAAGGTAACTACAATTGACCCAGTGCAGGAGAGTGAACTGCAGGATAATGAAGTTCCTCATCTCACAGGAGGGATTTTATGGTAATGGTCACCACCAAAAAGTGACCTGTTAAAGTTCCAAGGGTTTTGTGTGTTGCTTAAGAACAAAGGAGCATCAGAAATATGGAAATTTGCTGTTTTTAAAAGTGAAAGCAGTTTAGAACAGGCATTCAGAAGTCTTGCATCACAATAAAATAAAATCAGAATTAGTTAGACAGAAATAAATGCTGGGAGACTGTCGTTTTGCCTTACATAAACAAGTGTTGTCTTAATAAAAGCTGCTCAAGTGAAGCCATTAGGTGAAAGGAGATGCTTTGTACCGTAAAATGCAAAACACAGGCCAAAGAGAAAACTCAGTTTGATTCTTCTTTTATTACGTGTGAATGGGTTGTCTGCTCTGTAGAAACAGACTTGGTAAATGCTTTGTTTTGCCAAAGACTAAAGTGAGCACTTAAGTAGGGCAAGATAATTGTGGAGGCAGAAAAGTTTCTTTATATCCATCTTCCTTGGTGCGAATGTTGAGGAAATATTTAACAGAGCTCCATTCTGTTCCTGGGGTGAAATGAGGTTGTTGAGGAGGCTGAGAAGGGGTCAGACATAGGGTGCTGGCACAGCAATTAATACTTGTACAAGGAGCTTCCCTTGAAGGCCAGACAATGTCACTGAAAAGCCACAAGGAGTTGAGAAATGCAGGAGCTGAGCTATTGACTCAGATATGCAAATCTCATTAAGATGCTGTTCTGGAGAACAGTGGGGTGGCAAATGTGCTCATCTTGTTAAACTGCTGCAGGAGTGTCGGGATGAAAAGGGATTGAGGAGGTGATTCAGGGAAGTGGGATTTGGTTAGTCTTCCCTACCAATAAAACTGGTTGCAGCAGTAAATTTTAAGGTGGTTATAAACCAAGTAAATTATGTTTGGTAAACTGTTTACATAGTGGAGTAAAATTCTTTAGGCCTCTGAGCAAATTAACAGATAAAAGAGTGCACTATTAGATTAATTATCCTTACTAAGATCCCTAAAGAAAATCTCCTGTTAAGGTCATTTAGAAAAAATAACCAGCAACAACAAAACAACAAAAAAACCAACACAACCCCAAGTAATTTCTGAGCATAAGTGAAAACGGTGTAATTAAAAAAAGAAAATATGCTAAGAATAACTGCTCTGAGTTTCTTACAAGAAAAGCCCATTGTTAATAGGGGAAAAAAAAAGAGTGTGCTTCTTGGTCTGGTTGTGTATCATGTTTCCTTAAAAAGACTGTTATCAAAAGCTCTTTTCTGTGCTCTTAGAAATGTAAGTATCTTTTCCCTGTGAGCAATCTTTCTGAAAGGAGAATTAATGAAACATTATCACAAGACTTGAGATTCAACACTCGAGGTGTTTATTTCTACTGAAGTGAAACCAGCTGATTTCTCACTCAGTGTTTCAACTGGTGCATCTCATTACCATCCCAGAGCAGGGATAGAAACCCAGGATCCATCTCAGTTAAAGTCTCCCAGTTGTCCTTTCTAAAACTGATCTGAGGTCAGGTCCTTAGTTTAAGCAGTGTAGAGAAGTTCCTGAGTTGATTTGTATTGTTTCTCGTGAAAGAAGTAAGAACTATCTTGGTTATTATTATTTTTCTTCATTGTTTATTAAAGTGTGTTCACAACCTTGAAAGAACAGGCAAAGGTCCAAAGAAAACTCCAGAGGTCCTCAGGCAGTTCTGAAGAGCCCAGCTGGGCAACTTTGTGTCAGCTGGAAGATGTCCTTGTCATTTTTATGGTGATCCATGGAAAGACTCATTTGACAACTCTGAAGCATTTCTGAGCTTGAAAGCTTTGCCAGTTTGGCATGATTGGGGAAGGCGAATGAGAGGTGTAGGTTTGACTGTAATGTGTCTCAAAAGGGGCTAATAAGGCCTTTTTATAGTTCTTTTTGCTTGGTGTTCAAAGAGGGAAAGTGTAGAGCAATCCATTGAGAAAAGTGACAGGAGACCAGGAGAGATGAGCTGCCTCTCAAGGGGCCTTGGAAAATTATAAAAGTACAGGACAGGGAGCAAACAGAGGAATTTTTGCATGGAAAGAATGATAAGACATTGGAATGGGCTGCCCAGGGAGGCGGTGGAGTCACCCTCCCTGGAGGTGTTCAGGGAACAGCTGAAGGTGACACTCGGTGCCATGGTCCAGTTGACAAAGTGGTGTTTGGTCTCAGGTTGGACTCCATCATCCCAGAGGTCTTTTCCAACCTTAATGATTCTGTGAAGGTGGTCTGGGCTGAACAGTCTGGAAAAGGGGCTGATAAATGGCCAGCATTTATGTAAGGGCAGTAAATCCATTTCCTGAGGAGGAGTGGGCAGTGCAGATGCACAGGTGGGCAAACTTCTCCTTGCTCCAAGGGCTCTCTCTGTTGGGGAAGAAGAAATTTGTTCTGTCCTTACTGAAGATGCTGCTCCCTGAGCCTGGTCTGGGAAGTCAGTGAATCATTAGTTTGGGAGCTCCATTATCCACAGGAAAAGAGCCTAAATCTATTTGAGGGGAAGCACTTTGTGGAGGTAGGACCTGGATTAAATTAGTGTTTTGTTTTTAAAAACAGCAAAAGCAATTCTCGTTTTATTGGGAATTTTATTTAGAAACAAAAGACTTTTTTGGCTTCAAGACAGAATTGCTCAGTTCCTCGAAAAGTACATTTCATTGGCCAGTGGTTTTCACCATAGCAAAAGTTTTAAGAATAAAATTTTAAACACTGTGATTTCACAAGCTAAACACTGCTTAGAATATTCTGTTTTGTTCAAAAGGCAAAGACAGAACTCTGCAAGTGGGAAGCAGAATTATATGGGAGTAAAAAAAAAAAAAAAACATGGGAAAATTTGCAGTTCAGAGGGAAAGGCAAGCATGTGAAAAAGTTTAGTGCCACTTGTTATAATGCTTTTCTTACGTAAGTCAGTGATGTGATTCTGTTTGTCTTACAGCCTCAGAGCAAGGTGATTAGCAAATGAAATAGAGGAAAGATGTAAAAGTCATTAAGAAAAGAAAAAAAGGAACATTACTTCTTACATAACATGTAATTAACCTATGAAATTCACTGCCAACCTGTACTATTGAGGTCAAAATCAGAACAGAATTGAAAAATAATTAGAAATACATTTGCATAATGAGAAAATCCACGGTTCTATTGTAGGATTTTCTGTGTTTTATGAAAGATCTCTGGGAGTATTGCCAGCTAGTACCTGGTTGTGAAAGGCTGGGGTAGGGAACTGCATGATAAATAGGTTGTGTAATTATCTGGCATTACTTGCATTTAAGCATAATGTAAGCTTGACTTGACTTCTTTATATTCCCTTTGAGAGCTCCTCTCTCTCCCCTGGCTACAGAAGGAGCTTGGGGAGGGGATCTCAGGGAGCCAAGCTGGGAGTTGAGTGTAACCTCCTCCTTCCCAGGCTGCTGGGCACTGACAGCTGGTTTTCTGTGGTTTTCTAATAACTCCCAGTAAGAAAGGAACTGATTTTATCTGCTAATTGTGGAGGGTGGGAGGTTCTGGTTTGAGGCAGGAGGGCACCAAGTGGGTGCTGTGCAGCCCAGTGCTTCAGCTGACTCCTTCTGCAGGCACCTTTCAAAAATAAAATGTCTTGTTCCTTCCTCTTTGTGGATTAATTAATTCTGATAGAATTGAGATAGAGTATCAAATAAATCCACAGTTCCACGTGTTCATTTTAAATGTGATTTTTTATTGGTGGAAGAGAGGGTATTAATTTTGTTCTTCTGAATAACTGTAATCTCTTGAGCAGTAAAACCTTGTTAATTCTCATATAGCTAATCCTCAAATAATAATTCACTTAGACTGACTTCACAACAAAAATAACTGCTTAAGCACAAATGCTTGTAGCTTACTCTGTTTTGACCTGTAAATTGTACCTAAAATCCAAATGTAGAGATAACTGGAAGTTGTTTAGGAACTTTTCATTATCATCAAAAAGTCATAATCTCCCAAGCAGAAACAAAAAGGGCAAATATTTTAAAAACTATTGAACCTAAGAGTTCTAGAAAACACAGAAATTATGTTTGGAAAAGGAAAACTTTTAGACAAAACCAAAAAAAGACTAAAAAAAATAATGTCTGCACAGAGGTATCAGGATGTTCAATAAGGCAAGAGTGTTCAGTAAATATTTTTGTTCTGTGCTTGGGAAAAAGGCAGATAAAATGTTCACATCATGGAATGTAGTCTCTTCTCAAGGAGAAGGTTAAACAGCAGTTGTACTTAAATTTGGCATTTTTAAGTCAGAGGCCCAGATAACGTGCATCCATGAACTCTGAAAGAGTGAGCCAGAGAACTGTTTATAATTCATATAGGTTTTTTTTAATAGTTCTTGGAAAACAGGAAAGGTTCCAGAGGACTTGAAGAGCACACTTCCTGAGAAATAGACATAATTCTCTCAGTCTGACATAAGAGTCGAGTGAAATAGTAAAAATATTGAGGTGATTAATAAATGCAAAGAATGATAACTATTGATAATGACTCTTGGCTCTGGGAAAATAAGTTTTGTCCTGTTAATGTTAATATTTTTGAGGTAGAATTGTTATTTTTAAATGGAATAAAACTTTTATTGGTAGCTTTAAATCTCCATGATACTTTTTGGGGTTTTTTGGGCATGTGGGATGATGCAGAATCAATCCTGTACCTAAAACATGTCTGGCAATTGCCTGATAAATGTTTTGTGGGTGTTGAAACTGTGTCACACTTGGGCTTCTGGTCAGCTTGTGTTTAGGTACAGCCAGAGGGAAAGATTTTACCTAAGACTGAAGACTGTAAGCTGTCTCTTAAAAGCTGTGGAAATGTATCCTAGAAAACAGTAAAATATAATTAAAAGGAGTGTTCTAATGAATGTGATGATTTCTTACTCAAAAGGTCCCATGACTACATGAAATATTCCCAAGCAAACCAGTGACAGGACAAGAGGACATGGTCTTAAGCTGTGCCAGGGGAGGTTTAGTTTGGACATCTGGAGGAATTTCTTCACAGAAAGGGTGATTAGACATTGGAATGGGCTGCCCAGGGAGATGGTGGAGTCACCATTCATGGAGGTTGATGTTTCTCCAAGGCTGGATGTGGCACTCAGGGCCATGGGCCAGGTGACACAGTGATTGATGTTTGGTCATGGATTGGACTCAGTGACCCCAGAGATCTTTTCCATCTCAGTTGATTCAGTGATTTGTGTGAAGTTAAGGCACGAGTTCCATCCCTAGTGGTTGATGTTCTCCTAAGAACAACCCAAGCTGGGCAGTTTGGGTTTGCTCCTCAGGGTGAAGCATTTCCATGGGTTGGTGCTTTCACCCCTGGAGCCATTTGCAGTGGTCTGAGTGCTGCAGCTGTGGCTCAGGGCAGGCTGCATGTCCCTGTGCACCCCTGGCTGTGTCCCTCTGAGCCTGACAGCTGCTCCTGCCTTCTCTTCCCACTCTGGCAATGAAGGGTGTTGGCCATGCACCGTCCACAACAAGTCACTTCCCTCTGGAAGTGAATTTTAATGAATGAAGTTTGTCCTTCTCTTCATTCCTTCATCACAGATGACCGGCTATTCAGTTTCTTTTGGGGGCATAAATCAGGTTTGTTTTGTCTTGAGCAGTGCATTTGTTGCCCCTTTCAACCACTATGAAATCCTCTCACAAAAACTGCATTCTTGAAACTGGGATTTGTGGGATTTTCAGCACAGGTGCTGTGGTCAAAAAGGGTCTTTCACTTTCCTTGCAATGGCTGTAGTTCTGTATTTCCAGAAGTGGAAATGCTGGCAGTGGATACTCACACCATGGTAGCAAATATTTTTAGTATTTCTATAGTGTTTTTTATAATTTCTATTGCTCAGTTTGGCACACTAACAATTACAAGAATTGTTCTTTAATAGCTCTCTTGCCTTGTTATTAATAGTAAGATATTCTGATTCATAGTTTAAAAAAAAAAGATGATAGGAAAAAAATTATGATAGAGTGAAGCTGGTCTGTTAAAGACAATTTTAAATATTCTGCCCATCTGTTTCCTGTGCCACTTAAATTATGAATGTTTTGCTATCTCAGCTTTGCTATTCTTTGTCCATTTTCCTCTTAAAATCTCCACATAGAATTTTAGTAGCTTAATGGGAAATTACAGCGGGCAATTGGTAATACTGGCTTCAAGTGCTGGGTTTATGAGATGTCTTTGTTTATCTGATCTTTCCCTTCATGCTGTTTCTTTCACTTTCTCCTCTGCCTTTTCAGACCTGTAATTCCTCTAAGTGTACAGAAGTTTCTTCTCTCTGCATTGTCACCTTCCCTGAAACTCCCAGGTGCTCTTTAAGGAGCTTTCACTGTGATCACCTTGCTGTGACTGCAGCAGCTCGAGTCCTGTTAGTTCTGAGCAATGTCCCTTTTGCTTCAAGTTCACTTTTCCTCGAGTTAGAAGTTTCCTGAGAACTGTTTATGATGCAAACTGAATTTTGTCAGAGTTCTCTCCTGGTTTTAATACTGTGCATTTGTTTTTGTTGGGTTTATTTCACTGTTTGGTAATGCAGAGGTTATAGTAATGTCTGATACCTGCTGTTTCGATTCTAGTTTCACTTTGCATGGATAGTCTGGATATGAGGTTCATGCAGCTGTGGTCAATAAATTTCTGAAGGGTGATGATTTTATTTTGCCATGTGATTTTGGGGGGGGGGGTTTGGTTGCTTTAGTTGGCCTTTTTTTTGTATTTGTGGGGACAGTGAAGCCTTTGCAATATTCTACCCCAGACATTAAACACTGCCCAGTGATTTTTCTGCCAAGTTGGATGGTGACTAATCAAAGCTTCTGCATCACTCTTTCACTTTCTTGGAAGTGAAATTCTGGCACTGGACTCACCTAGCACAAGGAATGAGCTGTGTGATAGCTGTGCTTTGTGGTGTGGGAGATGTTTCCCCATTGTATTTAAATTGTGTATTATGTCAGTCTGTCTGATCTGATCTCAAGCCCCACGTCCATCCTGTGCGTTCTGCTGGCCTGATTTGAAGCAGTGATCTCCTGACTCAGTACCTGGCTGTACATTGTTGCTCAGTTGCAGAAAATTTTTGTCACTGGGAGTTTCATCTGATAAAAATTTGTGTTTTCTGCTGTTATTTTAAAAACCCCAAAACTTTAGTAACCAGTGAATTTTATGAATATATATGACTAAATTATACATTAGAAACATCCTGTTTTGTGGGATGTAACAACAGTGAATCAAAGGAGGTTGGAAGAAGGATTTGAATAGTGTTTAGTGGGAAGAATTTTGAAGTAGTTGAGTAATTTTTAACAAGAATATAAAAGATGGTTTTGTCAGTACATTTCCAGTGATGGTGACTGGGTATTGACTCCAGGCTAAGCTCAGGATGGAGACTTTTCAGGTCATCCATTATAGGAAAAGTATCACTTCCAGTGGATGTGCTCACCTGGAAATCTCCAGGGAGAGGCTGCAAATGCAGGCAGAGAGGTTCTCCCTGGAGTCACACACAGGGACAGTGACAGCAGCTCACTGGGATAGGGCCTCTCCCAAAAAATGGATTATACAGCAGTGGCTCCTTCTGCTTCAAAATGTGCAAGGCAGGGAGGGTAGGTGTGGCTCAGTTCAGTGTCTGCAGTGTAGCTGTAGTTGGGTTTTGTGACTCAGCAGTTTTTTGGTTGAGACATTGTCATTTTCTGACTTCTGCTCTGCTACCTCAGCTCCTGTGGAATGATGATCCATCTGCTAAGATTCTTCATTTGCAGTTGAAATGTTAAATTTTCCTGTTAAATTTTATCAAAATGTGTCATGCTTGCTCTTATTGAAAATGGCTGTATTTTTAACTAATAGTGGTGATGTTGCAAATTCAGCAGGCAAAGTGGGAATAAGTTTGAATAATATCAAATTATACATGGAAAATTCTTGATTAAAACACAAGCTTTATTTGCATCTTAAATTACAGTTTCTCCTTATACAACATTATTTTGCATAAGAGATTACACTGATACACATTTATTTTATTTGTCAAGTATTGACAGAGACAGCTCTTGTTTCCTTTTAGGAATCTGGGTAAAAATGGCTTATCTAACAGTAGTATTCTCTTGGATAAATGCCCACCTCCACGACCACCGCCTCCACCGTACCCTCCCTTGCCAAAGGACAAGCTGAATCCACCTACACCTAGTATTTATGTAAGTAGATCTAGTGGCAGAAGTACATTGCTGCCTGTCTTTTGTAATTGTTTGGATATCTGAATTACATAATGTAATTATTTTAAAGATGCACTGTTCATCACTGAGTTCTAATTACGGTGCTCTCCAGACTGGTATATAGGCAGGAGAAATGCCAGCCTTTAAGAAAATTTTGGGACATAGTTTGACTCTTAAAGTACCTGTAAATTAGGAATTTCAGTAGACAAAAGGAAAAATACTTCAGTTTTTTTACTTTTAATACTCAAAATGTTGGCAGAATAAGCAAAACAATTCATTATATTCAATGCACAGTATTTCAGAAATGTATATACAGTTTTTTGCAAGTGACAGCTTATAAATGAGCAAGTAATTAAACTAAACTCCCATAACAATCTGCTTCAAAACATAGTGAAGAAAAATGAATAGAAGTCGACTTAATGTTAGGAACAAAATGTCAGCAGGAAAAGGCAGGATTTGGTTGAGTAGTATTTTCTTATGCAAGCATTACAACTTTTGTTCTGAAAATAAAGGTTCATAATAGCTTTATTGAGCTAACTTCCTTAGTAATAGAAGAATAATTACAGGATATCCACTTCCTTAATAGCAGAAAAATAAATTACACTGTGTCCATACAGGCAGTGTGAAAAGCTGAAATTGGCTTTGGTCACCTCAGTTTGGGGACCAGAAGAAGCTGGCACTTGGGTCTGAGTGTGCTGAGAACTGGGTTAGGATGCAATGGTGCTTCCAGATGTTTTCCAGGTGTTGCACCCAAACTCATCTGCCTTAATAAAAGTCCATCCCAGCTTTGTTGAGTCCTCACACAGCTGGAAAGTCACCACACTGCCACAGACTGTGCAGTTGTGCCACTCATTGGGAGCTCCCTGTTGTGTTTTGTTTATTGCTAGAAATGCCTTCAGCATTCTCAAGGATTCATAGCAATTAAAAAAAAATCAGGAGGGAGGCTATGGCATAAAATTGAGGTTATAGGTGCAGAGAAGCATAAGAAAATCAAATCAGCCTTTTTGGTTAACATGAGATATACCATGAGAGCAGTCTTTTAATTATACTGTTTCTTGTATACATTAGCTGTAAAATTAGCACTTTTTTATTTCTGAAAAGAAACTGTATTACTCTTCAGAGAATTCTGTAGATTTAGGGAATGTATAAGGCTACTGTCAGATAAAGAAATTAAGTTCAGGAAACCTGAATTGCAAAGCTGAAGCAACCTGGGAATAATTCTTGCCAAGAAACAAATTACAGTAACAAATTAATTTCAGGAGTGAACCCAGCATTTACCATAGCAAGAATTGTATGGTGTAGCTGTTCATTCCCCACAGTGCAGGGAAATGCAGAAAATTCCTGTTTTCTTTCTGTTATTTCTCTTTTGCTGTATCATTCTTTCTTGTTTTAAAAATAAGGAATCTAGATTGATCTGACATCTAATATTCCATTATAATTTTGCAGTTGGAAAATAAACGAGATGCTTTCTTTCCACCTTTACATCAATTTTGTACAAATCCAAACAACCCTGTTACTGTAATACGTGGCCTTGCTGGAGCGCTTAAATTAGGTAAATTTACCTTTTTTTTTTTGTAATTTGGGGAGGAATTAATGTTTTTTAAAGAGTAGTCTCTCAGTTCTTAGAAGTGGATATTTTATTTCTATAATACTATTTTACCTGTATATTCCAAGTAGTTAGGGGAATTTGTCATTTCTCAGTTTGCTGTTGTTTCTAATTTCAGTCTTGTCAAAAAAAACTCACCACAAATACAGCAGATTTTGTTGAGCCCAGTGGGGAACTGAGCTGTGGATGTGGAAGTTTTCAGCCAGACATTTTCCTATAAGAAACTGGATACATGTTTTTGTGTTTAGATCTAATGTTCTATAATTTGACTGTGTGCAATATTTTGAAGTCTCTAGGTAGATAAACTACCACTGCTGGTTGGGAACGTGTTTTATGATGGAAGTACATTCATTAAGCTCTGCTCTGAAAAATACTTCCTTTTGGTAATAGGTTTGAACATTGTTTGCAGATTTGTTTAGCCAAGGCATGTAAAATGTTTCTTGTAAAATAGTCCATAGCTGCCAAGTTTTTTCTAATTTTCTACTGGATATGTGGAGGAAAGTTTTTTGGATGTTAATAATTAACGTTCAGGTGTGTAGTGTTGCGAAGACTGAAAAGATAAAAGTGATTTTAGACTAAACCTTTCGATAACTTCAGGCATTTTCCTGAAATTGTTTTATTTTATTTAACCTTCATTTATTAATTTCATTGCTGTTAATTAGATCTAGGACTCTTCTCTACTAAGACATTGGTAGAAGCCAATAATGAACACATAGTAGAAGTGAGGACACAGCTACTGCAGCCAGCAGATGAAAACTGGGACCCTACTGGAACAAAGAAAATCTGGCGTTGTGAAAGCAGTAGATCTCATACAACAATTGCTAAATATGCACAGTACCAGGCCTCCTCATTCCAGGAGTCTTTAAGGGTAAGTTAATTGCTATATTCAGGTTATTCACAAACTCCATACTGACTCTGGAGCCAATTAATAATGGCTGTTGGAAAAAGCAGAAACTGCTAAGGAAGAAGAGACATTTCCATTAGCATGAAGAGCACAGGTAAAGTCTCAAAATCTGTTTTGAATAGAGGAACAAATAGTATATTGTTCTTCCCAAATGCTTAGTGTAAACTTAAGTTTAATAATATAAAACTCGTGGTTATTACATACTTTAAAAGTTTGTTAGTTTAAGCTTTTATGTTATAATGTCAAAATTCACATTAAAATATTTAGAACTCGAGGCTTTTTTACAATTTGGATTGCTTCTAATTTCACATGTTTTGAAATCAGATTTCTTTGTTCTTCCCACTCTTCTGAATTAATTTGGATGTGGCTTATTAGAAGTTTACACTAATACTAGTCTTTTGTTGGGTTCCAAACATAACAGTTCATATTTAGTTTAGAGGTTTTTAGGTTTATGTGACAGAGTGAAGTATTAGAAATAATATTTCCCCTTCCTGCCTTGGCAGAGGGGTCGGACCCCATGATCTCCAGAGATCCTTTCCAACCCTAACTATTCTCTTACTCTGGGATTCTGTGAAATGTGATTTTATTGGTATTTTTAACATTTTATACTGGAGTTATGAGAATATTCTTGAAATTGGCTATGAGCACTCTTTGGACGCTTATGTTACCTGGTGTTGTAAAAAGATTGGGCTAAGGTAGAACTAAGACAAGAAGATAATTTTGATTAGTTCTTTGTTAGAAAATAGGGAAAAGCTCAGTGTGGGGAATTCACTATTGCAGTTTTCACTGCCTTTACACAGAAACAGGAATGATTTCAGTAGGAAGGGAAAGAGGAATTCTTAATTTAAATTTTGTGCATTAGAGGAAAGGATTAGAAACAAAGAAATTAATCGCTAGTTGAAGGGAACAGAAGGGAATCTAGTCATAAGGCTTTGAGCTGGTACAGGATGAGGAAAAGAAACAGGAATACCATGGGAAGTGGGGGGCACAGAAATCTTCTAGAACCTGGGACTTTCCTTCCTCTGCCATGGTAATAAATTTCAGGAGGATATTGGCTGAAGGTTTCTGTGCCCCGTGAGCAGTGGCACCAATGTTGTATTCCTTAATGCCATTCCAGAGGGGCTAGAGAACATTACATCACTGGAATATAATATCTACCTATATCTGTTTATCTATATATCTTTTTTTTTAATTATATATAATTTAGCACACACCACTGAAAGCCTCAGCTTTGGATTTGCACCACAATGTGTCCTGTAGGGTGTTCTGATTTTTCTTTCCTCACTGTTACCAACTGGTGGTAAAAATGCAGTACATAAAATAGTTTTCAAGAGTGATGATTTTCATTTTTCCCCTGGAAATTAGAAAGACACTGTACATGTGTCCTTTGCCTAACACTGCTCTGACCTGTCCTTAGGTGACTTTGCAGTGTTTAAATGAAAGCTTTATTTCTTCTTTCTATAGCCACAGTTCTCTTGCCTTGCCCTAAGTGATCTTTTTTTCTTTATTCCTCTAACAGCTATTGCATTGCTTTTCTAACATGTCTTGCAGCATTGGATAAATCCATCATCACTAGGTTCCTTTTTGTTTCTCTTTGTCCTTCATTCAAAGGATGAATAGGACTTTCTCAGGTACACAGGGCACTTTGAGATTTAACAACAATCCCATTCAAAGCCAGAGATCTTTGGACAGAATCCAGACAGCTCCTTCTTCCTTTTTGTCTCTTTCTTTTTCCTTCTATGTCCATATACTTGCCAAAATAGAAGTCTTTAGAATAGGGTTTGAGCACAGTCTGCTAAAAAGATCAAATTGCATCATTTAATACTGGTTGGATTTTTTCCACTAGTCGTGGTCTCAGCTACTGCAAGTGCTAAAATAGCATATGGCTATGAAAAATTAAAAATATTTTATATAATGGATTTTATTAAATTAGTTTTATAAATATTAGTCATCCTAGTTTCCTGTCAGAATACCTGCTTGACTTTGCAGGGAGGTAGATGTTCTTATTTGAAAATATTAAGAGAATTCTTTAATACTGGATTCCAGGTCACCCCCAGAAAGGAGCAAGCCAATATTTTCATTTCCAGCTTGAATGCAGGCCAGCAGAAATATTTACAGTGTAGACGTTTTCTGTTGTCCTGGCCTGAGTGTCATGGAATCTGCAGCCATGAAGAAATTTATTTCAATGCATTTGACTGACTTTTTTTTATTTTCTTCATAATGAAGAAATGTTGACATAAAATCTTAGTCATGGATATTTCAAAGATTGTGTCAGTATCTTGAAATAAATGTACTTAGATCTCTGTGTTATCACTTTATACCTATATATTTTATATGTTCTTTTGTGTATGCATGTATATATATGAAAACATTTCAAAATTGAATTTTATAGGAGGAAAATGAGAAGAAGAGTCACCACAAGGACCACTCAGATAATGAATCCACATCTTCTGATAAGTAAGTGTGTTATAACTCTATTCATTCTGTAGTTGGTCCTGTGTGCTATTTTCCATCATTCCCTTTTCACATTTGCCTGATCCATTTGTTACATTTGCAGCTCTGGGAGGAGGAGAAGAGGACCTTTTAAAACAATCAAGTTTGGGACCAACATTGACCTGTCAGATGACAAGAAGTAAGTTGATTACAGTTTCTCCTGCTCACAGTGGGATTCTAGATGATGATAATCCTTCTGGAAATCCAGTGTAGTATTCTCAGACATCAGTCAGTCTGCTGATAAATTCCAGTTTCCACATGAAATGGTTACCTTTGCTCTTCAGACTGTTCTTACAAGTCCTTCTCAAGCTAAAAAATATTTTTGAACTTCTCTTCCCAGGATTTTTGTTTGTCCAGAAATGAGTTGAAACATCCATCAGAAACCATTCTTTCTAGTCCTCCTTCTAATCCATTCTCTTTGTTTCATTGTGAGGCTTTAAATTGTTTGTTTGCTACTTCTGACAACACCAAGTTTTTGGTTTTTGCATAGAAATTGTAAGATTAAAGGTTTTATTTTCTTTTTTTGTCTGAAGTTTTGTTATTCATGGGTTTTTTCCTTAAATTCATACTGTCATATGTTTTCATCTTTACATAACTCTTGCTTCTTTATCCAGTAAATATGTAGCCATGATACCTCTCAAGAGCCTCAAAGCCAAAATTGAGTATTTTTTAAACTATATATGTGGGTAGAGGAAGGTATCTTAGAAAATATTAGAAATACTCTGAAAGCATGTTTTTATTAAAATAAAAATTATTTGGTTCAATGTCTGGTTAATACATACTTCCATCCAAGATCCAGCATGTCTAGGCTGTGCAGTACAAAAATTCTCATCTAGTTCAGTCATGAGAAAAGAAGAAAAGTTGATGTGTTTGGGGAGTAAGGACACTTAAGATGATGACATCTTTTGTGGCATAGAAGATCAATGTGTGCATCTGTGGATGTGATTAGAGGTTGCTACAGAATATTATATATTGATGCCATTTTTCTGTAAAGGAAATTGCATCTGTAGATGCAAACTAGTTGATAATAAACTATTACTCTGAGCAAGCCATTGGGAGAGAGACTTCACATGAAGTTAAGTAAAGCTAACCTGGGGCTCATAGGGACTTGGATTTTGGTACTTGAAATAGTCCTTGTAGAATCCTGGATGGATGCCAGATCTTCTGATCTGTAGTTTCAGCTTTGGCTACAAAATTATCTTTCCCCTCAACTAGCCTGTCAGATTTGTGATTGTGTTTGGAATTATTTTTAAATTGAAAGAGTAACACAGATACCTGTGCTAACAGTTTTTTGGAAATGTTTTATGTTTCCCAGACTCTTCTAAGAGTTTCAGGGATTCACAGTTTGTCAATTTGCTATTTTGCTGCAGGTGGAAGTTGCAACTCCATGAACTGACAAAACTTCCTGCTTTTGTACGTGTGGTATCAGCAGGAAATCTTCTAAGCCATGTTGGTCATACCATCCTGGGCATGAACACAGTGCAGCTCTACATGAAGGTTCCAGGCAGCAGGACACCAGGTGAGTATAATCATCATAACTCCAGGAAAAAAATCAGCTTTTCTTGTGGGGTGTTGGATTTAAATGCACTGCAGATTTCCTATACTTACAGCATGCCTAAATGGGATAAATACACATATTCAATATTTTTATAGTTCTTACTTAACTGAACTCTGCATGGTCAAAGCACTTACAGTGGAAATTTCTGGATTTCTGCAGTGCTAGGGAATTGTCCTGTTGACCTCTTGCATGCAACAGTGGATTCTTTAAGGAGAAAAAGAAAGTTTGGTTTATATACATGGACAGTATTTTTATTTTATGTACCTTGGAAGTTTTTAGAAGCGTCCCAAGAGGGTCTGCTGCAATCCTAGAAATCAGACACTTCCACTTTTTTATATTTTTATTGTCTGAGAATAGGACTCAACCCTCCATGATGAATTGTGCTGTGCTGGGGACCTGGACTGGCACTTGAGGAATCTGGACTAAATTTCAGGGTCTTTTTTTTTTCTGAAGTAGATCTCCAGAAAATCCCATTAGGGATTATGGCTCAGTTTTCCAGCTGTCTAAAGAAGATAAAATTCTGGGCATTTCTACATGAATTTTAAAATATCTTTCAGAAAGATTTTTGTACTCCTTGTCTGTTCAGTGCGTGAAGTCACAAAGTTTTGCACTGACCAGGACTGTCAGGAGATAGCATGAAACACAAAATCTGAGCTTTTGAAGTATTTGTTTCTACAGGAGGTAGGAACTGCTGAAATTTTGGTCAGATCCCCAAGATTGGTAGTTCCAATTTTGTTTTCCACAAACTAATAAAAGCAGAATTCTCATGTCACTGGTAGCACCTAAATAGTGTATGTAAGTCTCATGTAAAATATATAAAAATACTTAAACTGTGGTGTAAGTTTTTTTAGAAATTGTGTCTCTGCATTTCCTGGCACTGTTTTGATAGAAAGGCCTTGCATAAAGTGTGTTTACTTTTCTCTTAAATTTCAGGTCATCAAGAAAATAACAACTTTTGCTCAGTAAATATAAATATTGGTCCAGGTGACTGTGAATGGTTTGTTGTCCCTGAAAGCTATTGGGGTGTCATGAATGACTTCTGTGAAAAGTAAGCTGGACATGATGTTTTTCTTTTACTTTTATCAAATTTTTTGTGCCTGTCTCAGACCTGAGGGGGAAAATTACTGAGGGTGTTCTAAGGGGATATTATTTTATGGGTTTTCCATGTAGTCAGAAAAGTCTTTTAAAAGCAGGTCAAAATGCAAAATCAAGAGTTCATACAAAATACCACATTTGTACAATATACAGAAACTTGGGTTGCCTGTGACAAAAGCAAAAGCAGAATTCTCTTGTCAGAAGCAAACAGAGAGTCACTGGTATTTTGGGATGTTTTCTTGTTGCATTTAGAGTGAAAGCTTAATTTGTTCAGACCCCAGGAGGTGCCATGGCAGGCTTTGCTTAGACTTACATATTTGTAACTCCCTGGAAAAGCTGAGGTACCCTGAGCATTGGGGAACTGCTCAGCCAGCTCTAAGAATCGGATTTCTCTGCTATGCCTTGTGAAGAGTGGTTTTAAAAACAAACAGAACAATACAAAAATAAAAACATTACAAACAATACTTGTTTGTACATGTATACACAAAAATAGAGGGAGCATCACTTGTGTCCCCTGATCATGCCAGTACTCAAACAGGAGCCTCTGAGGTTGATTCTGTGGGAGAAGGTTTTTCTTACCCAGTTGAGGCTGGATTAAGCTCTTGACTTCAGAATTTTTCCAGAGCTCTGTGAATTCATCTCAGTGTCTCTGTATTTTCTGCCTGCCTACTGACAGCTGTTCTTATTTCATCCACCCTTAAAAAGACAATCTCAAAAATGTAATTTCCACTGATGGAATAGTGATGTCTCTGGCACAACAGGCCTTGTTACTTACATGTCACTGTTCTTCTGAGGCTGACAGAGAAACTGAGAGCTGGGTAACCTCACAAAATGTCTACAGTGCCTCTCCAAAGGCACTTGGTTATATTTGAAAACTGTGCATTGCAAATAATCTCTCATGGTGCAGTATAAAAGCAGTCTAATATTGAGATAAGGATGGGAGAGCAGTGTGGATTTTGCATAACCATTGGGGAAGACTTCATAGTTAGGAAATCCATATGGAGGTGTTTTTCCATGCTGCTCAGGAGGGTCAGCAGTTCTTGGCTGAGGGCACAGACCCATGGATCACAGTTAAAATGTTGCTTGTTGTGTGGGCAAGCTGCACAGGCACACACAGGCAGTGTGAGTACATGTTCAGGACAGAAAACATCCTTGGGAGCTGCTGTGGTCTGCCCAGGAGGCCAGGCAGTGATGGAAAAAGCAGCTTTGGCCAGCAGTGCCACACTGGATCTGACCAAGGGTTGGTCTGCTTCAGCATCAATAAAACACTAGGAAAATTAAAGGAAAATAGAACTTAACTGGAAGCTATAAACTGACTTCACATGGACAGGTGGATGGGAAGGTGTTCTAATGTATTGCAGGATGTAACACATGGAAATTATGATCAGGAATATTACAGATGACACTTTCCTTGTGGCCACTGTTTCTGGGTCACTGAACACATTCATGGTGATGGTCATTTTTCACAGGTAGTTTTATTGAAGTGTCTGTCACTAACATTCCACTGGGAAATGCTGAAGACTTTATCTTTCCTCTTGTTTCAGGAACAATATGAATTTCCTAATGGGATCTTGGTGGCCAAACTTGGAAGATTTGTATGAAGCCAATGTCCCAGTTTATAGATTCATTCAAAGACCAGGGGATTTGGTGTGGATAAATGCTGGCACTGTTCACTGGGTTCAGGCCATTGGCTGGTGCAACAACATTGCATGGAACGTTGGCCCTCTCACAGGTATGTGTGAGCAGTGCCTGTGCTGAGCTCTGTGTAGGTAATATTTTACTGCACATGGCACAGAACCTGCCAGTTCTTACTCATTTGCCATGCTTTGCTAGATGAAAAAAAACCCCAATGTGTTGTATTTTTAAAATATGACATTGAAGCTTTAAAGAATTCCATTATGAGAGGAAGAGAAAGCAGCAAGAATGCAGCCTTAGCACTCATGCTTTGAATGGGCTTGTAGAATTAAAATGTGTATATTAATTTATGTACTTCTTAGGCCATTCCTTTTTCTCCCAGATTTGTTCTCTACCCAGCAAACTGCACTGTTGATTTCATATGAATTTAAGGACTAGTCCTCTAATATTGGTGGAAGAGTGGATACCTAATAGCTCTTTGGTGAGAGCGTCAGGAAATGCAAACAGCTGTAAAATTTAGTTCATAAGGAACATTTGGTTTCTCAGACCTACGCTCTAGAATTCTTCAGTTTTGATCCATGGTCTTGGAAGGATTTTTATCTGTGAGTGTGGAAGGAAATTCCACTGCTAAAACAAGAGTCTGTCAAGTGTTTGAAGAGAATGTACTTCCAAAAAAACTTCTGTTTTCTTAAGTAGTTTAAAATATGTCTTTATATGGTGCAATAAAGAGTGCATCTCTAGGATTGTGTGATTGACTGAGAGACCTCTCATGTTCAGTCACAGTAAATTTTGTAAAACATTTTTAAAAGAAGGGTGGCGTGAGTAGGCTGCTTAATGAAAAAGTCTGACTCACTTCTTCTCTCAGGAAGAGATTATATACCATAGCAGTGTAGAATCATGATAAATTGTGAATAGACTTGAGATGCAGACATTTCAAACCTGGATTTTTTTTTTTAATCTGGAAGATTTTAAAATTTTCTAATTCACCATTTTTGAAATACCTGCTCCATGTTCAACAAAGAAATCAAACACTTGGCCAGTAACTTGTCTGCACAGGTATTTGTTGCTGCTGTGGCATTGTGTGTTCTCTCAGCATCATAAATACACTTTTTAAGACATTTCAAAGAATAGAAATGCAGTTGGAATGAATGGCTCATTGTGAAGGAAGTTTAGCTGTTAGAGATATAAATTACTAATTTAACCAGAGTGGTCTGGGTTGATAATTGTTCCTCCCCTGACTGATGGCTGCTGTTGTGTGTGTTTGTGCAGCCTGCCAGTACAAGCTGGCAGTGGAACGGTACGAGTGGAATAAGCTGCAGAGCGTGAAGTCCATAGTGCCCATGGTTCACCTCTCGTGGAATATGGCTCGCAATATCAAGGTCTCAGATCCAAAGCTTTTCGAAATGATCAAGTAAGTTTTTGTTGATTTGAAGATTTACTGTGCCCTTTTCCTCTTCACACATAAACCAGTGGTTGATTTATAAATAGCTCTTTGCAAGGCTTTTCTGTTCCTGGGAACCAAACCCAAGTTACTTTAGAGTCTATTTTTCAAACACAATATTTATATCCCTAATTTTATATCTATATAAAATACTATACGTTAGTATATATGATAAAATATATAAATACATAAAATTTATATATATATAAATTATATACATATTTTATGTATAAAATATATATAAAATTTTATAGATAAATTGTATGTAGTTATATATAAATGTATATATAAATATATATAATTATATATGTAAATTTTATAAATTTATAAAATATCTAATAAATATATAAATATATAATATATATTTTTATAATTTCAAACACAATATTTATATCCCTAATATAATATTTGTATCCCTAATTTTGTAAAACATTTGTTTTATATTATATTATTGTGGCATAGCTTTAGAATCATCTGTGTAACTTTTTTTAAGTTAAATTTTTCACAAACTTAGTTCAGCAATTTACAGAAAAATGGCTTTGATCACAGCAGCTGCTTAGAGTATGTAGCATCAGAAATAGGAAAATCAGGTCATCAACTCAAATATTAGAATTGGAATTTATAGTCATTTTTACAGCAAATTTTTCTAGAACGTGTAGTTAGTGTTCTCATGTTGTCATTTGGAGATCCAATATAAATCTTTTAGATCTTTATCTCAAGTAGGAACTTGAAAGCCTCCTTCCCTTTGCTCTTCTGAACAATGAATTGATTGATCTGTAAAATGATAATTGAGTTTAGTGACATTTCTCATATGCACATTCCAAAATGCAGGAATGTTCCAGGCTTCAGGCATCTGTAGTGATTTTATTCAAAGGGTGCAACTGCAAGAAATGTAAATCATATTGCACCATACTGAGGTTGGGGACTGAATGAACATTTCAGCATCTAACATAGGTTTGTCTTAAAGTGGGGGAATGAATTCCAAAGCATATTACTCATCATGAGAATCCTCTGGTAGCAGACACTCTGCTTTGCCTGAGTCTCTACCAAAGCATTTCTGAGCCCTTCTTAGTCTTACCAACATATTGGATCAATAAGCATTCTATCTTTTTATTATTTACCTTGAAATGGGCTTTAAAAAATGGGTGAATTAATTTGTGAAAAAAAGGGCAAAGAAAAAGAGTGTCTTTTTCTCCCCCAATGGGATTTTTTGGTGACATCTGAGTGCGACATCTTTTTACAGTAGAAATTTAATTTAGGCTTGAACATCTGTTGCAGAATGGTGGCATTGGGGAAATGTTAAATTTGTAAGAGCTGAGAATGTTGGAAGTTGACAACAGGGAGGTTTGTACAACTCTAAAGCTTGATTATAGGGTAGCATTTGTGTGTGAATACTTTTCTAAAATCTAGGAACTGATACTCAGGGTAAATAAAGTATTTGCTGAAGGCCTGGCAGTCCTGCCCCTTCAATTAAACAATTAGTACTCATATTCCTAATGCCAGCTGTCATAAAAAGGAGAAGAAAAATTGAGTCGTTAGAAATGAGAAACAGGGGAAAATGCAGGAGAGTGTGGGAGGGAGAAAACCAAAAAATCCATTTAAAAATACCAAATCCACAAGCTTCACTTTTATCTTTATTTATATAAAATACATACAAAGGCCAGCAGACATCTATTGTAAGGCTCAAAGCAGTTCTGGAATGTTCTTAAAAAATACGATTTTGGTAATTTGGCCACTTGTAATTTTGCATTTGCCGTGGCTTTGGGTTTAAAAGGAGAAGAATGTGACTGAGCACAGCATTCTTCTCCAAGAGAATTGCTTAAAAGGTTATGGAGAAACACAGAGGACAAAATGGTAATTTGCTGTTGTCTTGCTGGCTGACAGCAGCCCAGCTTTTTCTAGCAAAAGACTCAAAATTTTTTGTACATTACAAACAAACAGAGGCTGAGGAGCAGATAGAAATTTTGGATGTCCATGAGCATTTGCTTTTTCCAGTCTACTGAAATAATTTCCAATTTACTTGGATTAAGCCTCCCCCATCCAGGTTAGTTGTCAGCCAAAACTCAAATTCTTGCTGTGGCTGCAGAGGGGAAGAAGAGGGGATGAGTAGCACTGGTTTGTGAAGTCCAGTAGCAGCAGCCTGAGATAACTTTGTTGTGGTCACTCCTGTAGCTCTGGAATAGCAGTTCCTAGAAATCAGTATCAGCACAGCCTGTGTCTGACCTTGGCTTTGTAAATACCCTGGAAATGCAGAAACCTTCATGAATTTCCTTAAGAGAGAGAATCAATTGCATAATTTTTCTGTGGGCTCCTTGTCTGCAGGAAAAACCATCTGGGATCGTGGCTGTTGTCCACAGCACCTGGATTTTCTGTCTACAAAAAGTGACATTTGTGAGTTATGTGTATGGGAGTCTATGCAGATGTATAAAAATGCTGGAAAATATAGTAATTTTTGATAGAGCTGGTTGAATTTCATCTTGGATAGCTGGCTTCATTGTCATCAGGAAATAAAAATAAGTGATAACTTTTTGTCATCTTTTTGCTGAGCACAGGTCTGTCAAAAATTGCATTTCAAAGATACATAAAGTGTTAAGGTGGTTTTGACTTCTCTCTCTGGGACTTCTTAGGTACAAAAGATTAGCTCTTGGAAAATAATAAAAAATAGCTTCTAATTCAATTTGAAAAATAAATACAAATATGTCTTAGTGTGTTGTGTGAAAGTAACCACTGCAGAGTCAATAAACTAAAGTTTGAGCACAAATATTGGGGACCAGGTTGGTGATGGAAAGAAATGGAGTAGCAGAAGAGGAAAAGTAATAGAAGGAAACTTGGCTTTTGGAAGAAATCTGATGCCTCGTTGTATTTTTAGTTAATGTGCAGTTCAGTGCTGTCTTGCAAGATAAAAGTCAAAGAGCAAAACCTGAAACTTTCTCATGAGATGTTTTTTAAAGATTTGATTTTAACAGTAGAAGCGTGAGCAGGAACACAGCAGAAAAAATTATTTAAAACTTGGCTGAGGGAGGACAGCCCTCACAAAAAGAAAAATTAGCTGCAAACCTCTTAGATGGGAGCCAGAAGGACTTTTACAAATGCCTCTGAGGAAGAGAAGAATTTTAGAGGTAGAATGAACATAGTAATAAAAGCTTTAAAAATTAATTCCAAAGTAACTGAAATACTAAGTTCTATTACAGAAATAGTTTCAGAAATGTAAATGAACATGACATGAGAGAAATAATTTTGCACAAAATCATGAAGTTAGGTAAAATACTTTTAAGTATCAGGGAAGATGTATTACTGGAAGGTACAGAGAGGTCGTTTCTGCATTACCATTGGGATGGTCTCCACACTTTTGAGAAGTTCTACTGAATATCTAAGTATTCAAATGGCTTTATCACCGCCCTTCTAGAATAAATCAGGATTATTTTTAATTCTCTTCTCTTGAATATTTGAATTTGACTGGTCATGATTCACTCTTATCTTTATGCCATACCTGCAAAGAATTTGAGAGGGAGATGGTCTAGATTTTCTTCCAATTGAATTCTCACTGTACCAGAGTAAAAACTGGCCTGCTGTAATAAAAGCTGGCCCCACTGTCACTTTGCTAGGAACTTTCTTGGCTTTCTTAAGGCTTCCCAAACTTCAGGAAATTGTGCTGCATATTCACAGTGATAGTTTGTATCCTTTCTCTCATATTTAAATGCATGAAATAGTTAACATTTACATTTTCAAGTTCCATTACTACGACCTGAATTTTATCCAAGGAGGGGGAGTTCACCTTCAAGCTATTGTTTTCTGCTTTGTTTGTGAATTTGGCAAGCATTGCAGCAGTGTTGTGAGTGAGTTCATTCTGGGCAGGTATTTTTCACAACTGTAGCAATATAAACCACTTTGAACATAATAACACTTCGAAAAGTCTTTGGAAGTCAGGAGTGGAGAACAATGGTGGCAGGTGTGCTTGCAGTTGCTCTTTGGGATGCCCAAAGACTTTTCCAGGTAACAGCAGAAGAGAAGAATGGTAGCTTTTGAGTTTATTTTAAATAATCAGGCAGTGTTGCATAAATGAATGCTTTTCCAAAATTATTGAGCTTGTCAGGAGCACAATAACCCAACACTTGAATGAATTAATACTTCATCTATCACCTGTGGTTGGCCTTAACATCATAACTCACATTCACATCAAACTTCAAAAGTGTTGAAGGAGTTATAGCTTAATGAGCTGCATAATTTTCTTGGAATTGGGTACATGAAAATGAGATGTTTAACAGAGAAACACATTTCAGTTTTGTGTTATCCTTACAGTGAGGGTGTTAGTGAAGCCATAGTGAAGCCACTGTTTTTAGTGAAGATGAACAATATGAGTGTAAAACAAGAGGAGAGTATTTCAGAATCCTGGGATTCTATTAACTACTTGGAAATACATGAAAGAAATGTGGTGTTTTTTAAAATAGAGAATGTATTACATGTTTCAGGCTCTGATGGGAGAAAGTTCAAGTTGAAAACACTTGATAGAACTTTTGAGCACTTCATTTTCTGTCCAGTGTTTGTTTTTACCCTTAATTTTTTTCAATCTTCTTTCTGCTTCTAATGAGCATGTAACATAACCACCCTGTGGAGGAGAAAATTGAAGGCTGCAAAGGCTGCAGCTCAAATAAATAGGGTAGCTGAGAGCTAAAATTATTGTAAATAACATTGTAATTTAGAAATTTGGCAACCTATTTTGCCAGCTTTTTTTGAAGAACATACATAGCTCATAAAATGCTAAAAAATAAGTTACATTTTCTTGTAAGGACAAGATTTGTATAAAATTGTGATGTAAAATTATTTAGGTATTTTTTGCCTTTGCAGGGGGTATGACAGGGAATTGTGGGTTTTAATTTGACATTTGAACAGTTATTTTCTTCATTCATAAAATGAATGCTAGAATTATTTTTGTGTTGATTTTTTTGTTCCTAATACCAACCTGTCCTTTTTCCTTTTGCATGGGAGAAGATACATGTTCATAGATTCTATTCCCACTGTGTGTAAAGTGATTCCTGGGGTTTCAGAATACTTGGGATAATAAAGTTGTATAGTGCTGAGAAAGTAACAGGAGTTTTAGGATGTTAAAAGAGTCCTTTGGATCAGGCTATAGCACACAAAATGTAAACAGCTATGCTGAACTTGGCAGTTCAAGCTAACTTTCTGCTGACAAAGTTACAGTTCAAAATAAAATACGTGGATTGCTTTTGAAGACACATTGTTCTGTTGTGCTTAAAAGAGCGTTGATGTATTTCAGTCAAAAATGAAAGGTACAGCCTGTTTGCAGTACCTGAAACAGGTCCAGAAGCACAAGGTCTGACTTCTCCCCAAGCCATGAGTCCAGTGATTCTTTCTAGGCAGCTGTTTCTGAAATCCCAGAGGATGAGCGAGCTCCAAGTACATGGAGTTGGAAGAAGCTGGAGCCTTCTTGAGTTTTGCTGTCCAGTTGAATGTTGAACTGAGCACACAACTGCTTTTGCTTGCAGGTACTGCCTGTTAAGAACTCTCAAACAGTGTCAGACACTGAGGGAAGCTCTGATTGCTGCAGGAAAGGAGATTGTCTGGCATGGACGAGCAAAGGATGAGCCAGCTCATTACTGTAGCATTTGTGAGGTCAGTAAAAATGTGTGGGGTCATCTACTCTTGTAATATTTATTTAAATTTTGCCCTGTCTTTTGTTGTTGATGATATTTAAAGTTTGCTTCTAAGCTGCAACATCTGCTCTGTGCTGTGAGCACATCTGTGTGATGCAGTGGTCCCTTCTAGGAGCTCATCCAGATGTTTTTCTAGACATGGGCTGTATTTTGCTGAAGGCTCTCCCACAGCACTTCCACAATGTTGTTTTTCACTGGGTCGATTTTCAATTTTCAGTTATTATAAAATCTTGTTATCCCTTCCTGCATAAAATTTGATCTGCTGAGCTTCATTTTAAAGGTAGATTGGTCTTCCTTTCAGAAGAGAGAGAACTTAAGTCCTTTTTTTCTGCAGGACATACATTTTGCTGAATTTTTTAATTCTACTTACTGTTAATAGTTGCTTCAAAGTATTAGATATTAATTTTCATTAAGTTTAAAAGAAAATAACATTTTCCTACCCTCTGAAAATCAGTTTCTAGTTATCCTCTGACAGAGCCTCTTGGGCAGGATGAGTGTGTGGCTCAGTAGTAAGGAAATAAACTTCTGTAGCTGACAGTAAAAAGAAAAAATAAGTATAATTTTTTAAAATCCTCACCTTACTATTCAGCAGATGAATCCTGCTTTGTCAATATTGACCCAAAGCTTTCCCATGGTGCTGTTCATGCAACACCCTAAGTGTAATATTAATGGTTTTACACTGCTTCACTTCTCTGCCCAAAACTTAGGAGAATAGATTTTCCCTGAACAAATCTAATTTTTCTCTTTGCATGCTTTACAGGGTAAGCTTGTAAATCTTGAAGAAAATGCTGTTTTCATGGTTTTAACTTTTTAAAGAATGAAATTGTAATGCTTGGCTTTCTGTTTCCTGTCTAATAGGTGGAAGTCTTTGATCTGCTTTTTGTCACTAGTGAGAGCAACTCTCGGAAGACCTATGTTGTACATTGCCAAGACTGTGCACGAAAGATAAGCACGAACCTGGAAAACTTTGTGGTGCTAGAACAGTACAAAATGGAGGACTTGATGCAAATCTATGATCAATTTACATTAGTAAGTCAAATTAATAAGTGGGTGCATAAATACATTATTTGTAAAGCAGTTGGAGACTGTCTTGGTGCTCCCTTGTACGAGTACCATGGACTTTCTGATTCAAATGGAGGTTTGGGTTGTGTGTGATATTTGCAGAACAAAACCTGAAGAGTCAGAATTGTGTCAAATACTACAGTAACTTACTGCAGAACATAACCACTGAGTTTTCAGGAAAAGTATGGTGTTACAATTCATAAAGTTGTGGCTTTAAAAATCCAATAGAGATCACCTGAAGACCATAACTGGATCAGATGGAGATGGGAAGAATCAGGACAGTGAAGCTTGGAGAAACTAGCACCAGGTTCAAGAGCATCTCTAATACATTGGTTGTGGTATGAAGTCAGTATAGCAGCAGAGCATCCTATGCACTCAGACCCCTCCTTCCCCACCCATCCCCTTCCAAATCAGCACTGTCCTTCTGCTTAGCAAGTGGATGCTCTCAAACAGTTCTGTCTCTTGGCTTGAGGCCTCCTTTGCATTTCAATTTAAAGCAAAAAGCCTCTTTGCCATTATAGCTCTGTGCTATATATGTCAGCCTCCTCTTTGAACTGCATCAGCACAACTGTCCTAACATTTCACCCAGGTTTCATTGTTCCAGGCAAAGATGGCTTTTTTTGTAACCACAATGAAAGTGATGCTGGATGTATTGATAAGCCTTGGCTTTCTGTCAAAGGAGACAAACACTGGACTAAGTGTTATGGGAATTTCATGTTGGGTTTAATATGACAGCCCAGTAAGGGCTGTGCCTTTTGATTCATTTCCAGGTGCTGCAGAAAATGTGTGTCTAGTTATTTTGTGTGTTGGTAGCATGCCAAGTTGTGACCTTCTGAGTTAAGGCCTCAAGGTTCATCAGTAGAGGCTGGCCAGAGTGTGGGACCATGTCCTCTGAATTTAATTCTCCTCATTAGTCCCACAGAGCCTGGGTTGGTTAAACTTCAGTTCATGCTTCTAGAAGGTCACTGTCATTATAGTCTGTGAAATGCTGCAATTTCAAAGTGATGATCTGTTATAGAAAAACATATAAATAAACACCTGTTCTCAGATACTTCATCCAGTTGAGTGGAAATGGGGAAGAATGTTTCTGTATGGAGATGAGAGGGAGGGAGGGGTATTTTGTTGTCTGTGCTTATACATTACACAGGTAACAGTGATGATTCTGTCCCTAGAACAAGGGTTCTCAACCTGTGAGTAGCTCCTTCCTCCACCAAACCCTAAGGCTAAGGACATTGACAGTTGTTCTTCTATGAATTTGCTGTGCCATTCATTTCTTTCAAAGGGGATACACACTCAATTGGGAAGAGTCATAGCCCAGAAGTGACATCTGTCAGATGTAGGAGGAGAGTTCAGGTTTGTCATAAGTCACAGCATGAAGATAATCTCAGCTGACAAAGATGAATTAGGCCAGAGAGAGACTGGGATAAAGCACCAGGAGTAAATGAGCCAGTGTTAGAGTTCCATAGCTGGGTTCTCTGCTGTGATCTAAAGTGTCTTTAATGACTGTGAGGAGCTTTTTGAAGAGGTTCCAGATGAGCAGGAAAAGAGGAGGAAATGCTGTCAGAGACTCAGTACTTTGATGGAATGCCACAAAGTGCAGGACTGGGAAGCAGTTAGGTCATTTTCTGGACCTCCTGGCAGCCAGCAGGAACAAGACACCTCACTTTGTTCTTGATGCACTTGGTCCTCATGTCAGAGGATCTGAGACCCCTTCCACAGATAGATACCTTCACCTTAGAAGGGTATTTTACTGCTCAGGTAGAGGGGAGGAGGGAAAATGAAGCCCACAGACTTTGGAGAGCCACAAATGGACCAGCTCCCCATTGGAAAACAGGTTGAGAATCCCTGTTTTAGATTGTATAAAGATACATCAATGCTGAGGTCACATGGAGCTCTTTGCTGCCACAGTGGGACTTGTGGCTGCTCACATCGTTAACACAGACATCTCCACAGAATGCTCCAGTCTGCAGTACAGGCAAAATCTAAATGCAGAGTGTTCATAAAATACATCTTGTATTTGAGTAAGGTGGAAAAAAAATGCCACTGTTCTCTCTAAAGTGTCCTGAAGTGTAAAAAGAATAGTGTGTGTGACTTTTAAACTGTCATGGTTACAGTTTGTGCAGGTCTTAGTTAAACACAGAGTTTTGCACCCTTGTAGAAAAGGTAATTTAATGTTTTCTCTTTCAGGCTCCTCCATTGCCATCCTCCTCATCTTGACATTTTTTCATGGACATTAAATGAAAACTTTTCTGATATTCAGGAAGTGACCCAGTTCTGCACCACTGATTTTTGTAGCTATCCCGTAAGGCTGCTGGCTGAAAGCTGTGTCTATGCAACCTTCCAAGTGCGGAGTGTCAACCAACTGGACAGGAGAGAGCACTGCCTCCTACTCCAGAACTCAAAACAAATAAAGCTCATCCAGCTGTACTTCAAAAAAATAATTCCATGTTTTGTATATATCTGACAAAACTGGCAACATTATACAGACTACTGACTTGAAGACCACCTCTTTTGTATTTCTCTGTTTCTGGGCTGATGAGTTGGTTTCATCCATTTTTCCCCCTTCAGAATTTCCCTTGGAAAAAGTACTAGCTTAGCTGGTCATTTCTTTGTAAGGTAGTTAGAAATTTTAAGTCTTTCTTTGGGCAACTTTTCTTTTCTTTTTTTTTTTTTTTTTAATGTGAAGAGTTAGGTGATATAAATTTTTTACTGCTTTTATGTTTTTCTGTCTTGTTTTGAAACCATGACGGTTACACTTTTGGTTCCTAAATAAAATTTAAAACAATTAACAGCCAAGTCACAAAGATAAATGGGTTGCACATAGACTAAGGAATAAACTTCAGATTTGTGATTTTTGTTTCTAATCTTGATGTAAATTTACACTATTTATAAATACATATTTATTGCTTGAAAATATTTGTGAATGGAATGCTGTTATTTTTTCCAGATTACCTGCCATTGAAATTTTAAGGAGTTCTGTAATTTCAAACACTACTCCTATTACATTTTCTATATGTAAATAAAACTGCTTAGCATTGTACAGAAACTTTTATTAAAATTGTTTAATGTTTAAAGTTTTTCTATTGTTTGAGTTTTAAAAAGATTTTATGTACAGTGCCCAGTTTTTGTTCTTTTTTGAATCTTGATTATATATATTTTATATATACTCTTGTGCTTGTGTATATATATAATATATATAGAAACTCGAATATAAATATGTGTATAAAGATTTAGAGACTAAATTTTTCTCGTTTTAAGTTTTACATCTATGGTAGATTTGAGGTGTCTACTGTAAAGTATTGCTTACAAAAGTATGATTATTTTTAAAGAAATATATGGTATGTATCCTCAAGACATAGAATGACCTTCAGACTGGTTTATTGTTAAATTGCACTTTTTGCAATAACAGACCAATAAATAGTTGCTGCCAAAATGTAGTAGTAGAAAATAAGTAACGGCTAAATTTTAAATCTCTTCGAAAAAATACCAACTTTGACAGGAAGTTTGGCACTAGTTTTAGAGGAGGAATGAAGAAGATTGAGTTTTGGTGGGGATGTTCTCTAGATTTCAACCAAATTGCAACTTATATATTACAATATGTTCTATTAACAATTTTAAAAGTTAAGACTGAATCATCTTGGCGTCATTGTTGACCCCAAAAAAAGGACGTTGTTTTGTGGTATTCTATTGTATTTTCACATATTTTGTAATACGAATTCACTGGTAAATTTTTGAAGCACTAGGTTTATTTAGGACAAGTTTATAATATATCATTGTAACAGTTTGCAGTTTTAATGATGGTATTTATTTTAAGTTGCTCCTTTCTCATTAGCTTCTTGAAAATGCATTAAATCTAAATTTCAAAATTGATAGCTTCCTTATCGATCAGAGTTGACTGATGTAGAAGGTTCTGCATCAAACACTTTCTCATAATTTCTCATTAGTGGGGTATGTTAGTGGTTGCATTGTTAAATTTTTTGTAATCAATGTGAAGTGTTCCAGGCACAGAGCATGCAGATAGTTCCTTTTTTTGAACAAAAAGAATCGCCTCTTATGTTGTAGCTTCAAACTGAAGGGTGTTTTAATGAAGAATCAGCACAGTTTATCTAATGCTGTTACAACAGTTTAACCACAGGTAGAGCTGACTTCTTGCTAGTTCTCACTAGTTGGACAAAAGGGTGTAGAGATTAAAGAGAAGCATAATGAAATGTTCTTGCCAGCAAAATTATCAACTAGCAGTTAGGAAGCCAGTATTTGAAGTTCTGTAAAGGTGTAAGTCTCAGCTCTTGATAACAAACTCTACAAATCATTTTTTTTTTTAACTTATGTATTTTATGCAGTCATAAATATTGTAATCTTGACAAACCATGCTGCAATTGAAAAGCTACTCCTTTAAAGTAGTCTTAAACCCAAATAAAAGCAAGATACACTTACCTCAACTAATGGTAAACAGAAGGTTCTCATTTCTCAGTGCTGTAAAAGAACATTGCTAATTAGGAAAAGAGCTACTGTGTGCTAATCAGAAGGGCTTTGTACCTTTCCTCCCCTTTGGAAAAGAGGATATGGCATTACCAAGGAAGAATATTCATATTTTGCCAATGAGCAAGTAGACCAAATCAGTAGAGCATCAGGCAGCGTTTCTCATGCTGTGGGAAGGGTTGTCATGAATTGGAATTGCTGCAGGGCTTTAATATTTTGCAGTTTCCACACTTCTTAATCCCACTCTGCTCCCAAGCAATGGACAGTTTGGATCTATAAGCTGCTATGATTTAGAATGCTTTTGTTTCACCTTATTAAAAAAGCACAAGTTAATATTTTGTCAGTCGTACTTCTTAAGAAGCGCTTTCTGCTGCTTCAGTTGCGAAGCACACGATGCCAAGCGAGGCATTTGTAATCTCTGGGTGTTTCCAAGCATCAGGAGTTGGGCAAGGTGGGGGAGGCTGGAGTCTGGAGCTGAACTTTCCAAGGAATTTTGGTCTTGGGGCCCTTGAGCTCCAGAGCTGAGCACTACTGCAAGTGATTCTGACCTGCTTGGAGCTACTACTTGTATTAGCAGCCAGGTTGAAGATGAAGATGGCCAAAGATGTGGCATTTGTTGTAAGAATTTTCATTAAGTTGCAGGCTGAGAGAAAAATGATGCTGTTAGGAGGTGGATAAAACCAGAGATAAAAATAGGTGTTTCAAAAAATAGCATAAAGTTGAATTACAGATAAGAAAGAGTTAGAAAGTAAGAGCAACATCTGCTACTGAGCTATGGGTCTTAGAACTGTCCTTGAAGAGCTTTACAAAAAGGGATCCTTAAATGAGGGAATAAATAGTTGTGTGTTTGTGAGCTTAATTAAGTCCTTCCATAAATATTTTCAACAGCATTTGATTTTAAAGCTTTCCTCTGGATACACAACTTGGGAGCAGTTTATCTTTGCTTTTTTGGGGAAGTCCTACCAGTAGTTACAGTTTAGAAGTAGTGATGTTGGTATCTATATATGAAATACTTACATAAAAATCACAAGAAAGTGAAGAGTATCAACTGACAGGAAATCCCAGAGCTTCCTGAATTTGTGTGGCAGAGAACTTGTGGATCCTAAAAACAAAGTATCCTGAATCTGTGCCTTGCCATGTGGAAGAAGGACTTTCCAGGTGGCATTAAAGTGATGATGCTTTGCTTAAATGAGCACAGCTTGGCTAAACTGAGCTGATTCTTGGGTTGAAGGTGGGCAAGGCTTGGGGATTTCACAGCTGGTGATTTCCTGGCCACAAATACGTTTGTTGGTTAATAAAGAGAAGGAAGATGCAGGAGTTCAGCCAGGACCACAGGGAAGAGGGTACTCATCCTTAGTTGCTGCCCTGATCCTGGGAAGGTTTCAAACGTGGTACTTAGTGCAGGGGTTAGGAGGGAGGAGGGTGTTTAAACCTGAGTTCAGCTAGGTCAGAACCATTTTGTGTGGAACTAGAGCAGAGAGCCATGATGGGAGCAGCAGATAGTGTGGGAGGAAAGCTTCTTGTAAGATGAGCTTGTCCATAGGAAGGCCAGGAACTGTTGGAGCAGGTTCAGAGAAGGGCGATGAAGTCAACAAGGAGGACTGGAGCACATCCCCTATGGAGACAGGCTGGGGAATTGGGGCTGTTCATCCTGGAGAAGAGAAGGTTGTGTGAGGATCTCAGAGCACCTTCCAGAGTCTGAAGGGGCTACAGAGCAGCTGGAGAAGAGCTTTTCTGCCAGAAACTGCAGTGACAGGGAATGGGGGAATGGTTACAAATTGAAAAAAGGGGAATTTAGCTCAGATATTGGGGAGAAATTCTTCCCTGTGAGGGTGGTGAGGCCCTGGCACAGATTGCCCAGAAAAGCTCTGAATGCCCCATCCCTGGCAGTGTCCAAGGCCAGGTTGGATAAAAGCCTTGAGGAACCTGGTCTGGTGGGAAGAGTCCCTGACCATGGCTGGATGTTGGGACTAGATGAGCTCCAAAGTCATGATTGAGTCTAAATATGATTCTGTGATCTTCCATGGCTGCTTTAGCCAGTGTGGGAGCAGGCAGAGGAATCCCTCCAGCTGAGAGTGCAGGGGGACAAGGCTGGTGAGTGTGAGGATTTACTCAGGGACAGGCCAAAGCCAAGCAGTGCTGCTGTTCCCATTGTGCTGGGGCTGAGTGGAGGGAGGAGGGGTGCAGGTGATGCTCACACAAATTCAAGCACAGGATGAAGCTGAAGCTCAGCCCCAGGTGAGCTCAGTGTGGAGGAGGGTACATACAGGCTGCCAGGGATGAGGCAGCAATGCAGGGGGAGGGCACAGGGCAGCCTCAGTGCAGGAAAACGAAGCCATTCCTCCAAAAGAGGGGAGAGCAGGACATCTGGGGAGGTGGAACATGACATTTCCTTGTTGGTGCTGGAAACTCCATGCAAAGCTGAAAATGGAGGAGAGGGAGGGAGAGCAGCTTCTGATCAGAGCCCCTGTGGTGACAGGAACATCTGTGTGTCAGGACAGGAGCACAGGGAGCATCCTGAGCCCCACAGGAGCTGTCCCCTGTCACCACAGCAGGGAAGAGCTGTCCTGTGCTCAGGAGGAGCAGTGCTGGCCTCTCCCATTGCAGTGGGATAAGGGGAGCAGGGATGAGTTGTAGAGGTGAGGGGTCAGGTGCCCTTATCCATATTTATTTTGGGAAGCCATAAAAACACTGAAGGGTTGGAAGATGGGCAGAGGCACCTCACTGTGGCAGCAGCAGGGAGGGCTCAGCTCCCAGCCTCCCTAGGGCAGCAGTGTCAGTGTTATACTGCAGTTCCTGTGCCAGGACCTTGTTAAAGGGTTAAAATGCAATTTGTGCTGCCCCTGCCTGGGGAACAGTGGGGCAGTGGGCGTGCACAGCAGTTGGGGGACATGAAAATAGATTTATCATTTATCATCCATTATAAATGGATTTATCATGGATTTATCATTTATCAATTGGTGCCCATTGGGTTGAGCACCAGGAGGAAGGAGGAGCAGGGAGGAGCTGGCTCAGCTGGCATAAGAGAGCAAATTATTCCAGCCCTGCCACAGGGCTGCCTCCCTCCTGTCCTGCCCCCAAGCTCCTGACAGGCACTGGTTCCTCTCACACAAGAGCACACTCTGCTTTCTATTAGGATGGAGCACTGCTCTCAAAAGACATCCCACCTTTTATTTTTTTCCTCACAGAAGGTATTTTCAAGCTGTAGGACAGAGCAATTTAAAAGTAGCAAAATCCCAGGCAAGGGTTAATGGGTGGGCTAATGGTTAAACAAACGGGCTAAAAGCACAGACTCCTATAATGCACTGAGCTGGAAGATTCTTGAAGGAGTCACACCCAAACAGCTCAGCCATTGCCAGAGTCCATAGCAGGAGAGAGCTGGCTCCAAGTACATGCAAAAACTGAAAATCACTGAAAGAGTCAGGAAGGGACACCACAAGAGAAGACTGAGAGAAGAAGTAGCCTAAGATGTGTGCAGTGACATGGCTGGGATGTCATTTAATTCAGCCTTGTGGGCACAGAGAAAATGAACAGGCATAAAGGATTTTTTCACCCCTTTCTTCCTCTGTACTTTTCATCACCAAATCAGTGGGAAACTGAGTAGCCCTTTGAGGAAAGTGGCCTTTTTCTTGTGGCAGTAGTCAGTCAGCTGTGGCTGTCAATGCCATATGCTGAGTGCAGCATGCAGCTCATGTTCTGGATGCTGCTGGAGCTTTAATTGTTCAATTTAACATAAAATTTAGGGGTTTGGGGTTGTTTTGCTCCCCCAGAATATCACTGCCAGTGGGCTGTCCCACAGGCTGACCTTCACAGCAGTAACTTGAAGGATTTTTGTGGCACCTGGAGAAGGCTGAGAGGTGGGCAGTGGGTACAAACAAAGTTTGGTCACATGCCTGCAAGCAAGGTGCAAAAATGACCTATTTAGGAACCTAAGGTACTCTTTGGAACCTATTTAGGAACCAAAGTGGTCCTCAGGTAGGAGTGAACATTGGCTACTGGAGGGTAAGTGAGCCACCAGGAACGGCCTCATTTGGGCTGTGATGAAACCCAAGGACAACAACTGGGAGCCAGTCACAGTTGCCAAATGTTTGGGGGTTTTTTGGGGGGTGCAGGGGGGAGTGTGAAGGGCTTTTTAAGAGTGGTAGCACTAGGCAGGGTACCCAGTGCAATACAATAAGTGTTCCAGTAGTTGAAGATCTCCTTAAAGGTCAAATGCCTTTGTAGTGAAGGTCTGCAAATGTATTCCAGGGGCTCAGGAGCTGCTGCCAGGCTCAGGGCAGACTTACAGCTCAGTATTTATGTGCAGGACTTTGTTTTGAGATGCCAGTGTTATCTCTGCTGTCCCAGATTAAATGGTGATTTAGGGGCATATCCATTGCCTACAGAGCAGCTCTCCCAGCTCCTGAGTTGGGCACCAGGAGGAAGGAGGAGCAGGGAGGAGCTGGCACAGGAGTGTAAATTATTGCAGCCCTGTCACAGCACAGTGGCTGCTCGAGTCCCCTGGGCTGTGTGAACCTTCCAGGAGCACAGCAGCTCCCATAGGATCCCTCCTGAGTCCTTTTGGAGAGCCCAGGGCAGGGCTGGGTGCTCACCCACACCCCTTGGGAAGGGCAGACAGCAGGAGCTGGGAATGTCTTGGAGAGGTTTTAGGGCTGCTGATCTTTAATATTCTGCCCATCTTGTTAGCTCCTGATGCTTCCCAGGCTGGTGCAACCCTGGAAGCCTCAGGAGAGCACCCAGAAAGGTTTGGTTTTGGGTGGCAAAGTGGTTGTAATTATGCTTGAGGAGGCAGAAGTGCCTGGGCAGCCCAGGGATGCTGATATGCAGCCATCAGATAAGGGTGAGGATACTGGATACCTGGCTGGGAGATTTCAAAATAAAAAATTGGTTTCAGTGACAGGTTGATGGGGTATAGTGTTACTGAGAAATAGCAGTGTGGGCTCAGCCCAGGGTGCCCCATGGCACACATTTTGCATCAAAATAATGAGATTTGGCTGAGAACCAGCACAAAACAGATCCTAGGCAGAGGGACATCTTAGGAGAAAATGCCTCATCTCCACATGAGTCTTGGTTTGGAAAGACAGGAATCTGCTAAGGAAGGCTGGAGCCTCCTCTGAAATGGAAAAATGTAAACCCCCTCCCTCCGAATTGTTAAAGGTTTGAAATTAAGGGGCTCTCAGGCAAAAATATGGGAGCAGGAATAACAGTTATTTATTAAGGAAAATAATAAAAATAAAATAAACAATGCAGCAAACTGAAACAACACTGACAGAGTCAGAACCCAACCTGACACCCTGTGGGTCAGGGTGTTGGTGCAGTCCCATTGCAATTGTGGCTGCAGCCCTCCTGCAGTGTCAGGGGTGGTTCTGCTGGAGCAGGGATCCTGTAGAGAAGGATGTATTCTTCCTCTGAAGATCCAGGGGAAGAGACAGCTGCTGTTCCTCTGGGAATCCAGTGGAGAAGCTGTGCTGGTGTTCCAGAATGTCCAGATTATATCTGGGTAGGAATGCTTGGCTCCTCCCTCTGGGCTCACATCTCCCAATGGGATGCTGTAGTTCTTATCAGCCATGCAGGGACATTCAATAGTCTATTATCAGCAGGTGTCTCCCCAGAGGAAGGAGTGATTGTGAAAGAGATAAGGAAAACTGCCCACTGAACAGAAGACAACTGCCATAGAGATGGCAAAGAGAATACAATTTGCTTGGCAGTCCAGGACAACAGGGATTAGGTTTCCTTCACCATTATCCATTCCTGCACTCAAATGCAATGAGATTTTGGTATTCCCAAACATGGATGAGGGGAATTGCTGTGTCTGTGTGCTGTAACCATGTGAGTCCAAGTCAAGTTGCAGCCTCACAGTTGAATCCTGCTTCAGCATCTTCATTCTCAGGAGGAAATTCTTCACTGAAAGCCTTGTCAAGCAATGGAAGGGGCTTCCCAGGATGGTGGTGGTGTCACCCTGAAGTGTTCAGGAAACAGCTGGATGTGGCATTTATTGCTGTGGTTTGATTGTTGTGGTGGTGTTTGGTCAAAGGTTGGACTTGATGGTCTTGAAGGGCTTTTCCAACATTAATGATTCTGTGATTTTTTTAATCTTTCAGCTTTTAGCCATGTTTTCCAGTCAGATCTTCTGCAGGGTTGTCTCTAAGACAGATACAGACATTTCCCCTGTAAAAGAAAAAAAAGATCAGGGGAAAAATACCAGTTTTTGTGAGAAGTGTCTTAGTGGTACAATACCATTCTTTTAAAGGTAGCAGATGAAGAAGTAGAGAAGCAATTTCTGGCAGGGCAAAAGTCTGGGGAGGCAAAAAATTGTTTGACTGAGTGCTTTGTAAACCCCCCTGAGTTCTGTCAACAGAGAAATAATGTGTGTGTCAGTAAGTGATGATACCTTTGAAAAGCTGCTTCAGCAGCTCCAAAGTGAAAAGCAAAGGTGGAATGAGCTTTCCAGCACCGAGCAAAACGAGTTGGCAATTATCATAAGTGCAACTTCAGTTCCTAATTTTCAAAATCAGTGCAAAATGCTGTTTACAGAGCTCGATGGAGCCTCCAGCAATTAGGGCTGTGCTATGAAGAATGCCATGGCTAATGCTCTCTATGGCTTATTTACACAACCACGAGATGGGAGAACACAAGACAGCATATGAATGAAGTGCTGCTGTGTTTGAATAGGTGTTTGATTGCCCTGTGTGTGCCAGGAGCTGCCTTTTCCAGCTCTCCCTGGCGTTCCTGCACCTCCCATCCTGCAGGGCAGGGGAGCCCCAGCCCTGCCAGCCCAGCCCGTGGCTCCCTTCCCTGGGGCTGTGGTGGCCATGAGGTGTTTTGGGTGTGATGCTGGACTCTGCTGTGCATTAATGTGGAAACTGCACTAGAAAAATCAATTTGGCCTCCAGCACGGAAACATTCCCAGCTCGTGGGAACGCCGATCCCCTGCCCTCAAACCATCCCTGTGCCCCTGCAGAGCATCCTAGGGGAGATGGGGGTCACAGGGTGGCCACTGGAGGGGTGCTGGCTCCTCAAGGAGAGTGCTGGGCCAGCTCAGCACCTTCTCCCCTCGCTGCTCATCCCCAGCCAGGCTGGGCAGCACTGCCAGGAAAATGAAGAGCGCGGCGTCTTCCCACACACATCTCTGAGCTCTGCTGAGAAAGGGTCTGGGAAGGAGTGAGGAACTCTGTGCAGCTGGATTTTGGTACCTGGAGAGAGGACAGAGGGGTGGAGCACCTTGCTGCCGTGTTTCCCTGCCTCCCTGCCAGTGATTGCCCACGTTTGGTGTTTCTGCAGGGATGGTGGGTGCAGGGCAGCAGTGGGTGTAAAAGGATGTGAGTTTAAAAAATGGGTTTTTCTCTGTCTGAGGAGAAGGGACGTGCATTTCTTCTCATCTTCCAGGAGCTGGGTGGTGTGACTGCTTTTGAAAAACTTGAATACACAGAAAAAAAAATCTCACACAGAGAGGAAGTGCTGCTCATTGCTCTGTGTCTTTTTTTTTTTTTTTTTTTTTTTGCACCTCCTTCCTCTTCCAGTTTGTTTGGCAAGCTATCTTGCTTGAGATCTGCCAGAGAAGAAGCCCTCTTTCTCTCTATTCTGGCAAATCTCTTCACTTCTTTAATGTCTCCTGTGCCTTATTTGTGTGCTCATTTTGGTGCTTTTCAGTGGCCGTGCTCATCTCTCCTTCTCAAAATATCTCCCTTTCTCTTCACATTTATCTCCATGCTGTCACTGGCAAACATCCCTAGTGCAGCCTTTCTGTTCATTGACACACTCCTTGTGCCTCAGCCATGCTCTTCACCTTCTCTTGGTGGATTTAATGCTCAAAGGGGAGGAAAAATTTGGTTTTGAAGAACAGGTTGGCATTAGGAGAAAACTTCCAGACCAAAGGATATCATAAAGCAATTAGCTCAATACTGTAGGCAGGCCTGTGCCTGTCACTGATAATGGCAAATACACTTGGATACAAGAAAAATAGTTCCTTTTAAAGCAGGCTTTTATTTGTCTCATTGCAAGGTGATTCATTTGTTTGGGCTGTCTGAGAAAGCATTAAATGTCTATAAAGTTTTAAAAACTGAAGGCATAATGTCTCTCCAATGCTCCTCCATCTTAGTCCCCATTATCAAAATGCTGTTTTTAATGTTGGTTTGACTTGAATTACTTTGTGATTCTCTACTTGTTTTTTATTTTTTCTCATTTGCTTTTTGCCATGCTAAAATGCTTTGGGTCATCACTTCCCTGCCACACAGGGAATTGTGGAAGTCTTTCCCTCCTCTGTCTCCCTCCTTTATCCCCCAAGCTTATTGACCAGTGGTTATTGGGTCAGCAGAGGAAAAAAACTGAGCAAAAAAAATTGATAGAAAATGAACTAGTAAGAGATGCATTTATATTTTTTTCAGTGAAAATGCATTGTCAGTTTCTGCTTTCTTTGGTGTGTTTGTTACACCTGTTTGGATGGCAGGTTCACCTGAGCACAGTTCATCTCACCCCATGTGCAGAAACACAGAAATCTCCTGCCTTGGGGTGCTCTGCCCTGCCATGCCCCCTTAATTAAGCTGGAATTGGAGGATCCAGGGCTGGTTTGGGTGATAACAACATTTCCCTGTTCCTTCTCTTTGGGATTTCTTTCATCTTGTCTGGGAGCACCACGGGGAAGTTTTTCCTCGGCACCTCTCCAGCTGCAGCGGATTCAAGGAAAGAGTTCCTCTTCCCTGTGCCTCATTTCAGGTCAGAAAACACTTCTGTCTCCTTTTCTGGAGTGGGGAATTGTCCCTTGGGAAGGAGTCTGGGATCCCTCTGGTCCTCTGAGAGAAATGACTCAACTTCAGTGAACAAAAGGGAGTGAGGCAGGAAAAACAGAGAGCTGTTTTGGGTAAGATATCAAGACAGCTTGGTCATGGTGGTCAAATTCTCCAAAAACCCAAGAAGGACACGAGAAGAGAGGAGGAGGGACAGCTTCCTGAGCCTTTTGAGCAAATTCTATGAGCCCAATGTTTCCAAACCCTGAAAAGCAAGCAAAGAGCAGAACAACTCTCTTGGACCATTCTGACTCTGTGAGAGGACACAAACCTGTATCAATCCATGCACAGCCACTGAAAGCTGTTTCAGATGTTGAAACAAAAAGTCTCTCGAGGGTACCAGCCCTTGAAAATCAAACCAGATGCATTTTTGCCTGATAACTTGCTTTTGATTATGATGAAAGTTTGTTCTGAATGAACATTTCCAGGCATGCAAAGTGGCTAATCTGGCAAAGCAGCACTTTAATAGATATGGGATCTCAAAGCTCCCATGTGCCATTACACAGTGTTCCCTCCCTCCTACTCACAGCTCTGATGTTAAGACAGTTTCTTTGGATCAGGATAAGGTTATTTCCTTCAAGCTGGGTTTGGTTTGGGGTTTTTATTCCCCAAAAGGAGATATCAGTGAAAAATTAGGGTGTTTCCTTGAGAAGACAGTGAGTCATTAGTAGCTGTGTTGCAACAGCTTTATTCATGAATATTGTAAAATTATTCACATCTTTAATTGTACAGACACTGCAAACCTTAAGATGAGAAAGATGTTTCCTTGGTGAAGTGGGCACCTGACCACAACCTGGGACATCACCCCAGGAGCCCCAGTCCCTGTTCCTGCCATTCCTGTGACATTTGGGGTTCCCTTGGGCTGCACCAAATCGCACTGGGGCAAATCTCCGGGGCTGTGTTTGGGGAGGAGTGCAAGAAATGAGACAAAGGAGGATCCTTGTCCTGCTATGTCCTTGCTCTCCCTGCAATCCCTGACTGGGGGATTCCTCTCCTCAGGCCCCTGACACCCTGCCAGGCTGATCTCTCCAGGGAAAACCCTCCCACACCTGTGCCCCTCCAGTTATCCTTTGTTTTCCTCTGTTTTCCTCTGCACTGTGCTGAAACCTCAGCTCTTCCCAGGCTCCCTGAGCTCCCTGGAGCCTCTGCTCTGCCCACAAGGAGCATCTGCCCTGGATGGAATCACACACACCCTGAGCAGGGCTCCTCACTTGCACACACTGCGTGCTATTTTCACCTATTTTCACCATCTTTACCGCAAAACAGCATCTTAGTGCACCCTCCCTCAGGTGCTCCTTGCCCTCTCAGAGGGGAGGCTGGGCTGGGTTTTACCTGATTTTAGTTTTAACAGAGTCACTTAGCTCTTTCTCCTGATTCTTCTTTGAAACACCGCCTGTGACTGTCATTGCAAAATCCTGATTTCTCCATTCCTTGGGCTGCCTTGCACTGAGATTTCCTGCTGGCCTCAGCAGCTCTCCTGGCAGACTCTGTGCCTCTGATGTGTTTGAGAAAGGGTTCATTGTCAGCCTCCTTGCTGTTAGCAAGTCACTCCTTGGATTCCTCTTCTGGGGCTGCCTCACTGTAGCCTTGCATCTAATTTGCCTAATTTCTGCATCTGATTCCTCCCTTTTGAAGGGTGTCTGTCTGGTTAGAATTGCTCCCTTGTGCTGCTGTTTAGCCACCTGGGGTGTGTGTGTGTATGTGTGTGTATTTTTTATTTATTGTCAGCACACATTTACTGTGAACCTCTAATGTGGTGTCTTTAAAGGGATCCCACTCTTGCAGGGCTCTTCAAGAAAAACTTGGGCAGAGATCACAGCAGATCCCACTTTCCCATTGGGCTCCATATATGGCTTAAAAACAAGACATGAAGCAGCTCACAGCTGTTCCTGCAACCTGCAAATCCAGCCTCCAAAATTTCCCTCTGAGTGAGCTCCCTCCTCTGCCAGGGGTCCATCCCATCCCTCCATCCTTGTCCAGCAGCAGGAGGGGATTTGGGGGATCTCATCTGAGGCTTTTGCTCCCACCAACCCCAGAAGAAGCTGCCCAGTGTCTCAGAGTGTGCTCATGGATCTGGGTCTGCAGCAGGGAAAAGAGGGAACCTGTGGTCACAGCTTTTCCAATAATTCCTTATTTTTGCCTCTGTAGTACTGAGACCTCTGTCCTTTAGCTCAGCCTGTGTTTCTATCAAATTTATGAACAGTGAAATCCCATGAACATGGACACCTCTGGGAATGACAGTCTTTGAGGGCTCTGATCCAGTTAGAAAAATCCTGTTTTTTCCCTGCCTTTTGACCTTTTATACTTCCTCTTTGATCTGCTGCCACTGAGGGGTTTGACTTTTTTTTTTGATAAATACACACATTTTTTTGGTGGCACCTCAAGGTCATGTTTGTACTCCTGTCCTGCATTCAGAAGCTCCTTTTTCCTGCCCTCCTTCCCCAGTAATTTTATCTTACTGCACATGCCATGCTGCAGTCATGCAAAAGCTGTATTTTTAGACAGCCCTGCTTGGGGACGTGCAACCATAAAGTTCAGCCAGCCCTTCCCTGGGGTTGGTAACCCCAGAACTCCTGCTGGAATAAAACTCAAACTGCTTGACTTGACTTTGGGGAGCCTTTCCCTGAGCACTTTGACAGAACAAGTCAGCAGCTGGTTTTATTTTAGGTTTTTCTGGTCATTTTACTCACAGATTGCAACAAGAGCATTTCCTGCAGGTTTGGTTTTTTCGTTCACACCTTGTAGACACAAACTCCTGCCAATATTTGTCCCCAGCCAATGCAGCCATTTGATGGAAAGGCTCCATCTCCTCTGGCCCTGTTCCTCTGACACCTGGGAGGTTTGATCCTGTGCACCAACAAAGGCAGCCCATGGGAGCCCCTAAACCCCACTATTTTCAGGCATCGCTAGAGGGATGAATCTGCCTGGTGGAAAGGGACAGGCAGAACAAGCACTGCTGTGAGTGGAAACGGGAAGGGATAACAAACTGATTTCCTGAAATCTGGACAATTGTTCCCATCCCTTCTCCACCTGATGAAGGGATTTCCATTTTGAAACAGCAGCACTGATGCAGGGGTGTCTGAAATGGTGCCAATGCCCTGAATGGGTGCAGAGGTGTTCAATCCCAGCACTTGCCCCCAGCAGCATCCTCCAGCACCCTCCTCTTGTCCTTAGCAGTGCTTGAACTGTACACAAATCCTTGCTTTGTTCTGCCCTGTAAAAAATAGTGTGAACATTGAAAGGCCCTTTTATTTTCTCCATCTTCTTCTTCAGGTGTTGGGGAAAAAAATGAGTAAATGTTTACAGCTGTTGCAGCCAGAGCAGAGTGAACACCCAGAGGTGATTTTCTCTCTTACTTTTTCTGCACCAAGAATGTGAACAGAGGGAGGTTTCAGTGCCTGAATTATTCCAAGTGTCTTGATAATTTTTTTCAAAGCAAGAAAACCCACTATTTTCAGGCATCACTAGAGGAATGAATCTGACAAGCCCTTATCCAAATGAATGTTTAAATTTTGAAAAGGGGGAAAAAACCTCCTGTGTGACTGACAAGGTCCTTTTCAAACACATAATATGCTGAACCTTGCATGACATTTCTGTGGGTGTTAAGTCTAAAGAGCTATCTTTGCATGCAATGTAGCAAATGAACTGTGTAAGGCGAGGGCTGGAGCTCTGTGCATCCTTGCTGAGTGGTACTGGAGCTCTGGAAAACCTGACAAGCTGTTTCTTTCAAACCTGCATTTCTCCAGGGAGCAGGCTGGTGTATTCTTGCTCTTCAAACACCTGAAAAGTTTGTTCTAGACTAACTATGGTCATTTATACTGCATGTTGCAAGGAATAGATGTTGTGGGGTTTTGTGGAAGAGCAGAAAGGTGGAATGATGCAAGTAAAGCTATGACTGTAACAAAACTGTTTGAAGATCTTTGTCCCTCCCTAGTTTTCTACCTGTTTTTTCTTTCCTCTTCATTTTTTTCTGGACTTTTGGATCATCTTCACCCTTCCTTGGGGTCTCTTATCTGTTGTTCAGGTCACCCTGAAACCTCACTGCCCTCACTGTGGCTGAGACCATCCCCTGTGGAGGAGAGCAGATGAGTCTGCCCATTGTGACCGTGTTCACAGGGGTCTGAGATGAGGGAAGAGATCAGAATCTGACTCCATGTTTCAGAGGGCTTGATTTATTATTTTATGATATATAATACATTAAAACTATACTAAAAGAATAGAAGAAAAGATTTTATCAGAAGGCTGGCTAAGAATAGAATAGTAAAGAGTGATAACAAAAGCGTCTGTCTTAGACAGAGAGTCCAAGCCAGCTGACTGTGATTGGCCATTAATTAGAAACAACCACATCAGACCAATCACAGATGCACCTGTTGCATTCCACAGCAGCAGATAATCATTGTTTACATTTTGTTCCTGAGGCCTCTCGACTTCTCAGGAGGGAAAATCCTAAGGGAAGGATATTTTATAAAAGTTGTCTGCAACTGCCCATACTCTGTAATCCAGAAGGCAGAAACAGTGCATGCCTCTCCCAGCCCCCCAGCCTGGAGTAGCTGTTTCAGTTCATTTTCTTTCCCCTGAAATTCCTGTTTGTGTTTTGTAGCTTCAGGATGGTCACCAAGCTCCTTTCAGCACTGAATTAGGGGAACAGAGGGTACAGTAGCAGACAGACTCACCCATTAATCAAATTAATGTGTCTTAGTGAGCCAATTCAGAGCACCACAGAGCTGCTTCTTGTTATTTCATAACATCTCATGACACTCCATATTTTTGTTCAAGTTCTGCCTTCCAGATTCATGGGATGATCGGAGAAGCTGAGGAAGAATTAGCAATAAAGCATCTAGAGCACGTGGCTGTAGAGAGTAATTGGCAAATGGGACCCAAGTGCATCCTAAAGTCTCAGCAAACCAGAAAGCAAATAAAAAGCACCTGCAAACAACTGATGATGGCCGAGCTTGTGGAAAGATGCATGAAATGTGCTTGACTGGCTGCTCCTGTGGACCGGAGCTGCTGAGTGGTGGTCCCAGGTTCTCCAAAATGCCAAAAGGGAAGCTGGGAGCTGGCAGGGAAGGGGATGTGTGTGTGCGTGTGCGTGTGTGCGTGTGCGTGTGCACAAAGTGTGGCAAGGAGTTATCACCTACAAAAGCAATGGTGTGGGAAATCTGGATCTCCAGCCCCAGGATGTGTGCCATCCCCTCAACCCCCTGTCTTGGTTTGGAAAGACAGGAGTCTGCCAAGGAAGGCAGGAGCCTCCCCTGAAATGGAGAATGTAAACCTTCCCCATTCCTCCAAATTGCTATAAATTTTAAATTAAGGGACTCTCAGGC
>JAHXMQ010012338.1:27332492-27385835 GCA_020466415.1 Ammodramus savannarum pratensis | reverse complement strand
GCAGAGATCTCTCATCTCCGTCCGTCCTGACTGTGCTACCCCCTGTTGTTCCAACACTCCTTTGTCCCATAGACTTGGCTGGGGGCACACAAGGCTGCCCCATTGCCACTGACCAGGCTGAGCACCCACCACCACCCAATCTCACCCTCCAACCAGCGAGCTACAACCACATCCCACAAGACCCTAAACCCTACAGGACCTGCTCTCCCCCGTGCTTCCCCAGCTGTGTTGGGGCACCAGAACCCCCAGACAGACCTGCACCAGGTCGGGTGTGAGGCGCTTGGCCCTCAGCCACTTCTGGAAGCGCTGTGTGCGGCGCAGGGCACGCTCCAGGCTGCAGCTCCTGGTCCCGAGCAGGGAGGTGCAGATGCGCTTGTCCGCCCGGTCGTGCTGGTACTTGGAGGTCAAGCGGGTGATGTCCACCAGCCGCCAGCTCTTGGCATCGTCCGTGTAGTTGCCCGAGTAGCTGAGCAGGGAGCTGGGGGGCAGCTTTAAATGAGAAGAAAGCCAGGTGTCAAACCTGCCAAACCAAAGGGAGAGCCCCACGGAGAGTGGGTTAAAAACCGCACAGATGGACACAGTGCCCACCCCACTGAGCTGCTCCTCCAGGCCGGCCCCTGGGCATTCCTGCCACTGCCTGGAAAAGGCTCTGTCACCCTGGCTGGGTGACCCCAGGGGGAGCAGGCTGAAACCATCAGCTAAGGAAATGTGCTTTGGTAAAAAAGCCCTTTGCTTCCCACTAATACCATCCCTGGTCATGAATGCTGCCATGGAGTGAAGGGTAAAACACCCAAATGGGGTCTTTTGGGTAGAGGGAGGGAGGAAAGGGAGAGGGCTGCAAGGTTTTGGTTCATGAAGAATTCCTGGTGTTTTTAAATTTTCCGCTTTCTAGAGAAGAGGTCCCAAAAAAGGAGTACTTGACACTTTAAAGGACCCTCCTGATTTTAAAACCTCCTAACAACAAATATACTTAGGAATATCAAAATGAGCTCTTGTTTTGAGGTGGCGGCTTTTGTCAGTGCAGGGGTCTACCTGTCACCCCCAACATCCCTGCCTTTATTTTCTCACCCAACATCCCTGACTATTTTTCAGCCAAGATGAGTGACCTCTTTGATAGCAGCAGAGTTTGGGGTGTGATGGGGATACAGGGAGTGATGGAGGGACAGGGTGTGTGTGCCCTGGCTGTGCAGCACCTCTGTAGCCATGGAGATCTTGTACTAATTTCCTCCCCCTCCACAGGCACAGGAGGGGAGCATATGGGCTGGGTAATTGGGTAATTTTTTTTTGTTTCAGCAGCCCCCTCAGCCCTGCCCACACGCCGGAGCCGAGGAGCGCGGTGCCTGCTCTGGGAGGGTGTCTGTAACCTGCTCTTGGAAAATGGCCCAACTCTGACCTTTGGTTTGGCCAGCATCCTGCCCTCGCTCCCTCTGAACCCTGCTGCCCTGAGCTCCTTGTCCAAGTGCGTAGGAAAGCACGTCCTCATTTAATCTCACCCTAAATTAAAGCCGGCAGCTCAGAAGTGAAACAGGAGAGGCAAGAAGTTCCCTGCAGGATTAGACTAGCTGGAGTTTCAGACAGTTTACAAGACATTAACAAATCTGAAAGCTGGAGCTGGTCGTTCCTTTCAAGTTCCATTTGGGAAATTGGCACAGAGAAATTTGGGGAGGATTAATTTTCTATGATTTCAGGCAAATAACTGACTCAGTGACACGAGCCACCATCTGCAATCAGAAACTGATCAGATGATCCCTCCTGAAGGCAGCACCCCACTCCCTTTCCCATCACAGACCCTGTGCAGCTGAGTTCTGGGTGCCCAGGATGGGTGAAACCCTGGTGCTTCCCCTGCTTTGGCTTTCAAATCCTGCCATGTGCCTCCTTCCAAAAATTTACCATGGAGGATGAGTAGAAGTGGGGGAACCTTGTGAGAACAGGTTGGTGGATTCCAGCTTTTCAGTTGTTTGGGCATTTTGCCTGATACAAAACTGAGGATTCCCTACAATTAAAGCACCTGACATGATAATAAGCATTTTGTTTGGGTTTGGGTTTTTTGTTTTGGTGGGTTTGTTGGTGTTTTGTTTAGGTTTTTTGGTTTTGGTCTAGGATTTTGAGCTAGGATTAAAGAAAAGAGAATAACTTCTGTGCCTCACTGTGATTGTTGTGCATCAGGACCCCTCCCAGTGCCTAATCTGCAATGTGGGCACAGCGTGCCAGGCACATACTGGGAAGAGATGGCTCTGGGTTGGCTCCTTCTTTCTTTCTTTCTCTCTCTTTCTTTCTTTCTTTCTTTCTTTCTTTCTTTCTTTCTTTCTTTCTTTCTTTCTTTCTTTCTTTCTTTCTTTCTTTCTTTCTCTCTCTCTCTCTCTCTCTCTCTTTCTTTCTTTCTCTCTCTCTCTCTCTCTCTCTCTTTCTTTCTTCTTATTTTTTTTTTAAGTTAAGCACAAATATGCCTTGTGACTCAAGCTTTTGTGCTCAAGGGAACTCACATCAGGCAGAGAGCAGGAAAGTGCCACCTCCCTTGTGCAAGCAGCACATGGATGTGTGAAATCCAGGGCTGAGCATTAATCTGAGGGTGGATGGAGTGATTCCCTCTGCAGATCTCTGGGGGGAGAACCACCCTGGCCTGGGAACTCGCCATGGGCTGCAGCAAGTCTGTATTTGGCATCATTTCTGGGCAGCACAGCGCTGGCCTGGCACATTTGCTGGATACTTTCAGGATTCATCATCAAGTTGTGCTGTAACCGCTCCCTCTCGTACAGAGCTTTTTAGCTAAGGGCCAGCAAATCCTCTAAGACCTTCAGTAAAATCTATGCAAATAAGTGAGTCATAGATTACAGATTTTAGATGAACCCAGAACTAAATGCTGAAGAAATCCAAACTAGTTTTCCTTTATTTATTTCCTGAATGAAATGAAGTATTTTGTTGCAGCCAAAATAATTTTATTGCATTTGGAATTTCAGATTTTTTTTTTTAAAGTAAGCTAAGTCTTAAAACAAAAAAAATAAAGAAGTAACCCATAAATCCCCTTCTAATTGAAGCATTCCAGCTTTTTCAGTCTTCTTTCCCATTATTTTTGGACAAAGCTCAGGACCAGCATTGGCACAAGCCTTTGAATAGTTTTGGTCAGCTCAGTTCTGTGGAATTTTGAAAATTTAATATTTTACAAAAACTTCCACTGCACTCTGCTCTCAGTACAGTTGGTAGACAGGCTTGGTGTCCTCATTTACAGATGGATAAAGTTGGGCAAAGATAAGGGAAGTATAGAACATTAGAGCACAAGATGAGTCACCAGCCGTTCTGGGAACAAAACTCAAATCTTCTCACTATGAACACATGTCAGAGCTCCCAGAAACGAAGGAGAATTAATGAAGCATGTTCCAATGTGAATTAGCACAGAGAAACCCAAGTGCCATCCACCTTTGTGAACACGTGAAAAGGTACGAGGGTGGATCAAAGAGTGCAAGCACCACTGAAATTTCCCTAAATAAAAAAAATAAACCCAGTTTTTCAAGAAATCAAGTGGGAGAAAAAGTTTTACCCATGCAAAGGAAAGCCTGAAGCTGAGTGAGTGCTCAGGAGAACATTTTTAAGTTCCCCTTCCCGAAGCGCTCACAGCAGAACTTCACGTTATCTCTCGTGTGTGGGAAGCCAGCTGCAGGCTGGTGGGAGAGAAAAAGAAGTGTCTGGCTTGGGGAGCCCCTCTGTGTCCCCTGAGGCAGGAGAATTGTGCTCCCACATGTTTGTGGCTCTGCACTCCTGCAGCCCAGCGGGACCCTGTGTGCGCCTGCACCCCGTTCCGCTGTCCCCGGGAGGAAATCCAGCACGGGGCCCTCCTGCCTTGGCTCACGTAGCACCTCCCTCCCACAGCCCACTGAGCAGCTGGAGCCCCACAGCCAGAGGCACTGCTGCTGTTTTTGGCAGGGCTGAGGGAACCTGCATGGCCCCAGCCTCCCCAGTGGCCCAGTGGGAGTAACCCAAAGGGAGCTGCTTTGTACCTGGCTGCAGTTCCCAAAAAACCCTGCACAGGTGAGCGGGGATGCAGCAGGTTGGGGCAGCTCTGGTGCTGTAGGGAATAAAATGCAGAGCAGACACTACCCTGGATGCACCCCTGGTCCTTGCAGACCCACACCAGCCCATCAGCCAGCTGAGCATGCTGGGCTAGTTGCAAATCCAAGCTGCATTTTGGGACAGGAACCCAGGCTGGGCTGGGAGAAACCCAGCACTCAGCCTGGTGCTCCTCACTCATTTAATTTTGGGAATCCAGGCTGGGCTGGGAGAAACCCAGCACTCAGCACTGTGCGCCTCACTCATTTCATTTTGGGAATCCAGGCTGGGCTGGACACTCAGCCCTGTGCTCCTCACTCACTGCTCGCTCTGGCACTGTGGATCTGGAAAGCCAAAGGGCAGAGTGACAGGGACTGGGACCCCCAATGTGCAACAGCAAGGAGTGCTGTGGCTCAGCAAAGCCACAAGCTGCCTTTTTCCAGCTGCACTGCAAGGATGGATGTCTGGTATTACGAGTCCATCCCAGACAAACCATTATGGTTTTACTATGCTGCGTTTTATAGGATAGTTTAAGATAAAAATGGTGATTTGTCTAATACTATACTACTTACATTATAGCATTAAAAATACAATTTTACTATAATAATTTCTTCTCCCCCAGGCTTTTATATCTATAAAAGAAAGTGCATATGGCTCTATAAATCATATCAGACCCAATAAACCCTTCCTCTGCCAAGCACTGCCTTTGACTTTTTCCTCAAATTCAAGTGGCAACATTTTCCCTGCTGTCATCAGATATGCTCTGCTTTTGAGCTTAAAAATGATTGGATTGGTCCAATGACCACTTGGACAGTGTGTGTCTCATCAACAGCGAGACAGATGCAATTTCTGCCTTCAAGTTCTCACACAAATCTCCCCAAAATGTACCAGCAATTTAGCTGTGTGCTATTTTCAAGCCTGTGGATAACCTCATGTGCAGAAGTCCTCATGCCTCAGGCAGGTTTAGATCCCTTTTGATCTTAGTTAAAACGTGAAATTCTGCACATTCACGTTGTTGCACCTGGTGCAGAATTATACAGCATGTTTGTATGTTTGTAGTTAACATACTCTGTTGGGAACTTACAAAGCTAAACCCCCTTTTGTCTTTAGTCAGTTGCTCATAATAAAATACTTCCAGTAAATCTAAACAGGCTGATTTCTTCCTCCCCTCTTCCCTTCCCCCATCACTGCCTTGAGATTTTTTCAGAGCCCCTCTCTAGACAGAAATCTGTGCCTTTTACACCTGCTTTCAAGTTATAGTTTAGGGCTGAAGTCTGATCATGTTTGCATTGCTTTAAAAGAAAAGAGACAAAGCATGAGCTTACAGGCATTCATTAAAACACTAAGTGCTTTAATGGCAACTGAGTGCATTGTTGCTCATGAAAACACTTGGAAATTCTAACAAGCAACTTTCAAATTACTACACAGAACGCTTTAAAATTACTCTGCTGAGTTTCTGACCTTATCTCCTCTTTAAAGAACTTCTTGCATAAGGATGTCCCAATGCAGGCGTTGCATTTATCAAGTCCCAGGAAAGTCCGGCCAAAGCTGTAGCTGGGTTTGACGTGGGGCACAGAAGGTGAAGCTGCTGCTGCTGCTGCTGCTGTGGAGGGGTTACAGCCCAGAGCCAAAACCAGGAGCAGCATCAATGGATCTGCAGCTCTGGAGCAAGGGCAGCATATCCAGAGCCCCATCTACAGTAGTGGAGAGCTCTCTGCTTTTTGCAAGCTGCCCCTCTCTAGGATTTCAGTCTCTTTTTGGTGACTTCAGCCTGCAGCGGTGAGCCCTGAATCACAGCCGGACACTCTGGGTGCAGGAGACACTGCTGCAGTCCCCATCCTGCCAGCTGGTCACTGGCTCTATTGGCTTGAGGTTTGGGTGGGAAAGATATGCTGTAGGGTGGGGAGAAGGAAATACATGGAGGATGCAGATAACTTGGGTTGCCATGGTTATCTTTCCTCTCCTTGTTGCAGCTGCTTTGGCCCCTGCTGACCCTCCCATCGGCAGACTTGGGAAACAACACCAAGGAGTGCTCATCTGCTCTTGGTGCAGACAAATGAAGGATATCCTGTCGCTGGAGAAAAGGGCAGACGTGGGACACCTAGTAAAAAATCTCATTTGGGAGGAGTAGTAGCATGGCAGAAATGCACATTTTACCAGAAGCCAGACCTTTGGTGTTGCTTTATTCCTGGAGATTTGTGGTGGTGCATGATGTGACTTCTTGGATGCTTCCTTGGCCCTTCTCTTGAAAAGCTGTCAGGTGGAATCATCACTGTTCTGTTTCTTGAAGACAGCATTGTTCAGCAGTGGTTGCTAAAAAAAAAAAGAAATCAGGATAGCCTGCAGCTTTCCCAAAACTCCCAGCTGATAGAGCAGCCTGACCTCTACAACCCTCTTGGAAAATGAGGTTTTCAGCAAGACTTGTGTGCCTTGGAATGTCTTTTCTTGCTGGTCCTGGCACTGGAAAGAAGCTAGAGAAAGGGATGGGGGTAAACTCAGGAGAATGTCAGAGGTTTCAAATAGAGATTACTGTGATCACACCAAAAGCTGTTCTTGTTAGGATAAAGACTTGGAATTCCTGGAAACTGGTGGCTACCCATCCTGGTCTGGGTGCTGGGGACTGTGCCAGGAGATCTGGTAGGATGCTCAGGGCTAGGGAAGCACAGCTTGAAGGAGCAAGTGGCACTCTGGCTGCAGGCAGCTCACGTTGCTGTGGTGGCACTGCTCCTGGGTCCTCCCCATCCCCAGCTGTTGTGTTTTCAGTGACACAGGAGGCTCCCCTGGGCCCTGTCTCACCATGGGAGCAGGGAGGAGCAGACTGAGGCTTTGGAGACTTCTTATCCCCCCAGCTGGACTGCTCACACCAAGTGGCCAAGCCATTTCCCAGCACATTTTTAATGAAGAAGAGGTGCACTGTAGCCATCCTTTATTGTCCCCTCTGTCATTTAACCTGATGGGACTAAAGGATGTGAGAGCCACAGGGGTGTTCCTTGGGCTCTGTGATTACCCCTCACTCTCTGAAGGGGCTGCTGGGTGATCCTAGCAGTGCAAGACAACTATTTAAAGCACAGAAACTCCTTATTTGTGGCACTTGGGAGATCCAGAGTCTCTCCTTGGTGCCACACCTTTATGGGAGGTTGCTTCACCTCCTGGTGCGTCCTGTGCACAAAATGGAGATGGTGATGTTTGGGGTTTGTCTAGAGGGTACAGCACTGACAGAGGAGGATAAGGAGCCCTGCTGAGAGGAAAGAAGGATATCATGAACGCTGCAGAAGCTGCAAAGCAGAGGGGCTGGGCAGTGCTAACACACCAGCAAGTGCATTCAGCACAACTCTGCATTGAGTCATCACTGCATTTGGCCTAACACTCCAAGGTAAAGCTCTTTGAGACATGTTGGTGGAAAGAGACAGAACCAGAGCTAAACAAATATTAGTTGTGTCCCACTTCCAGAAGTTCATCCCTGGTCTTTTCTATTGCTGGTACATTGTTCCTCTCCCCTCTGCAGGAATCAGCCCTGCCCACAGTTTCCTGCCAGTAGCTCTGCAAATTTGGCCATGCCCACATTGCTCCCTGCCCAGCTCTTCCCTGGATGGTACCAAAATTACACACCAGCAATCTGTCTTTATCTTCATTACGTAATGCATAAACCATGTATCTTTCAGCTCCTTTACTAATTCAGTTGTCTCCCTTCTGTCTCCTGTCCTCTGCTGTGATTTTAAGAGCAGGCACACCAAGGCTTCCATCTCCTGGTGCCCCAGCCTCTGCTGCCCCACGGAAAGGAGAGGGATTCAGCCTCTGGGGGTGGTAATTGAGCCTTTCTCAATGCAAACCCCAGGGTCTGGCACAGAACCCAATGCATGGACAGTGGGCTTTCTGTGTTATTAATGATGCCTCAATGTCTGTGTTGTTCTTGCACTTCTGTGCAGTTCAGGCACATGTAAAGCAATGGTTATGTCTCCCTAGGAACAGCATGTGTAAGAGTGCTTTTGTACAGTTTATCACATCTGCATTACCTTGAAGTGTTATAAAAGCAACTTTTTCTTCAAAGAATGGGAGCAGGTCCCTCATGACCACCTCAAGCTTGCTCCTGCCATTTGCATTTATCCCCAGGATCTGAGCTCTCTCCTTCCCTCAAACATTTCTGCTCAGGCTGGGCAGTCCCTGGCCACAGATGATGTGTGTAGGAAACAATCATTCATGCTCTCAAAAACCAAAGCTTAAAAATGAATAGATGTGTATCTGAACTAGCCAGAGAGGTAGGTGAGAAACCACAGCTGGGTGAGTGTTGTGAGAGGGGCTGCACTCCTGAAAGTTGTGACAGTGTTCACAGGGGTCCCAGGACGAGGGAAGAGATGAGGATCTGACTCCATGTTTCAGAAGGCTGATTTATTATTTTATTATATATATTATATTAAAACTATACTAAAAGAATAGAAGAAAGGATTTCATCAGAAGGTTAGCTAAGAATAGAAAAAATAGGAATGATAACAAAGGTTTGTGGCTTGGACTCTCTGTCCGAGCCAGCTATGCTGTGATTGGCCATTAATTAGAAACAACCACATGAGACCAATCACAGATGCACCTGTTGCATTCCGCAGCAGCAGATAATCATTGTTTACATTTTGTTCCTGAGGCCTCACAGCTTCTCAGGAGAAAAAATCCTAAGGAAAGGATTTTTCATAAAATATGTCTGTGATGTGAAAGTGCCCTCTCTTTTACTGAGGTCGTTCAGCAGGTAATGTCAAACCTGTATTTGCTTTCCTTTGTATTTGTTTTCCTTTCCTTCTGGTGACACAGTACAGAGCTGTTGTGGAGAGCAGCCAGGTCTGCAGGAGCCTTGTAGATCTCCTTGTGCCAGGATGTGGGATTTTCAGGGCATGGATCACCGTGGTATCTGCTGGAACCAAGGGCTGGCCCTAACAACCCCGTGGGACCTTCACAAAACTTTTAACAAGAGAGATTCCTATGCAACACAATTCACCATGTGAGAACATGGCCTAGCAGAAAAGCCTCATTAGTGTTCTAAAAGTTGTAATTTCTAAAAATTTCTAAAAAGGATCAAAATGAATGTACTGCCCTATCAAAGTCAGACCAGTTGCAGAAAAGCTTTTGGAGTGGTTTCTACCAACAGAGGTAAAAGTTTTTTATTTAGGCTCTGATCCCTCCTTTAACGACATGGAGAGTGGAAACACCTGGAAGTACAGCCCCACTTCTGATCACAACCATGTGGGCAGTGGAGCTCCTGGGTCCCAAAAGCTCCCAGTCACTCAGATTTGGGTGGGTATGGCTGTGATCTCCAGCTGCTCACCGAGGTGGGAGAGGACCTGCTCTCCCTTGCTGCTGGCTCTGGAGGAGATCAGGAGAACACAGGCTGGTTTTTCCCAAGTATTCATGGGGTGAAATACACCTTTTACTTAACCCTCCTCCTGGTCTCCACCCAATCCATGAATGCAATCCAGCCGTTCCTCATTGCCCCTTTCCACCCCAGTCTATTGCCCACCTTCCCTGGTCAGTGCCAGCTGCCCCCAGGGGTGGGTTTCATGTCAGCAGAGCCTTGCAGCCTCCCTCTCCCCATCTCATTGGTGCACTGTCATTTCCATTGGGACACTGGAAATTACTTTGCAGAGCAGGAGACCTTTTAAATTAGCTAAAATTAATTAAATAGTTTGGGATAATCACCAATAAGTGTTCCAAAACATCCCAGATGAAGCTGCAGAGGAGCAGAAGGTGCAGTGCTGCTGCTCCTCAGCTGACATTGCTGCCAGGGTCTTTCCCCACCTGCACCTGCTTATGGGGATTTTGCTGCTTGGCCAACCTAAACCAGCAGATTTTGGGTGTCACATCATCTCATCTTCCCCTTCAGCCCAGGTTTTCAAAAGAGCCTGCTCAGCAAGGATGGATTGCTGGGTTGGTTGCAGGAGGGCTGCATCTCACTGCCACGCACAGAAAGGAAACAACAGACAGGAAAAATCAAAGTTTTGCTGGAAGAGGAGAGGCTCCTGCTCTTCCTGAGGCCCTCAGTAATCCCTGCCTGGGTCATGCTGCCTGCAGGGCCCGGATAAGACCTTGGCTGTCACACAGAGCAGCTTCTCAGGACAGGGTGGGAAGCAGCTCAGGGTGTGGTGAAACCACGACTATTATTAATAGCATTTTTCATTAATCACATCCAAGATAATCATTAAACCATTGCCAAATATTCAGTACAGACTGGGTATCAAACTGCTTATCACTTCAATCCCAGTTCAGGCTGGATGTGTGGATTAATAGCTAGAGCAGCTTGACACATTTTCAATTCTTTCAAAGTGAAAAATGTGACTCTGAATGCTACAAAAGTCCCAGCACTTGGGAGGATGCGATCACTTCCTTCTTCTCTGTTTTCCTCCCAATTGCATGATTATGAAAGAAACATCTGTTTTGAAGCGATCTGCAACAGAAAATTTTTGTTCCAGTTGGATTTTTAATGGACAGCTTCTGTTACAGAGTCTTGTTCTCCCCAGCCCTGTTTCTTTCCCTTTTTCTTTTGCTGAAAGATGAAAGAGAAAGGAAGAAGAGGAGAAAAAACTCAAGCAAACAAACCCCACTGCCCAGACTACAAATGCAGACAGAAAAAGGGGCCACTGAGGTGTGGATGGTGTGAAACTCCACAGCTGAGCTGGCAGAAAATGTTTGCACTTCAGTTCTCTTTGAGAAAATTTGATGTTGTGTATGTATGGATCTTTTCTACATCTTGAACATATGAATGAATGTATTTTTCTACATTTTGAATGTATGAATTTTTCTACATTTTGAATACTAAAAGAGGGATACAAATTTGATAATTTTGTTCCCCTCACCTGGGAATAATTCCTATTGTATGATAATCTTGGATACAATTAATCTCAAGCAACAATAATCGAGTGTATTAATTGTATATATAAAAATAGGTATTGTTCTGTATCTGTGGTATTTTTGGATTCTCCCTGACTCTGTTCTTCTGCTGCAGAAGAGGAAACCTGTTGTTCTTTGGGAAGTCTTTACATTCTGGTAGGCAGCTGGAAGAAAAAGCAAGTGAGAAGAAAGGCCTCAGGCACTGCAGCCAACACATAAGACCAGTTCTAGTTTGTGAGAGGCTGAAATGTCAGTACAGAAGGCCACTGAATGCTATCAGCTGCTCTGGTGTTTGCAGCATTTATGGGAGACCGTGCCAAGCAGCAAAAACTGTGGAAGAGGATCCTGGATTTTGGTGCATCGCTATCCACAGACTGAAAATGAGATGTAGGACTCTCGAGCCTGAGGGAAAACGACAGTGAAAAGAAAATTGGCTGCACAGCAGAGCACAGGGGTGTGCTGGTCACTCCCTGCACAAAGCAGGAGGGAAGGAGGCCGGGATGAGCTGCTTGGGAAGGGAGCAAAGCTCCTCCTCAAGGAGCAGCTGCCCTTGGTGGTGGCTCTGCATGGGCTCCTTGACCACTGGTGCCACCAAGCAGCTCCTTAGGTCCAGTCCAAATCCATGTGGCCAGCACCTGCCTCCTGATTGGTTTTGGTGATGCTGCAACAAAGAAACGAAGCATCACTTTGAGAGGAATAGCAGATTTGTCTTTACAAACGAGCTGTGGGTCTGCTGGTAGATAAAACCAGCACTGGGAGATAAAAGAAACAATGGGAAGGATTCCACTGATTGATGGATGGAAGAAGATATTTGCTTTTACAAATAAACTGTAGGTTTGCTGATAAATGAAATTAGACATTGAAAAGGGAAGGAAACAATGGGGAAGAAAACCCCCTAAATTCCATAAGAATTGAAAATTAAAAGGGAGGGTTATACATTAGAGGGCAATCTCTGATATCAGGCATTCTGGGCAGTCTGAACCTCTCAAGTACCTCACCCAATGGGGAACGAGAGAAGGGAAAAGTGGCCAGGAAATTTGGATAAAAAGGGAGGCTGTGTCCTCAAAAAATTTGAGAGATCCCAGGGGAATGCCCCATGGCCTCTCCCTTTATTTGAATAAAGTAAAAGGACTCCTCTGTCTCCTTTTTGGACATAAACCTCTGGTGTTTGTGGATTAATTTTCCTAACAACTTCCTAGGTGAAATAAATAAATAAATTTTTAAATATCCCTTCCTATAGAAAACCAGAAGTATTTTCACTTCATACAATTTTTCAGAGGGAAAGGACCTACCCACAATATTTTTCTTGGATATGTGCTATTTGTTCAGCATCCCAGCAGTTAAAAGGGTTTAAAATATTGCAGACTTTTTGGTGTCCTTCACATTTTTGGTCATCTTCCTCTGTGAGGCAGAAGCAGGATGAAACAAGATCTTCCAAATAAAAATGACACGGCAGGGAGACTCTTTTGGAATAGGTTGGCCAATAAATCAGAGCTATGAAAAGAACCAGCCAGCTTTCCAAGACCAAAGTAAAACACTTAAATTATGGGTATGAAAAGATTCCTTCTGATTTAGTTACTTGGTAAATGAAAAAAATCTTTTTAAAATATGCCCTGAAAGAATAAAACATGACAGATATTTGATCCAGTGGCAGACTGCTAAGCCATAAATTTGTCAAACCACAACTTTCTTTCTGGATACCCATTGTTTGTTTGGCCCAATTTGTTTTCTGTCCATCAGACTGGAATCTCTTTTTTAGTCTGTATCATTCCAGCTGTCTGGGTGGAAGGAGAAGTATTTTGGGACAAGTGGAGCATGCTCTGAGTAACCTTGGGAGTGGTTTTAACCAATACCCAGAGCTAGGATGGGGAATTTCAGTATCAATTTTAACAGTACAAGTGCACTTTAGGCAGTGACCTTTGCTTTTCCCACGTACCAAAGGGAATATGTGCCCTATAGTCTTGAATGTTTTTGTAGGAATGCAGCTGACATTTGCAGGTGAGAATTTTCCATATTCATAAACAATTCTTGATATCCAGACATTGATTCCTGTTCAGGGATCAGGGCTGGTACAGACCAGGTTCTGCTGTGTCCAGTGCAAATTTGAAGAGGTTCCTTAAAACTGGCAAGTTTATTAATTGGAAGAAAAAATTAATCAAGACATGAAAAGTATTGATTTTCTTTGTATTTTTTTTTTTTTTTGCATCATTCTTAAAATCTTGGCTTCTATTCCCTTCTGGCTATCAATATGGTGTTTTAATATTTTGGTAACTAGATGTGTGACCTAGGCCACCTCCATTCTCTTTAGCCATTTTCTCCCACCAGCCTCCTCCTTGCATTTTAGAAGAAATAACAATCAGTTGCAGGAAACTCCTCAAAAGCCTCCCAGGTCTAAGCAGATTTACTATCTGTAAAACTTTTCTTCATGCAAGCATTGGTCCAGAAGTGTGAAACAGCAGAGCATGGCCATAAATTGGGTATTTTTGGCTTTTGGAGGACTCAGGTAGATTATTCAATGCTTTATTACATTGGGCTTTGCATGTCTGGGTACAGATTTTTAGGATAGGCACCAAAATCCCTGCAAACGAAGCTGGGTATCAATTCCTTAAACATGAGTTAATCTCAGATGAGGTTCAGCCATGAACTCAAAGAAAACCTGCATATCTCATGCTCCATGGTCAACCCCAGCCTGCCCATATTCTGTAACACAGCCCAAAATGCTCTGGCTCCACATTAAATTTTGTGTGTTACCCAGCACCTCTTGTGGCATGTGCTCCATGTGCTCCAGCACACTGCCAGACCAGGAGGGGGAAAAAAATAAAGAAAAAAGAAAAATGTATTCCAAAATCTGAGTTCCAATGGGTTTTTAGCCATAAAGAAGGCCATACTTGTCTTCAGAGGAGAAATAGTCTGGAAAACTAGAAAACATAGAAAGCCATAGGCAAGAAGTCCCTTTTCTTTTCATCAAACTGCTTCTCTCCATTGCCACTTTATTTCTTCTGCCTTTAACCTCCCTGGGGGACAATCATGCACGTCAGCCTCCCTCACATCACACACTTCTTTTTCTTTAGCATCCTCAAAGCAAATTGGAGATTACTTTGCAGATTGGTGTTAGGAAATGAAGTGCACACACATGCAAACACCTGCACAGGCTCCTGAAGGCATCTGTGCTGCTCCTCCTTGCATTTCCACTGACTTTGTGGCTGCATTTCTGGCAACAAATTAATCTAGAAGTGGAAAATCAAGAAAGGGTTAGTTAAAAAAAATAAACAAAACAAACTTTGCCTTGTTTGCAGTGATTCTGCATCAGTTTCCATGGAAATGGAAGTAGAACAAGCCAAGAGCAGTGGTGTAGCCAACTTCAGCTGCTGGCTTCTAGTTCTTGCTCCTGTTTCCATGGAAATAGATGCCAAATCAGCAAAAAATAAGGTAACTTGTTTTAAGATAGTAGAGTTTTAAAGGCTTGTCCTTATTTAACCTCAGTCAGGAAGATAGCTGGTGAGGGGAGGCAGCCAGCAGCTCAATGAAAACTTTCAGAGGCTCTTTCAGCAGCTGACTGCTTGTTGAACTCTGCAGAGACTGAATTCACAGGGCAGCCACCAGCCTTCAGAAACATTCTGCAACTTTCCTGCCCTTTGTAAGTAGCATTTTCCTCTTGGCATGGAGAGTCACAGCAGCCTGTGGGGGCCCAAGCCAACACCTCTTTGCAAGGCACCCTGCATGTGCCTCCCTGGGCTGCCTTTGCCTCCCAGAGCTCAGAAATGGATGCGCTTTTCCCAGCTGCAATGTGCAAACCATTCCCATTCCAAGTTCTGTTTCTACCTATGGAGAGAGAAGCAAAGGAGGGTTAGCTGGGGGAATTCCTGGCTGTGTTTTACAACAAACACCCAACTTTATTTTTTTTCCTGATCCACGAGGGCAACATTTCACCGAGATAAAAGAAGTTGGCCACAACCTTGCTCATAGTAAAATGTGGATGGGAAAGCAGAACTGAATCCAACCAGAAAAAAAAAAAAAAACAAAACCAAACCTGCTGTAATTTCAAGAACTGAAATTTCATCCAAAGCTCATTTCATTAAAAGAAACTAATAGAAAGCTATTTCAAGATTGGCTTTTGATCCTTAGCTCATGCTGTGATGGAACTGTCTGTGGGGAAGAGAATTTCTTGTAGGGAAGTTGTGTGAAGACAGAGGTGAGAATCCCATCCCTAGACCCCATTGTTCTTTGAATTGCTCTTGAATTGTGATTGTTGCCAGCCTTCCTCCACCTCTCTCTTTCTCCACAACCCCTTTGCTTGTTGGCCATGTCTTTATGAGCTGCAGAGACACCCAAAGAAAAGGGATCACATCACAGGCCACTTGCGGCCCCTTTTTTGGTAGTAGAATATATCTGGAAGGCATAAGTGTGGGTATATGTTTAAAAAAAAAAAAATTCTTGGCTGGCATTTGTGGTGAAGTAAATGCAATTCTAATGAGGCGTTCCTTCATTTGCAGCATTATGTTTTTGCTTTTAGGGACATAAAATCTGCTCTTGCAAGGGCACGTGCTTTGCTTCACACACGAAGAATATTCCCTTGGGCTGCTGGGTGAGTAAATAAATGAAAAGTGCAGGCCAAACTAATTTTAAAGAAGTGAATCAGGTCTAGACTGGGGCCTCACCATTGTTAATTTTAGGTATTACAAGGAATGTGCTCATTTTCTGACTGGTTTCTGTGGATCTTCTTTGAAGAAAACCCAAGAAACATCCAGCCCTTCAAGAAATTGCCAAAAAAGATAGACTCCTTTTGCATAACGAACACTTAAACACATGGGAGGTTTTTTTCTTTTCTTTTTTGACAGCACACATTGTCTTAAAAGTCGTAGAACTTTCTCCAGTTGCTCTATGAGACATTTATTGCTGCTGTTGCTGCTGTGATGTGATTTCTTTGTAGCTGTTTTTGAGCTGTTGAGATCTTGTTAGAGGAGGGAAACCTAGGGCTGTGTTACTTATGATCCTCCAGGACACTTCACTAACATTTACCCTGGAAAAGCTTTGGCTTTTTCTACAATGGAAAAAAAAAAAAAAAAAAAAAAAAAAAAAAAAAAAAAAAAAAAAAAAAAAAAAAAAAAAAAAAGGGAAGCAATGGAAAGTAAACTTACACATTTCAAGGGTGGATGTGGGAGGTGGAGCTGGGAGCACCACTGCTTCTCCCCAGGTGTTTGTAATTCAGCTTTCCGTGTACTTTTTGGACTCTCCATTACACAACAGTTCATCATCCTCTTCCAGGAGGCTTCCAGGCCCCCAGGTCAGTAACCTGCACAAACGTCATCCCCTCCAGCTCTCCCTGGTTAAATCATCACTCCAGGAGGAAAACAGGAGCTATCTGCCAACTCTTCTGCAAGCAGCTCAAAGCACCATGGCACAGCTCAAAGGATCATGAGAACGAGCTAGAGAACAACAGGCTGTGGAGCCAAAAAAAAAAAAAAAGAGAGAGAACAAGGTCTGACATGAGGTGTGTGCAGCAAGAAAACGACACACGCGCACTTTTCTGTGAGTTTCATAATGCTAGCAGATCCCTGGAGTGTGCTGACAGCTCTGTCCTGGAAATCCAGCTCTTCCAGCCCTCCCAGCCCTGCCCTGGTGTCCCCAGGAGGTTGTGGCAGGTGGGCACAGAACAAGGTGTGGCAGGAGGGGTGGAGGGTTCCAAGCAAGCACAGGCTGTCCTCTGCTCTTTCTGTGAAGTGACTGCTCCCAGAGCACAGGCTGCTCCCATCAGGAGGGAAAATCTCATGGGGGAGTGGAACAGCAGCCACCAGGGGCAGGGAGGTGTCACCCTGGGGAACTCCTTCTCTGGGCAAAAGTCACTGTACATGGTGCCTTGGTTTGAAAAGACAGGAGTCTGCCAAGGAAGGCAGGAGCCTCCCCTGAAATGGAGAATGTAAACCCTCCTCATCCCTCTGAATTGCTATAAATTTTAAATTAAGGGGCTCTCAGGCAAAAAAATATGGAAGCAGGAAATAACAGTTCTTTAACAGGGAAGGAAATAAAAGGATAAAATAAACAATGCAGTACAGTGGAACAACACCGACGGAGTCAGAACTCAACCTGACACCCTGTGGGTCAGGGTGTTGGTGGCAGTCCCATTGGAATTGTGGCTGCAGCCCTCCTGCAGTGTCAGGGGTGATTCTGCTGGAGCAGGGATCCTGTAGAGAAGGACGTATTCTTCCTCTGAAGATCCAGGGGAAGAGACAGCTGCTGTTCCTCTGGGGAATCCCATGGAGAAAGCCGTGCTGGTGTCTCAAAACCTCTGGATTATATCTGGGTAGGAATGCTTGGCTCCTCCCTCTGGGCTCACATCTCCCAATGGGATGTTCTAGTTCTTATCAGCCATGCAGTGACATTCAATAGTCTGTTATCAGCAATGTCCACTCCTGAGGGAGGAGTGATTGAGGTCACTCAGAGAGAGATAAGGCAAACTGCCCACTTGACAAAAGATAATCTGCCATACAGATGGTAATGGAAAACAACTTGCCTTGCAATCTGGAACACATGGAAATCTCCTCCCAGAGACACCTGGCAAAGCTGGGTGGTGATGGAATAACTTGTAAAACCACAATCACTCCATCCCTGCTGGTTCCCTGTGCTGGGCAGGGGGAGATGGACAGACAGATTGCTGCTACCTGCTGGGGCTGACACCCCAGGGTGCTCCTGTCCTAATCCTTGAGCTTGGCAGGACATCCTTTCTTCCTGGCTCTGCTCTCAGGTTATCATCCATCTCAATTCCAGCTCCATCTCAGGATCCTCCTTGCTCTCCCAGCTTTTTGGGGAGACCAGGGTGGGCAGGCATGACACCTTGAGCTGTGAGAGCCCCTTCTGCAGCTCAGACACAGGGCTAACAAAGAGCAAACGTGAGCAGGGAAGCAGCACAATTGCTCTGCTCCAGAGCTCAGTGTTGGCTGGGATGTGACCTTTGTCCAGCCACCTCAGGGACTCTCAATGCTTGGGAGTTTTCCCAGTGTCTGCAAAATTTCTTAGGTTAGTTTAAAGTCTAATTTGTCCTTCAGTCACAGAGTCATGTCTTTTTTTTTTTTCCTCCTTCATCCATGACTAGATAAGGCTGCCTTGTGCATGGCTTGCATTATGTACCTGTACAGATTTCTTTATTTTATTTTATTGTTTGTACTAATGATTTTAATCATGGAGGTTTTTGCTTTGGAAATGGAAGGCCTGTAGCTTTCACAGCACAGATGGGAGATAAAAGCACTATAATCACAGAGTGCAATCAATGAGACTTTTTCCAGGAAGATGCTAAAGGCATTATTTGGCATTAACAAAGAAAGGGATAATTAGAAAATAGGCAGAGAAGCCTTTATTCCTGTAATTAATTTCAAAGTTGGAAGTTCCCTAGTTCTTTTCTGTTCAAAAGTGACAGCATATGAGCCATTGCAAAGGAGATGTGTATTAATCATAAATCAGAAACAGGGAGGAAATTGAAACCTGTGTTTCCACTGACTTTAAAAAGAAAAAGCTGCTGCCTGGAGTTAATGTGTATTCTGACTGTATGTGAAGGAAAAAACAATTATAAATAGTTATTGACACATTACATGAAAGGCAAGAGGAGGATGTGGCCAAACTTGGTTTCCTGGGAGACTGGGCAGTCCTCTCCAGAGTAAAAATAATGCTCAGGAGTCACTTTGATAGCTTGAGGCTGTGCCTATGTTTGCAGCTGCTTTTTTTCTGCACTAATTTTCTACAATTGCTCTCAGCCCCACTGAGGGCCACAGTGATGGAGGAACTGTTCAGCAAACTTCCTCTGCCTCCCTTCATTTTACCACTGTCAAAACTGTTTCTGACTGAGAAATAAGAAATGAGTGGCTCTGCTTTAGGAATGCCAGCAGCCACAGCCGTCTTGCTTACAGCCTTCTCCCATCTGGATCTTCAGCTTTTACAGGCAAACTGAACATCTTCCCCCAGGGTAAGATCAAAAATTAGCAAAGGAAAGAGGCATGCACAGCTTTCTGGGTGGTTTTTTTTCCCTTCTGTCCCCTAGTCCGCGGCTGTTGTCCCCATCATCACATCCGCAGGTGAGAAATGAATTGGTGCAAAGTGTCCAGCTGGTGAAGGCACCAGCCTTGCTACAAGGGTGTGAGGCTGGAGACCTCCAGCACTGGTGGCTTTTACTCAGAAACACTGGATCCCCTCAAGACAGCTGATGTTACATAATGAGCCATGTATTTATTTTTTATCTTTTTTTTTTTTTTTTTCTAATATGGACAGCTTTACAATTAGGTTTTCAATTTCTGTCTGGGTTGAACTAATATTGTTGGCTTTGTATCATGACTGGTGTAGGTGAGCATAACCCTCATGGTGCCTCCTCACACCACGAGGAATTCACAGCCTACACACACTTGCAAATTCCTATTTGTGTAATTTTGGGGTTGACTCCAGAACAATTGTTCATTCAGCTGCACTGTAGCATATATGCATTTATATATGCAATCATTCCCATTGTAAAATATTGCATGTGCACACACACTCACTCTCTCTCTCTCTCTTTAATGATTTTCTCACTTGTTTGCTCACAAGGTTGTTTAGATCTCTTCACTTACATTCCTCTCCAGCTTTCTCTAGCTCTAGACCTGCAGGCAGGTGAACTTGGCATTTTACTTTACAACAAACTGGATCAAAAAAAATGCATAAAGGTAAGAGGATTAGATATGGGTTCTATATGTTTTTATTTTTTCAGAGTTCATTCAAGGACAATCCTTCTTTTAGGTCCCATTCCTAAAGTTTCTTTGCTTAAAGGAGAGAAATATGTACATAAGCTTATCACAGAGCTCTACCCAGCATTTCACAATGTGCAGTTGGCATTTGCTGGTGGCAGCACTGGTGGAGCTCTCTGTGTTTCCCAATGCATGGAGAGAGTGTTTATAAACAACAGTTTTCTTTTCTATTACTTGTTAATTTCCACATTCTCTTCTCATTGCATGAGCTCCAAGCTCTCAAGCAAGTGATGCTATTTAAGTTCTCCTGGAAATACTTCTTACACATGCAGGAATAGAAAAAAATGATCTGCATGTCCCTGGCAGAAATATCTTCTGAAACCGCTAATGGTTTTCTTACCTCACAGCTATATCCAGGGAATGTTCCTGCATTTACCACTCCAAATCACTGCAGAGATGGCTTAACTCAAGGCATACAAGCTGTTCTTCTCCTTCCAATGAAATGATTTTCTCCTGATGTGTGTCCTTCAGTCTTGTTTTTGAACATTACCTGGGAAAATCACCCCAATCCCTGTCAGTAGTTAGTCTTCGGCCAGTGGTTGTACAGCAAATCTTCTTTTTCTTTTATCCATTTATCTCTTCAGAGAAAAAAGTTTATTAACTTTGATAGAAAAAAACTGTAAATTTTAATTGTACGAATAATTTTAGAAGGTAGCACTAATTACTTTTGATTTATAATTAAAAATCAAGTTTGTAGAAAGGCATACATATGAATGTCAAATATCTAAAATATCTTAAGAAGCTATTGAGTAAGACAAAGGAAAAAGGCTCCAAAATTACAATTTTTCAGAACATTTAGATTTCATGCTAACACAGGCAAAAATACTTGCTTAGAATACAACATAAAGATGTGACAGGACACAATGTCATCCTTTACAGCCCACGAAAGATATGTTATGATACACTGCAATGACTGCAAAACAAAAAACTTTCAAGACAACTTAGTAATACCTTGATTAATGCAAATTTTATGAAACATTCAAAAGGATATTAACATGTACTCAAATTTCATCCCTCGTTGGCAAATGTAAATGTAACATTTGGCTAAATAATTGTCAAAATTTCCACATTCAAAACCTTTCAGTAGCTGATTAGACTGCGGAATTAACTTTTGTGTAAATCTTCCTGAACCTTTTGATTAGCTTCCCAATTGTCACTGGGAATTTATAATAAAAATTACAGCAGCAGGCTTAAAATTATTTGAACACGCCTAGAGCTAAGAGCCAGCTAAATTGAAATCTTTTTAGTTATTGGAGTATTCCTGCTCTTCGCTCCTCTAGAAGACAGAGCAACATTTTAGCTTGTCCTAGAAAGGAGTCCAGCTTGACTGCAGGCAATTCCAGCCTGTGAAGAGACCCAAAATAGACACCTGGCTCATTCCCAAGCCATAGTTTCCAAGTGAACCAGCTCCCTGCTCAGTCTCTCAGCGATCTCTCACTCACACAGAGACAGGCTCTGCCACACCATTCATGCTCAGCAGCGTGTTAGTCCTCAATTAATAACACGGGCTACACCCAGAATCAGGCATTTATCCTCTGTGAATAGGTTTAACACAACCTAGATCTCCAAAATGGCCTCTCTTTGTGGAGACAGACCCCATTTGCTGTAACCCCTCGACTGTGGCTGTCCTATTTAGGCTCTGTTGGACTATTAAAAATCCTCTCTTTCAGCCCAAGTCACCCCAGCGCTGCCCTGGCCAGCAGCACCAGGAGATCTGTGTGGGATTCACAGCCCAAGGTGCTCCCACCCCATCCAGAACATCTGACACATCTTCACCAACTCTTGGCAAGGTGTTTTGGACTTCCGAGCAAGAAAAAAAAAATTAAATTCATGGTTTTCTTAGCTGTGAAAGGGAAATTAGTTCCTTACCCACTCCTCCTTCCAGGCCGGGATATGACTCAGATCCTGGTAGTTTAAGGATGATCAGAGCCCATGCTGGATTTGCTTTGTGAGATGTGTCGTAGCTGTACTAAATGCTGGGGATAAAATTACCTTCTGCTGCTGCTGCTGCTGCTGGAAAACAAGCAGGACTTCTTCCTGTAGCTGGAGGTAGATTGCTTTTCATCTGGACTTCAGTCAAATTCACAGTTTTATGACTTCCCATTGAGTGCAATCTAAAATAATGTAAAAATATCAAAAGGAGCATACTTGTGCAACTTCGACAGTGCTGATAACTGGGGGATTGTCACCATGATATTTTATGAAAAATCCCTTCCCCAGGATTTTTCTCCTGAGAAGCTGAGAAGCCTCAGAAAAGAAATGTAAACAATAATTATCTGATTGCTTGGAATGTGGTTTGGAGGTTGCTTACCCACAGGTGCATCTTTGATTGGTTCCATGTGAATTGGTTTTACTTAATGAACAATCCCAGTCCAGCTGTGTTGGTCAGTCGTGAGTTTTTATTATTCATTCTTGTCTAGTTTTCTGGTGTCTCCTTTCTCTTTCTTTAGTATAGTTTTAGAATAGAATAGAATAGAATAGAGCATAGTATAGTATAGTATAGTATAGTATAGTATAGTATAGTATAGTATAGTATAATAGAATAGAATAGAATATAGTATAATATAATATAGTATGATATCATCATATCATATCATCCTTATGAGAACTTGGAGTCAATTCTCACCTCATCCTGGGGACCCTCAACACCCCAACAATTGGTGACCACAGGGCAATCATGGGCAATCCTTTCAGAAAGGTTTACATTTCTGCTCAGCTTCCAAATGAAAAATATCACAAGGAAACACAGGGTTATTTATGATTTATGGTGCTAACAATGCATATTTTTGAGGGTCTCTGGTTTCCTGTGGTGCCTCATCCTTAGGGCACTTCATTGTGAACGTGCTGGCACACATCCTTTTCCCAAGCCCAAAGCCACCTGGCAGCTACAGCAGGAAGAATGAAAAGCAACACTTTTCAAAATCTCACTTTCAACGGTAAATTCTCAACCTATGCACGATTTGTTGTAGCAATCTACCCATTTGCTCTCCTGCAGGGATAAATTACTGGTGTCTGAGCTATGCTGTGGAAGGAGAAAGATTTCATAATAACCACACAGCTTATATTCCAAAGCATGAAGGTTTCTGCTTTATTTTAAAGCATGGGAATATCTAAGGCAATATTCTCCCCATGTAGACTTAAAATAGTTTTGAAAGCCACAGTCTTGCTTTCCCTCTGAATTTGCCTTTAACTTAAACTTACAAACATGCATCTTATAGAAAAAAAAAATTAAATAATAATTCCTTTTCAGTACCTGTCTTAAAATACTTTGCAAGTTCATTGATTTTTCAGAAGGCTGGAACTGAGCACAGTCTGAACAACAGGTATCTCCTGAGGCATTTCAAATAGACTATCCCAAAGCAGAGCGCTCACTAGGGGTGTTTGCTTTTGAAAATCTTGACTGTGGGTGACATTTCTGTTGGCTGGATCCCTTAACTCCAGGTAATACACAGAAGAAATTAACTGCCCCTCTGTACACATGCTCATGCCTTTTTTTTTAAATTATATTTTTAATGTAAATAACTCCCTGAATACTCGAGGTTCAATCAGCACAAAGTTCTTATATGTAGGAAGCCTCAAGATGGCACTCTTGAACTGCTGAGCTTTTCAGGGAGGCTGATTGTGAGTTTCTTGCAAGGGAAAAAGAAAAGAAAAAAAAAAAGAGAAAGAAATGCAATGGTGAATGCAACCTGTGCAGGAATAACCGGAGGGAATATCAAGTAGAACAGCAATATCAGACTAAGGTATGAAAACCTATCAGAGTTCACATGGCAAAATATATACATGAAAATATGGCTTATTATACAAATTAGGGTGGATAAACCCTCCAAATTTTGTGAATAAACCCATAGTTTTTTGAAGCTTCCCCCAGTTTTTTTACCTCGCTCACCCTCCCCTATTCACTACCTCCTCTCCTCTCCCTGAAGGTGTTTTGATGTTACCTCATGAGTGTCCTGGGGCTGGCTGGGGTGTTGCTCTTGTTTGGTAGATATGAGGCAGAGCACATTGTGTAGGATATTTATGCCAGAGGCAGGTGAATGAGGGATGGTGAGCAGGACAAAAAACCTGCTGAAACTTTGGTCTGCAGGCCACAGGTAGAATTCCATGATCTGTAGAGGTTGTGCCTCTCAGCTCCTCCTTCCATCGCCACCCTCCATAGAGCAGAGGCTGTGCTCAGTTCCAGCCTTCTGAAAAATCAATGAACTTGCAAAGTATTTTAAGCCTCCCCTGATGGCTCCTTCCTGGATATTCCTGCTCCTTCCTGGATGTTTCTGCTTCCTCCTGTAGTACAGGGAGAGAGGGAGGAGGCCTTGATGTCCCCAACTTTGGAGGGGAGGGAAGGACGCCTACCTGCCCTTAATTTGGAACCCACAGAACCCACCTGCTCCAATATCACAGCATCATTCCCTGCAGGTGGGCTCCTGGGTGGGATTCCTCCATGGGAATGTGTCAGCACTGCCTGGGGGATGGACAGGGTAGTTGTCCCTGGCTCCCAGGCAGTTTTGGAGCAGCTGGCTCCAGCCAGGCACTGTGGTGGGTGGCACCAGCAGGTCATCATCCCTGTTCCATTGGGGATGGGGGACCCAGATATGTGTGAAAAAAGAGCTGGGAAGGAGAGCATCAGCTCCCAGGCCTCCTAGAGCCTTTCTCTCTCTCTTCCTCTTCATCCTCCTCTTCCTCCATGAGAGGAATTTTTGTGGGAATCAGGACAGTGCAATACGAAGCAGCCATGGGAGGGAGGATGAAGACCATGGTGGGCCTACCCTGGCTTGCAAAGACTTTGTGGTGGTTTTCTCCCATGGCATTTGCCTTCCCTGCCCCAGCAGTTCTCCTCAGGTGTTGCTTCTCTCCCTGTAGGCCTTGGTGAGTGTCCTGGCAGGTCAGGGTCACAGCTGGCACCACCCCAGCCCAGCAGCCAGCCTGCCCTGCTGGAGGCACCACGCTGGAGCCAGCTGTGGATCTCTTACAAAATCCTTGCTGACTCACCCTTCCCTTGCTTGCCTAAATGAAATCATGCCTGCCTTTAAACATCTCATTGCAGCATTACATGACACATTTATCCACCTCCTTCACTTCCATGAACTGCTCCAGATAAGCAGCTGTGAAGTTTTTGGGAAAGATAATGTGGGGTTTTTTCTTTGCTCCAGGGCCTCTGAAATAGGCATTTCTTCTTCTCTGCTTGCTGATATAAATACAAATCTGTTGAATCTCTGAGGTTGTTCCTGAGGATGCTGGGAACTTGCTTTCTCCATCACAAACTGGACTCAGACATATGTCCCTGGGCCAGGTTTGGTTTAGGGAGCAGCACTGTGAGGATTCTCAGTTGCTGTGCCAAGACTGGAGGCATTATTTACATGCACTCTATTTTGCAGAGTCATGCACTGAATCCATGTCCATGTCCATTAGCTACCCAAGGCAAGAGTCTGATGAGTGATGGATTTTAGAGATGAACAGGTAAAAAATGAGTGGAATTTTGCTTAAGTTGAGCCAAACCACAAAAGTTTTTCTTGGTTTGTTTGTGGCATTTTTTTTCCTCTTTTCACTCCATTTTGATCCATTTGAGTTTTGGGTTTGCTTCTGATTTCCTTACTTTTTGAGTCAATGTTGGTTTCAATTCTGATTCACCTGGCATTTAAAAAAGAAATTCTGCTTTAAAAAATAGTACATTCATTTTTAACTGAGAAAAACCTGTTGAAGTTTTCTTATGGCCATACCAGCCATATCTGTTGAAAATAAGTTGAAGGTTCTGATTCTTCCCAAATTTAAGAAAAAGAAAGTTGCTTTTTCTGAAGTAAAATATTTCAATCCATCTCTAAGGAAAATACTACCCAATTTTTTTCTTTAGGAAGACCTCCTTGCTAATCATGGTAAATCTTATTTATTTCATCTTGTGATGATTATTAAAACAGTGTTGAAACCATGCTTTGGTAAGTGATATACTGCTGTACCTTGGTTTTTCAAACACAGTCATGCCATGGGGCAAGAAGACAGTTTAGGGCTTGATGTTGTATCTCCTTGTGAGGTACTGCATCCCTCATTTTCCTATTGTTTTCTTCTGTTATTTGAATTGCTTCATATGCTTGGTCCTGTGACATCTCTATAATGTTTTCTACAGCTTAAGCAGAACCTCAAAAGCACTAAAAGATGTGTAGAACTCAAACAAATGTGCAATTCATCAGTTCAGAAAGGTACAAATAAAGACATTTAACAGGCTAGCATGTGAAAAGCAGCATTTTTCTATCAGCCCTGTAACACTGGTCATTTTCAGACCGCAAGTTTTCAATACCTCCCATTTCTTTCTGATGTAAATAAATTCAGAATTTTTTTTTTCACATATAACACCCTCCAAAAATGAAAATGATCTTTGAGCTTTGTACTTTTTTACTTTCTTAGCTGCAAGATGAAAACTAATGCTCCCCTCTGTCTTAGGCTGGAATACTGATTTGCAGAACTTCTCACTGGAGGACATGGTAGATATTTTTAAATCATACTTGCTCTTTAATGTGGAGAGTCATCTCTGGGAAAAGTTTCCAAGAGCAGGCCCACGGTCATCATTTAGTCAAAGTGCATAATTCTTAGGTCTTTTAATCTTTTCTCATAAATCAATCCTCCAATCCCCTTAGCCGTATTTGTTGCTCGTCTCTGAATTCCTTCCAATTTTGCAATTTACATTATAATTAGAGCTTAGTGAAACTGATGAGAAAGTGATTTTTGGGGCCAATTTTTATGCTGCTTGTAAATATTCAAAATCTGGCTTTCCACAGGCTCGTGAGAGCCCCCCAAACTGTGTGACAATGGCAGGGACCTGAGGAACTCCCACTCCTGGGGCAAGGACAGATGTTTTGCCAGATTCTCCCACTGTGGCTTGCCACTAATTAGTATTCATTATCACATTGATTTCTGTGGGACTGTAACTGCCTACAGCACAGTGAACAAGGACAGGAGGATCTGCCCCAGCCTGAGCCAGGATCACCAAACCTCTCCCTGGTTTGACTCAAGGTGAGCATTGGGCACAAGCAGGGCAGGGGTTGGGTCTGGGCTCTTTGGGGGAGCAGAGGGCATCAGGCAGGGATGTTTCCTGAAGGAATTCCTGTGCTGGGCGAAGCACATCCCTGGGTGGTTTTGGCTGCCATGCCATGCTCTGCAGGCATCTGGGACAAATGGTGAAGTTGGAGCTTGCACCCCGTGGCTGCTGTCCCTGCTGGCCCTTGGGTCTGCCGTGGCTCTGCTCGCCTCTGCTCCATGCAGCCACTGTTTAGGATTTGGCCCATATCCTCCCATTTCCCACACCATTTAGGGTTTCCCACTCCTGGGTCTACTCCTGAGTCAAGGGTCTCATCAGCCCGTCCAGAAATCTCAGCCCTCATTCTAGAGAAGCAGCAGGCTGTATGGAGGAAGGTTACCAGATTGAATACCAGAAAGATGGTTTCTTTAACATTCAGGGGAAACGGAACATTCTCCAATAGGGAGGTAACAGATTCAGAGGAGAAGAAGGAAAGCAAAGGCTGAAAAGCCTCATCCCCTGCTCCTCCTCTAACAAACTGGATGTATAACCATAGCCATGAACCATTCATACCTGGAGCAGACCCCAGCATGTTTGTAAACTTCTTACAAACCATTGCCACCAAGCCCAGCAGGATAGCTATTCTGGTCACTGCCCCTCTGATGTAAAAACTATTTATTAGGGACAATACTAGAGCTATTTCTGGATAAGAAAATAAACCTAGGGACCATAGAGAGTGCATGGGCATATCCAGAAGCACTGAAGGTGGTTTGCTGATGAGAGACCTGAAGAAGAAGATGTACAGCTGGCACAAGAGCAGCCACTGCCACCACAGCCACCTCCCCTGCTGCTGCTGCCTGGCTGAGGGACATCTGCCCATGGCCAGAGCTTGCCCCAGCACTGAGCAGATCCTTCATGCTGTGGAGAGAATGTGGCCACCACAAAGACCTGATGGATTTAACCTTTCTCATGCAGTACAGTTTAACCTGATGGATTTAACCTTCTCATGCAGTGTGTGTACTTGTCCACGGCTGGAGGGGTGGCTCAGGGTAGGGCCATCTGTGAGCCTTTGTAGAAGGAGCCTGTGCTGAGAGTCCTTGCTGCCCCTCTCAGATCAGCTGCCATTTAAGCCTCTCAAGGGCACAGAATTGTTTTCTCATACTCTTTTTCAACCTATAGTTCTTGTTTTCTTATGAGATAGCTGCAGTGGGTTGGAAATCTGCTGCACTGGCAGCAGGCTGAAGACTCCTGTGAGAGTCTTAGCTCAAATGAAAACTAGAGAAAAACATCAGAAAATGAATAGCTGAACCTCTGCCTGGCTGTTTTCTGCCCTTGGCCATACCATCCATACTGTCCTCTTGGTTCTACATCCTCTGAATGCACAAATAAGTGCACCAGTGCACATTTTGAGTCTCAACCAGAACCTTCAAATGGAGGATATTCACACCAGACCCTCAGAACAAATTTCTCCTGTATGCACCTTTGTAAACACTTCCACCAAAATATTTTTTAATTCTCTACACAAGGTGCAGAAGCTTCCAGAGATCTTCCCTCAACAGAGTAGGCATATGGAAAACAGCAGCCAAAATAATGAGTGCAAAGTCAAAATTTCAGGGTTTTAAGTCCTTTAGCAATTTTGTTTGACTTTCAGTAGAAAGGCTTGAATTCACAAAGCTGCTTGGTGGTGCTCTGATGAATTTAAACAGGTGGTTTAGGATGAAGAAAGCGTGAGATGGCAAATCACTCACCTCTTTTGTTGTTTTTTCCCAAGGACTAGAATTAGTACTGGTGCTTTCTGGACTGAACCAAGGTGCCATGTAAACAGCTGCAAAATTACTGGAAGCAACTTTAGAAACAGCCCATATGTGCCAATTTGCTGTAACTGTGCCTTTCTCCTGAGGGACTGTCTTAATCTCTGGAAACTTTACTTTCATACAACAACACAGACAGGGTGGCAGGTGCTGTGATGGGGAAGGAGATTATCAAAAATAAGGAATTAAGGTAATCAAGGCAGATGTGAGTTGCAGAAAACCTGGGACCATAGCTCCATGACATATGAAGTGTTCCTGAGGCTGATACTGAAAACTCAGTGTAAATCATTGTGGTGTTCCTGCAACAGAGGAAGAGGATGATGCCAGATATCCCCATTTAAATACCAGGCACATAATTCCTGGTGCCATGAATTAGTAACATTTAGAAAGAGCCATGATTTTTTTATTCTGTCGCTTTCAGGGTCAGGAAGAGACTGACATTTATCTTGACATTCAAGAAGAGCAGATCTGTTGGTCAGAGCTGGATCTTTCACAGGATATTATGGCTGAATTTAGCTGAGTCTCATAACCCCTCTGGCTCCACCTCTCTAGGCAGAACTGTCTCACTCAAATCAGCCAGTCCAAAGATCACCTTAACTGTAATATCAAACCCAGACTGGGAGATCTGAGCAGCTCAAACCATGACAGGACAATTTTTTATCAGATGAACAGTCTACTGCAAATTAATTGCCACATCATCACCCCAGCTGGAAGCCATGTTGGTGATGTGCAATATCTGAACACACCAAACACTGAAGCCTTTGGAATTATGAAATGCTCTTGAGAAGCTCCTGCCCAGCAGCTCAAACCACAGAATCACAGAATGGTTGAGTGTGGTGGTTTGACCAGGAAGAAGTGGGAATTCTGGGATGCTGTGGTCAAACCAATGGGTGCTTGGATTTTTATATTGGCACCTGGTGTGGCCAGTGGGGTGGCACTGGCTCTCTGCCAGGCCCAAACCATGACATTGAAGTTGGAGGGGACATGGACGTCATTTGGTCCAACCCCTCTGCTCAAGCAGGATCAGTTAGAGCTAGTTTTTCAGGACTATGTCCAGGCAACTTTGAATATCTCTGGGGATGGAAACTCTACAACAAGCTGTGCCAGTGGTCTGCCACCCCCACAGTGAAAAAGTGTTTCCTGCTGCTGAGGCAGAACCTCCTGTGTTTCAGTTTGTGCCACTGCCTCTGGTCCTGTCACTGGACATCACTGAGAAGAGCCTGGCCCTGTCTTCTTTTCACCCTCCCTTTGGGTATTTATATACATTGATGAGATCCCCTCTGAGCCTTCTTATCTCCGGGCAGAACAGTCCCATCTCTCTCAGTCTTCTCCCACAGAAGAAATGCTCCAGTTCCTCAAACATCCTTGCCATGGCTTTTTGCTGAAGTCTCTCCAACATGCCCAGTTCTGAGGAGAGTGGAAGGATCACCTCTCTCCACCTGCTGGCAGTGCTTTTTCCAGCCCAGGATACCTTTAGCTGCCTTTGCTGAAGGGAATATTGCTGCCTTATCTTCAACTCAGTGTTTACCGAGACCCCCGGGCCTTCTCTGGCCACCCTTACTTCATGTCACTTACCACCATCCTTCATGCCAGACTGTTCAGCAGGATTTTAGTGCACCTGGCTGCTCATCTTTATCAACTTGATGATAAGGAGAGTGTCAAAAGCCGTACTTTAGTCTAAGCAATATCCACTGCTCTCCCCTCACTTACCAGGCTTGACACTTCATCACAGAAGTTCAACCATGCCTTCTCCTCGGTGAAGCCACTCCTGCTGACTTTCTTGTCCTTCTTATGCCTGGAGATGGTGAATGGTATTATCTGCCTTACCAAGGCAGGAGGTGAGCCTGACTGACTGGAGTTCCCTGGCTCCTCCTTCCTTTACAGAAAAATAGTTGCTCAGATTTGTAAATGATCACCTTTTTTAAGGCCTAAAAATGCCAGTGTTTCTAGGTGTGTTCACTGAGAACAGGAATTAGACTGTGTCAACTAAACTAGTCCTGTGGGGTATCTCCAGAATCTCCCCAGAGCAAAAGGCTCCTAAACAGGCAAATTCAACATCTTCTATCTGGTGCAGCTTGCAGTCCAGACACAGAGCACGGGGAGTGGGGTGCAGGCAGAGAGCAGTGAATTGAAGTGGTAATGTTAGAGGGTTGATGGAAAAGTTGCAGTAGAAACTCAGAACTGAAAATGCTGAAAGCAACAGCATTGGCACTGAGCAAAGATGATCACTGCATCAAAGACAATCTCTGTATTTTTTCTCCCTGTGTGGTACAAAACCAATGCTGAAAGAATTGTCTCAAAACCAGCTTTTCAAATGACTCCCAGCTTGACTAGAGAGGTGGTCCCAAGAGGTTAAAAACTACTTGCAAGCTTTTGAATTTAAGTATAAAAATTGGGAACTACCCTTGCTTTCTCAATCCTTTTACACTAAACTGAATTATTCTCAGGTATTTCACCACTTCTCACATTTTTTCTTCTTTCTCATGGCAGATTGGTCTCTTCTGCCCTTCAGACAGCATTTATCACAGATGTGCTTACCATGTCTCAAGGAGTCTTTCCACTGAGATGTGCTTGTCACAAACATCATCACAGGTTAGGGAAAAAATAGTCTGGAAGGGATTTTTAAAAGCTTTTGTACACCACTCTTCAGATGTAGGTCATTTTCTCTGTGTGCTGCTTGACTCTTCCCAGGTCAGATCACCCCTGTGTCCAGATGTGCTGCTTCTGGCACTGACCAGTCCCTCCCTGTCAGGGGATGGTGGGAGCTGCTTCCCCCTGCCCCAGGTCATAGTGAACTTAGATAATTGTGGAGTTCAGAGCAGGTCAGGGCATCAGCATCTACTGCTACTGTTGGAGAAGCCAGTGCTGTTGAAATGGTGATGATAAACGAGGTGGACTTTTTCTCTCTTTCTCTCATGCTGTCTTGTTTTCTTTGAGTTGAAGCTCTGCTATGTGGTTAATCAAGGGAGGGAGCAGCAGAGAGATCATCTGAGCAACCAGAGATCAATACTTGATTTGGATGGTGACAGTGAAAATGCCTCATCTTGCTTTAGTGGCCAAGTGACCAACCCCTACTGCCCAGCCTTCTGTGCACCACAGACGAGCCACCACTGAGCCACCACCGTGTGCTGCTGTGCTCAAAGCCATGGCAGAGGTCTCACCCTGCAGCTGCCTTTAGGAGAGCTCCACTGGGGAGAGGATGAGTGTCTGTGTGTGTGTTTGCCTGCAGGCAACGAGGGAATGAGCCTGCAAGGAGCTCCTGCAGCCAACGGGGGAGTTTCTCTTGCTGGCAAAAAGTTTGGATTCTTGGCCAATGCTTGTCACCACCTCCCAAAGCACCAGCCTGCTCTCTCTCCCATGCTGGTATTTGGCTCCTGTCTTCTTTCCTCAGCTGCTGAGAAGCTCCCCCTGGTTTTGGCAAAGGAGAGGAAGCCCTGGCCTGGGGCTTGGCACCCTCCTCAGCTGGAAGGGAAGTTGCTCAGGTGTCCAGGGTGCTTTGGATCCCTCAGCCCTGCTGTCACACACTGTGCCACACAGCTCCTCGGTTCCCATGGGAATGGGAACACCTCCTTGGGCGTTTAATCCATTTCCTTCTGGCCAGGGCTGGTGTCTGCTCAGCTGCTCTCAGCAACCCTTGGCCAAGAGGTGCAGGAGTGAAGCCACATTTCTCTTCACAGAGAAAAGCAAGGCACGTCTTCCCAAGAACATTTCTGGGATTCACATTCTCCAAACCTCAGAGAAAGGAAAAGCAATTCTTACCTCATTTTCTGTGCCTGTGTTTGTGCAAAAGTAGAATGCAATATGGAAACTGTTTACCCAAAGTGATGGTGTTTTGTTTCCTTGGCCTATCAGAGCCAGGTGTGTGTGTGAGTCGGGACTGTTGGGTGACAGCCACAAGATTCTGTGCAGATGTGCTTGGCAGATTCAGTTTAGATGTAATGTAATATAATGTAATATAGCACAGAATAATATAGTCTACTAAAGTAATTAATTAGCCTTCTGATAAGATGGTGTTTTGTTTCATTGGTCTATCAGGGCCAGGTGTGTGTGTGAGTTGGGACTGTGGGGTGACAGTCACGAGATTCTGTGCAGTTGAGTGCTTGGCAGATTCAGTTTAGTTGTAATGGAATATAATGTAATATAGCATAGAATAATATAGTCTATTAAAGTAATTAATTAGCCTTCTGATAAGATGGAGTCCTCTTCATCATTCCTCCCTGCCATGGGGGTTGTCATGTTTCAATACAGGAGCTGCTCAGGGGCAGAACTTGAGGGTGATGGATGAGCTCAATGCAGGCTGGAAGTGCTGCTCAGCCCTTGGAGGCTGGGTCTGAGGGGATGAGGGAGCCAGTTTGAGCTCTGCAAACAGGAGGGAACATCTTTCAATGTTTAAAATATACTTAACCTTAGAAGTGTGTATTCTGAATTGTCCTGAGAATTGGATGGAGTTCTGGGTGAGGTTTTTTATTCTTTAAAGTAGGAGCTACTGTGAGGTAGGGTAAGTTGTAAGTGTGTACACTCTCTTTCCTTACAAAGGACCATACATGGCCTCAGAGAATGAACATCATTTTATTAGTAAATTAAGTATTCTTCCCTTTGAAGTATGTTTTTCCTAACCTCTGTCCCCCTGTCACATTAAGGCATTGATTTTAGCTATTTCAAAACTTATGTATGCATAGATATGGACATTTTCTCTCTCCTTTTCTCCTTTTGTCATTTGGTAATACCAGAGTTACTCTGAGTGAAACTCCTCTGGGAGATATTCCAGGAGAAATGAAAGCATTTCAATCAAACCAAAAAGTGAATGCAAATCACATTTTGAACAGAGTACAGCTGTCCACCAGAAACAATGATTTCTCTCCCTGCGTGTATCTTGGAAAAACTGATCTGTGCTCTTCATGCAGGGTTGTGATATCAGAAATTTGAAGTTACATATTGTTAGGTTGGGGTTTTTTCCCCTTTGTTTTGTGGAGAAGAGGTATTCCTCATGGAAAATTTTCAGAGATGCGATCAATACCCAGAATGAATTGTCTGTGTTAGTTCTAAACTGCAAACCTGGAGACAGTCCATTTCTGTACTCCAGGGTGCTCTAACCAGCATCATGGCTGAATCATAATAAACATTTGATTTTCCTATCAAAAACACAGGTACCCACACAAACAAATGTATTTCACTTCACCTCCAGTGTCTTTGATGGCATAATATTTAAATACCTGGGGCAATTTATAAAGCAGATATAATGCAAAATCCATAGCCAGATCACTAGAATTCAAATATCTAAGCCTTTAAGAAACAGAAAAAAAAAAACCCCAAGCAACATGCAGTTGCATGAATGCTCCATTCCCTGCTTTCCTTATATTCAGAAAGAACTCATAAAAAATCCTCTGCCATCTGCTATATCCCCACCTATAAGGCATGCTTGCAAATTCTTTTGATGTGCAGATCATTACTCGGGATTAAATTTTCATGTGTGAATGCCAGTCTCTCCTTCCCATTCTGCTTCCATGCCCCTGCCTAGGTACCAGGTGTGCCCAGCTGGTGGAGGCTGCTTTTGTGATGCTCAGTCTTGTGGGGACAGCTGTGGGAGGACTGGAAGAGCACTGTGCACATTCACAGTGCTGAAGGCTGGTGGAGATTATCACTTCCCCCAAAAAGCTTGGCTGAGCCGCTCTGCCTGCCCAGAGCAAGAGGGAGGTGGGGAATCCTGGAAGGTTCCTGATGCTCCCTTAGAAAAGCTTGCTTCACTTACTGTGAATCCCCTTTCTCCTTTGTAAGAAATACACATATAAATAAGTGTAATAACTAGCTGTTAGTTGGTGTTGAATCATACTGAATCATTTACCCAAGAAGTACAAGAAAAATTACTTCTATTATGATGAAAACCTCCATTATTTAGACCAGCCTCAATTAAACCATCCTGCTGGCCAGGACTGTGTATTCCGCTGCTGTAAACACCACTCATATTTGCAATTTTGCCATGGGAAACTCTTAATTTTGATCTTTTACAAAACTTTTTGCTCCCCAGATTGAGGGTACAGAAAAGGGAGGACTGCAATCCATAAGGGTAAAAACACTTGCTGCTTGTTTCTAAATCTTACCTAGGAGGGAGCTTTTTGCTTAAATGCGTCTGAAATCTGACATTTCGAAGCAGAGTCTTTTGTAAACTGGAGGGAACTGAAGCTGTTAGACTGGCAATCTGGGAGCTGCTAAATCTACAGTGGATGCACTTCTCTGGTTTGCATTCCCAGATTTACAGACAGTCCACAGAAAGAGAACGGGATTGAACCACTGAGGGATGGTAGCAGCACCCAGAGATCTCAGTACCAACACAAGGTAATTGAAAGTCCTTGGAGTTGCAGTTTAGGCTGATGAAGAGAGGAAGAAGGCTGACATGGAAAAATGAAGTTTTTTTCCTCAGGATGACACCAAACCTTAGTGGCAGAGCCAGGTTTTGATCCCAGGTTTTATGATTTCTAGCCCAGTGTCCAATGATGTGTCCTGCTGCCCCCCCAACACTTGTGGAATACATTTCTTTCTCTATCTGCATCTCCTGCTCTGCCTATATAGACACATCTATATTTAACATACAAAGTTCTCTGTATAGATGGATAGTTCTCTATTCATTTACTAATTTATAATACATACCACATTCCAAAAAATGTAAATATTTAAAATACTTCATTTGAAATGCTATCTGTTTATTTTGCTCTTTTAGAAATATCCAGAATGTCACACACTTTCCCTTCCTGTTTTGGAAAGGAATCCTTTCTTGCCTGCAGAGAAAGAGGCAGCGATATTGAAATTTCCACAAAGAGAGTTTGTCCCCTGAGTGTTCTTGCAGGCATTTGTGCTGAAGAGATGTTAACATAAGCAGCATTTTACATGAAATATATTCCCATTGCTGCCTGATGCTGCAGCTCCCCATGTTTGCCAGCCCTCCAAGGAACCCAAAAGCACAAATAAGAAAGGCAGGACTTAATAGTTAGATTTTTTTCTTTTTCCCAAGCAAAAGAAATAACACTTCAAGCTTTTTCTTTTAGGTGCATAAAGATTTGCTTTGGGAAATCACTTTAAACAAGTTTTTCAGTCCTGTGTGGCCAGAACAGTCTTTGCTTGTGATGAAGACCCAGGCAGGTGGATGCTGATCCCCATCCCTGTGCTATCCCAAGTACAAACCCACCCAATACCTCACTGTGGGGTAAGCATCATCCCAAAAGGAGCAGGAGGCTTTTTCATTGTGCCTGGCACTCAGAAGTTCCCCTTTCAGGGACAGGGGCATCTGAGGCTGGCACATAATCCTTCACTGACAGCAGAGTGCGTCCCAGGTGACCCCAGGTGTTATGTAAATGCTGATTTTTATTGCCGTGGGCACAGGAAGAGATTAGCCACACCAGCTGGCAAGGGATTTGAAGTGAAGCCTCCTTCCCCACCTCTGATCTGAGATCAAAAGCTCCAGCCCTGCCTGCCACACCCTGCTCCTGCAGGAGGGTGATGCCAGGGGCACCCAGATGGCAGGGCCAGCACAGGGACCCGGCTGGCACTGCCAGTCCTGCTGCCACCTGCTGTGGCCCAGGAGGACGGGGAGGAGGAAGAAAAAGAGAAGGAGGAGGAGGAGTAGGAGGAGGTGGGAAAGGCAGGGAAGGAGGACAGAAAACACCATACCAGGACATGCTTTGCACAGATGTTAAAACCCAGGAGCATCTTTACTAATTGCGGCAAACTTGGCAGAAATGAAGCCTAATAGGCCTCCTTCGTGTGATTGTGTGACTAAACACCAGATGCCCTGAAGGCACCAACTGACAAAGCTGTGGAAATCTTCAATAAAGTGTCTCTGATCCTCCAGAAAGGGAAGGGATGTCACAGGGCAGCCTCCCCAGAAGACATCCCCCTGGGGGTCACAAGGATGGGCTGGGGATGGAGGTGTTGGGGCTGTGCGTTATAAAACCCAGCACCAAAATCAAATTTTATGACAAAGATGCTCTTGAGAGTGCATTTTCACAGAGTCATAATTTTTCTGGAAAAGTGGCAAAGCTCCAAATCCTTCCTTCCTATTTTGCTCTCCCAGCACAGCACTTCTGCCCGCTGTCATGAGAAGAACTGGATACTTTGCAAACGGCCTTGGTGCGTCATGGGATTTATCCAAGAGTGTTGTAAACCACATGGCCCTACTCTCTCCAGCCTTATCTTTGAAACGTCTCAAGAGACATCTTATTTTTATGACTGCTCAAGGACTGTAAGCCCGAGGAGCTGCTTTTGGGAGTGCATATGATCCCTGTCACATCAAATGACTGCGTTGTAATGTCAGCGCTGTCTGTGCAACGTAAAGGAGCTGCTGAGTCCCAGCTTTCCATCTGCAGCTCCCCAAAATCCAGGATTTTGGCTCTGAAATTCCTATTCCAGTATTTTCAATAATTTGAGACTGTTTATTAAAAGGTCTAATGTGTGATATTTTACTTCCATGTGTTCTGTGGTCAAGAAAACTTAAAGAAGTTGCTCTTGAGAAATTTTTATCTGCATTTGTGGTTAATGTGCATGATTGCCTGTGGGAACAGTGTGGTACTGTGCCAATGATTCTTCTTGTTCCAAAGCACAGTAAAACTTTACAATTTTAAATCATTGGCACAATACCTTTTTAGGTTATTTCAGAAATACCAGCTATCAGTTTCAATAAAGTTGCAGCCTTCTGTTTTGATCTTTAAATTTATTGCTAGCATGAGAATAGTAATCTGCAATATACCTGCAGGTCAAAATGAAGAAATTAACCTTGTTGGAATGAAACTTTAAAGGTTTTATGCTCTGTTTTAACATGCTACAAAATAGGGATTTGAGTTTTTTTTAAAGTGCCATTTTCTGATGGACGAATTCCATGGGAAGGCGTGTGACTAACATTAATCATCAGGACAAATCTGGGAATTTGAGGATGTTCATAATAAGAAAATAAGGAAAAGTTGCTGCACATATGAGTGTAAGTTTGAGTGCTTGTGACAGCAGTTCTGTGTTTCAGAAGATAAAATCAGAGGGTGTTTCTCCAGGCTGATTTTGTGAAGCTGACATCTGATTCAGCCTCCTTGACCCCTCAATGGACTTGGATCTGGTAGAGGACATCACTGAGCATCAGAGGAGGAAATAAACACCATTAGTAAAGACATATTCCTCTTTGGTGATGTTCACTGTCAGGCTTTTGAATTTGTCCTGGCTCTCCTTGACAAAGAATTAGCTGACAAAATGATACTGCAGTGTCGAGAGATAACTTGTTGATCTCATCCTCCAAACTGCCTCACCTATTTCTCACTGTGAGCTTGGTTACTCATTTCAGACATCCATTTATTTCTGTTTCACAGACCTATATTTTGCTGCCATATGTCCCTGGAAACCTTGACGTCAGAGATGACTACTCTTGTACCTGAGTCCAAATGTTAGAGGTTCATCAAATGTGTCTTTAATGGTTGCTTTTTTTCCATGCTGCTACCCAGGTTTTGGTCCCAGGCTGAAAGAAATATAATCTAGGAAAAGAGAGCAGCTTGGGAGGATGACTGGGTGACTTCACAGGAATTCTTATTTTCTGGAATATGAAAACACATTGCCAGTGTAGGAGAAGCAGTGGGCTGGATGACTTGGGTTTTTAATATTAATGACTAAGTGTGTGTCACACCAAAGGTCGTTTATTTCATGCACCCCACAACTATGCAAGCCTGGTGGTGGCTGGTGGTGACATTTCTTGTTTGTCTCCATCATCTGAGCTTGTGTCTGTGGTGGGAAGGCCTGGGCTCCATGATTTTATTGCTGCTGATGTAATTATTGCACAGCTTGTAGTCATGGCTCCCCATGGAGCCATAAAGAAATTGCAGTGGATGGGAGAAGTGGCTTCTAGAACAGTCAGCTCTGTAACCTCTGTAACAGGCAACAGGGTTTGGGTGGGCACATTCCTGGTGAAGGAGCAGGAGAATGTTGTGTCTGGGTTCATAAAGAGCCTCATAGATTTAAGGTAAGACAGCAAAAGTTGAGTTCATTTGTCACCTAAAAAAGAAAAAAAGACCAAACTCTTGCAACATTGTTAAAATGGTAAAATAAAAAGCAGGTCTTTATTGGAAGCTTCCAGGTACCCCCATGGTCATGGGCACACCTGGCATCAGATTTCTCCAATTTTTTATAAGTTTAACAAATGAGCATATCTTACAAATATTGCTCAATTAGAAGAGCAGTTGGTTAGATAATATTCCTCTGGATTCTGCCCTACTGGAGTTGGTCCAAGGGCTTCTTTGCCCCATTTCTTGTTGTGTCCTCTCAGATTCTGGTTGGAAAACTAAATGTCCTTTGGGAAGTTCTCTTCTTGACAATAAAACAGTAAACAGTATTTCAGGAATATGTTAGAAGGTTAGCTTATTATTCCAAAATCTAAGAGAAAGAGTAGGAAAGATACCAAGAGCTATATAACAACGTATTAACAGTCTACAAAGCTAAAAATGCATGAAAAATGTATTAACAGCTAAAATCTTTAGGCATCACACTCACTTTCAAAAAGGAATTCCATAGACACAGAGTCCAGACAGACAAACCATGGCCAGGAAAAGATTTACAAAACCACAATGCCTATATCTACGAAATCTGAGTGGAGAACTTCTAAACAAGCAGGTTTGTTAACAAGTTGGGTTTCCTTCTGTCTGGCAAAGCAGCCTGTTTGAATCTATCTGCAGTGTAAAGAAATAAGAGCATGAAAGTGGCTATTTCACCTTGTCATGAGCAGCCCTCTGGCAGGAGGTGCCCGTGCACCCAGAGGTGATGTGAGAGCAGCTCCTGGAGCCCTGGGGGTGACAGAGGGCAGCAGGGTCCCTGCCTTGGGTCACCTGCAGGCAGGGTCACAGCTGCAGGTCCTCCTGGCCGTGCCTCCCCACACCCTGTCAGGTCACAACCTGGCCTCTGAGGCTGGAATGGAACCAAATATGATTTAAGGAACCTGGGTGGGAGAGTCCTGGTACAGAATTGTGCCTGCACAGTGAGGGGAAGGAACAGTTATATCACCCAAATCTAAAGAATCCTCTCCTTCCTGCCTTGGAAGCTGTTTCTTTGCTGTGAGTGCTGACTCAGCTGAGCACCAAATAGCTGTGCTTTGCTTTCCAGGGAAAGAAACTCTGAACAGCACAAACTTCCCCAGAAAATGTAATGTCTTCCCCAGAAAATCTGTTTTTTTTTCTTAACTAAAGTGTCACCTTCTTACACTGGTATTTCAGAACTTTTCTGACACATAAGAAATAAAATTTCTTACAGTCATAGATGAGATAGGCTGAGCATGGCCTGAGTCAGACTCTGAGCACCTTTTCTGAGCAGATATTTCCATATTTTATTGTGGAGATATCACCATACAAGCTTAAAGCTGCACCTTATTTCCTTAAGCCTGGGAACAGAAGTTATCCTGGAGTTAGGCACTTCCACTGAAATAACTGCATGGACAAATGGGAGCTGAGTGAGCAATCCAGGACTTAAAAACAAATAATATTCCATACCAAAATATCCATATTGCATCAATAATTGAATTAAAACAGACTGTAAGAAAAGTGTAAATTATTTTCCTCAGTTGTTCAGAAAATGTTTGCCTTCCATTTGGTTCCTATGCTGTGATATATTTCATTGCTTTTTTTGTTAAAAATGCGTTTATTGAAAGTATTTCTATAAGTCTCAGGAGATTTGGCAATCATTTTTATTGGATTGATCAGTTCCACTTGCATACAAATTGCTCTCTTTGAATTGACTGTTGCAATGCATCTTTTTTATATAAGCTGTTCTATTGATTCTGACATAAATAATGGACAGAGTACTTCAAATCATAAAAAACATCAGTTTGGGGGATTCTTACCAGAATCTACTACATACCAGACAACAAGAAACACAAAACCACAGTGCAACAGAAAGGATCTGTGAAACCTTTGGTTTTTAGAAACTTTTCCCTCCTGATTTTGGCAGCTGCCATTTGTCTGTCAATTATTTCCTTAATTTGCACACGTTGCACATGTTTTTACATTCATGAAACATGAATAGGAAAAAAAAATTCCTTCAGCAGATCTAATGTGTCTAGTGAGAGAAAAAGAAAGAAGAAAATGGGAGGGAAATTACATTCAGCTGCTCTATTTTTGTTTTCAACTATTACATTAGGAGGGGGTTTTCTTACCTTGTAGGTGGGGCTGCCTTTCTGCTCAACTTAAGGCACAGCTCCATGTTCCCAAGAAACATCTTTTCTACCACAAACACACCTGCTGCTCTTGGGACAGCTTGGCCAAACTGCAGTTTATTTGGAAATTGTGTCTCTCACTTGTGGGGTGGTTTGCTTCTCAGTCTACACCTCCTGCCCCTTCATTTCTGAGTCACCACCAGCAGTGGATTTCAGGTTGGTCTCTAGTTCTCTTTCCACTTCCATGTATGACCAGCCTCGTCACTTTTCCATTCTAATTACTGTCTGGGGTTTAGGGTTACTTTTGGTTCTCCAACCCGCCATGGTTACAAACACACTCCTATTTCCATAGCTGCCAGTCAGGGCGCACTAACAGGAGCTCAGGAGCAAGGCTGAGCTGGGATTTGAAGAAATAAGAGATTGATGCAATGGGGTCCAGTTTCTAATGCAGATTATTGAAATGGATTAAAGAGTTTCATCCATTATTGAATGGATGAAATTGAATTATTGAAAGGATGAAAGTGTTTTCCAAGAGATGGCATCCAGTCCATCTATGCTGTAGGAGACACAACTGCCACATGTCTGGGTTTTCTTGATCTTGTCTCATTTTCTGACTGGAAATATCACTGCTTCTGGACTGCTGAACATGGAAAAGATCAGGCCAAATGGGCATGCATTTTTCAGATTTTGTCTGGACAGAGTTTGTGGGCAGTGAAAGAAGGCACAGCTGGTAAATCTGAATCCTAGGCAGATGTTCTGCCCAAGAACAGAGAACCCAAGACACTGAAGATGGATAAAGGCCCATGAACATGCAGTATCCTGCATGGACACACTCATTTCTGCTCAGGACATCTCTGGCAGACTTGTGGAAATCCTAGGAAGAGATGCTGAGACTGTGGGCACTTAAAAAGGGTGAAATAAAGATGGGAGAGCATTCACTGTACTGCTCTCCAGTAAAATTATGTCTTTGGTCATGTGTTGGCCTTGATTTCCTGCCTTGATTTTACACTGAAACCTGGGGCACACTGCTCAGGTGTCCTGCCACAGTGGTGGCCTCCTCTTTGCTGTTGATCACCAGTGGTTGTGGAGCACAACTTGGATGTGTCAGCAGCTGTTACATGAGTGCATGTCCTGCACAAAATGGAAGAAAGTATAATGCCCCAGGATATGGTAGAGTTTTGTTGTTTTTTTTTTTTTAAGTTATATAAATCAACAGGGGGTGCCCATATTTCCTTAAGACTGCAGAGGAATGGCTGGCTTTTTTTTTTTTTTTCCAAGGGGTTGGGGTTTTTTTGGGTTTTTTTTTAGAAAATAAGAAAAAAGGAAATAAAAAAATAAAACAAATGTTCTCACCCATCTGTCAGCAGTCCATTAGCACACAAGTCCTTGGCAGTAGGGAGAAGAAGAGCTTTTACCAGGCTCTGAGGTGGGGCAGAAGCAATTCTGGCTTGAGGCAGTGGCAGTATGTCATGTCATGATGGAGCTTCTCCTTCAGCAGCAGCAACTTTGATACCTCTTGCTCCTCCCTGCCTTCTACTGACTGAAATTTCTCTCTGCATACAATGCAGCGCTGTGGAGCAGGTGAGATTCCACATTTGCTGACAATATCTGGTTATCTCCCAAAGACAAAGCTGCTTTCCAAGAAAACCTCACCATGTGATCTTGAAATGCTTTTGCAGAACTTGCCTCACTGATACTTCGCTTGTCTCACCAGAAATCTGTGATTTTATCCTTGTTTCCTCTCACTTTGAGCAGACTCAGGAGCAGCCAGAAATCAGTGGGGCTGCCCTCTCCAAGCAGCCCTGGCCAGCTTGCCTCCCCAACATGTTGTAATAACACTTTAGATGCCCCTGTCCGCACTGTGGAAAAATTCTGTGAAAAATGGAAAAGTCTGATCAGCTTAAATTATGGTCTACAGTGACAGGATGGGGAAAGTGAAGCTGTTTTGTTTTTTTTTTTTCTTTTCTTTTCTATTTACATTGTGCTCCGTGGAGACAGCAAAGCTTTACCCAGGCTTGCTTGAATAATGAGCCACTAAACAGAGAGCTGCATATCACTTAACAAACAGCTCCTCACAGAATTCCTGTTAATTATGCTGTTCCTTCTGATTAGATTCAGCTGATTTCTCACTCACAGGGCTCGGTGCAAGGCTCTCTGTGGTGCCTGGTGGGAACAGCAATGACACATCCATGTGGAGCAGTCACCAGATAGCCTGAGAACTCTGCCTGCCCAGCATGGTCATTTCCCTGCAAACTGACACCCTGCCGTGCAGGGAAGGGCTCTGGGTGCTCCTGGAAAAGCAGATTGTCAGCATGGAATGGGCAGAGGGGGAGATCTGCTTCCCAAAGATGTGCACACACTTCCCCAGAGCTGGGGTATGGTGGTGAAACTTTATTCTCATTACAGATTTGGTGATGGAATGTTGGCAATTAGAGCTTTCTTATCTTTTTATTTGTCACATTTTGGCTGCAGCTGGGTAGGTGGCAGATTCCATGAGGCTGAAGGGCCATAATCCTGCAGGAAGAAGTAAGGAGGGAAGGGAACACATTTTCCTGGGAACTTGGCATGGTGACAAGGGAGCCCATGCTGAGTCAGGCAACAGAATGTAAAGAGAGTTTTAATCACAGGAAAATGGAATTAAATGTTCAAATGCAGAGTGTTGGATTGGTACCCTCCTTCAACTTTTTGCTCAGCAGTTCTATGTGGTTTGGAAGGGAAGGGAAGGGAAGGGAAGGGAAGGGAAGGGAAGGGAAGGGAAGGGAAGGGAAGGGAAGGGAAGGGAAGGGAAGGATGCCCACTGCTTGGAGCTCACTGTGGAGGTGCTGGCAGTCCTGCTGACTCTGTCTGGGAAGCAGCACAGCTGCATCATTGCTGTCCTGTTGGTGAAAATCTGATAGCTGGAGTTTGGTGGCTTGCCCGGGTGGGTTAAGCTGTTAAAACTCTCTGACTTGCACCCCTGTGAGCTCAGGGCCCTCTGAATCACACTGAGTAGCAAAGTAAAGACAATTCCATGGGTTTTGTTCCCTCTAACAATGAAGGTTTCACTGGTTATCTTTTTCCTGGTGGGCTCCCACCTTGCTGCAGAGCAGAGCTCAGCTATGAGCTCCAGGAGGATTCTGTTCTGCCAGAGTTCCTAAACTCCCTTGCTCTCCCAAGGAGTGCTGGTGCTCTGTTTAGCGATCTAGGCCTGTGGCTGGGCACCATGCTGTATTTTCTGTACTTCTGCTTTCAAATGAATTAGTTCGATACAGCTGAGAAAAGAAAATAGTGGTAGCATTTCACTTTGGTAGCTTTTAATAGCAGTTCTTTTATGCAGGTGAGAAAATTCTGATTTCATCCTCTGCCTGTGTACCAACACTTGTCTCTGAAGCACTTCAGCTACAGCACCAGAAATGGTGTTTCTGCATTAACCAAGGCCCACAAGTGCAGTTGTGAGGCTCTGCTTCACAACACTGCTAAAAATACAAACGTTTGTGGTGCACACATACTTTGTTTATAATCTCATCACTTTGTACATGGCTTCCATTGCAAGCTGTGGGATATATCATTCTGTCCCTTACAGTGTAGAAGTAGTGTGTAAAAATCAGATTGAGCCCTTTATTTATAGTTGTCAAGAACCAGATGACAGAAAACATCTTCTGCCTGGAGAATGATTACTGCTGGTGTTTCCTGGGTACCCTCTTCATCAAACAGTGGGAATGTTTCTTGTCTTCAGCCTCACATCTGCAATGCTAGAGCCAGGAAAATGTCAATAACTCCGTTATTATGAATCCCTGCTCTCAAGGATTAATAATTTCACACTTACTCACACACAGGCAAAGGCATCGGAAACTGAAATTTGGCACAAACATTTGTAATCCAAGAGCAAAGCTTAATTTTGCAAAATGATCTCTGCAGTTTTGAGTCTGAGAGAATTCTCAAGGTGCCTGCATTTTATTTTTTTTTTTCTTCAAGTCAGTTGTTTGGAAATGATACAATCTCACTTGCTATCTGGCAAGAACTCATTTGTATGCCTGAAGCTCTCAGCAGGGAAAAAATTGTGGTTTACTTTGTCATGCTTTCTTGCTTTTCTAATGGAGTTTTCTGTAGATTCCAAGGAAAGGGAGATGGTGAAGTCCAGTTGGTACAATGGAATGCTTCCCTCCCTTCTAAATTTGTCCATTAAATATTGCAGCAACCCCTAATTGTTTAAAACACCTTTATATGTAGCTGAGTAATATGTATAAAGAATATTATGCAGGAAAATGTAATTGCATAAAGAAACCAAAACCCCAACTATCTCTCAAAGCATTGGAATAAAGGAAGTCTAGTTTACTGTGGGTTTTGTTTGAGTTTGATCAACTTCAGTTTTGCTAGGATATGAACTGTAACTCAAGTTTTCCCTTACAGATAGCCATTTATAGGCTCTCCATTTATAGTCTCTCTTGCTCTTTCTCTCTTTATTGACCTTTTCTTTCTCCCATGTAGATTTTAATTAGCTTTTTCTCTCTCAGTTTCAATGAATTTGGCTGAAATTTGTATCCCTGACAACTTTTTTCCTCTTCCTGTTGGATTTTTTTCCCTTTTAAATCAGTGAGCAGGTTCAAAAAGTATTGCCAGGTCTCACAGTTGTACGTAATTAATATACACGTACGCTGGAAACAGACAAACCTCATTAGCTTAGAAAAGCAGATTTAAAAAAACCCTCTGGCTCTCTCAGCTTTTGTGTGACATTATCTCAGTTGTCCAAGAATGACTAATAATCTAAGAACCTGCAGTAATAGTGTGAATTTCTCATCATTCATTGCCCAATGATCTTTGGGCACCTTTGCAAAATGTAAATAAACTGAAGTGCCAAACATAAGGCAAAGTGCCCAGTTTGATTTTATTATGCAACTGGCAAGTTGCTAAATTACAAAAGTGTTGGTGAAGAAAATTCGAACAGATGTTTTTTTTCTGGTGATGCACAATTTCATGTCAAACCCCAGAACTTGGTAGCATTCAGAACACCCACACTGCTGTTGTTGATGACAAGGGAATACAGTCCAGTTTGGCTGCTTCCAGAGACCTGACATCCCTCCTTTGCATTTCTGGACTGCTGGCTTAAATAATTCACTCATTCTGAAACCATGCGCTTGCTTCCTCCCTCAGTCACCAATCCAAAGCATGAACAAACTTCCTGAAGTTATCACTTCATATTTCAGCTTGTAAAACATGGCATTTCAGGCCTTTTGCACAAGCTGCCTTGGCTGCTGCTCCTGCTGTGGGGCCAGGGCATGACTGGTGTCCAGAATGCAAAATTCAAGAGGAGGAAGTGTCAGGCATTTGATCCTCCTGTCCTTGCACGTAGAGCTGCGATCATCGTCAGCACAGTGGAATATTAAACACTGCAGGCGAGACAGCCTGAGTGGGAAGGCTGTGGTTTCATCAGGAGTGCTCTTCATTCCCTTCTAAAAGTGATGCAACTGGGTCAGAAGCAAGCAAAGTCAATTCGTGATCAATGTGTTAAAGGCTGCCTACTCTAACTCCGACAGAGAAGTTACCTTTCTCCACTTGAAGGAGAGGGCTGATTAGGCTCTTGAGCAATCTGTGCATAGAACTTCTCTCTTCTCTTGCATAGAACTTCTCTCTTCTCTTGCATAGAACTTTCGTCTTCCCTCTTCCTTCTTCCCTCTCTCCTCTCCTCTCCTCTCCTCTCCTCTCCTCTCCTCTCCTCTCCTCTCCTCTCCTCTCCTCTCCTCTCCTCTCCTCTCCTCTCCTCTCCTCTCCTCTCAATATTTCTGGGGCCATCAGTTGGGTTTGGATTGACCTTTGGTCTTCACAACCTGCTGCAAGAGCACCTCACACAAGAAATCTGGGCCAGCCAAGCCCAAAGGTGCCCCTTGTCCCACACCAAACAACAAATCCACAACCCTGCAATGAGAAGCTGAAGATGTGGAGAAGAAAATGAGTCTCCAAAGTATTTGCCTGGTACAGACCTGCAGGCCATGCCAGGTGGGTTCTGTAACAATACAGAGAAACCAGAATGTCACAGCAAAGGTGATCCACAGAAAACCTCTAAGGAAAAGTCTGAAACAAAAAACTCTGATTGACCAAAGTTCCTGATCACTTTGGCTTCAGTCAGGGTATCCACATACTTAAACAAGTTGGAGTCTCCTGCCAAGTGGTGACCTTAAAAGGGAAAGACAAAATATGACATTTGAGTGCTGGGTAGGGCTCAAAAACTACAGTAGATGCCCTATTACTTTCCTAGAGAGTGCTTTAAGGGCTATTATGGTGTTAACTGAAACCCCTTATATGCCTCATACTTTTATTCTGTTGTTAACAGGAACTCCCTATATGCCTAATATTTTTGGTAATGACAAATCCCTTGTTATTATCAGGTCAGGGGAATTTGCCCTGTAAAAATAGCTTTTGCTGCAAGGCTGACAAGACACCTTTAGTGTAATCAAGGCAGGTAACTCTAGGTCTGGACAACTAGAAAGAGAAATTGTAAAAGGGAAATGTAAAAAGTCAAGGCAGTTGTTTAATGGCTGATAAGTAATTTCTGTGTACATCAAAGACAGATAACAGTGCTCATTTTCTCCAGGACTTTTGCAGCACGCTGCATCCTCTGTTCTTTCTGCAGAAATCACCCCAAAACCTGTGTGAGACATTCTGCTTGTACATTTTCTCCCTGCACGAATTATAATGGTATAAAACTAATGGAATAGAGGAGCATTGGGATGTCTGTCATCAATGTCCACACCAATATGACAAGCACTAAAAAGGTCCAGTTCCTCAGTAGTGCAGAGAATGAGGGCTGGGTGGATTGTATTTCTGGAACTATTATTACAGAGAGCCTTGTAAGAAGGATACACGCTGTGAATGAAATGGGCATGGAATCACAGAGGCTAATGATAGAAAAAGGCCATTTATGTCAACTGCTGTATTTCCCTGCTGCTGTTCCCAATGAGATATGGTGTATTTTTAGTGCTTTGTCCAGTCTGGTTTCATATGTAAATATAAAGATTGTCATCCATAAAAGATCCTGAAATAGTTTTGTTCTAGTTCTGTCTTTCCTCTTCCTTCCCTCTTCCCCTCCTTAATTTCTTATTCAGGTTAAATGAGAACAGGAAAGACAGCTATAAGACAGCTGTACATTTTTCCCCTTTTCTGTTCTCTCTTCTTTCTACTGTTTGACCCTCTTCATAGGATTTATCTGACCTGATTTTTTAAAAATTGCATTTGGACATTTGAGTTTTATATGCTCTTCTATCATGGGGCTCAGCTTCACAGGAAACAACCTACTTGCAAAAACCCTGGAAAACAAATATTAAACAAGCAGTGATTTCTGCTCAGATAGGAACTGATCAGAAGCTTTTGCATTTGCTTTCTTGTGTTCTGTGTCTCATATAATCTTATGAGTTGTCAAGGGTTTACTCACTGCCCACCTGTCCATTATGCACAGCATTCCAGCACAGTGAGCCAGGGTGTGGTTTAGACTGAAATCATGTACAGACCATGCCACAAAAAGAACAAACAATGTGGCCATGAAATACAAGAATCTTTTTGATATAGAAAGACATCTATCCTTTCATATTTGAGGGCACTATTTCCCTTTTTTGACTTTGCAGCATTAGACAGTTCGAGTAGAAATAAATAGAATTTGCAGGCTGCCCCTGACGAGGCAGAGAATGATGAAGAGGACTACATCTTATCAGAAGGCTAATTAATTACTTTATTACACTATATTATTCTATACTATATTACATTATATTATATTACATCTAAACTGAATCTGCCAAGCACTCAACTGCACAGAATCTCGTGACTGTCACCCACAGTCCCAACTCTCACACACACTTGGTCCTGAAAGGCCAAGGAAACAAAACATCATCACTTTGGGTGAACAATCTCCTTTTTTTTTTTTTTTTTTGCACAAACACAGGCACAGCAAATGATAAAAATTATGTTTTCTTTCTCTGAGATTCAGAGAACGTGAAATCCAGAAATATTCTTGGGAAGAATTGTGCCTTGCTTTTCTCTGTGAAGCGAAATGTAGCGACAGACATAAACTGGTATGGCACAGCTTTCAGCAAATGAAGTTTTTGGCTGCAAATGATCTGTGTTAAGAGAGAATCTTGTCCTCAGTGGTTTGTCACTGCACGTGCCAGCAAGTCAAGTGGAGAGGCTGAGGGAGCTACAGCTGAGGTGCTGCTGTCGTGAGTGGATGGCCCTCAGCAAATCTTGTCTTTGATCCACATGCAGTCACATCTCTGCTCTCAATCTGGTGAGCATTAATACCTCTGAATCAGTGAAACAGTGGAGAAATTAATGGCCTCTTTGTTCCTCATGGGAGAAACCCATCTAAATGGTAGTCTGAATGGGAACACAGAGAACAAAAAGACGTAAGGGCTGAATTAATACCAGCTGAGTGTGCATGCCCTGTCTACAGGAAAAGAAATAGAGAGAGATGGAAAATGAGGACACACCAGAAAATTACTTGTCATCTGCTGTTCAGATAAAGCTGTGGAGAGAGAGAGAGACCAGGGGAAAAAAGAAGTTCTGTTATGGATTGTGTTGGCTGAAAAGAGTCTTGAAATAGAAACTGCGTCCTATTGTCCATCCATGCTGAGTTCAGGGAAATGGGGCTCCTGACATCCTTTTTCAATTATAAGCCTTGCACAAAGCACCCAGCTCCAGCACTGGCTTCTTTTCCCAATAGAAACAACCCTCAAGGTATTCAATATTGGCTAACTGCTGTGGTTGCTTTGAGGGAAAGAAAAAAAGAAAGGTGCTTTTTCTCAGAAGAAAAAGAGAGGTGAAGGTAAATGTACTTACCTAATCCATGCTATCCCTCAGTGACAGGCTGCCATGTCCCATGACTTTGGCAAGTCCTCCCAGAAGCTGCTGAGAGCTAAAGAAACCTCAGCCCTTGCTTACTCCAGCTTATTCCTGATTTACTCCAGGGAGAGAAGAAACAATATCCAAGAGGTTCTGAATTTATAGCTGCCCTACTTTGTATGTAGTTCCTCATGTTTGTGACATTTATTTCTGTATCCACAGTGAAATAGTCACTTTACACATTTATTTCTAATAGAAAACTCACTGGTAGTCATGTTCAGGCAATCTGAAAAATCACATCTGTGTCTTAGCAACAGAAAGCATTGCTAAATTGAAAAATGGCCAGCAACAACCTCACACTGCTGTCCTTCCACTGTCACAAGAGAAGTGAATAATAAAATCAGTTCAGATTTGGAAAATGACATGAATTTTTTCAAGTAATACTTACTGGCCCAACTTTTAGGATAGCTTGATTTTTATTTTTCATCATCTTCTTCCCCCTCAACTTGCTGCTGCACATTGGGCTTTCTGAGCATGGTTTTTGGGTTTTACCAGTGCCCTTCCCAAGAAATGTGGGTTTTTGCTGCTTTCTTCCCATTTCAATTACAGGATACATCTTAGAGACTGAGTCCCACAGTCTTTAACAAAGTTCTGTCTGTAACATGTTGCTTCTTTTTTTCTTTTAAAATTCATTTTTAACCATTCACTTCACAGACCTTGTGTTCCATTTTGTCTTCTATCACACAACAACCAACATTGTGATTTCTTCAGTGTACTTGTGTTTCCATGGTGAAGAAAATATGATCATCTTTTCTTGTGGCTTTGCAGATTTGAATGGCATAAACTATGGATAGGCTTTTTAATCTTCTAAAATGTTTTGGGTGTTTTGCCTTGAATCCTTTGTGTTCAAGTAAAATACCATTTATAATCAGGTGATTATTAGATATCAGCACTTCAAGGCCAAGAAAGCAAGTGGTCTGACTTCCAGAAAATTTCACTCAATTACCTTTACCTGGGTTCAACATCTTGTATTTGCCTAAAGCATCTCCTCCAGAAAGGCACCTGGGCTAGAGATAAAGGATTCACCTCTTCATGTGGTAGTTTGGAAAAATAATTAATCATTATCTTAGAACACTGTGCCTCATTTCTCATTTGAATTTTCCCAGATTTAACCCCCAGATATTGATTCATGTTTGGCTTCTGCTTGATTAGAGTGCATAAGGTGCTTACAATAAAGGAGTATTTGATCTTTCCTTTGACAGGCTAAACATATGGAGCTCTTCAAGTCTCCTGCTTGGTGCTCTTGCTGAACCAGATCAGGGGAATGAATTATGCTGCACTCAGTGTCCTACAGGGGAAGCAATGGGAGCGTGTTTGGCACAGAAACATTGTGCATCACTGGGACTTGTAGGAGAGGGAAAAGAGGAGGGAGAGGAGTTGGGCAGGGTGGGAGACAGACATCCCAGGAAAGCTGCACAGAAATCATCAGGGGGTGACCCCTGTGGGTGCCACTGCTCTGCAGCTTCTCACCTGCTGTTCTGGAAAAGTGGTGAGGATCAGTGCCTGGCCTTTAGCTGTCTGCATCAACCTGGCTTGGACCCCAACAAACCCTGAGACTCACCTGGCAGGGACAGGGTCCAGATTTCCCTGCTACATGAGCAAGTGATCAGACAAAAGCATTTGGTCTTCATCATGATCTGCTTTAGATAGAATAAAGAGACCGTGCTAGGGAGAAAAATAAAATAGCTTTTATTTCACTCTTTTGAAAGGGATATTTTGGCAGTCATGTATCACAGAAGGGTTTGGGTTGGAGACCATAAGAATCATCCAGTTCCAACCCCCTGCCATGGGCAGGGACAACTTTCATTAGACCAGGTTGCTCAAAGCCCTGTCCAACCTGGCCTGGAACACTTCCAAGGACAGGGTACCCACATCTTCTCTGGGATACAACCTATAACATAAAACACATTTGGAAGAGTATCAAACCTCTATCTGTATCCTCATACCAAAACAGCTTCGTTAAAAAAGTATTAAGTTTTGACAACACCATCTCATTTCTATATTTTCTATATCTGCTTGGGTATTTTTAAGTAGGTGCAGTTTTTTAATACATATTTGAGTTTTATATGCTTAAACAGGTAAAATTAATATTTATTTCTAGCTTTTTAAAACTATAGAAAACACAAAATTAAGGACAAGATTAATGCACAGCACATATAGAGTTCCCAAAGTTTATAATAAAAAGCTGCTCCAAGGAAAGTATATTAGGGTGATTTGGCCCAAGGTAAAGGTTTAAGATTACAATATTAAACTTTTAAATAGCACATTGCCAGGTCTGAAATAGCTGGTGTGGGGTTAATCCTGTGTCCTTGTAGAATTTTAATGCAAAACAAAAAATGAGCTTGGTGAGCCTAGGCAAATACCTTGAAGCATATGAGATTTTTCCAAGCTGGGCCAACTTGTTTTTTCTGGGTTGTATTTTACGTCAGCTGCACCACATGAAATGTATAAATGCATGGAAAACTATAAAAAATTGCCAAGACTGATGTGATAATCTATTCTTCTTAACTGTTGTGAACGCTTCCTATGCCTTGCATTTTGTGGAAGTGGATATATTTATTGCAAGCCCAGTGATTTGGCACTTCAGAGGTAAAAAAGCTCTTTACTCCCATCCATAGGTAAAAAAGGAAAGAACAAGCACAGCACTGCTTTTTAACCAACTGTCAGCACAAAAATGCTTCAGGCAGGAGAGGTCTCCTGCTATCAAGGAGAGGTAACCAGGGTGGGACATGCAGCTCCCATTCCCGCCGAGCTGCTCTCCAGGGTTTTTCCTGTTTCACAGCACAGAGGTGATCAATTTGGGCTCACCCACAGCAGGTGAACCATTATTATGGTTTGCCACTCCAAGAACACCACCTTGCACCCTTCCTCCTCCTCTGCTCATGCCATACCCTCCCCCATTCCTGCCTGCATGGTCCTGACCCTTCATTTCTTCTCTTCAGTTAACTCAGCTCCTATGGTCAGGAAACAGCTACACTTCTCTTTCTTTTTAACAATTTATTTTTCTGCCTGGCCAGGGAACTGCGCAAGGAGTCCAACAAGCCCTGGAGCTGATGCATTGATGCCTTTTTGTGAGTCTGGGCTCCTGGCTCCCCTCTCCTAGGGAGCAGCCATTTCTTACTGCCCCTCAACACTGCAGTTCCAAAAATCCACCGAGTGTCAGGGCAATGCCTGCTGAGCCTGCAGCCTAATGTGGGATGTGGCAACAGCTGCTTGAGGAATTTAGAAAAGCACTGGCAGTTTCTCCTGAGGATGTTACCCCACCAAAGACTCTCCATAGTGGGTATCAGGAAATGCATCTCAGCAGGCCTGGCCTTGGGGGCTCCCATGACAGCACAGTGCCTGAGGTGTCAAAGGACCTGGCTGCCAAACAAGGAGAGAATCCCAGACAGATCCCAGACTGTAAATCTTGCAGCCTGGAGCTCCAAGGAGAGCAGTGTCCTTTGCTCCCCTTACTGGTGAATGAAGGAAAAGCCCAAATGCAGAGACCTCACACAGGCAAAATGCAGTGGGCTGGGAGTACTGGGGACACATCAGAGCTCCCAAAGGATGGCAGTGGGGTACAGAAACCTCCTGGGATGGAAGAGCTTCTCTCTAAGCCCATGCAAGCTTCCTGCACACCCTAAACCCTGGAAGAGCTGGCCTCTGGGAAGGGGGACATGAGTGGCAAAGGATCTGCTGTGCTTTGGTGTGTGGGAGATGGGGACATGCACATGGACAATGTGTACAATTTGCATCCATACATGGGAAGTGTGAAATTAAGGTAATTCAGACTCTTGCTAAAGGTGTTCTGTGGGAACCCAGGACATCCCTCTGGCTGTCCAGGATGGC
>JAHXMQ010012338.1:27308478-27332392 GCA_020466415.1 Ammodramus savannarum pratensis | reverse complement strand
CTGGACAGGAGAAAGAATTTTATAGATAAGAAACAATGAACACCCTTGAGACCAAGAAATTAAGAGCTCTGACTCTTTCTTCAAGTTCTGGGCTGGGAAAAGAGACTTTCCAACTCTTCTTGGGGTCACTCTGATAAGCTGGAAATCCCAACAGTGTTCCTGGTATCCATTGGTACAGAGTGGCTGTGCTTTCCCAAGCTGATGCTTCTTCCCCTTTTCTCCCCTCTTAAAAGCTCTTTTCCTTGCCGGTGAGAGGGAAAGAGCTGCTCATTCAGGACACAGTAAAAGGAGCAGCTGCCTGCAAGGCTCAGCTTGTGGAGATTGGATTCTTCTTAGAAGAACCCTCATGTTTGACATGGTCAGGTGCTGCCTCCCACAATTTGCTGTACAATTGTGCCCTCCCACGCATGTGGGGCCTGACAGTTGCTCTTCACCTTTATTAATTTAATTTGAATTACTATGTGCCAAGTTCAACAAGACCTTAATAGATTCTTTATTGCTGGGGATTTTTGATACCAGATCAGTCAGATGTCTCTTGGGTGTGGAGAGTCAAGCCCTCAGGAAAATAATAGACCAATGATTCCTGAGGAATCATCCAGCTTTTGTTTCTGCTTTTCTTTGTTGACTTCTGAAGAGAGTAAATCTGGAGGATAATTATGGTAATATATAAACTCTGCCCAATAAATGTTTGATATGGTGTTTTGCAAACCCTGCACAGCTTTTCAAGGCTGCTAGATACTCTAACACAGCTATCTGGGAAAATATAGGTTTTCTTCATTATTTCATTATTACCTCATTACTTTATTGTTACTTCATATTACTTAATGTACTACACTGGAATAAACCTGAATGCATGTACACCAAAGATCAGAAATCAGGCTGTTGGCACTGACTCAGACAGTTTTCAGCACCAATTTACTCTTAGAATGAAAGCTTATGGTTTCATGCTTTGGTCTTTTCATTGCCCCAGATGGAATTGTGATCAATCATCCTCCTGGTTCATTAAGAAACACACAAAATCCCTTCCACTGAATATTCTTTTTTTCCCCTCTTACTAATGTGACCCTTTAAAATCTAGACCTGCTCCAATCTAGAAAGCAGAAAAAACATAATTTTAAGCCATTCATACCAAACCTATTAGAAATGTTTTGTGTGTCCAAAAGCATGTAGAAGTTGCAGTCTTTGGACTGGTGTTCATTAGTGGTTTCAAAAGCCCCAATTTCTTTGGCTTGGACTTTAAAAGATACAGTCTGGGCACAATAATCACATTATTGGGACTAAGCAGGACACCTTGAGTCTCTTGTAACTCTTCCTGCTGAAGTCAGTGGATGGCACAGGGGCTTTGCTCCCCTTTGCAAGCAGGATGAAAGATGAGTGTCTTCCATATGAGGCAACCCAAGAGGTCCTCCTCAAAACACCCATTATTGGGCATGAAAAGACCAGGTGTTAAATTCATCCCCACCAACATGACTCTTGAAGGGAAATGTGCAATGCTGCTTCGGATGAGACATCCTTGAATTCACTAAATTCAATAGCTCAAACACCTTCTCCCAGCGCTCGCTTCCAGTTGGCTCCTTCAGCACGGCTTTGCAGCAAGCCAGATATTTCATTTACAACACAGAGGTGTATGCCTGAACATATTTCCAGGCCAGGAGGGGATTTTGGCTGGAGAGATTTTTATTTTTTTCTTTTTGGAACAAGGAGTTAGAAAATTCCTGCCTGCAGTTGGCAGGGGTGGCTTGGTGTGGGTTAAGGTGCCAATTCAGCTGCGCTCAGCCTCTGACGGGTGCAGGCAAGTGCTTTGCTGAGAGGGTTTCTGGGTCACCTCTGAGGTGTGCCCTGCTTGTAAAGAGGCTGTGCATCTCCCAGGAAGAAGTGGGGATGCACACAAGCTGCTGAATGTATGAAACAAAGCATCTGATTGAAGTGGAAGTGCCAGAATGAGAAAGGACTGTGTTTTTCAGGAATAAATTTTTTCTCTGTCCTGAATATTTCTGGGTTAGTTTTTGTTTTCTTTTCTTTTTTTCTTTTTTTTTTTTTTTTTTTTTTTTGTTTTCTTTTTCTCTTTTTATTTTTCTATTTTTTTTTCCTTTTCCTTAAACTGTATAGGAAATGAGAGAAGAGTGTGATGTGTTTTTTTACCGATGTTAAGTTCGGCTTGTGGATGAAAAGCTGGCCCAGGTTCCAGCTTTCACAGCAGGTTTGAGAAGTCTGTATCTCATGCTATTAAAAGTGACTGAATCTTGGAGGTTTATCTCAATTTCACATAAATTTGAATAACCCAGAAATTTAAATCAAGTTGCAACAAAAATTTAAAGAGGTTTTTGATTCATGGGAAGTTCTGTTTATAGAGTCACTTCCAAGCAGATTCCAGCTCAAGTTGTTCAACTCTCATTTTGCAAGGATTTTTAAAGAGATTTTCCCTGCTTGTTTCCTGGTAAATAATTGCCTTTCCAGAGGACAGAAGACCCAGCTGAGGATACTGTGGACACACAAGTAGAGCCACAGTATTTGAGGGCATTCAGACCTAGACTTCTGTCCTGGCTCATATGCAGAACAGAGATGTGGACTCCAATTTCAAGAAATCCAGAAGTCTTGAGGTGCCCATATTTATGGCTTGGATTTATGCTGAAGTTCAGTTTTACAGGAACAGTAAATGAACTAAAGCATGGAAGGGAAGTGTTATCAAAATCAACTTTCAGGAAGCAACTATTAGCTTCTTCTGTGAAGAGAGCCAAATAAAAGAGATGTATTTTAAACTACCATCATTTCCCCCTCCTCTTATCCATCACATTTCTATATTATTTTCTTATAATATCTTTAAACTTATACATGACTCAAAAATAATATTTGGTAAGCACAGTCATATTCTTTTCATCAATATTTTATTTTGAAACATGTTAAAGAGTTGTGTTGCACAATAAAAAATGTCTCTCTCTAAACATCATTTTCTAATGGGCTTTTTTATGTCCCATAAAATCTGCTAATTTTTACTTGTCCTCTCTTGTCAATGAAACAAACTATTATTTCTTTCTGCAGAACCAAACTGCAAACAAGAATGTCTGGAATATCAAGAGTAATGATGTACAAAGTCCCTTCTGGCCCCAGCTTCTACTAAGAAATAATTGGATGAATTGGTGATGCTTACATTTCATCTGGCCTGCCACTGTGAGTAATTCCATGGTGCCTCCTTGGCCAAAGTTCAGCCATTTAAGCACTTGGTGAAAATCTGTTTGGATGGGCTGGGGGTAGGAACGTGACAGATAACAGCAGAGGAAGAGTGAAAGCTCCTTGGAATCATGTTGCAAATGTTGTCACAGCATCTAACCCTGTGCAAGAGGCATCCTGCTTGTGACTTCAAGTTTCTGCCACAGTGTGAATAACAAATGGTGGGGATGCTAACCATAAAAGTCAAGCTGGCCTGGGTACAAGCTGCAGTGTGATGGGCAAGGGAATTCACGTGGTGGAATAGGCCCTTGTGTGGTATAAATTATTGTGGTACCATGGGATGCCAGTGGAGTTATGATTTACCCAAAGAACTGCCTCTTTGCCTTGCCAAGGAATCATTATATGGGCTGTCACCTCTCAGAATGGATTAATGAACCAGAACTAAATAGATGCCAGCTTGCCAATGCTCTTATTGGGGTCATAATTTGCTACAAAATTTTAATAGGAGACAATTCATAGAAAAATGGTTTTGTTTTCTCCCAAATCTCTCAGACAGTAATTCTAAAACATGCGTGTGTTTCCTCTTGTCTGTAGTTCATTTGTTTTCAGTGACTTTCTTCTGTTCTTTTTGATGCCTTAAGTTTTAGCTTTCATACTTTCCAGATTCTGTACGGCATTAGTTATAACTCTGAACTTCATATAAAGTGTCAGCAAGTTCTCCTCACAGTTCAGTCAGACAAAACATCATTTTCCAGCCCCAGAACCAAGGACACTGTTGCAGCTTCAGGCGCAAAAAGTGCAAACAACAGGGAATTGAAGAGAGCAACCTGGCAGGATGGGACTGCATAACCTGAAGCTGTAATTGGTCAATTAACCCCAACATGGAAATGGACCAAAACTTATAAAAGTGTGACAAGGTGTGACCCATTGTCCATGTTGGGTGTAGCCTTAGCCAGGCTCTTGTACAGCCCAAGGTGCATCCTTTGAAAGCCTTTTCAATAAATCTCTGCTTAATTCCTTTAACACTGTCCAGCCTCTGTTCCAGGCAGCCTCTCAAGGCATCACTTTTCCTACTTAATTGCAGATGGGTTTTGGAAGGTTTTGTCAGATTTTCCCAGACGTGTAGATCATCAGAGAAGAAAGAGATTTGGGAGAGGACAGATGCTCCACAGAGGAGGTGACAGGGAGGTGAGAGCAGGGCTGATTGATGCTGAGAGGTGGTGACTGCTGGGATCCCTGGTGGGGTCATTATTCCAAACCCTCTGCTCAGCCATATCTTGGGCTGATTTCTCCTGGGTCTGGGCAGTCCAGGCTGCAGCCTGGGAGGGAGAGAGAGGGAATCACAAGCAGCAGAGTTCCCCAGGCCTCCCCACTGCAGGATGAAGGGAGAGGGTGAACTTTAGAAGGAGGAGGTGACTTCTTCCTCCCGCTCTTTGGAAGATAAAGGTGAAGAACCATGGGTGAGGTGGAACCAGCTCCTTGTTTGTCTCGAGCAGGCACTTATTTCCATGTGAATAGTTGCATTTGAACAATTTTTTTTTTTTTGGTAGATCTGAGTTTGTTTATTTTTTTTTAACAAACCCTCCCATAATGAAGTCTCCCGTGGTGACAGCACATCAGCCAGCAAGTGCACCCCTCGAGGGGTGTGAGGCACCAAGCTTTGCCTGTTCATGCCTAAGGTGTGCATGCAAGGCTGACAGACACAGCCTGGTATGTGCTTTCTCAGGGCAGGCTGAAAAGGTGGGGGCTTGACTGCACCCTGACAGTGTGGTAACTACCAAAAGGGAAATGGGAGGGCTGGAAAGGATAAGTCTTGTTTGGAGTGGAGTCTTCTCAGACAGCCCCATGACTTCATGTGGAGTTGTCACACGCCGAGTCATTATTTTGGACAGAAACACAGCCCAGGCAAAGTCATGGTCTGAGCTCCAGACACTGCTGCAACACACATAAATGGGTTTTCTCTCTACCCAAATAAATGAATGCATAAATCCAACACACACACAAACAAACTGTTAACCCCAATGATTCAGACTGGGTAATTCAGGGATTAACTAGAAGGATCTCTGGTCATTTTATGGTGCTCCTCATCATGCACACAAATTCAAACTATTTTCCTGTTCTGGGAATTTCTAACATAGAGGAGAACCCACACTCCATGTGGCTTCAAATGCAATTAGAATAATAAAAGAGCAGGTTTGAAAGGACCTCAAGGATCTCTGGTCTCACCTCTCTGGTAAAAGCACAGTCCAGACAAGATAGCCCAGCAGCCTCCCCAGCTGCATCTTGGAAGTGTCCAATTCACCCTTCCCTGGGCAGATCATCCCAATGTCCAATTGCTCACATTGTAAAAATTTTTCTCTTGTTTGTAATCAGAATGTCTCCAGGAGCAACTTGTACCCATTGTACCCTTGTCTCTTCCACATAGAAAATGGATTTCTCATCCTCTTTGTAGCAACCCTTTAAATACTGGAACAAAATACTCAATGGCTTCTGCCTTTCAGTAATGTACTGCATTCTGACTAATTGAATTCTTCTGTCCTTTCTTCATAAAGCATCTCTTGTGTCCTTCACTTAGTTGCAAAAATGTTTCCTGTTAAAGACTCTTTCCCTGCAAGTCCTCTATGGACACTTTCCAGATAATAATCTGTGAAGCATCTTGGGATTTCCTCACATCTCATGATTAGATGAATTTTCTGCAGTGCTCTGGGGGATTGGGGATGATCTTTTCCTCAGGAAGAGACAAGACTTTTATCCAAACAGGGTAACAGCAGGGTAACTGACCCAGTTGGTGCTGAGGAGGAGACAGTGCCACTGTTAAAGGACAGGGTGTAGAAGGACGTGTAAAGGTAGCAGCCAGGTGCTTTATGTTCTTGTTTATTCTATATGGGAGCTGTAAAGAAATGGGAAAGTGTGTCTTGGCATGGAATGAATAAGGAAGCTGAAAATGTGATTTTGGGGTGGGGAAAGAGCTCGCAACAATGAGGTTGTAAAACCAACTCCCATAAAATATATCTTGGTCAAGTTCAGCTCTGCTTTTTGTGAAATTAGAGAGAGCTGATCTTAGAAAAACAAGTGCTGGTTGAGGTTGCTGTTGTATGGAATTGGCGTGTGCTGTTTTTCTAGCAGACTCTCTTCACTGTCATCAGAGTGCAATTTCTCTAGAGTCGCTGTGGGATGCAACAGATTTCTTGGAAAAGAAGGTTGTGTTGACACCCACAGGCTAGTAATGTTTTCACAAGAAGGAACATGACTTTACATTCGACTCTCTTGAAAAGAGATTAGCAACACTGTGATTTATAAGAATTGCCAGGATTTGAGGTTGCTTTTTCTCCCCTCTCTCTGAATCCAAGCTCCAGCAGGTAGGTGTTAAGTGAGTGAAGCATTTCTGGCAAGATTTATGTGCCCATACAGTAGAATGGGAGTGAAATCTGACAGTCTAAAGGAGGGGGAGCAACTGACAAATAGAGGGGGTGGAAAAGGCAGATTGGCTTGGATTTTTTCTTTCCTTTTCCTTTGCAGTCAAAACCCTTTGAGACTCCTCACTCTTAGGTTGAAAATTTCCTTTGCACAGACATTTCCCTCCCTTGTCCTTTTGTTCTAGCAGTAAATATGGGTCCACAGCATGTACATGGAAAGCAGGCACAGCCAAGGCTAAGGCTCCCTGAAATAATGTCTTTCCTAGAAACAGATGACAAACATTTTCCCCAGAAATGAGATATCTCCAGTGATGAAGTTCTCTCAGCAGAAAAAAGCCCTTTCTCACCATGGAGCCTTGCAGTTAAGTAAACAGTACTGAAAGACAGTGTGTCCTCATACATCCTCATGGGTGTTCCAGCCTGAACAGCAACAAAAGCCTTTGCTTTTCACAAAGATCTACCCCCATCCTGTTTGGTTGTGTGGATCAAATGGGTGCTGAGCAGCCCATGATTGCTTTTGCAGGACCATGGTGGTCAGCAGCTCCAGGACTCCTTGGCTGTTAGATGGGCAGCAATCTAGAGGTGTAAAATAGCTGATATAGTTTGTAAAATCCCCAGAAGCTCAACACTTGATGAATAACAGATTACAGAAAGCAAAATGAGCGGGAATGGTTCCATTAGCCCCACGATTCCTACTGAGCTGTACTATAGGAATACAAATACAGGGAAATAGTTCAGATGATAATGGCATCCTTCTGGCTGCAAAAAGGAGCATTTTCCAAAGACTGAACTACTGAATATATATTTAAATATCAGAACTTAATCTTAAGTTTATTTCTGAAGCTGCATCTGAAAGACATATCCTGAGCCATGGGTGAAAATAGAGGGGGAAAAAAGCCACACTTGCTAATTGAGTCTTGCTTTTATGGCTCATGGAAAAACATAGACACATGGATAATGGACAATCTACTATCTGAACAAAATCCAAATGTGCAGTTATGCCTAGGTTCCAACAAATTTGGAGTGTCCATTGGCCACGGGAACCCATCACCTCACTCATCAGAATAATATAGAGGACTTCAGAGTAATATAAATATAAAGGACTTCAGAGGAAACCCTTTGACTCATGTGGTATCTTTTATGATGAAGGCACATCACAAAAAAATTTGCCACCAGCCCTAAAAAAGCCCACTGCCTGTGTGTTTGTGAGGTGATTGGAGTGACCTCCTGCTTGGGACTATTTCTGAGAAAAACAGTGAGGACAATTCATCTGGAGTCTTCTGTATTTCTCCTCTTCTGTGACAGCCTTTAAGGATCTGAAAACATCCTTGCTGAGAACAACTTGAGATTTTTTGAAGCTTCACAGGAAAATGAGAAAGACTAAAAAAATTGTGGTTTTCCTGAACTGTCAGACACCTAAGGATTAAGCACTGATGTAAAATGGAGAAGATATCAGAACCAAGTTCTGATAACGCTGACTGGTGACTCAATAAAACATCATCAGTGGGAGACCATGAACTTGCTCCATCCTAAGAGATGATTGCTGTTATGGCACTGTGGAGGATGGTGTGGCCAGGTTCAGATCCCTGTGTAGCCAAAAAGCTCAGTTTTGCCATGTCAGTGACCTAACCACTGGTGTCTTGGCTAAGCTGAGCTGTTCTCCTTCTTTGGATGCAAACCCTTTTTCTGATGAAAGCCTAAGCAAAACTGGTTTGTTTCTAAAAAAGATTTATGTTCTGACAAATCAACATCTTCCAATTAAAAAAAAAAAAAAGTATCACTGGAAAATTCCCATTTAGCACTACCGATGAGTAAAAAGTTTTGCTTTACAGATGGAGTTAATAATAGTTTATAAGCTAAAGTGAAAAGGATTTTGGGTGAGCTTCCTAAAGAGGAAGTGAGTCACTGTCTCGGCAGGAAAAGTGTTCCAGATAGGCAGGGCTGGACGAGTTACAGAACACCCCCCAACTGTGTGGAGTCACAGGGAGTGGACAGGGATTAATTCAACCCAGCTTGCAGACACCCAGGGATGAGTGGGGGGCCTTGAATTCCCCGCTGCAGCCCCTGTGTCCCCAGGCATGGTGCTCTCCCATCTCCCATCTCCCAGAGCAGCTCGGCTGCGTCACGGCGCGATGCTGAGGGAGAAGCAGGTGCTGCACACGGGTGGGTGATTCAGGGGATGGTGTTGTTCCCACTGAGTCAATGCTCAAGCAGTTTGTAAGCAGGAAGCTGGGGACACTGTGTGGCTACAAGATCTGCTTTCTAAATCCGGTGAAATTCAAGGAGTCTGCGGTTCCCTCAGTGTGCTTTCCACAGGGTGAGTTGCTTTCGGTTGCTCTTGGGCACAGCATTTTCAAAAAGCAAAAACTAGAGAGGCGTTTTTGAGGTGTCTGTCGGTGGAATTTACAATCTTGAGAGTCCAGGTCAGTTTTCATGATGGTATTTATACATTAGGAAGGCATTTTTGGAAAACAGAGACATTTATTCTTGTCACTGGCTTTGCAACCCTCCCACTGGTTCCTGGAGTGTCTGGGTTGAACCTTTACATGGAATTCATTTTAACGAGAGCTCTGTATATTTTGTATTCGGCAGAGCACCAGGAATGGTGCTGGCACTCCTCAGGTGTGCTTAGTGACCATGAAAAGCAAGTTCTTCATGGCCATCATGTCCTTTGAAGGGCCAATATTGTCTTACACAAGAAAGGTGGAGCTGCTGCATCTCCTCTGACTTGCTTAATTCATTGAAAATGTTAGAGAACATGTCCTGTAATGATCTAGAGTTCCTGAGTAATTTAACTTTTCAGAAAAGAGATGATATTTCACTTTCTCCGTGTGTGTACACAAGTCAAAACTGCACACATGGTACAGCACAGAGGAGAAGATTTAGATCTTCAAAGTCCCTGCTGTTTCCTCTGTCATTTTGGCATTTGGGTGTCTCTCTTCTCTATAATGCTGGGAGCATTGCAGGTTTGGAAGGTGGGTTATTTTTCCTTCCACTCTTCAGTAATTCAGCACTTAGTCCTTGCATTTTCTTTTATTCCATGGAATTTCCACTTGGTTTTTAAAATTTGATAGCATGTTTCCCTCCAGTAAAGAAGAGGGAAAATGAAAATATAATTACTGAATCTCATAAGAACATCCCCAGGCTCTGGTCCATATGGAGCCTGGGAGGATGGCAGATACTTCTGTGCATCTCTGCAATGGGATTAAATGGTCCAAAATCTGGGTTGGCAGAGGTGGCCTTCCAACTTCTTGTGCAGAGAGCAATTTCTGGGGAAACCACACTTTCTGGGGACACAAACTCACTGAGCCAACCATTCCCTCTGAGGCTGAGGAAAACAAAATGGGCAGCTTTCCTTAGCTCATGTCTGACATTTACATTTACTGTTTTCCACCTATTTTATCCAGCACTTCTCTTATGTTTTATTGGCTGAGCTTTTCATCCATTTCTCCTCTGCCATCTCTTCTTCCTTCACAGGAGTCTGGGTGCTCACAGGAGCTCAGTGGAGTAAGATTTAGAGAGCACATTTCAGATGGGCTTCATTTCTGGAGTGCAGTAATGACATACACTTATTGTTGCTTGCTTATTATTGTTTTTTCTAAATAGCTATTTTTGCTCTTAAAGGATTTAATTCTGTTTTTACTAAGAACGAAATCATCCAAATTGTTATGTAGGGAAAACTCACTTCACAAGATAACAGGGTAAATCTTGATGTTATGTTTCTTTTAAAAATTATATAGTTTTTAAAAACCATACTGTTTCTGAAACTGAAATGCTGTAAACCCCAGTGTTTAGGCACTGGCCTGAATGCATTTGCCTCACTACCTTTATGCTTTTTTTTTGCATAGGTAATTTGTTCAACATTATGGAGAAGGACTGTGTCAAAGAGTGAAAAAACCCCAATTCCTGCAGAATGTTTTGGTCACAGCATCATCCATCTGCTGCACAAACAGCAGCCACATCCCAGCCCAGCCCAGTGCCCATAAAAATGAGAGTGATGAGAGCAGCTAAAGCAGAGGGACTGCCAGGATCCAGAACCTTCCCACTACCTTTGGCTTCATCATTTTCATCACAGCCTTTCTTTCCTAAATAAAGATATAAATATATATATAAATTTTTATTTCCAGAGAAGAATTTAGGCAAAATCCACAACGTTAAATAGGAATGAAGTTCAGTTGCATCTTCCCCATCTCTTTATGAGATGCAAGTCAAACCTTGGATGGAATGCAATCTCCTTTACTTCTTGCCTTCTTTCTAAACAAATCTAGAGTTGAATGACTTGGCTTGAATTTATATCAGTTATTATTCAGAGAACAAAATGAGGAGCAACAGCATGTATCAATTAAATTCTCCTCATCCAATCCCAGCACTGTTTTCCAAGTGAAAGCAATGAATACAATCTCTGCTTTCATAAAGCTTCTCTGTGGTAAAATTGTTCCACAATTACTTTCTGTTGAGTTTAGCCCCAGTTTCTTCACTGAACACCTTTACTAGCCAGGTACAACAAGCAGAGCTATCACTGAGAATTAGACAGTAAAGTAAACTCTAATGAAGTGAAAATCATTATTTTTAATGCCTTTAGAAATCTCACGATTTCCCTTAAAATGTCAATAATTTCATAAAAATTTTTGTTACAGGTCAGTAATTAAAAGATTAAAAAAAAAAGAAAAGAGAAGACTACTATTATTTTTGTACTACATATTATTCTGCTGGACTTGACTATGTGTTTTCTGATGTCCTGGCTTTCAAGCCCTTTGAACCACTGTAAACACTGCTGCAGAGTTGGAAGAATGAAAATAAGGCACTGATTGAAAAAATACAGAAGAACCAGGCTGGTCATTACTACATTTTTTACTTTCAAACATAGTGAGACAAACAGGAAACAAAGGCCCTGTGAGCACTCTGAGTCTTCAGAGGGAAAAAAAAGAAAAATAAAAGAAAAAATATAGATATTGTTGTTCCCAGAGAAGGGAGCAGCTTTAGGTCTTGGATCAGAAATGTCCAGCACAGTGGGGCTCTGACCCTGACTCTACATCTGTTTAATGCTGTGACAATGTTGATATAAAAACCTGTCTCCTAAACAGGTAACTGCATCAGGGCTGGTGAGAAATAAATGTCCTCAAAAGTGGCTCTCTCCCTTGTTCCCATCCCCAGAGAGAACCAGTGACCCACAACTTCTACCTGGATTCCTCATGAAGATGAAAGTAAATGTTTCCCATTTCCCAGGCCCCAAAAAGCAGCTCCTTGTGGGCAGCAGAGGGAAGTTGTGCCCCAGATTTCCAGAGAAGAGGAGTGGCCCAAGGGAGAGCCTCAGGAGCAGACACCCCAATTTTGGATATCTGCACTGAGCCAGACCCCAAGACCTCTTCTGCAGTGCTGTGTCTGCTTTGGCATCCTCTTCACAATGAGTGTGACCAGCCAGAGGGAGTTCAAAAAGCCTTGGATATGTGGAAAATTTTGCTTCACAGAGCAGAGTTGAAGCTCTGTGTGTTTAACTTTCTGATGAAGTCAGCAGATGGCTTGCTCATGGTTTATTAGCTCTTATGTTAAGAGAAGGTATTTGATAGTGAAAGGTGATGTAAGCAAGGCTGGAGTTGTTTTTTTGTTTGTTTGTTTGTTTTTTTTTTTTGGTTTTTTTTTTTTTTTTTTCCTTGAGGAACAGATTTTACTTTAAACAGAAGTTACTGGGCTCGGGAGAGTTCATTCACTTAAGAGGGAGCACCAATTCCCTTAGGGGTATTAAGGGATTGAGCGGGTGAAAAACTGCAGATGATGGCGATGGGAACTCCTGGCCTTGAATCTTGACTGTTCCATAAAACTTCTGGGTGGAGGGATCATAAGAGGAATGCACCATGGGCTTTCAGAGATGTGTATAAAATCCTACCTCAGCACTCTCCCCGTGTGCCTGGAACCAGCACTGAGCTGTCCCACGCACTCAGATCTGGCTCAAGAACCTTAAACTGGCCATAAAACTAAATGACAAAGTTACAGAGCACAGGAGGGGTGGCTGCTGATGTGTAAAGGGTACTTGAGATCCTTACAAGTGATTGTGAGCAGGAGATAAACAACTCACTTCTTAATCACAGTGTGCCACACTCAGAGGAAAGGCAAATGTCACTGCAGAATAACAAGTCCTCTGAAGGCACAGAATAACCTGCTTGTAGGGCTTTCAAAGGTTACTTCAAAGCTTGCAGTCAGAATGTTATCAGGATCTCACGTTTCAATATTTGTGTTAAGCCATGATGTTGAAAAAACGCCTCAAAACATTTTTAAGGTGGAGCTGGAGCAGGTTTCTGAAGAAAATTCTGGGATGTAGTCACCTGTGGAGTCACCTGAGGAGGGGGAATGGTGGTTCAAGAGGCCTTTTCCCATTCCATATCTCTAAAATGTAATAATTAAATAAAGAGAATTATTCTGCAAGGAGGCAGCAAGCTGATAGAAAGACATGCCAGAACCCAAGCTGTTACAAGGATTGGAGCTAATCTGGGTTACTATTTCTTCTCCACATCTGTGCAAACTGGAGTCACAACTTGTACATCGAGCAGCACTGATTTCACAGTGCTCCCCAGCTGGAAGGATCTCAGAGGGTTGGACAAATGGGACAGTGCCACCACCCTGCTGTGCCTGCTGGCTGCCCCAAAGCACTGAGGACCTGGAGTCTGTGTCCAGCTCTGGATTCCCACTTCAAGAAAGGCATTTTGGTGCTGGAGTGAGTCCAGAGAGGGGCAAGGGTCTGGAGCACAAGTCCTGGGGGAGCTGGGGGTGTTTAGCCTGGAGAAAAGGAGGCTCAGGAGAGACCTTGTCACTCTCTACAGCTCCCTGAAAGGAGGTTGTGGGCAGGTGGGCATTGGTCTTTTCTCCCAAGTAACAAGTGACAGGATGAGAGGACATGGTCTTAAGCTGTGCCAGGGAAGGTTTGGGTTGGACATTATGAGGAATTTTTCACAGAAAGGGTGATTAAGCATTGGAACAGGCTGCCCAGGGAGGTGGTGGAGTCACCATTCCTGGAAGTGTTCAAGGAAAAGTGGATGTGGCACTCAGGGCCATGGGCTGGTGACACTGTGGTGTTTGGTCACAGGTTGGACTCGATGATCTCAGAGGTCTTTTCCAACTTAATTGATTCTGTGATCACTTTGATCCTTATCACTGCCCACAGATCATTGTGACCTGCTGCCACTGAAATATCACAGAACAGTTTGGGCTGTAAGGGACAGTGCTTCAGAAAAATTGTTGGTGGCCCATGGTCATGTCCATTACTCCTGCTGCCAGGCCTTCAACCAATCCACAGATGAAACCCCATGCATTAAGATATAACATCTAAAGTGAAGTCTCAGAATACTGCACTAAGTATTTTCCACAGCTGCCAGATCATTATTAAATTTCTGCCTTGCAGGAATTCTGAAGGTCTTTTTGTTTTAAAATGTGAACAGTTTCAAGTGGCAAAATTCCCTTTGGTTTTCAGCCAGTTCAATAAGGCAACAGCACTGGCTCACAGGAAGGGGAAGACAGGTCACCTTGAGAAATGAGTCTGACTTTATGCAATTTCTCTCACTTTCTGGTACTTTCCTCCTCAGACCTGAGGATTTTTGCAGATGAAGGAGAGACAAGTCTTCCTGCAATGTCCTACTTCCACAGTTCTGTATCCATAAGTCCATGAGCTACCCAGTGGCTGCACTGGCTTTTCCCTCATCCCAGTAAAAGAGACAACATGTAGGATCATGCCAGTTCGTTTCCAGGAGGATGCTGTTTTGACACCGATACTTAGAGACAAATATTTATTTGGGGCAACCCTGTTTATTTATCCTGCTTTGTTTTTCTTCCTGGACCAGTGGGAACAATCAACAAGTCCATTTCCTCGTTGGGAAATGATGGCTGGATTTGTCAGTAAGCTCTCTAACCAAAAGAAGTTTTGGGTTCTGGTTTCTACCCAGGGCCACAATTTAATTTTTGCTGTATGATTGCTTTCTCCTTATTTTCACTCTCTGGCTGATTTTTAACAGACCTGCAGTCAAGCAGCACTCCAATGTCTTAATTTGCAACTTATTTCCAAGGAAATTCCCCTCCAAGGATGGGAAACATCTCATGACATGTGGTCAGTGGCTTGGGGATGGTCACTCATCATCAAAGAAAGAAAATTGTTTCGTTATTGAATGCAGGATACTTCGCCCAGCATCAGCCTTTACAAAGTCTGTGATTTATAGCAGTTGTACAGTGTAACAGCCTTTCTTGGCAGGTAATATTTACATGGTAATATTTACATATTGCCCAACCTTGCCTAATTTCTATGTACATTTCAAAGATTATTGGTTAAAATGGTCAAAGGTACCATTACCATAAAACATCACATGCTTTATGCTAGAAAGTTGTGATTTTTTTCAGTTTAGACAGAGGTTCACGTGTCTGCACAGGCAAAGGAAAAGGATGAATTTTATTTTAATGTAAAGCCTATATAATTCAAGAACTGAAGAGAAAGAAGTCCAGCAAAATAAAGGTAATTGTGTAAATAGAGCTGAGAAAAAAAAAGCACGCTGAAAGAAATGTGATGTTTACATGACAGATTTGGGAAAAGTTCTTTCTCATTTCCAGGTCATTTTAATTGTGAGAGGGCACCTGTTTGTTAAACTGTATGGCTTGAAGATTCTTGGGAGGTGTAAAGATCACAGATTATGGCTTTGGCTACTGTTCAGCATAAGAAATCAAGGAGAGGAGGAATTTAACATGTGTGAGTGCTGTAGAAGCTGTCACCAAGCAGTGGCTGTAGGGCTGGTGCAGCTTTGGCACTGGGTTTGCTGGGTGTGCAGAGCCTGCAGTGCCCCTTGGTAAAATCAGGAGTGACAGTGCTCGGTGTCCTGGAGCCCATCAGCCCAGGGACAGTGGGAGCAGCCTCTGGAACAAGGGGTGTGGGTGAGCAGAGTGCTAAAAACACCCAAAGGCTCTTTGATTTAAGGGCTGCAGTGCCTCAGTGCTTTAGGGAGTGGATCTGGCTGCAGGCAGAGAGGAAAAGTAGCAAAAGAAGAGACGAGAAAGTGCAAACCAGAATTTTTTTGGAAAACACTTCTTTTACCTACCCCGCCTTTGTTAAAAATTAAAACAAATAACCCACCAGCTGAAAAATTATATTGAATAATTGCACTTCAGATACTATGCCAACAAAGCACACATGGGCCGTGGTGATAAAACATTTTCTCCCAGTGGAACAAATCACTTATCAGGCCATGATACAAAGTAAGGAAACATTTCAGTACAAGTGAACTTTAGCTTCACAATAGCTGCAATAAGGGAATGCTGACTTTCAGCTGCCTTATTTGGAGGAGAATTATCCAGACCTACCCACAGCCTTTACTTATCTGCTATTGTGTAATTTTTAATGTCATATTTGCTTATACGTGCCCCATAATTATTTTCCACTAGAGACATGTACAGCTACTATTTTGCTGCCTCACGTGTTTCCTTTACATTTTCATCTCTCTCTTTTCTCAGCCACTTTGTCTCTCACTTTCTTTCCATACCATGACCATTTCCTTTCTTTCGTTCATTTTTGTATTATTTCTTCCTTTTCTTTTGTCTGTTTTTCCTTTCCCATCTTTCATATTCTGTGTGACACAAAGACCATAGGCTGTCATTGTTGCTTTTCCCTATTTCATCCTCCATGATGTTTTCATCAAACTTGAGAAGAGAGAGAAAAATTTTGAGAAGCTTTTCCATTTATCCTGATCTCTCTAGTCCTCTCTATGCCCTTTCTCCATGTAAGGAAATCAGCAGCTCATCCAGGAGAGGTTATTAGAGCCATGTCCGTACTGAGCTTTGGGGTGCCAGGACCTGGAACAAAACACTGGGCTGTGATGTAGAGGAATGGTCAGAAACAGCACCTGAATTTGTCATTACCCTGATAGAAAGAGGAAGCTGAGATTACCCTAAGAATCACAATTAGGCTGATGTGAAAAGCCTTGTGAAAAAGGAGATTGCAAAGGTGGTGTGACAGAAAGGTTTCTCTGTGAGGTCAAGGTGTTTTTTTCCAGTGCATTACTCCAAGGGCTGCTTCTGCCTATTGCTGATGAGACTTTATTTTTTCTTTAATCTTAAAATATGGGCATTTAAGTCTCATGAAAGTGAAAAAAGAAAGAAAAGGAAAGCAAAACAGCCCTCCAAGCTCAGCAGGTGCTACCACACTGGTATTATTTAGAGTTTCTCCTCACTTTTAGTCTGTGAGTTTTTGTTTGTTTGTTTTTATAAATACCAGAGAAATGAAGGGAATATGCAAATTCTACCTGAGGACAGATACTTTTCCTGTTCAATACATAATTTCCATATTATTCTTCATATTTGGAAGACACCCATGACTTCATAGGAGATAAAGCAATTCCAAAAGCACCACTCTGCTCTTGTATTAAGGAGACTGAGGGACATTATATGTCTTGTTTTATGTCCTTTTTATGTCCTATTTTTATCTTTATATTTTATTTATATTTATATTTTTATATTTTTACATTTTTATATTTTAATATATTTATATATTTATATATGATATATGATATATGATATATAATATATAATATATAATATATAGTATATAATATGTAATATACATTATATTATATGATTATATATTATATATTATATATTTAAATTTATTTATTTTTTATTTTATATGTTATGTCCTATGTTTTAGCAGTTAGATGTGTAGAAAACAACAAATTTTGCAGGAAAAGGGTGTATCAGCTCTGCATAAAAATAGTGCTTATTTTCCATGAGCATTTCATGACTAGAGAGAACTTGTAGATTCAGAAAGTCTGTTGACAATACTTAGCCCAAGCCAAGACTGTTGCATTTTCCTTCTTTTCTCTCCTCAGCAGAGCAAAGGTGTTGTAACTTACCAGATAATGCTGCTCCTTGTTGGAGGCAGCAAGTAGTGCCACGTATGACCTTTTGCTGCTTTGCCATGCTACCTTATAAGCTGGCAGCTTTAAGAAATGCAAGGCAGAAAAATTTAATCTCCTGGAACATGACGTAAAGGCATTTAATTATTTTCAAGGCATTCTTTGGGAATGACTGGGCTTGCTGCTTGAGGTGGGGCGCGTGTGCGTGTGGCTGAAGGTTCGCACCTCACCAAAAAAGGCTCCCGGGTGTCCCAGGGCTGTTTCCTGGGCTGTTTCCTGGGCTCTGGGGATCATGGATGCTTTCCAGCGTTCAGGCCAGCCTGGGGAATTCTCAGGCTCACCCACTCCTGCCCACGAGCTGCAGTTCCAATGCCCCTGACAGCAAAGTGCTTTTCTTGGCTGTGCTCCCACCAAGCACCCACAGCATGACTCCGGCCCTGCCATTGCAAAAGATGCAGGCTACTGAGTATTAAGGATGGGTGAAAGATGGATTTTTTTTTTTTTTTTTTGGTCCACAGGGAATGCATTCTTCTTTCTCAGAATGGAAGAAAAGCACTGATTTTTTTTTTCCTCAAATTTCCTATGAGGCCAAACCAAATTCTCCCCCTTAAAACCTCCTTTTTGAACTGCTCTCTAAGTCTCATTTTGATAAAAAACTCATCTTATTCTTACTCCACCTTGAAAAATATTTTTTTTTTCATGTGCTATAAAATGAAAGTCAAACCCTGGTAACCCATCTTTTCAAGCTGAAAATCTAAAACATTTGCTTTTAAGAAGTTCAGGCTAGACCTTTGAAGACTTTCTCTAAGATGTTTTGTTTTCCACATGAGGGTTTTTTTTCCCATATTTTTAAAATTTTCGAGAAAACCCTTTATTTTTAACGAATTAGCACTGTTACCTTTTTTGTTTGTTGGTTGGTTTGGTGTTGTTTTTAGTTTTTTTTCTGGTGGGAAAGCTGGTGCCATGGAAGATTCCCATGCAGCTCTGTAGAGAGCTAGCCCATGGAGATACTGTGAATGATTTTACCAATCAGTGCTCGAGAAGAGAAACATTTGCAACAAAACTTGACCTAAGGTCTCCTTAACTTCTCCTCTCCAGTGAGGTACCTGCTTCTCTTCCCTGTATTCTTGCACAAGCCAACCACTCCCCTAACCTACAATATAGGCACAACTGAAGATTAGAGAAAAAGGGCTTCAGACACTGAGAGAAGCTGGAAAGATACTCTAATCAAGTATATAGATCTTCACAGAAATGGGGGAAGAGCTAATTCTGCTCTACAGTGGCTGAGATTCAGTGCTCTTCTCCTTTGATATTCCATTTTTTCTGAGAAGTGTTGACTCCAAAGTCTGCATCCAAAGATCATTGAAGCCAGCTGAGAAAATCCCTTATAATGAATTTTTCCACAATTTTGAAAATCCTGACATTTATGTTTTCTTTCTTTTTTTTTTTTTTAATTTTGAAGGAGGAAGAACTGCTAGCTTATTTATGCTCTCTTCTTTGCCAGCTGTGGTAGTATTAGGTCTTGAACTGAGCTCTAAACCTTAATTACTGTAGCAGCAGTGCAAAAAAGCCATTCTAATTCTGGGAATACAAACATTCCATTGTCTCTCAAAAGTCTCAGCTAGAATAAAATGTCTTCTTTTAAAAGGTACTCATCTTTTAAAGCCAACTGCTCTGCTCTTCTTATCACCACCTTCAGCTTTTGGGTCTAGAAGTAAGTTCCATCACTTTCTTTATGCAAAACCTGGCCTAAAAGAAGCAAAGCAGGGTTGTGGGTACAGAGATGATTCTCCTCCTGAGGTGGGTGGAAGAATACATAGCACTACTTTGTTAGAGAAAGGTTTTCCATCCTTTCTCAGCCAAGGGAGACACATTTCAAGTTCACATTTCAGCTGACCAGACAGGGCTATATGGCTCTCAAGGAGTTTCTGTGGCAATGGATGAAAATATTTGTATCTGGATTTGTCTTCTGCTGTTTTTGTCAATAGCAGAAAAGGTCAATGTTTTTCCTTGGTCAGGGAAAGATGATGTCTAGATTTACAGCAGCATGAAAGCTAAAAGAAGAAAAGCAAGAAGTAGTTTTGGCAAGTGGTGGGTCCTTCAGTGTCCAGGAACCATTAACCTATTAAAATGAGACTGTTTCTTTTTCTGTCCCCAGGACACTTCAGTCATTCCCATAAGCTCAGATGCTTCCAAGCAACTCAGAGGAAGCAAAGCTCCCCAGAAGGTCCCTGCTCATCTCTTCAAGCAAACACTTCAAGCAGAGAGAAAGCAACAGCTCATCAAGCCTTAATGTCAAGAAAAGAAATGAACTAAACTAATTCTCTTTTCCTCTTGCTAGCCCCAGCATTTAATTTTTGACTTTTAGAGTCTAAACATAGCAACATGACACTGAACAGAAGGCTTCCTAAATCTTAGGGAGTCTCTATCCTTGTATTTAAAGCCTAAAGGAAATGTAATGCCTGTTCTGAATATCTTTAAAGTAAATCAACGATTTAAGCACGTTTTAAGCACGATTCTCATTCCCAGTGTTGTTGGAATGAGAAGCCGGATTCACAAAATGTTACAGTATGGAAATCTAGAGTAAGAGTGCATTAAATCTGAGTCTTGCACAGCACACCATCACTTTTCTGTCAGATTCCCATCCCAACCTCTTTTTAATGCTGTTTATTTCAAATGTAGCTTCCCTACATCTTTTGGCTAGGAAATACATGCAAGACTCCAGACCTCATGATTCCAACAACATGAGGAGCAGACTTTTAAAAACACATTTATCATTTCAAGGAAGCCATTCCAGGCTGCTTTTTCTGAGAGTGATTGAAAGCAGTTTAGGAAATGTAGAACGCTAAAATAAGAAGAAGATGGAGACACAACTACTGGTGTGTTCTCAAATTTGTTCAAGGAGATCAGGATAATCAAGTATATAAGAGTGATTTCCACAAACTGTGGTTTCAAATAAAAATTCTTGGTTTTCCTCAACGAATGCAGCAAAAAGTTGTCAAGTGGCACATTTCAGGGTTAACACAGCACTGGCTGTTGCTCATGCCCACTGTTGGATATAAGTGAATACAAAAGTAACTCATCAATGGTTTGAATTGGCATTGGACTTTTAAATCTGGTGGTTCTGATTTTAATTTAACATATCCTGTGGTGCAGTGTGTGAAATATGTGCTTAACCCAGATTGTTGTGAGATGAAAGCACACTCGTGTTTATTTTACATTATTTGCTGTAGTTTGTTGAAAGCCAACATTCCTGGGCAGTGAATGCAGCAGGGATGAATCATTTGAACTAGGTGAGGGGTTAGCAGCTGGAAGAAAATGAAAGTTAAATAACTACATTAAATTTCAGCAAAATGGGTTAAAAAATTTAATGCTAGAGAAACCTGTATCTCCTTTCTGAGACAAGGAATTATGGTACTTATTTCAATGGGTTTTCTACCAGAACTTCTAATGTCAGCTGTGATTAGAGGTAATTAATATCACACATTTCCTACCTTCAGAACTGAGGTGTTGAAGCAAAGTTAAGTACAAATTGCTACCAAGAGCTGTAGCAAATGCACTAAATGACAGTATAGCATCAGGGAATCAATCCTAATGATTCATATCACCATAGGAATCTTAATCAAGGAGCAGGACATCACCAGATGGAGTATTGAATGGTTAAGGAAAAAAGATGGGCCCTGTGCTGGAGAGCTTGGCACTGAAGCAGAGGCCAAGGGGAATGACAAAGGAAGCAAAGAGAAGGGAAAGCAGAACAAAATGATGGAGCAGCAGCACCAGAAATGAGCCCAGCACAGGGGCAGTCCACAGTAAAGATTTTCTGAGAGCTTTTGACAGTGATTTTGACAGAAAACAAGAGAGTGGGTGTTTGTGGTGGGCCCGTCTCACACCTGAGTGTGGGAGTGATGGGCAAAGGTGCCTGCCTGAAAATCCATCAAGTGGGCAAATAAAGCTTATATTAAGGGCTAGATGAGAGCAGAAATTTTATCTGGTTAGTGAATGATGCACTTGAGCCTTGAAAGCAGAAGGAAGGGGCTTCTCCTAAGCATAGCAGGGCAGAGGCAGCAGCAGCAGAGCAAAAGCCACCCCTGAGGAAAGGATGCTCACAGCAGTGCTTGAGCTGGGTACAAGTTGGATCAGACAGTGCTTTTCAAGGCCAGAAAGAAAAAGAGGTGGGAGTAGCTGAGATTCTAAATGCCAGAAGCCTGCACAGGAATTTTAGCTGAAAGGAGACGAAAGGCCACAGAATAAAGCTGGTACTGAGAAAAAAAAATTAAAAATCAGCAAGGACGTGAGAAGTCTGAGCCAAAGATGTCTCCTGGGATGCCTGTGGGACAGGGAGGATGCTCCTGAGGCTGTGGGTAACTCCAGAGATGTCAGCTGAGCAGCTCTGCTCCCACCACGCTGCAGCTGGGGGGGAGTTGCTTTTGGGGGGTGTTAGAGGGAGAGGCCTCAGCTGGGAGAGATGGAGCAGGGAAGCAGATCTGTAAATCACAAGGACTGGGAAAGGGAACTCGAGTTGGGAGCTGTAGGTGAGGCTGCACAGAGACAACGTGAACACACAGAGAGGAGCAGGAGAGAGAAGCAGGTGCAGAAGTGCCTGGAGAGTGGGGCAGTGAGGAGAAGCATCTGCAGAAGGAGACTTGAGCAAGGGAGAGAAGGCAGTGGGTCACCAAGGCTCCATGGGTGCCTGGCCAGTGAAAGACTCAGGGGGTGACCTCAGGGCTGTGTGCTGCTCCTCGTGGTTTCACAGGCTGCTCTGCAGAGGTCTCCTGCTGGTCTCTGACTTTCTTCCTCTGTCTTCAGCTGCTCTGCTCTCCTCACTCAGGTGTGAACAAACCCCAAGGAGGCAGATAAGGCTGGGACATCCTGCATTCTCTTGCAGCACTTGAAAGATCAGCATTACTGAAACCCAGAAGAAGAAGGAGAGGTGTTGAAGGCTGTCAGAGTCAGGCAATCAGTCGGGCAGGTGCTCTGAGGAGTACAGAGAGCTGGGAAAGAAGGGGCAGAACAGCAAGAGGCTTTCCTTGGGCTAGCAAACACTTGGGTTGCACAGCTACAGGCTTCATCATCACCCTACTCCCCCGATTTCAGTTTTCAGAGACAGCATGGTTTTAGTCCTTCATCATCCTGTCAGGCTGGTCCAGATGGCAAAGACTCAGAGCAAAGCAGTTATTCACCAAGAGAGGGATTGGAAAAGGACAGGCTCTCTAAAAGCAGTAAAGTTGCATTCAGTGAACACTGCACTATGTCTAAGAGCAGTAAGGGCTGGAGTGATGTAAAATGGAGGTGGTCCTGTCACTTTGGTCATTCTTATGTCTGCATTTTATTTGTAGCTTCTATAACTCTGAATAATACAAATTTTCATTTATCACAGGCTCTTGTCCTTCAAAAATTGCGGGAATACTTTGCCTGGCCAAATAAGCGTTTCCTGGCTGCTCTTTCCATTAATTCTCTCAGTCTTTACTGAAAGATAGGGATGCTTAAATTTGTAGATCATTAAGATTGGAAAAGACCAAATCCAAGGGGCAGAAAGATAGGGACACTTAAATTTCTAGATCATTAAGATTGGAAAAAACCAAATCCAAAATATGCTTTTTTCCCAATCATTAAGATTGGAAAAGACCTGTAAGCTCATTGAGTCCAATCCACACCTCCATGTCCAACACTAAACCTGCCATATCTTGACGACTTTTGAATGGATGAATCACCATTTCCAGGGATGGTGATTCCACCACTTCCCTGGGCAGCCAGCCTGCTCCAATGTCTGATCACTCTTTCAGTGAAGAACTGTTCTCTGATATCCAACCTAACCATTCCCTGGTACAATTCCTAAGATTTCCATTGGAGATGCCCGCTTAAATTCAGCGCACAGGCACCTGCTTGAGTTTTGGGCTGATCTCTTTGAGGCACAGAGGCTGTCAGTGCAATGCAAGCCCTTGCTGCCTCATTTCTTTGCCAGAATGCCATAACTCATGCCCTGAGCTGCTCCAGGATGTGCTGGCGATGGATGCGGCTGTGACAGGCAGCACCGCTCCAGGCGGGCGTGCTGCGGGCGGGCGGGCTGGGGACAGACGCGGGGCTCATCCCGGAGGGCGGGGAGGGATCAGAACGCTCCCATCGCTCGCTGCCGGCTGCGGGGAGCGCTCCGGGAGGGGACGCGGCGGCGGCGGCGGCTGCAGCGCGGGGTCGCGGCCGCCCGGGGGAGCGCAGGCACCGCCGCCCGCCCGGCACCGCGCTCCGCCCGCACCGCCCGCACCGCGCTCCACCCGCACTGCCCCGCACCGCGCTCCGCCGGCACCGCCCCGCACCGCGCTCCGCCCGCACTGCCCCGCACCGCTCTCCGCCCGCACCGCCCCGCACCGCGCTTCGCCCGCACCGCGCTCCGCCCGCACCGCCCCGCACCGAGTCGCACCGCGCTCCACCCGCACCGCCCGCACCGCGCTCCGCCCG
>JAHXMQ010012338.1:27288121-27308378 GCA_020466415.1 Ammodramus savannarum pratensis | reverse complement strand
GACTGCTCCATGTGGCCCTCACAGTGCAAAGGGATCTTGAAATGGGAACACATTGCATGAACATTTTAGAGATGAGCTGATAGAGATAACTGTGAGTTATGCTTAAACAGACTCATTTTTTAGCTGTGGATGAAGCTGAAGTGGGAAATGCAAAAAAGCTTGGTGAGACCCTTTTGGCTGGAATCAGTGCTGCTGCAGGCCAGTGTTGCTGTGAAAACCCAGTTCCCTGTATCAAGGCATGACATGTTGAAGGTGACTCTGGGCTGTGCTCTTAGTCATAATAAAACAAAAAACAAAACAAAACAAAATTAAAATAGTGCAACTCTCCATTCGTTTAGAGGTCTGTGCAGAGCTTACAGAATTGAAGTTGCTTGTCCTGTTAAACAGATAAGGTTCAATTTTATTACAGGTACGTTAGAAAGTTGTTTTACAAGATCTAACATTCTTTCCTGCCTTCCCTCCCTGGTTTGAGCTGATTTCTCTTGATAGCTTTTCCTCAGTTATGACACATTCCTGGTTTTGTCTTATCGTGTAAATCTGCATGATTGGTTTTCCTCAAGATTTGTGTCTCTGTGTGTGTGTATTCTTCACAGCAGAGCAAGTTTAAATGATACAGAAATGACACACCAAGAGTGATGGGGAAAATTCAGGGAAGATATCAACCTGAAAATGTTTTGAAATGTTTTTTTGCAAAGTGGACAGGTTTCAGGTTGGCAGGTTCTTTTAAAATGAATTCATTTCCAAAGCTGTCACTTATTTATATGGCATAATACTTGTGGCTCTTTGCTGAATGCAAGAGTTCCACTCGCTCACACCAGCCATGGGTAAGTTGTGCACTCCTGCCAGATGCTCATGCTTGCAAAATGTGAGACGCACAAATTGTGCTTGACAATCTATAGGTAGCAGAGTCCATGTGAATAATATAAAGAAAGTGTTGGGTTTCCTAGCTTTTCAGTTTCTTCTGGAATGTTTTCTTGCCTGGTTTTCATAGAAGAGCACTCCAGATTAAGGCACCCTTCATAGGTAAGAACAGAGAGACAGTCCTCTTGTTTCTGAAAGAAATGCTAAAATCTGCAGAGGACAGTGAGGAAACTCATGTTAACCTGGTAATAAATCCAAGCCTGGCACCAGGAGCTCTGATTTGGAGATCCTGGAGCTGTAACCAACCTGTGAGCACCATGGCACAGCCACAGTCCATCACTGACATTTCCTCCTAAATCATCTGTTCCAGAGGTCAGATGCTGCCCTGGGAATTGCCTCCCTGCAAGGACACAGAGCTTGAGCTATCTCCTCTGTCTGAGCTCCTCATCAGTAGCTGTGAAGGTGCTGGTGCTGAATTGTCATCCAGAATGTGGGAATGAGAGAGGAAGGGGAATTGAGGGCTGGTTGTGATGGAAACATGAGGGGGTTGCTTGCAGAGGTGGACTGTCTTCCGGTTTGGGAAGGGTGACACTCATGGGGGCCCCTGGGGACTCCAGTGCATCTAACCAGCACCAGGAAAGCCCTCCAAGGTGCCAGGAATAGGTTTGTCCTCTTGGTCCCTGAAATGAGCCTCCTCTCTCCTCTCATTGCTGCCAATAAATCCAGGATTAGGAAGCTGACAGCCGCCCACATGCTCTGGAAGAACACAGTGACCACATACAAAATTTATAGTGTACAACATTGCTGTAGGTGGGGATAGAAAATACTTTTGTGGGGTTTTTAGGCTTGGGATTCCCCGTGGGTGCTGGCAGTGACATACCCTGATACATTATCCCCCTTGCTGCAGTGAGGCATGCAGGAGGAGAGGGATGGTGTGCTCCATGTCAGTGCAGAGTCCCAGGGATTGGTGTTGTCCCAGGTGCTCTGGCAAGGTGCAGGTTACCTGTGTTTGGTGCACCTGGAGCTTGGCTTTTGCTCCACAGTCAGATCCATCTGCTTCAGGTTCTCTTTTCACTGTCAAAAACCCACAGCCCTGGCTGGTTGCTCTCTTGGGCAGCCTCTTTCACCACCTAAAACCCTCCCTTGGGGCCTCAGCACATAAATACATTGATACTGTAAATACTATACAGATAACTACATGGATGGGGAACATGCCATGGGCTTTCTAAAACATGGGCACCACAGCTGGTCAGCTTTAGCCTGGTGGCTTTTCCTTGCTAACAACATGCACTGCTCGCCCCTCATCACTGTTGCTTCACCAGCTTTGGTGACCCCTGTGCTCACAGAGGGAAGGAGACAAAAAGGAATGCTTGAAAAGGCCCAAGTGTGAAGTCTGCAGGAGGAAAATTAATTCAACAGAAGTTGTGAATAGAAAAGAATGGCATAGTGAGCTCACACAGGCTCGACATTCCTTGGTTTCTACAATGTCTGGGATCTGGACCTGAAAATCCTGGGTAAAACCACAACTAAGGGAGATGAAGTGGTAAAGGCTCTCACCTCTGTCTTCTTTGTTGCTGTTGGAAATGGAGAATCACAGCTGTGAAATTTAGATCCTAGCCAGCCAGCTTCGGTGAGGTTTCACCTCTGAGCTGAAGTTGGCTCGTAGTGGGCAAGTTTCTCATTACTTTTGGATTCACTGGGATAAATACAAAATATAATTAATTCCAGCGAAAGAAGAGCTGCATCTCCATTGGAGGGGCTTTGGGTAAATGGGAAGCTCTGAGATATTGTGTTCTGCAACTCACAGCGAGACTTTAAATAAGATACCTGGGAAACTGAAAAATGAGTAGCCACTGGAAAACCCATCATCTCAATGTTGGATTTTCACAAGGCAGGGGGCTCTGAAGTAGATGATATTTAAGGTCCTTTCCAACCCAAGCCATTCTGTGATTCTGTGATATTTGGGAAAGGGCAGAAACCCAGATGCAAACCAACAGAGCTATCTTGCTTCTAAGTTATTTAGTTTCAAGCTAACTCAAGGAGAGCCATGGAAACTTCTCATGGAAACCAGATAAGCCTGTGGATAAAATAGTAAAGAAAAACTTCAAAACTTGCTGCTAAATAACTACAATTAAACAGACAGATGTCCTGATTGTACTAATATATGACAATATCCAGTGCCTACACCTTATCCATGCCCCAGATTCCAGCATAAAATCATGAGGGTATTCAGCTATTTTAAACAGACCTTGCCAAGATCAACTGCTTCATGTTTAATGCATTCTTTGTGTATCACAGGTAAAGAAAACACAACAGAATGGCAAATCTTACCCAGAAACAGCATTGCATTTCTGGATTTCCAGACCTGTCTTAGCCCCAAGCAAGGGAGAAGTTTGTACAGCAGTTAACATGATTAAGCATGACTGACGCCACATGTGTCCCAGGCTGGAAGAACTGCTAAATCTCTACATTTTGCCCAGTCATGTCACTGAAAGTGATTCCATGCACCTGAAGAAGATTGCTACACCCAAATGTTTATTTTTCTGGTGATACTGGTTGGCCTACTTTTGCCTACCAGGGGAAGTACAAGCTGTTCCTACCCGAATGTCCTGAGACCATCCCAGATGAGCTTTCAGACCTGTTTGATGTCATATTCTGGGTCCAGCTTGACAGAGACCTGAGCTCAACACCTTGCCCTCCCTTTTCCAGCAGGAAATAAAACTTCGCATGTCTGGCTGTAGCTGAGAATTAAAACCAAATCTCCCAAAAAGTAACTGAAGGATTTTACTTAGTCAGGAAAGAAGATGTGATAAGAATGTGGTTGTCTTTGAGGGCATATAAGGGAGAGCTTCTGGTCCTGCTGCATGGCAGATCTCCTGCTGGGAAGTCCTGTGGGAGGGAGGAGTGTAATTTTGTTCATCCAGCATTATGGATGAACTCAGCATCCACTACTGGATGTGAAACAGCCCCTTGAAACTGAATCCAGCTCTTCTCAATCTCCAAAGGAGAGAACTGTAGTTTTGCTGAGGAAAACTAAGCCTGTGGTCTCAAGGGATACGAGATACACTTTTATTGTTAATTTGTAGATTTGCCTTGCTGCAAATGTCATCTAAAGCTGTGTAGGAGGAACGTATCTGGAGGGTTTTTATCCAGATTTGTTGTATTTGGTGTAGACACACTCTGAAACAAACCTGAAGGCTGGGAGGAGTAGGAGGGGTGGAGGCTGGGCCTGAACCTTAACCCCATGAGTGTTCTCCTCAGCCCCATGGGCTCTGGCTGCACAGCCCACACAGGGCTCCCCAAATTGAGTCAAAGGACAAAATGATGGGGATCGATGTGGCTTGTAACTCCTTCCTTAACTCCCTTGCTATTGATGTTTTCTAACAAGAGATCCAAACTGTGACAAGGGAAATGAGTGAAGAAAGACCTTTCGAAAGAGGAGCAGAACGGGAGCTGGTCCAAGCGTCTGTAATTAGCTAATGGCTGTGAATATTTACGAAATCTCCCAGCAGTGGCAGAGAAGTGCTAATCCCAGAGAAGTGGACACCCTCTTCCTTGATGTCTTTAATCCTTGCAGTCCCAGCTGCCATGGCTCGAGTTTTGGAAAACCCCACCCTCTTTCTGGCCTCTGATCAAAATCAATATTTCAGAGGGAAATGCAGAAGAGCAAAGGAGTTAAACAAAAGTTCAGATAAGCATAACAAATGCTGGAAAGATGAGATCCTCCAAGCAGAGTGCTCTAGAAAGCCCTCCTGTTAATCTGGGCAAGGCTCTCATCAATTGCTCTGTGCAGGAAGAGCTATTATTGGACTCATAAGGAGGTAAGAGATTTATTTCCTCAGCTGCATGGAGTCATGCTATGAGATATCATTAAGTAAGAATAATTAGGATTTGAACTTTTAACATACAAGATTTGTAGGTTCTCCTGTGTTTCCAGTTCTTTCCAGATATGCCTTTCCTAAGTGGTAGTCAGGGTTTCTGTACCATTTAACTATATAATTCTTACAAATAATTTTTTTATGTCTAAGTGGCTGTGTTGTTCTCCATTTGAGCATCTGTAGATGAACTTGGTAATCAATACTTTGGGGTGATAACAAAATAGAATATTGAAGTGTATTTTAATTTGAGCAGTTCAGTGGCAATCCAGCAATGTGGATTTCATTTTCCTGGCAATACCTTGATGCAGTTAAGACATAGCCCAGAAAAAAAATGATGGTAAAATCCAGAATGGTCACATCAGGTTAATTGGTTTCATGGTTACAATGGCAATATGAGGAGCTTGCACTAACACACAGAGCTGAATTTTCAGGGTGTGGGAAGCAAGTGTGCAAAGGGTCTGATGATTAACTTCCTGGCACCAGTTGCTTTTCTGTCACACTGCAATCATTACTTCAGGCAAAAACAAATCATTCTGTTGCTTCATCTGCAGAAAAAAGCCCAGTCCAGCTCCATCTTCTGCCAAGCCTGAGCCTTCTCTTTCTTTCTGGGCACGTGGAGGGTCTGTGGCAGCAATGTGGAAGGGACCAGAATGAAGGTGCCAGGAGAGCAGAGGTCCCAGTGCCCAGTGAGGTTTTTGTGATGGGGTGGAGACCAGGGAAAGTCCATTCCACTGTGACATTTGAGATCCACTGATCTCAAGTGTTTCATTTCGCAGAGCAACAAATAGGTTTTTTCAATTTTCAGAGCCCTAGTCTTGATTTCTTGTAAAGCTTGAGTGTTACTCATGTCTGGACGCCAGCTAATCATTGCTAATTTTGATGCAGAGTTTGACTTTCCCTCCAGAGCAAAGGGTTTAATGCTTTTCTTCAAAGGCAGTGCAGATGGTTTATTGAGTGTCAGAGATCCAAAGAAGCTTAAATGGATAAATTTTAAAATGCAGTCCAGGACTTAAAGAGACTGACCAATTTTTAGTAGATAAAGCCAATTTAGAACATGGCCACTGCCACAGTGATTATGAGACCAAACTGGATTGAGATCCTAAAACTTCTGCCTATTCCTACCCATCTTCATACTGAATAGTGGCTGGTCTGACACTTATTTAGGCTTCCATTGATGCTGCTATACAACAGAAAAATAGCCATATGCTTCATTTTAAAGTTCCTGAATCAGGAAGATATAATCATTAATGGGAATAATTTATACAAAGCTGTTAATTGATGAGCCAGGAGAGAACAGAACTTCTTTCCTGAAGAGCAGCATTGAACAGGTCATGTCAGAAAGGAGATATAACATCACTGCTGTGAGATAATTGTTTTTAAATGAGGTTGGTTTGCCAATAATAGTCATAGAGAGGTTTGGGTTGGAAGGGACCCTAAAGATCACCCTGTTCCAACTCCCTTCCATGGGAATGGATGCCTTCCACTAGAGCAGGTGAAAGAGGAGGTAGAGAAAAGAACCCCTGTGGGACAGTGTGACAGGCAAGGTGGTGCTGAGCAGTCCTGGAAGCACAGGAAGTCTCAGAAACGGGAAGATCCAAGGGGAAAAAGGGTGGGACAAACACTCAGTTAAAGCAGATGAAGGTGTTGCAGCAGATTTCCCTTCACCTAAATAATTCCATGCCAAGGTACCTCCCCAGCCATGCATCCTTGAGTGTGCTACATAAACATAACTACACATTCTTCCCAAAAATTTTCTCAATAATTGCAATTCAATAAACAAATTTTCCCAATAAATGCAATCCAGAATAATAAATTGCAGCTATTCTAAAACTAATATTAATCTGTATCACATCTGCATCTCTTAAATGCACACCATTCCAAATTCTTGCTGGTTTTGTCAGTCACGTGCCCAGAAACACTTTCAGTGCACTAAGAAGAAGCATAGAAACTCCAAATCAGGTGTTTGGATCTCCACAACCACACTGGCTTGAAAGAAATTCAACCTCCCAGGCAGAGAGCCAGGTTGTGCTGTTGCGAGAAATGGTTCTCCTGCATTTGCTAAGGGATTAAATGTTCCTCATGTTCTAGGCAAGGGCACTGTAGGCTTTCCAATGGTGATAAAATGCAAATTTCACCATTAAGTCTTTCTGTTGACAGGGAAGATAACAATCTACCTCTATGTGTGTGTGTGTGTGTATGTGTGTGCTTGAAAATTTTGAAAATTAAAATCTGCTGGAAAAGGGAGTGTAAAAGGGTATGACTTCTCCAGATTTTTTTTTTTGAGACAAATATACTGAATTGCGATAAAAATGTACCTAATCTTTAAGTCACTTAAACTGCAGTGTTTAGTATGAATATGGATATGCAGCTTCTGGCTCATCAAAGTATAGGGGCTGTATTGACATGTGAAGTATTGGAACAAGAAATTAATTTTGCAGGATCAGAGACAGAGTCACAACACAAACAAAATAAAGAAAGCCCAAAAACAGGAAAGGCAGAGCATCTCTGTTAGCTATGACTGATTTTCCATTGCCCTACATCCTTGGTAGCAATTAGGTGTGGCTATAAAATGCTGTTAAAAGACTAAATGCAATAGTCTGCACTGACTTAGCTGAATGTTTGAGCTGCTCAGTGTGGATTAAACTCTGCCATCACAGAGGGATAAATTTGCAATTTGCAACTGAGAGCATTCAGATTTCAGTGAATCAACACAAGCAAATTGACTTTTATTACCAATATTCCAAACATATCACAGCCCCAGGACACATGATGTCCAGGAGTGCCCTTACTCACAGTCTGCACCTGAAGTGCCTCTCACAGGACAGGAGCTGGTTTGGCAGCAGGGCTTTCACCACTGCTGACAAGTGAAAACCTGGGCACAATGGTCTGAAAGATGATGCACAAACCAAATTAATCGCCTTCAACAGAATTGGTTCTCTGCCCTCACCTGTGGTTTTATCAAAAACTAACCAAGGGGTTTAAAACCTGTTTTGGACCTGTGTCAGAGCAATGAGATGAGTTCAAGAGCTCTTGCAGCACTCTGCCCATCTGCTTGCAACAGGAGTGGAGCCCCACATGGCAAACCCCACCTGCTCATTGATGTGGAGCCTCTGTTTCCCTTTGTAGGGTGGTGTCCATCTAAATCTTCAGATGGAGATTTAGACAACTTTGAGCACAAGGGACCCCGCCACAGTGCTGGCTGCAGGGAAATCCAAAGCAGAAGTGTTCCTAATGGATAGATTCTGCACTTTACACAAAATGTGTTGTGACACATTATCTCCTTACCATGTAGCAAAGCGTACTTTGCAGCAATTGAGGAGATTCAGTTAAATCCAGCCTGTACTTGTGTTCGGGCTCGTTATTTATAGCAAGTGTGGGAGTGTGTTGGCCCCTTCTGACAGCATATCATGGCCATCTCAAATCCTGAAAGCACTTTTTTGTTGTTGTTGTTGCCACAGTAAATGTTTAAGAAGTTTAATCTTGAATCTGTGAGCGATTTGGAGACCAGTCTGTTCATGACACATTAACAAAATTAGAGCAGGGAATGTTTTGCTGAAGGAGCTCTCGTGCTTTTGTAAGGAGTGAGGTTGTTGGGAGTGTGCTCCCATGCTGCCAAGGCAGGGCCTCCATGGCCCACAGTGATGCCTGTACATGTGTTTGCCCATGGTATTTAAAAATAATTTACTGAACCAGCCTAAGAGATTTTGAAAATCAAATCTGAAGGTGTTAAAGAGGGCACTTTGCATGCTATGAATTGGAGTTTCAACAGCGAGCATAGCCAGGAGAAAAAGGGTTAATTTTGCTTCAAGAGGAAGACATGGAAATAATTTTTTTCCTTGCTAATTAAATATGAAACTGACTAACGGTATGCAAGTGTAATTTTCTTATCTTATTAGCCATGTTCATTTCTGAAGTGAATAACTACCAGCACTGGTACAGTATATGGGCAGAATAATAGTCAAACTGATTTTTACTTTAATCTCTGAATACAATTAGCATAATTTAAACTGTTATAAGCTACAGCAGATAGAAATCACATTATAGAGACTGTAGGTGGAGAGGTGGGTGGTCACATGCAGGGGGAAAACTGGAAGAGCACTTAAAATACAGCCAAATAATAAGCATTCAGGAGAATGTAGAGCTACATCGAGTTGAAAGGCACATTATTTCAAGAGATGGGGGAAGAGAAGTGGGTAATCATGAGCAAGGTTCAAGGACTTCTACTACTGCAGGGCCTGATCCCAAGCAATGCTCTAAGAGATGTAGTTTATACAACTGTTTTATGGGGCATGAATATTCCAGTTTTACAATTTCATTCCAATAAATGAAAATTATCCCAAATTTCATTTTCTGTCAGAGGAGAAAACAGCCCAGTGGAGACGGACAGATCACATCTTGCCTGACCAGATGAAAAGAGAAGAAATCAGGATATGATGGGGGAAGGAAAGAGGCAGGTGAGATGGGGAACCAGAGGGATGGACCATGGGTGTAAAGAGTGTGTTTGAGTGAATTGTGCATGAGAGCAGGGATAGAAAAAGAGAGAAAGGATGGGCTGAATGAGGAGCCTGGGTCTGGAAATGCTGAATCTGACTGAAGAGTCAGCACCAGTGAGAGTGGGAGGAGAGTGACATGAGCAAGGAGAGGAGACAGGGACAAGTTGGTGAAGATAAACCCAAGCTTGAGGAGAGTGGAAAGAAGGTGCTGCCTGACAGAGCCTGGGGTGCTCACATCATCCTGCTCCTCTGCTGCCAGCAAATATCCATCCAGCCTCTGAGAAACCATTCTACATCACCTGCCACTGCAGCTATGGAAAATAAAGGATTACAGCTGAAAACATTCTGAACCCCTTTTCCTTTCAAATGCCTTCTTGCCCTCTCCATTTACATCCTGTGCTAGTTTCTGCCGTGATTTTGAGCAAGTAACAAAACAAAGCCCAGAAATCTATCCTGTTTAACCGGTAATAATCTGATGTTGGCCATAATTAAATTTCTGTGGCCCCTTTTTAATTGTTGCAAGGAAATCTAAGGGACTTGTTACTTAGTACAGAGTGCTCTGAAATGTTGCCAAGCTGTACAGCATGCATTAATCTTTGGGTAAATTTTTTCTATATTTTGACAACTTACCCAGATCATGTTGTTTGAAAAGAGCTAGAAATGTTCTTCATCATAGCATGACTGAGGGGATTCTGCAGCCAGGCCTTACTGCTGGAGCACAGAACACGACTCTGATGTATTTTTCACATCAAATTGATAGATTTCCCATTCAAAAAGAGATGTCTGAAGGATAGAACATGGACCTCACTCCTGAGTGGCTGTTCCTTTGTTGCAGTGCTCTCTCTGCTCTTTGAAACGTCTTCCTACCAATAAAAAAAAAAAAAAAAAAAGAAAAGAAAAGAAAAAAAAAAAAAAAAAGCAATCTCCAGACTTTATTCACTACTACATAATAGAAGGTGTTGTCAGCAAATGGCACTTACAAAAGCAGCCTTCCAGATGGGGAAATGTCAAACTGGAAGTCCAATGACTTGGAGGAGGATCCCTGGTTGCCCAGGGAGCTCCTACAGAGCTTTCAGATAGAGGTGAAAATATTCTGCTTTTTTAAATCAGCCCTACTTGCTTTTTTATGATGAATTGGGCACAGCTACACTGAGGTATGGACTGTACTCTGTGTGTGTGGGGACAGAGATTGGCCAGAACATGTTAGAATCATTAATTAAATCAATGTATGTCATCTGCAGAAATATGCACTGCACTGAGCAGTGTTTGTAGATGAGCAGTACATGTAAAGTAAAGATCCATACATGCTGTGCAAAGATGACAGATACTTCCTGAGAAGACTTTCAAGGTCTGATTTTTTGTTTACTCAATTAATATTTGCTGTATTTAATGCACCAAGAAGAAGCATTGCAATTGCTGTGAAGCACTGTGTTGCAGAAAAACTCAGCAAAGCCAGTTCAGTAATTATTTGGTGGGCTTTTTTCCCCAGTTTTTCTTGTAATTTTTGCATTTCATAGACTTTTAAATGAGATTAACCTTTAATGGACATGCCTATAACACAGCTAGTTACATGTCTGAGAAAGACTTACAAATACACAAGTGTTTTTATTTCTAAATATGACAATGAAGGCAGCAAGTAAATCATGTTAGTGTATATTTAACACTCTCTAGTTCTGCTATTCGATTTAGAAAAAGAAGTTATGAAAGACTACGAAGTGCTAACGAGGACAGCCCTCACCAAGCCCAAACTCTGAAGAAATAGCAGCAATCCTGCAGCATTGCATTTGTCTCTCAGTGCTCTATATTTAACAAGCTTTCTCCAGCTCCCACACCCAGATGAATTCATTGGAATGCAGTAGGAAAGCAAAAGCTCATCTGACTCATTAGGAGGCTCATATGCAATTACCATCAATTAAAAATTCCTTCTAGAGCCACCGTGTGAATTTGGGTGTGCTGAAAGAAGTGAAATCATCAGGATCTCTGTGAGCAGGACTTACCTTTGCATGGAGCTCAGGACAAAGTGAGATTTGATTAATCTGCAAAAACAATTAGCTGATGTGCTGAGGACGTGTGGGATCCCCAGAGAGCTGTGTCTGATGGAGTTTTACATCTTCCACTTCACCTTCTGTGTCTTGCAATCACAGAGCCAAAGAAAAGCTTCTCTGTATTGGGAATGTATTGAAAAAAAACCTGAAACTGTTGTAACAACATGTTTTGTTGATATGAAATTATTTTCTTTTTCTTCTCACCAGCCGCTAGTGAGGAAAAAAAGTTGAGGTGGAAGTGTAATGACAAATGATTTACAGATGGATTCCTTTTTCACTGTATTCCCATTAAGATGGATTGTAAGCACTTCACTTTCTTAGCCCAAGATCTTTCTCAGAATCTGTTCTGTTTAGGTTTAACTTGTTAGATTTGGAATGAGCTCTTCAAAAGACTGAGCAGCTCTTGAGCCAACCCAACAGAATTGAGGTGCCTCTGTCATAGACTTTCATTGAAAAATTTTATCTTAACATGAGCTTTACCTGTGCATCTGATATTTTAACACTATTGAATGTTTATGTCCTGTTGATTAAGCCTTTTATTAAAACTTCAGAAAAAATACAACAGAGCAATTAAAAGTATGTGTATACATAATTTCACAAGCATTTTAGAAGTCTATACAATAAAACAAGCATGTGCTTATGTTGTACTTATTTGTATTCACTATTCATAAGAAAAAGTAAATTCCACTTTTATCTGTAAAACAGGGTAATACCTAGATATCTAACATTGTTGTATTGTTTCTTTTTGAAAAATAAAAATGGTAAAAACACCCAAACTTTGAGTACTTTAGAGCAGGAGCTGCCATTTCTGTCACTATTTATGTTCTGGTGGTGCCAAAAGGATTCTTATGTTTAGGTCTTTAAAAGGCTGTAATGACAAAGAATTTCCACAGGTGGAAAGCAACCAGAGCTCCACCAAAACCTATAGGAGCTGCACAAATAATAAATAATAAACAGCCCTGGAGTGCAGACACTGATTTCCAAATAAAGATTGACAGGTCCTTTTATTTCCTGCACATTGTGTCTTAGGATAAATAAGAGAGCCCAAACAAATCCTTTTGGTTTTCTGTGGTTTGTTTTTTTTTTTTTTAATAAATGCAAGGTGGTTCAAAACCTTTGGTCTGAGCTTGAATGTTGGGTCTACTTCTTCTTGGAACATTGTGTAGAAATTTTGATGGAGAGAAAAAATAACCCAAATCTCTACACATTTTTACAAAGATCATAATGTAATTTATTTCATGCCTGCAGTAAGTAGTTATTCTGTGGGGACAAGCAGGACTGGGATCCTCAAAAATCCCTAAAGCTGATATTTAGCCATACCTATGCACTGAGATCTAACAATTAACTAAACATGGTAGAAGTATCAAGGAAAACATTTGAAGTTGGTTTGAATAGAGAAACATGTATATTCTTATACAAGGGAAGAGCAAGGAAGGGGAACTTTCAGGTGGAGAACAAACCTGGTTTCATAGAACTCAATTTTACCTGCGCATTTGAACATTTTTCAATGTATAGGTTTTTTTCATCCAATGAGTTATCTACAAACAAACATATACTGATTTTGCTTTTACATTAAAATCCCTTCAGGTAAGAGAAGCAATCCAATTGAAAACCAGAAGTCGAGAATCTTGTTTCACTTATATAAACTAAACATAGACTTATATTTTCCCTAAACTTTCTATTTTTTAATTGTTTCTCAATAAAAAGGGTGCCAAGCTAAGAAATGTGTCAGCAAAGCAGAGAGGTGGTTTTATCAACAATATACATGCTGCTTTTTTGGAAACATCTAGAAGCTTTACTTTCTGGTAAATCTTCTGCTGTGAACTTGTGTGATTTGCAGAACAAAGTGGAGCTGAGGGGTGGGAGAGAATGTATTTATCAGGAACATTGGAGAACGGTTACCACGGTGAAAGAAACAGAAGACAAAAGATCCATTAATTTAATCATCTTTGATCATTTGCAGGCTTTGTTTGGATGTGTTTGTATCTTGGAAAAATTAAGAGTGTGCAGATGATGGCAATCAGAAAGGCACTCTCCTCCAAGATCAATTTGATTGAATTCACATGAGGGGAAAAATAAATGTTTGAAGCCAAAATCAGCGTGACACCGCTGATGTTCCAGGGGGAGATGAAGTCCCCTCTACATCCATACACTGAACATGTCTTGGGTCACAAGGCCAAATCAGATATTTGCAGCCAGTTTAGAAAAGACCTTTGGAGCATTTTAAGAAAGGGTGATTTCCACCAAGGCATCCAGTACCCCATGGAAGAATCAAAGAGGAAAAATATCATTGCCATCAGTGCTTGCAACAGGGGGCTTCAGAAGGGAGAAACTTCTAGAAAGCTGGTTGTTTCCTAGCAAGGTTTCTGACTAGCTTTTGGGCAAAGCTCTTGGTTTAAATTATGTTAATCTTCTTCACAGGGCAGGGACAAGCAACTTTCTGATTACAAGAACAAAATAAGAAAATACTGGGACAAAGTCTCTGTGGACATAAATCATTGTGATACCCTTGAAAGCCAACACACAACAGACAATTTCATTTGCTATCCAGCCTGTTCTAAAACAGGCAAAGAATGTTAAAATTCTTCTTTTTGTGTTGAGATTAAATCCTGCAAATTTGCCATGGAAACCATTTTTTTTCCCCCTTCCCCTCCTTTTCACAGTTCAGTAATAGCAATCCTTCCAGAGAAGGGAGGTTTGAGCATTGTGGTTTGGGGTGGGGGTTTTTTTGGGAGGTGGGATGAAGGGAAAAACGGGGAGGGGAAGAGGCCAGAATATGTTAACTCTCAGAAATGAGTTCCCATGGCCAAGGTCTGGGTGCTGAGTGCCAGCAAAGGACAGATGCTCCTGACAGTCGGAGCACTGCGGCGTGGAGGAGGGAGCCAGCTCCAGCAGCCACCCTGGGACGCAGGCAGGCCTGGCATGACCCACTTCAGGCAGGGCTGGCAGGAGATGGAGCTGCCCTGGCTCTGAGGGCTGACTCACTGATCCCACAGCAGCAGGAAGGGAACACCAGGACAGCAGCACTGAGTGGGGATACGGCCAGGGCAGGATGGCAGGGAGAGAGGGCTGCAGCCAGGGTCACCCCAGATCTGCCACCCACCCCTGTCAGCCACCAGCCAGGGGTTCTGAGCTCCTCACAGAGTCCACTTAGGCTTTTTTTTTTTTTTTTTTTTTGAGGAAAAACCTAATTTTCACAGCATGCCTACACTGCTGTTTCCAAAGCATGGGTTGCTTTTATCCCCACATTCAAATTCACCTGCTACGCAACATCTCAATGAGTAATCCAAAGGTTTTAATGCAAAAAGGCAAAGAGAAGGACATGGGGAGGAGCTAAAAGAAAAGGCAGCCAGGGTGGACTTGGTCTCCCATTTTCATTATCCCATATGGAATTTTTCTTATAGAATCACTGAGATCATCAAGTCCAACCCAGCACTGCCAAGTTCACCACCAAACCAGGACCCCAAGCACCACATCTGCAAATCTTTTAAATTCCTTCAAGGATGGCAATTTCCCCACTTCCCTGGGCAGCCTGTTCTAATGCCTGACAAACCTTCCAGTGACTAAATTTTTCCCTAATATCCAATCTAAACACCCCTGGTACAACTTGAGACAGTTTCCTCTTGTACCATCACTTGTTAGTCAGGAGAAGAGGCTCGTACCCACCTCACTATAAGCTCCTTTCAGAAGCAAATTGGAGATCCATTTTTTATGGGATGCAAAACTGGAATCAATTCTATCCAGTTTTAATTCAGTGAGGACCTAATCTGTGTGACAGAACTGCCAGAGTAAGTTGTCAGAGTCAGGCTGCCCTTACCATCCCTCTAACAGAACATTCAGGTCCATCTGCCTCTGTTCCCCATTTCTTGGTCCTTCCATTTTTTCACAGGTGGACTTTCCATGTCCTTTTCTCCTGATGGAGCATTTCCTCATCCTTCTGTTGGCATAATGTCACGTCTGTTTGTTTATCCCAAACATGAGGGGTTTTTATGGTGTCTCATCAACCACATTGAATTTTCAGAATGATGTGTTCCTTCCTTCTTTTGCTCACTCATACAGTAGACTTGTTCCTGATAGAAATGAGACATTTCAAGGATGATTACATGCTGTAGCAGCCTAGCACAAAATTACATCTTTCTGACCTGCTGTGCCTTAATGTGGTACCTTACTGACTTCCACAGTTCTCAGCTGTTCACCCTTTTTCCCTGAGGGTGTTCACAAAATAGAAAGTTAGAGTGAATTCATTCCCAGACAAACTCAGCAAAGCTTCAGAGACAGGATGTTCTAATCAAGGTCTACAAGGTTTACAAAATTTAGGTTTTGAATGTTATTATGTCTGCATTTACTTTTCACCTTATTGTTTTGTAAACCCTCGGTGTCCTGGAGCTCAAATCTCAGGTCTGGATCTTATTGAGGGCGGCTTCTGTACACAGCCTCGTTTATACTCAGAGATCACTTCGTTTCAAGCATAAAATTTCTGTGTGGAATGGGTTTCTCTCATCAATGAGGAATATAGGTACTTCTAGAGCACATGCTGGGCGCTGCACAGTGCTTTCACTCAAAATATAAGATATTTAGAGTTTGCCAGTTTTCTTCCCATATTTACTGTCTCAAGGCACTTACACTCTTATGGAGAGCTGCATTTACTGCTTTTTCTTTCTACTTTATATTCCTTATTCTTGTACAAGTCACTCTAAAATACATAAAGCAACACAATATTTTTCTGCAGCAAAGTCCAAAACAAACAAATGCCTCCACACAAACCCCCCCCTCCAAACAAATCTCTGAAGTTTCAAGCAGTTTTCTCACTTTGAAGTGGACTATCAGTATTCTTCCAAATAAACTTTCAGGTTCATCAAACTGCTTGTTCCAGCCCTCCATCGCTCTGATTGCTCCTGTTTGCTTTGCACTGGTGTTAAATTTTGTATGTCTACTTCTGTGAGTTCTGCACAGCATTGCAATGTCTGCTGATTCAGAAGGTAACAGGGATATTTTTTTTCCAGGTCAGTAAGTAGAAGCTTAGGATTCAGCATACAGGCTGATGATGCTGAAAGACCAGTTTTACAGTTTCTGACCTAAACAGGAAAGTCAGACTATTATCTGAAAGGAACAGAAAACAGAGGACTGGGAGGTAAAGCAGTGGTCAGGCATTCCTTCAGTAAACTTTTGGAAGACTCACTTGCATATGGACTTTTGGAGACACAAGGTTTCAGTTTTGTCAAGCTTTTTGCTGTGTTGAATCAAAATTATATTTATTTCCCACAAGCAGAGATGTGTTTGAATTGTTTCCTCCTTCTGAAGCTTTAAAAAAATGTTCTTGCACCCAGGCTGCTGCTGACTGTCAAGTCTTATAGGATGATGATTAAAATATATTTTCATAACAGTTCATAAAGGTGTAGGCATATATATAGGAACATATATAAGTATATTTGTATAAATGTAGTATGTATGACAGGAATGCAGCTTTTCAATTCACGTCTACCAATGATTTGGACTCTGGCTTTGTGGCCACGGATGGGGAGCTTGGAATATTTATTATATTCATGCAGTCTTTGAGTTGGAGACCAAGGATTGTGGGATCCCTGCTGTCCTCCACAGGAAAGGAACAGTGTGGGGATGTAAAGCATGGTACCCACACTACAGCACCATTCAAAGGGCACATTTTTGTCAAAAATCTGTTCTGCAGGTCATTTAAAGCTCATCCAGCCATAATGCTCATGTACAACACCAGGAAACCACTGTTAGCTGAACCCAGCAAGAAATTGGGAAGTTTCCCAAGAATCCCTGTCACAATCTGGCAGTTCTGTCTCTGCACAGCACCCAGGGTGACAGCAGAGCATCTCCCAGGTATTTTGCAGCCCCAGAACCAGGGTGAAACATGAAAATGCTCTGTACATGTAGGGATAGGGCAAGGTGATGCCACAATCCCCCAGCCACATGAGGAGCCCAGAGCACATCTCTGAAAGCCTGGACTGCAGCCTAAGTACAAGAGCATCCCTCTTCTGCATAAATAAGGGATCTTGTTGGAATAAAGCTTCATGAGAAATGTAAATTTGGGAGAAACTGCCTGATTTCTATGCTGCTGAGGCTTTCTGTGCAGTAGCACCATATGCCAAAAAAGAAGCAAGAGGAAAGTGCAAACCCAAACCGGCTTCTCAGCAGCAAGGAAAGAGAACAAGGCCATTCCTGTCACCAGTCTCATGCTCAGGGGCAGCTTTGATCCCAGGGACAGCAGCAAAGGAAAGGCAGTGCCACTGTGTGTGAGACACACATAACTTGTGCCACCCACTAAATCTTCACAGAAACTGAGAGGCACCACCCAAAATTAATTTAAAAAAAAACCCAAACCAACCAAGCAACCAAAAAACACCCCAACCAAACTCAACAATGACAACAAGCAAAAAAAAAATCCCCACAAAAACAAAAGAACCCCCCACAAACAAACAAACAAACAAAGTGTCCCTAAGAACTTTGGTTAACCTGGAAGGTAAAAGTGCCTATGACTCCTTCCTCATTTCCCCTTTTGTGGCAAAGAACATCTGGAAAAAGACAGACTGAAGTAAGGAAGCTGGAGATCTCCAGGCTGATATATATTTTCAGGCAGCTCTTGCTGCTGCTCCTGTGAGTGGCCATTTCTGAGCATTCAGCTCCCTAATTTGGCCCTTCTTTTTGGTGACAGTCTGTCTGCCAGCACAACAGGGTGTAATCCATAAGGAGAAATACCTGGAGGCAGAAAAATGTGGATGGATGAAACCCAGCAGAGTCTGAACAGAGGAAGCCACACGAACAGCCCAGCCCCAGGTGAGGAGCACCCTGGCAGGTGGCTCAGGGGAGGAAGAGCTGAAGGTTTCACAGATTTTGGCAGCTTTGCCTTCCCAGTTTGCAGGGATCAGCAGAGGGAATTGCACAAGTGCTGGGATGAGGCTCAGGAGTGGAGGGGAGGGAGAAGTGACCCTGCTGCTGAGCTCCTCTCTGATAACACAGCCAGAGCCTTGCTGAAGGAATTGGAGGATGTGGAGGGAGAAGGTGAGCCAAGAACATGGAGGGGTGAAAGAAATCAATATAATTATCTCACCTGCTACCCTCTGGACCAGAGGAAGCGTGGCTTGCAAGCACTGATGCTGGAGAGGAGTAGTGCAGATGTGAGGGGACCAGAAAAATCTATAATACTCTGGCAGTGCTTCTGGAGAATGGCATTTGCTTCTTGGAAATTTTATATAGCAACCCCCCCCCCCAGTTTTCTCTATAGAGACAAAAGGACATTGTTTGTACCTTTCTCAATCCTTATTGTGTTTGATAATTGGCTGAAATTTGAAATTAAGACATCAAAGACAGAAATGCTCATGTTAAAATAATTTGCTTAAAATCTTTTAAAAGCATGTGGAAATTGGGGGGCTTCTTTTTCTGTATTTTAACTGGACATTCTAACAAAATCTATGTGATAAGTATTGATCCATTATATGGTATATCCCAAGTAGGATTAATGGGATTTTAAACCAATACCTTCAGGGCTAAGAGATGAGCACCTTTCAGTTGAAATAAAGGAATAGCTGCTGCTATTATCTGCTGTAGTAAATTGTTCATGTTGGCCACTTCCCTGAGCCTGATGAAGATTGATACACTGACAAGCAGGCAACACTAGGGGAAGCAGATATTTCCCACTGCCTGGCACAAGGTTGTCATCCATGCAAAATAAAACACTTAATATCATCATTAATGAATGATTAGTCATTTTTTTATTATAGTCATTCCATAATAATCATTAGTATGAATTAATGCTGCCTCGGGGAGCACATGAGCTACGAGGAACTTCTCTGTGCTCCTCAGCTGATAGGAACAGACTTTCCTGCAGCACATGGAGGCGTTTGGTTACCTGAGCTGCAGCATTTGCCCTTTGTTGTGGCACAGACCTGGCATCAAAATTAATGTGAGGGCTGATACGAAGTATGGGAATCTGTAAAATCAGAAGATTTTAGGAAAGTAGGAAAAAGATAGGCTTTAGAGACTTGTCAGAATAGAGAAATGCTAGAGTAGCAGAAAAGATATATTAGCAGTAGCAAAGATATTAGGACTAGAATAATAAGCTTGTGTAGCTTGGCTTTCTAAGTTGCAAAATGTATATTTTAAGTATACATTTAGAAAGTTAAATATAAATGAGGCTCTGTGCTTTATCTTTTATAAACGAAGCATTGCATTAGAGAAAAAACTGCTATTGTTTTAACTACAGCTATGTGTACTTCAGGTGATTAGACAGAACTACTGTCAAAATGCTTTTGCTCTGTGTGATTGGATGAAACTTAGACTGAGACTGTCTTATGTTATGCTGTAACGTTAAGTTTCTTTAGCATACTTTCTGGTCAATGAGCTGTTCACATCTTTCCAATGTAATAAAACTGATACCAGAAAAAGAAAAGCTCTAAACCTGATCAAAGTAGCCCCGTCCCATTCGCATCTGTATATAAACTACCAGCGTAACACAAAGATATGGAACCTGTTAATTCCCTATGCCCTGTGTGATTTTTTTTCTTTAATTCTACTCCAAAATCAGATTACCTGCTGAAGATTTTATTTTTTTATTTTATATGTGCATAGGAAATCCTTGCCATTAATCTCTCCCTGCTGTGTGTGAGCACAAGGCCAGCAGAGCAGCCTGTCCCCAGCTCTCACACCCCAGCACTGTGCACCACGTAGGCAGGTGAGGGAGGCTCTGCCCAGCCCGGGGTGCTGCTAGAATGGGATTTCTGCAGTTTCTGAAACACCCCCCAGTCCCCACCAAGCTGTGCCTCGTGCAGTATTTGTTCAGCTCAGTGAATGCAGAATTGCCCTGACTTGCAGGAGAGGCTGGGAGCTGCTCCCACAGAGCTGAGAACCTTGTCAAGGTGCAGGTAGCTTTGCACAGGTGACCTGTTTGGATTCCAACCAATTTCACATCACATTTGCACCTTTTTTTTTTTTTTTTTTTTTTTTTTTTTTTTTTTTT
>JAHXMQ010012338.1:27192053-27288021 GCA_020466415.1 Ammodramus savannarum pratensis | reverse complement strand
TTTTTTTTTTTTTTTTTTTTTTTTTTTTTTTTTTTGTACTATATAAAGTACAAAGGAAGGAGCAGATCAAAGAACATGAGGCACAGGTCTGAAAATGGACATCCATTCACTCCAGGGAAAAAAAGACTTATATTTTTACATTTCCCTTACATCGCTTTACAGCCTGCATGGAACACTTCCCAAACCAATCATTTATGGGTTTCAAAAGTCTTCACAATTCAGGATTTTTAACAGTGAAAACCACCTAAGATTGTTGGCAATTTACCTGTCTTTATGTTAGCTTTTTTTTTTCATCTGGTGATCTGTGATTCTATGAATTAAAAAGGGGACATTATTGAGCACAGAGGGAGAAACAAAAAAAAACCAAGACAAAAACCAAAACAACAACAACAACAACAACAAACCACAAAAACCCAAACAAACCAAAACCCCTCAAAAAATCAAAGAAAATCCTCAAACCACCAGACAGTTATGGTGTTAATTTTGAAAGGAAAAAGTATGAAAAAAATCCACATTCATTGTTACAGAATTTGGTTGGGTTTTTCCCCCAAAACCCAGAATTTTAAATTTCACTTTGTTCAGTTGTTTTGAGTTTGAATATAAAACATCTTTTGAGAAAATTATTCCATGGTGAAATGTTGAGCTGTATAATGTATATGGTGAAGTATATTATTATAAATTAAAAAGCATTTACTGAGTATCTGCAACTTCTTTTTGAAATTATTATATTTATACTTTCTCAATTGTGCAAGATTAAAACATACTCATTAAACACTTATTTTTCAAAGAATGATACAAATATTTTTTACATCTCACACTCAATGGTCTCCATGATAGAATTGTGCTGATTTATATCAAAAGGAAAACTGACCATTAATGATATGTTGGCATCTTATGTAAGCTGTTATCAAAAATTGTTTAGATTGGAATAAAACCTCTTAATATCATATATATCTTGGAAGATATAATTATTTAACTAAATCATAGAACTACATAAAATATCTTTCCATCTCATCATGATTTTATGTTAAGAGCAAAGTTTTCCAATGTAGGAAACACTTTTTTCATCCTATCAGTCATATTCTACTGCCTTCATGGAGATAGAAATAAAGCTGTAATTCTGAAAAGTTATTAATCCATTTGCAGTGCTTTAAAAATGGAAGAATAATTATAGATTTTTATTGGGAGGTTAAAGAATATTTTATGTTTTGCAGTTTTCTCAGTCACTGTTTCATTTTGCACAGGTTCAATTTGAGTTTTACAAGTTAGGAAGGAATCAAGGAATATAGCTGTAGTTATAATTTCCTGAAGTTTCATTCTAAAATATTAAAATAATGAACTTCTCTTTTATTTGACAAAATATCAAAGTGTCAAGGTTTTGAGGTAAAATTCTAAAAAATACTTTCAAGCTTTCAGAATTTTCTCTTGTTGGCCAGAGGTGTTACACACTTGAAAATTATTCTGCAATTGTAGTTCAAACACCTTTTCCTAACAGATTAACAGTTAATCCTTTTTCAGAAGTATATTATATTATGAACCATTTCTGCAAGCCCTTAAACCAATACCACAAAACTTGGGGCTTGAAATGCTTCTGGAAAAGATTTAATGGTTGTGTCTGACCTGCAAGCATAAATTGAAGTTGCCAAATCCAGGATCAAATATTTCTGTGATTGCAAATTGAATTCAGGTTCCATAGAGTTCATTAAAAGTATGTGTTACTTGTTTATAAAGCAGTGTTATTTGGTTCAGTTAATGTTATTTAAAAAAAAAATTTAAAAAGGAATTTTTGGAAAAAGGTGGAGAGTATGTCAGTTCCATGTTTTCATTTTTTAGGAAGCCTATACATAAGAAAAAATACTGCAAAGGAGTAACAAAATCACTTTTTACAAAACCATCCTCTTATAGAAATTCTTCCTGAGTTCCTGAAATTCTGTTTAGGCATCTGTTCTCCACAGGGTTTGTTGTATGGTCTTTCTCTGTGGTTTTGATATTTTAAATACAATTTGTTATGCCTCTTTTGAGCAAGGATATTCTTTTATTCCCCAGAACTCCTTCAGATTTTTGGGTTGGGAACTTTGGGAAGCAATTGTTGACTTTTTTACCAAAAAAAATCTGCCAGTTCTGAGGCTTTGAGTCTTGTGAACATTTTTCACAGACAGAGAAGGCGTAGGAGCAGATCTGGAGCATCTCCCAACTTGTTCTTGAGCCCTCAGCAAAGCTCTACTGCTCTCAACCACCAAAATTCCCCATTTCTTTCAGTGCTTTCACCCCAGTCCCAGCCCTCCTGCCCAGGGCAGTGGCACTCTCTGTTCTCAGCTCAGGACATTTGGATTCACTGCCTGCAAGTTCACTCTAAATCTGACTTCTGCTTCACCTCAGAATATGTCTAGAGTGACTCTCCTTTTTTTTTCTTTTTTCCTTTTTAATTGGAAAATGGCTAAAAGTTCCCCCTGACCTTTTTATCTTGCTGGCAGTGCCCCTGCCTTTCTATTAATACCAGGCTTTGGGGAGTGTTTCGTCTGCACTGGCAGCAGAAATGCTATTTCTTACTCAGTTTGGTATCTGCAATTAAAGTACTTTTCTGAAGTGCAAAAGACATCTATAAAAATCAAACCCATCTCCCTGCTTAGCATCAGGCACAGTGCAGCAGCTCACTGCTGCTTCCAGCTTGCTTTAGGTTTTCCATCTTTCCTTCAGAATCCTGCAGTGATCATCAGCAAAGGCTGCCTGTCAGGTGGAGGACCCTCGGTGCAGTGGCAGGAATAAAGCACATTATCAGAGAGAGCACTGAGCTGGGCTTGGATGTTTGATGGGGTCTTGGTTAAGACGTTCAGCTCCTTACAGCGTCCTGCATTTTCAAGACATCCGTATAGAGAGATGTTGTCATTATAGTGCAAGAGCTATATTGTCATTACATTACATTCCATATTGCTAGAGTTTTGTACCTCCTTGATGTTTCTTGTAGGCAGCTGCTCTAGGCACTGACTCCTCCTTGTTCTCACAGCACCCACTCCTGTTTCCCTCAACCAACCAATCCACTCTTTTATAACACTCTTCTTATTGGCTACAGCTGTGGCCTGTTAACATCAGGACTGCTCCTAATCCTTAATAATTAACCAGCTGCAACTCTTTAGGGGGTAAGATTACATTCTATACTTCCTTTATTTACTTATATTCTATCTCCCTACAGAGAGAGATCATCCTTGAAGACAGTGCTGGTGGGAAGCTGGAGAAGGAATGCTCCTCATTTCCTAGGCTCTGATTTCTTCCTTTTGGATGGACAGTGCTGGTGAGGCTGATTTCCTGTACCTGCTCTTCATGTGGTCTGCAGGGGTTTCAGGAGGTCACTTGACATCCTGGAGTGTTCCATAGATAAACAAGTGTCATTGGGTGGCTTTAAATGCAAGAAGCTGTTGTTGGTGCATCAGGGAGCATCTGCAGTTTCAGGGTGCTCCCTGGGAAGGTCAGTGATATTCTCACTGTGCTCTCTTGACTCACGTTTACAAAAGCTGCTGCTGGTCACAACTGGCTGTACGTCTTACCAGGCCCAGCAGTGAGTGACCTTGCATGCAAAATTTCAGGCTGTCAATAAATTACAAGCCCATTTCACTTTTTCCTCCAGTCTCTCTCTCTTCCCAGAGGGGCTTTCTTTCCAATTCACCTGTGAGAGAACCTCTCTATTCATTCATGAGCAAAACTTCCATTGAAAATAACCATTGCAGGGTATTTTCATCATGTAGGTCAACAGTCTTTTTAATGGGAATAGAGAGTTTCTGAACAGCCTTCTAAGGGGGAGCCCAATGTGCTTTGTTCTCATCCCACACCCAGGCACTCCCTTAGTGGGGAGCAAAGGTCCATTAACAGGTCCCCAGATCCCTGACCTTCCAAGCCCAGCACTTTACTCCAGGGGCTCTGTCCATCCTTGGGTTCCCCACCAGCCTTAGAGCAAACCACACAGCCAGTGGACCTTCACTCCTACCCCAGAGCTGGTCCCATCTCCAGCAGCACTGCAGCATCCCTATCCTTTAATCCCATGTGGGGAGGCTGGTGCCCACTGCCTTCCCAGCTGCCTGCTGCTGGCAAACAAGGCAGATCCCAGGAGGGCAGAGTTATGGATGCAGTGGCTGCAATAAGCAGTGAATTGACTGTGAACCTGCTCTGACTGAGCCTCTGCCTGCTGATAATCTGCACAGAGAATTTGCTTTGCTTTGGGTTTGTGTTTTCCACCAGCCTCTTGTTTTCTTCCATGAATTCCACATTGCCTCTTGTGTTTTACCTTTCCTGGCAAAACTGTTTCTCCTCATGACACACAGCTCTCCCCTAGGGCTGGTTATGTAAGGTATTGCTGCTTGGTGTTTGTACAACCCTACATCTTGATCCCCTGTAGAGAGCACATTGTGTATCCTACTGGCAGCAAACAAAAGCAGTTTCCTATATAAAATACGCAAGTCTTGCCTCTGTGCCTGCATGTTTAGGCAAACACCCTCCTGCTTTTCGGGACACAAAGGAAGAACACGATCAGTACCTGCCATCCTGGTGATGTGTGGATCCAAATGATTAAAAAAATTAAAAAGTAAAAGGGGAAAAAATTTCTCCTTATAAGGAGGAAAGGCTGCTCTTCTCTAGTCTGTGTTGTATATATAACTTTCACACTTCACACTCTCATGCCGTTTTAAATGCAAACAGCTCTTCCAGCCAGCAGCGTCACAGTTGTTTCAAGGACAAACACATTTGTTTTGTCTTTAAATGAATGTATTCACCCTGAGTGGCAGTGGAGGGGCTACCTCTTCCTCAGGAGGCTCCTTGAGGTTCAGCTATGAGATGGAGTAACACTTTTGTTAAAAGGGAAAGAGACAGGCAGAAATTCCAGCTCCCAACCCCCCAGCTCCAACTGATCTGAGTGTTTGACACGCTCCCATTGTGGGTAAGGTGTAGGTGTCCTTGCAGGGGGAAAAATTATAAATACCTGCTTTCCTCATTATCTTTTCCTCTCAGTGCCTGGGTGATTTGTGTCTTCCCCTCTCCTACCTCCAGCCTTTCCCTAGACACAAGCTTTATTTTATGTATGACTTTGGTCATACAGGTGATGGACTAAACCACATCAACTAAGCCAGAACTGCAGCTATTCAAACTCTGCCTGTTGGGTGGGCAGGATTGGGTTTCTGGGGGCAAGGGGGTGTTTATCCTGAAATATGCAATGTGGTCAATGCTGGTGACTACCTACATGACAGCCAGGGTGGCCACAGGGCCTTGGAGCAGCTTGGCTGCATCCCCTCAGGATGAACATCCCTGTGAGCCCTTGGGATGCCCAAGCACAGAGTGCATCAGCTTTTGCTTAGACCAGAGTGAGCTGATAAAGGCAACTTGTAGGATTGCCTGCTGCTTTCTTCAGTTTTCTAGGTCCAGAACAAGAATAAAGGTGTTTCTGAGCCCCTTTATGAAACAGATGCAGGGATGAGAGACTGTCTGGGTGATGTTCAGTGCCAAGGTCAAGGGAAGGCCTGGATTCAAGGCTGGAGTCGTGGTTTGCCCTGGGAGAAAAGAAGGAATGGTCCTGGCTAGCAGGATAGAGACTTGTTGTCTCTCAAAGAGGGGATTTCTAAGTGAACAGAAGCTAGGTTGGTAAACCTCTGAACATGTGGGGAAGGCCAAGGCTGGCAAGGATGAGTGGAAAGGAAATAATTAATCCTTAATGAATGTGTGAGTGGGAGGCTTAAGGGGATGGCTGAGGAGGGATGGAGCAATATCTGAGAGGGAGAGGTTGGGAATTCAATGAAGAAGCAAAAGAGTTACACAGAGTAAAACACAAAACAAACAAAACAAAACAAAACTTTGCCTTGCCATTACTGCAGATTGCTCCATTATTTTCCTACCCTGTCAAACACTCCCTGTAACAGCCTCCAGCTCCTGGCCTACCTTCCAGTTTCTATCCTACAGCAACGTTTCCCAAACTGCAAGGTGCAGCCCCTCCAGGAGAGGAAGGGGGACCAGAGCCCAGAGAGAGAATGAGAGATGCAAGAAGTCTGTGAATTCTTGACTCATTCACTTTGCAACCTCATTCAGGCTCCCTGTCTCTGAAATCAAAGCCCTCACAGGAAAAATTCCAAACCATTGATTTTCATCCTCTATCTAAAACAAAACACGTAGCAACAACAACAACTATACACACACACACACACACACACACACACATATATATATATATATATATAATTTGTTATTTTATAGATATAAAATCAGTTAGAGGCCCTTCTGACCAGCCCAGTTCCTACGCCTGTTGAAAGGTGTCACAGCACCTGTGCTGTGCTGGGGATCACCTGAGTGCCTGAGTCACAGAGCCTTGCTGCTGGTGTGGCTCCTTGAGCAGACTCCTGGCAGCAAAGCACTGTCCTCTCCCATCTGCACTCCCTCTCCTGAAGGTGATTGTGGCTCTCCTGGCCATCCCTAAAGTTGGGGTTTTTTTCTAATTTTTAAATCACAATCTTCTATCCATCCCATGTGACATCTCATGTGACAAGATTAATCATTAGATCAGTGACTTTTACGCCTTCATTTTTCTACCTTCATGTTATAGATCTGTTAGAAATGTCTTACGTGTTTCATTGTGTTGGGAGTATGGGATTGTTAAATTTCTACTATCCTGTTCTGCTTGAGGAAATGGAAACTTGAAAACATCAAAGGTATCAGACCCAGTTAGTGTCAGGAGCAAGATCTGTGTCCTTTTCCACCAGCACTCATTGCTTACAGACATGCAGTGAAGTGTGGCTTACATTTCTCCCACTTGTCTCTCATATTTTTGGAGTGTCAGATCTGATAGACCCTTCAGGCATTCTGCTTTTCCACTTATTTTCCTCTTTTTTAAATTCAGTGCAATCCTGGCATTGAGACATCCAGTGGGTTTGGTGGGAACACATCAGAAACGTTCTCTCCGTTCAGTGCCTGCTTCCATCTGCCTCTGCTTGAGGGAAAACGTTCCTCCCCATGTTGTGCCCCTCCAGCCCCACGAGAAGGATGGCACAGCTCCCTCTGGGTGCCGCTCCCTCCTGCCCTGGCTGTGGCAGTGCCCAGGGGCAGCAGGACCTGCAGAGGAGCAGCCGCTGGCAGGCGGCTGCTGCTGCGCTCCAGGGCCAGGTGTGCTGCTCCACACAACCAAAATCTGCCTGAAGGAGGAAAAAAACCCACGGCTTTGCATAAGTGCTACTGGGAACAAACCCAGAATGGGAATCCAACCAGCTCTGTTCCATTGCTGATTTTTTATATTTTTTAAATACATAAATTTTCTGCAGAACTGTGTGTAATCTCCCACCTGCTAATCACAGATTTCTTACATGGGTGGAAGGCAGATTTCAGTTCTATCAGCATTAATCTGGAGCAACTGTATTGATGATCTTACAGGGAAGATTGATTTGGGTTTGTTTTCTTTCTTTGCTGTGAATCTTAAATGTCATCTTAAATGGAAATTTCTTTCTATATTTAGGATATTTTTTCAATACTTCTAAGAGAATTCTGGGTTTTTTTTAATCTCCTATTCCACTCAGATTCTAATGGCTTTACTAGCAATCATCTGTCTGTAAATTAATTCTCTAAAAGGTGATTTTGTCTTTTTTTCTTCTTTTTTTTTTTTTTTTTCCCAAGATGTGAGATAAAGTTTCGGTCTAGAACAGCACTTGTGTCTGATCCAGTGGCTACCCACATTCAAACACAAGGAGTGGGGGGTGAGACTCCTCCACGGTCAAGGAAAACTTGGATGTGGATCAGTCTTCTAGATCCACCTATAAGGAGGTTTTTTTGTTACATTGGCCCAAAATACTCCCCTGACAAGTGACACTGAGGTAGAATTTCACAGCAGAGGCTCCCTCACCTGCTGCTAGCCCCAGTCACTGCCAGCTGGGCACCCCCAGCTACACTCAGGTGTCTGAGGCATCCTCCTCCCACCCACCCTGCTTCTGTCCCACTTCTCTGTGTCTCTGAGGATGGGCAAAAGCAGCTCCAGACACCTGGAGTGATTCTGGTGATTTTGTGGAAGTTGGACGTCAGTTTTCCTTTCCCAGCCACTGGCAACTTGGCCAGAGATCACAGTGGATTAAAAGCAAAGAACTTTTTTCTCCTGTCCCCATCCTTAGCAAGGGACTCATAGGCTGCTTTCTCACCTCTGGTATTGCACAGCTCCTTAGAGTTTCCAGTAATTCCTGATTTACTCTGCCAGCAGTGGCAGATGGGAGGCTGTGCACCCAGTGATGGACTGTGGGAGTGTTTCATTGATATCATGGGAGAGTAATTGCTTTCCCTAAGTTTTGGAATTATGGTTGTTTTTGTAATTTTTTTTTCTATTTTTTCTTTCAGATATGCACTAAAGAACAGCCAATGGGAGGAAAAAACAGAACTGAAGGCATATGGTATTTTCCTGCTGCTGGAAGTGGATCTTAGACAATTTGTGTTGGCTGTAGGAAGCCCCATGGGCCACAGGTTGCCTTTTTTTAAAATGGGCATCATAATACTGAACAAGGCCAAAACACCCTGAGCAGCTTGGGTGGAAAGCACTTTAAGGCTGGGCACTGGGCAGCTGCAACATTTGCCTCAGAAAGAGGCCATATGCTGTCCTCTCTGCTCTGCACTCTGCAGCTCTGGCCATGGAAAATAATTACAAGTGAAAATCTCTTTTTTCTGATTTTGATTGCCTCAGGATCAGTCCTTGTACTTTGAATGGCCTCATGAGGTGTCCCAGCCTGTGTGACTCTGCAGGCAAGGGATGCTCTGAAGGACTTATGAAACACCAGCAACACAACAATAAAGCAAAAATAAATGTAGAACAAAGTGCCAGGGGAAATCCTCACTTCTCACCTGCCTGCAGGTGTTGTTGTTGCTGCCCCTGGAGAAGAAGGGAGGGCTGGGGGTGGCCAGCACTGGGCTCTGCTGTGGCTGGGCTGCAGGAGCAGAAGTGCTGGGGCTGCCTGGGCAAGGGGAGTGAGCAGACCCTGCTCTGGGGAACTTGCCCAGCCAGAAAGGCCAAACTCCCACCCCCAAACCTGGATATTTGTGCTGGCTAAACCATATGGCTCCCTCATAGCCACCTCAGTAAAAATAACAAAAAAATCCATTTCTCTTATTAGCAGCATAAATACAAATTCAAATTTCTAATTTGGGGCAGCACTGCTAACCTCAGGCATTCCACTATCCAGTGATAAACTTAGAATCACAAACCCCCCTAAATTAATCCTCTTGATTTTCAATTTTTAAAATATAACTAGGCCCACTTTTCTTGATTTTCTTTGTGTGAAAGCTAAATACTCCAAAGTTCCAGAAGGGAGGTGTGCAGGAAGATATTCTTCAGTCTCTGGGGCTGGGGCTGTGAGACCTCCCCAGAAGTTGTAAGGCTTGTGTTAAACCTGGGAGGTGACAGGATCTCTCTGATGTGACATCCAGATGGAAAGTGGTTGCCAGGGTGATGCTGAAAATGGAGCTGGGCCTGATCCCTTCCCTGTGCAGGAGCAGCTCCCTGGGATGGGCTCAGAGGGAGAGGAATGTGCATGGATGGGGATTTGTGTGCTGCTGGTGCACTCTTGTGCACTGGAGGCATCATCTGGGACAGCCCAAACATGCAGGAGAATGGGTTTTGGGGGTTTTTGGGGTTTCAATCCTAAATGCAGAAGCCTGAATTTTGGATATGGAAAGTAAAAGAAAGAAAAGCATTTCTCCTTCCCTCATCCAGCACCTACTTGGATCCCATGCACCTATGTGGTCTCTGAGCAACTGAAATATTTGGGTTCAAATGTAGAAATGTGTTTCAGACCCCAAATCTCCAGAAATACATGGTTAAGGTAACTAAATTTCATATGATTGCACTTTTATGGGCAATCATATGAAATTTAGTTATCTTAAAAAAAAAAAAAATCCCATAAATGTTTTCTTTGGAATCATTCTCTTTGGAATCGTTACCAAGCTTTTCTACATTTTGAATTCATTTTAAATGAAGGCTTTTGTCTTGGGTTGTTTGTTTGCTTGTTTGTTTGGGTTTTTTAGTGAAAAATCTGGAGGTGTTCTTTCTTTTTTAAAGTTATTTCTCTGCTCCTTGGCTAAGTAACTCAGCATTTGCTGAAATTCCTTAGGAAAGGGGCTGCCCTGCCTCCGAGGTGATTTACACTGACAAGAATGTTAAAGGATTACAGATGACTGTAACATACCTGCCTAACATTAAAATCAGGTTAATTGCTTACATTTCACTGCAAGTTATGGATGGCTGCAGAGCTCGGTGCTTCAGCAGATACTGGGGCAGCAGGGGGTAGTTATTGATAGTTAAATTGCAATGGAAGTTGTCTGGGTTCAGATGGGACCTCTTTGAGGGAGGACAGAACATTTCTCAAAGCTTGATATTTTCCCAGAGGGACTTTTCCAGCAGAACATGCCTGCTGTTCAAAGGAAATATTCCCCGTACGAGCAAATGAATGAAGAAGTTAGCTTTACAATAGACACCCTATTAGGGGGGCTGAAGTGAAGGAGCCCAGCTACACGTGTTTTTGGAAAGCTAATAAAAACCAGAAAATTATCTGTGGTGCTCTGTAAGGCAGCCTGTGCACAGGAGGCTGCTGCAAAACCCGCCGAAGGCAGGAGGACAGAGGCATTGAAAAAGGATAACTGGGGAGTGATGTAGCAAAAATCCAAGGTAGTGAATCTTTGCAGATTTAATTGACAAATTTAAATGCCAACTTATTTTACTGTGTGTCTCCCTGTCTCCCAGTCATCCCTTCAAGTTTCCAGTGAGATTTCAAGTGGCAGGTAGGGATTCTGCCCCCTCCCATGAGCAAACCAGGGGATGTCAGGACAATGGAAGGGACGTTGCTGCCATGGATTGTCACAGACATCTTTTATGAAAAATCCTTTCCTTAGGATTTTTCCTCTTGAAAAGCTGAGAGGCCTCAAGAAAAAAATGTAAACAATGATTATCTGCTGCTGTGGAATGCAACAGGTGCATCTGTGATTGCTCTCATGTGGTTATTTCTAATTAATGGCCAATCACAGTCAGCTGGCTGAGACTCTCTGTCCAAGACACAAACCTTTGTTATCATTCTTTCTTTTACAATTCTTAGCTAGCCTTCTGATGAAATCCTTTCTTCTATTTTTTTAGTACAGTTTTAATATAATATATGTCATAAAATAATAAATCAGCCTTCAGAAACATGGAGTCAGATCCTCATCTCTTCCCTCGTCCTGGGACCCCCATGAACACGGTCACACTGTGTTTGTGCTCTTTGTGCCAGTGCTTCAGCACGGGGTCACCCCCTGCCCACAGCTGCTCTGCCCTATTCAGTCTCTGCCCTGGAGGAGGCAGGCAGAGGGTTGAGAAGATAATTTGGTTTTTTTGGGTACCTTTTCCATTTGTCCCACAAAATCAGCCATCTCCAGGCTCGTGGTGGGTGCTGAGTGAAAGAAAAGCAGCATGATTTCAGGAGGTGCTCATGGGAGCATCCTCCCAGCCCTCCTGTCTGCCCATGTGTGCCTGGAGAAGGGTGGTTTTCCTGGCCTGATCTGTCAGCACTGGTGATATTCCCATAATAAACACTCATGCTAGTTACACAAGACATGTTGACTGGTTTATTGTACAGTAATTGCTGCTCTTGCAGGACATCCACCCACTCGGACTGTGAGCAGAGGCTCCAGGCTTTTCTCAACAACATCTGATTTTATAGAAAGTTCTAGAATCTGATTTTGACAGTATTTGCTAGTGCAGTCTAAAAGCAAGCAATGCAAACTTCCCTTTCCTGCCCCACATTCAGGCAGACTTTTTAGGAAATGCAGAAAACTGTAAAGGAACCCATGAATACAAAATTGAACGCTGCAATCAGAGAAGCCAGCTCTCCTAATGAGGTTTTATTTAACCAATGACAATGTGCTGAGAAAACCAGAGGAAATGGGTCAGCTAAAAATCTGGTACTACAAATGCCTGGTGTAATTTCCCCTCACTAAAATGGATGTCCTTCTGAAAGGGCTGGATAAGGAATCATCCCCTGAAGTCCTGCAGCTAATTTGCAAGACATGGATGAAAAGACTGGAGCGTTGGGACTGGAGAGTGATAATGTGACATATCCAGAGTAAGATGGAATCACACAACACAGCTTAATGAGGAAACACTTGGCCTGGCTCAGCAATTAGTGGGGTCGTTTCAGCACTCAAAAACCAGTTAACCCATCCTTAATGGCATAATTTCACAGCTCCCTTAGACCAGGAATTAGCCAGGGCTCCTATCGGGAGAAGTGATGCTTTCCAGTCCCAGCTGTGAGTTTTTGCCATCTCCTTTCCCAGGCACATGTTGTGCTCTGAACTGGGGCAGGGCACTGGGCGGGTTTAAAAAGAAGTGTTTGTATGAGTTAGTTTTGACTTTTTTCACTTCTCCAAACCATTTTGGTGCAAAGGTTTGTGCCAGCTCCGGTGGAAGGAGGGTGTGGGTGAAGGAAGAGTGCTGAGGGCTGATGGCACTGCTTCATTAGTGGTGCTGCTTGTCTGTGTAGTCTGAAAGGATCTGTGAATTTGTGACCTCTTGGTTGGACGGGGCTCGGAGCAACCTGATCTTGTCGAAGCTGTCCCTGCTCATTGCAGGGGCTTGGACTAGATGACCTTTAAATGTTCTTTCCCATCCAAGCCATTCTATGATTCTGTCATTAAGGACTGCGATGTACAGACACTGCTGTTCACCTTCCAAGACCTGATCCTGGCATCTTCATGCAGAGGTGCATTAAATCTCCCTCAGGGAAAAACCTGAGGTTGCTTCAGGCCTATTAATGCCTCAAAATTCTTAGTGGCTCTTGTACCTGGTCTCAGGCACAGCTAAGTTAAAACCTGACACCCCTGATTCTCTTGCTCCCAATGCCTAAAATTGTGTTGTCAATGCACAAGTTCTTATACAACGTGAGGATTGCATTAGGGGAAGATTTTGCTCTGAGTTCAGATGCTGCCTTCCAAGTATGGGGAGCATCTGCATCATCAAAAAGTAAAGCCAAGGATGAGATAGCACAGGAATTATTTAATATTTGAGCCAATAAAAACTGCATCAGACCATCCCAAAGAAATATTTGTGCTGTTAAAAGGGAGAGAACAACCAATGGTCTGGTAAAAGGAAGATGTAAACCTTCCTGATTAAAGATAAAGGAAATCTCCTGGAGAAAAGAAAAAGCTGAATAAATCTTCAAAGAGAGATCCCGCCAAAGAGGGATCTCAATTGCACAGGGAAAGCCAAATTCCCAACACTTAACACTTCCTGTAGTGCAGAGAGGATGGAAGCCTGACAATCCCACAAGAGATCTTCAGCTAGAAAGACCAGGGAAGAAAACCTCTAAAAGCGATCCCAGACACAAAATTCTCACATCAAATACTCACATCAAAATTCTCACATCAATTACAGTTCTGTATCCCTTAAGACAAGAAGGATGTTGAGGTGCTGGAGCATGTTCAGAGAAGACAGCAAAGCTGGGGAAGGGTCTGGAGCACAGATCTGGGGCAGCTGGGGATGTTTAGGCTGGAGGAAAGGAGGCTCAGGAGTGACCTTTGGCTCTCTGCAGCTCCTTGACAGGAGGCTGTGGCCAGGTGGGGTTGGTCTCTTTTCCCAGGTAACAAGCAATAAGACAAGAGGAAATCGCCTCAAATTACACCAGGGGAGGTATAGATTGGATATTAGGAAAAATTCCTTCACTGAAAGGGTTGTCAAGCACTAGAAGAGACTGCTCAGGTCAGTTGTAGTCACCATCCCTGGGGGTATCTAAAAGATTTGGAGATGTGGCCCCTAGGGACGTGGATTAGTGATGGACTTGGCAGTGCTGGGTTAGTGGTTGGACTGGATGACTCTGAAGGCATTTTCCAAGCTCACTGATAGATACGGTTTTATGATTTCAAGTGGGAAGGATCTTTGGATCCACAGGTGCTAAAGGAGACAGTGGGACTGCAGGTGCAGAGCTGAGGACCTGGGTGGCCCCATCCTGACCAGCCGTGTCCTGGGGCTGTGGGAGAGGCTCCAGCTGAGACACAGGGACCTTTGCTGTAAGGTGCTACCAGAACAAGGAGCTGAGCAACTGGAGAGCTGTGAGCAGAAGGATTAACAAACAACTGTGGTATTCACATTCTCTGAAAAAATCTCTTCGCCCAGGATTTCTCTCCTGGGAAGATGAGAAGCCTCAGAGAAAAGGAAAACAATTCTTATCTCATTTGCTTCTCCTGTGTTGTGCTCACATGTGGAATGTGTTTGGAGATTGTTTACCCACAGGTGATTGTTTCATTGGATTCTGCTGTGAGTTGTTTTCACTCTTTGGTCCATCAGGGCCAGGCTGTGTTGAGACTCTGGAGAGAGTCACGAGTTTTAATAATTAGCTTTTCAGCATTCAGTAAGTACCCTGTCTGTATTCTTTAGTATAGTATTTTTTAATGTAATATAGTATCATAAAGTAATAAGTTAGCCTTCTGAGAACATGGAGTCAGATGCATCATTCCTGCCTTTGTCAAGGCATTTCCCAGCAAATACAATAAACAACCTGTTTTACAGGTGAACCTGGCCCAAGTCACTCCCCACTCTGGGTGCCCAGGCTCAAGGACCTTCTCTTCATTTATTTCATTTAATTCTCTCAGTGTTCCATGGACTCAAGCATGCAGCAGCAGCAACAGATGCTTCGATACCGTGGTAATGGGTGCTGTACAAAACCTTGCATAGCTATGGAAACCACAGTTGCATTTATCCATCAGAAATGAGTATCTGGCAGCCCATGTCTATCCTTCATGTTCTGGAAGATCATGAAAAAAATACTTGTACATGGCATTATATTTCACAGCTTTCTTTTCTACTTGGCAACGCACACTTATCTCTATTTGATAATAATAATGGTACATGTATTTTTAGACTAACATTATGTGATATTAATTCCAAACGTTATCCAATGTAATGCAAGCTGAGAAAAAAAGCCTTTAGAGAGAAGAATTGAGGAAATGAAATAAGATTTAACCTGGTAACAAATAGACAATTTATTTCAGAGTTTAAACAAACACTTTTTAAATTCAAAAATAAAGAAAACAGTAGATAGTACATTTCTGGATAATTCAGTCTTCAGTTTTCATGTTCAAGGAGTCTTCCTAATTGTCTGATTTTGCTAAGCAGAGTGTAAGAACAGAACATGTGCTGTATCTGTCACATATTTATAACCCAGAGGAATGAGAACAAGACTAAGAGGAGGCATTTCAGAGCCTCCCTCATGGGTCTGACAATGCCTGTATCATCAGGGACGAGTGTCATTCCTTCTCTTTTCTCCTTTCTCATTTCCAAAATTAAGGCAATAATACAAAGCTGTAGATATCTGCATTAGAAGGAAAAAAAATTCAAATGGAGGTGATAGAGCTGCTTTTCACCAGCAGTAATTGTCTGCATTCAAAGCTATGGGTAAAAGTGAAATAACTGTGACAGCACCGTGGTACCTTGTGCTTTTTCCTGCCCTATTTTTCCCCAGCAGGGAGCTTGTCTTGCATTCCCAGGCAGGCACCATGGCTGAGCTGGCAGCTGCATGTTGCTGACTTGGTCATTTATGCTCAGTAAATGTGCTCCAAAACCACTCAAATCCACAGGCCAGGCAAGAGCTTGGCAGACCCTGAGTAAAATCCTGGCCCTGAGTGAAGTCTGTGGCAAACTTTCTGCAGGTGAAAGATGTTCCTTACTGCCCTGGTTAGCATAGAAACACCTCCTCTCCTCTCTCCCTGCACTATCAGCTCTCAGGCTGCCCTGGGAAGCAAAAGCATGGAAAATTGAAAGCTTGGACACTGCAGAGAGGTGTTGGCTCTTTGTATGGGTGCTCCAGACACACAGGGAGAAGGAATTCTGTGTGTAATGCCTTTGTTAGCTAATTATCTGGAAATGATCTGGAAATGAACTGTAATTCTAAGTTCATTAAAATACTTATCTGGGGAAAAAAAAATCTGGAACAGATAACAGGAATTTCAGAGGTTCATAAAGACATGAGTGATAAAGAAATTAAAGTAAATTACACCCCATTTTCTTCCAAGGAGCTCAAAGTCACAGGGCCTTCTTGCTAAATCATGCTAAGCTGCATTTACACCATGTTCCTTTGGTGCCTCCTACAGCTGTTTTTTTCCAAATCCAAATCTTCTTGCCCCCTCCCCAAAGGTTGCTGATCTCCAACTTTATTTAGGAGGCAGTTTCAACACTCCTGTCCCCAAATTATTGACAGCCCTCTTCTCCTCTCAAATGGCAAAACCTCCTCAGTTAACCAGGTACCCCCGATGGACTGGGCTGGGCAATTAAAAACCCACTGATGTGGCAAGGACTAAAATTTCTCTTTTCCTCACTTCACCTGCTTCTGATGAATCAGTGAATACCAGCATGAAGCTGTTCAGTATTTAAACTTCATCCCCTATCAGTGTGAAAATGGACAGCAGCTCCTGCTACAGGCATACAAGAGAGATTTATAGATACAGCTTGTTACTGGCCCCTGACTGAGACCAAATACAGCAGTAAGGGGTCTGAGGCCACTGGATCTCAACCCCTGGTTTCATGGGGTGCTGTGAACAACGTGAATGGCAGAAAAGGTGGAAAATTTTGAATTAATTGCATTTTCCTCTAAAAGTGATCATAGGGCAGATCAGTTCCTGAGGGTAAGGAGTCATATATTCCTTTTGATAAACCCCATCTGAAGTTACTGTTTCCAAATGCAGGCCCTAACAATGATTTAACTCAGATGTAGGAAAAAAAGAGAAATTTGTACAGCTACCTATCCATCTCTGTTGGGGAAAATCCTCAGTTAAAGTCTCAAGCAGCGGAGATCATGTGTCTTTCACAGCTTGAAATCCTGGCAAAAAGGAACTTGAGGAATTTCAGCTATTCCACATGACACTGGGCTTGCCTTGCTACTTCCTTCGGAGCAATCTGCCCCTCCAAAGGAAAATCTGAAGCAGTGTAGCAATGGTGATTTTGGTGGTGCAGAGGTGAATTTTGAACCAAAGAGCTGCTCCTTATTCAGGGAGCAATGCCAGCTGTCCTGGCCATTGTCCCCATGGTGCAGGACAATGTGCAGCCTGCAGCAGGGAGAGAGTGTTGCCTCACATTATTGTTTTCCCTGAGAGAACACCAAAACCAGGATATGTGCTACTCTTTCCTGCTCTCCACAGATATATCTGCCTCCAAAAAAAAAAAAAAATTAAAAAGTGGCCATTCCGGTTCAAATCCAAGAGGTTTGGCCTGCAAGATAAACAGAAAATGTCTCACAGCTTGAAGCACTTCACTTGGCTGCTCCCCCCAACCCCCTCCCACCCTCACCAGAGACCTGAGAGGCTCTGAGTGCAGCCAGAGGTGAGGCAGGGCCCTGGTGCAGTGCCAGTGGCCATTTTCTGAAAAATTCAGAAATTCACCTGCCTTGATTTGCTGGTGCAGAGTCACAGGAGAGGTGGGAATTGCCAGGGGGAGGGAAGGAAAAGCAAACCAGACCTGGGACTGATGACCAGGTGACGGGGAGGAGCCAAGGCAGGTAGGGAGGGAAGAATCTGCCCAAAACTGTGGAGGAACCATACACAGCATCATCCTCTGCCTAAGTGACAGGGCTGCAGACAGCCCTCACTGGATTTCTTTTCCCCAGGAAATATTACTTTAGGCAATTTAAACCAGGCTGAATCTGAAAACCAAACATTTCTATACACCTGAGGGTTATGCACGGACCTCAGGTGTAGCTGACCCCTCGGAGCTGTTCTCTTTGGAGGCCAGCTTTTCTTTTTTGGTGGCCCTCAGAAGGAGAATGCCTTGAGACATTCTGCACTTGCTGGCTGGCACCTGGCAAACAGGGCCATTTCTGCTGCCATGGGATGACTCTGCCACAAACAATGGAGAAACCATACACAGCATCATCCTCTGCCTAAGTGACAGACACTTTCCCCAGCAGAGCTGCAGACAACCCTCACTGGAGTTATTTTCCCCAGGAAATATTACTTTAGGCAATTTAAACCAGAGCTGTTTCCATCCACATTCTCCTTATGCCAGAAACATCCCTTCAGGAAGACACTCACTGCCTGGACCCTCTGCCTGGGAGAGCTCAGAACTTGCTGAGTTGGCCAGAGCCAACTTTTTGTGAAGGCTGGTGTCAGTGTGGGCACTGTGCTGCCAGGTGCTGTCTCAAAGCCACTGAACTGTGACAAATCCGCGCTTTTTCCTCACTTCTCAACATTTCCTCCGCAGGGCTGGTGGAGCAGTGGCCAAAGGGATCGGCTGTGGCAGCCCCGTGTAGAGCCTGTTCCAGGGCTGGGTCACCCCAACACTGCTCCTGGAAATGCCAAACTGGTCACAGAGACAAAGAAATAGCCCAAGTTTTTGGCAAACTTGGGCTGAATCTGAAAACCAAACATTTCTAGACACGTGAGTGTGATGTGCGGACCTCAGGCGTAGCTGGCCCATTGGAGCTGTCCTCTTTGGATGCCAGCTTTGGAGGCCAGCTTTTCTTTTTTGGTGGCCCTCTGAGGGAGAATATTTTGGGACATTCTGCACCTGCTTGCTGGCACCTGGCAAACAGGGCCATTTCTGCTGCCGTGGGATGAGTTGAGCTCTGAAGAGCCTCACCTTTCCCATCAGTTGCTGAAAGCGCATGCTGTCCACCCTTTTATCAGTTTACAAAATTGAGAAGTGGAATACTTTAGTTGAAAAACAGCTTTTCCCCCTTTTCCTGAAGGCTTTCTTCCTCTTTATGGAAAGATTTTCCATTGTCAGTCACACCTTCAGGGTGAATGGATACATATATTTTACCAAGGTGCAAACTAGAGCACCCAGAGTTGTTGGGGTTTTATGGAGCTCTTTACCCAGTACTGAACAATTTGTCTTACATGTGTCTGTTGCCAAGCCTGAGCAGCTCCCTGTGTGTAGGAAGGGGCCTGGGTAAATATAAAGCAGCATAAAAATGAGGTCTTGAGAAAGAATGAGACACTTGACCCTGCTGGAGAACTGCTTCAAGGATCCTGAGGCTGGAAAAGCTGCATCCACTGTTCCTTCCCTCCCCTTCTCCCCTCCCAAGACTCAGAAACATTTTTTAGCCTTCTGTTTTTCAATGGAAGACAGATGTCCAAAAACATGTGTTCAGGTGTAATGTGACTGAAGCTTCATATGGAGAAGCTTTCACTGGACATTTAAGGACTTTTGGTGTCCCCCTGCAGCCAGAGGAGGCTCCTCTGGAAGATGAAGGGAAACATGACCCATCCTGGGTGCTCTGGGGCTCAGAGCTCACCCAGCATTAAGGATGCTTTTCCCAGATCACCAGGGACATCATGTGGAGCTATTCAGTGATTCTCATCAGCACAGGGCAGAAAGAGGATTTTATGCCCTTTTTCCCACTAGTTCCTCTGTTACAGCTAAGCCAAATGAATTCCTGTGTGATCCAATATTCTCAACTAATTTTGAAACTACCATTCTTACTGCTTTTAATGATGCTCCTTCAGTCACAGGAGGTTCTTTGTGCTTCAAGAAATGTCATCTGCCTTCATCCTGCTACATTCACCTGTTGTTATGTAGAATACTAAATTAAGGAATTTTCTTCCTTTTATTCAGTAATAGGAACAAAAAGCTCCCAATTAGGACTAGATTTGAGCAGCAACTAGGCCTGACTTTGCTCTGTGTTCCAGAGCCTCTGTGTTGCCCTTTTCCAAGAACGGTATCAACCTGTAGGAGCAATCTCAAGGAAAATTGCTTAATTCATCAAGACACGCTGTCAGATACTGATCTCTTCTGCAGATTCAGCTCAAGTTGAGCTATTTCTTTGTCTCTGGGACCAGTTTGCCAGTGACAGGATCAAGAGGGGCATGCAGTCCTGCTGAGCTCAGCAGTGTTCCTGATGTCCATGAAATGAAGAGCTGACTTCAGTCCTTCACCACTACCAGGGCAGAGCTGCCATGACTGTCCTATCCATCAGAGGAAACATTCCCTGATCCTCTCAAGCAATGATCATCCAAAACAGGCTTTCAGGCTGCTGCAAGAAAGAGGAAAATTTAGCAGCAAAAATATTCCCTTTTTTAGAAAGGTCAAACGCACATAAAAGACATTTTTGAAGGAATGTCAGATGACCCCCAGAGCCTCTGACAGGCAATTTTCCTGTCCCTGCACTGCTTGGAGTTTTAATTGCCTCTTTGGGGAGGTGCTAGAAGCCGCCTGAGAGTGCAGTCACAATCCAGCAATTTGGCACACGTGACTTCTTCAAATATGGGAGCAATTAGCAAAAAGTGATATGGTGAATGGTAGCGTAAGCACTGGATTCTGGACAGCATTCAGACAAGAAATCTAAACCAGAGCAGAGTGGGGCAGACAGAAATCCAAACAAGCTTTCACAGAAATAAAAAGTGTCGGCTACACTTAGATAATGAGAGCCCAACATCAGGAGATTGAATTCAAAGTCACCATTGCACTCCTAAAACTTGCTGACTGAACGGGTTGCAGCAGAGAGTGCAAGTTCACTGAAGCAGTTTGTGGGAAAAAAAATCCAAACTGTTTAGTAGAAATAGCTTTAAAGACTTCTGGGAGAATTAAGTGAACCCAGATTGGACAATGAGCACACCAGTTCATAGAGGAGAGGGGAAACAAATCTGTATTCTAGGCATCAGCTAAGATTTGTGTGTTCCCACAGGAGCTAATTTCCTAGATAATTTTTTCTTGTATTGTTCATACAGCATTCTTTTTAGTAAACTGCAGGATTCCATGAAGCATTAACAGTAGGTTTAAGACATCAGCTAGTGAGCAGTTCCTGTCTTAGGAACAGAAAATCCCCAGGTCACCAAACCCTTCCCATTTCAAGCAACTGCAAGCAGCATTTGTCCTAAATCATGTCTCCCCAATCCAGGTAGGTTTGCTTTAACAACTGGAAATGAATTATTTGCAGCCAGGGTGATGCTGTGTCCTGGGATCATCACACTTCAAGCAGGTTTTGCTCTGTCAGTGAGGTCCCCACCCCGTCCAACACCTGAACGTGGTGCCCAGCTGGGTCCCCTCTGTCTGTCTGGGGGCAGAGGCTGTGCCCCAGGGAGGACTGACAGAACAGTGAGCAACTGCTGAGAAAGGACAGAAAGAGGAATGGAAGTTGGGCAGGAACAAGAAAAGGAGGAGGGCTGATATAATAAAGAATGAAAACATGGTAGCTGGAAAAGCAAGAAATGTATGAGCAGCCAATCGATGCAATAGCAAGAAATAATTAATTAGTGAGCAAAACCAGAGGGCAATGAAATTAAATGGTTGATTATGCAATGGAGCAAATAGCAAATTAATTAAATGTGTGTGGATTTACCAGGTGCTCTGATTATTTAAGGCAGAACATGGTTAGTGAAACTATTCATTCTCTGGTATTTCAGTTATTCATGGTATCTCTGGCCATGGGGATTAGAGAATGTTTAAATGCAAGGTACAGCCATGTATATCTAACAATCATTTATCTTGATAGTGCAAGTGAGATGAACAGGACAGTGATGGAAAGTAGTAGGGACACAGCTGTTCTGAATAAAATGCCTTTAAAGAAGATGCTATAACAAGAAAATATATGATGTGTTGCTTTATTTTTATTTTCTTTTAAATTTTTTTGGACTAATCATTTTGAATTGTTACATCTGAGAAGAGAAGCTGGAAATGTTTGGCTCTTGCTGCCCTGACAATGGAAACTTGACTATGTCTGAAGCAAGGTAATTCAAATAGATACAATTGCTTATTCTTTGGTTAACTTTAAACTGCTGGAGGAAGCCAGGATTTTTGAAAATGAATGATTAACAAACTATTGCAATAATATCTAATGATTGAAAAAAAATCATCTCCTGCTTATCTGTTGATTAAAGTCTTGATAAACTTACTGTACTGTCTAAAATAATTCTGGGTTACTTTGTAACTACACTTGTCAGATATGGCAATGTTCTCCGACAGTCTGATCTGCTAATATTGCCTGTTTTTTTTTATTTTTTTCCCCCAGTGGAAGTTTCCTATTTATTTTTGGAATTTTTGTTCTGTAAATATTTTCTAATTTCCTCTCTGTTAAGTAGATTTTGATCTCAGGTGTGATTGCATTAAATTGAAGTCATTCTTTTCTCTTATTAAGCGTTCCTGATTAACACAATCGGCCCATGTGATCATTCTTGGGAATATTTATAAGTGGTATGAAAGATTTTCTTGCATGAATAGCCAGAACACTCACTGAATACTTTGAGGTCCCTGCCAGGAGCTCCTCACAGCATTTAAAAGTGGTTTTCTGACCTAGGAGGTCATGAGTAGCAGTTGTCTTTATTTGGAAAGTAATAGAAAATGTAGCAATGTCTGCATTATTCACTTATTCCCATCACCTGCACATAAATGTTTCCCTCACCTAATACTTCACAGCTCTACAGGACACATTTGTTGTCTCAAATGTGTAGAGCTACAGCAGAATAAGGACTTAAATAAACCACAGGTGTGAAAAATTCCAACTGGCAATTTCAAACCAAACACCACGAAGCACAAAAAGGCGTTTGTCAGAGGTGGAAGGAGCAGTTTGATTTAATCATTGCTTCAGCCCAGACATGTTGGGCCTAATTCTCTCCTCCCACAGCTGACTCACATGGAGCGTGGGCAGTGGCACTGCTGTGAGACTGGAGTGGTGGCACTTGGACTCTGGAGCTCTCATCATGCCTGTCTGACACCACGGAGCTGAAATGTGCAGCTGAACAGATTTATGCTGCTGCTCTCATCAGAGGTGAAGGACTGCTCCTACTCATGGTGTGGGATCACTAAACTGAGGTGGGCAGAATTTTAGTAGCCAACTTTGCCCCAGTGTTGAAAGCAACAAAACCTGGCTGAGCTGCTGGTGAGGCAGGCAAGAGATGGATCTTCCTTTTACTGCGTTTTTCTTGCTGCCAATTGCCAGGGAGGTGCCAGCATGGCATCATTGTGAAGTACTGCAGTTGAAAGCTCCACTACCATCAAATTTTATGGCCTCATCCTCTGCTCCCTGTCACTTTGGTGTGTGTCCTCATTGGAATCCCCTCCTGGCAAGAGTTTCTCATCCTTTGGAGCAGGGCAGGACCAGGCAATTGCAGAGCAAGCACCTCCTGCCTGCATCTCCAGCTCCTGATTTGACTTTTAGGGAAGGGAGGGTATGGCAGCTGCATTAGGCATGCCAAGCACAGTGCCTCCAGTGAGTAGGCTGCAGAACTGAATCCTCCTTAGAAGTGCTAGATCATGGCAAATTGAGGTGCCCAGAGCCCTTTCCAGCCTCAGCAGAGCAGTAGCCAGCTGGAGAATATGGGTGCTGCACTGCTGCCCACATGAGCAGGGGAAAGAGGGATTTGTTTTTTAAAGTGTGAAATGCACCAGTGCATGAGTGTTGGCTTATTTGAAAACCATCAGCATGGATAGTTAGGATTACATTGCTTTGAGTACTAATGAGGAAAGTGTTTGCCATTTTTCTGTGTTAGTGAAAGCCACATGATCCTCTTTATTCTTATGTTCGTATTATTGCAGTTACAAGAGACAATTTGCAAATGCCTGGCTGCTTCATAAAAGCTAAAGTACTTGGATTCACAGCAGGTCCTAATTTTGTGTGCATCTGCTGAGCTGTGCATGGCATCAACCTGTTTTTAATTACACCTGCATGTCAGGCTCAAAATGCATCTGTGAACAGGAAAGATGAAAGGTAGACAGAACAGGATGTCATGTATTTCCCATCACCTTTCACTAGCTGGCTGCCCACAGAAGTAAGAGGAAATTCCCTTCTTTAATAGTGAAAATGTAAAGATTTACTAAGCTTTGCACTGCCAACAGCAAGGTGTAATCACTCCTTTAAGGAAGCATGCATGTGTCAACAGGGGTGAGCAGGAGGAGCTCCAAATAGCTTTCCACACCTTCCCTACCACTGATCTGGAAAGGGCAACGAGTAGCTCTTGCTTTGTAATATTTTATTTGCATTGAAATGTGTAAGTTGGTTGACTTAATGTCCCAACTTCATTGTGAAATAAAATATGTGAAAGCAGGAGTGACCAGGGCTTTTCAATGGCTGGAGTAACAAAGACAAAAGTTAAACAACACTTTTCTGTTATTTAACCCAAGTATAGGAAAAATTGTTTTAATGCATTTTTACAAATAAAATAAATCAGACTACAGTTAGGAATGGCCATGACTCTTGAAACGTTGGACAAGGTGATTCAAAAACTGCTAGACAGTCAGAAAGAATGTTTTTCACGAAGAAATTTCCTCAGAATAAAAAGTACTAAACCATTTGTGATTGCACCTTCAAGCCATTCCTTTAATTTATTCCTGTCATTTGGAATTGTTTCTTTCTCTAATTGCATTAAAAATTGTGCACTTTAAAGGCTGTGGTGTGTGCCAAGAATGTGTATGTGTAGCCAGTGCATAAAACAGGGGAACAGGGGAAAGAACAATTGCATTTTTTATTCTGGAACCCAGTCAGACTTTCAAAGCTACCGCAACTACTTTGCTTCAAAAAAACAGCAATGAAAATCAATAATGGTAACACAAGTTTAAAAGATAAAGAAGTTATTCACAGAGCCCTTCTATTTTAAGGTAAGTGCAAGTTGTTGAAACTTTTTGATCCTGTTGTTTATTCCTACAGTATTTCTTGGCAATTTGGGGTGTCTCAGTAGCACCTACAGGAATTAACCAGTGATAAAAAGCACCCATGAGATCAGCCCATCTGGCAGGCTGAGGCTCGGCTTTGTGTGCAGGTAACCTCGAGCCCCTGGCTTTGGTAACCAGGTCTGGGCTCTGCAAAGCCCAGGTTGGTGCAGGAGGGCATCCCTGCTTTGTGCCCAGGGTGGTCACCCCTCTGGCAGCCCCAGGGGCTGGGGAGAACTCCCTGGTGTCTGCCAGAGCTAGGGGAGGAGAAGGGAACAGGGCCAATGCATCTCACTGCTTAATTTTGGTGTCCAAGTTTTAATGAGTTTAGTCAGAGGCCTCGGAGACCATAGACCTGAATTCCTGCTTTCCTCACTCAGGCACTGATCCAGTAGAAGCTGTGGTTGTAACTGCCCTGGCACCATCTTTGCTCTCCTGGAGTGTGATATGAAAAACAAAACAAAACAACTCTTTTTCAGTAGAGGGAAGGGAATTTCTGTATATTTCAAACTTGAGGTGAGAGAAAGCAAAATAAACCAGAAATGAGGTTGACATCCAAAGACTCTGGAAGGTCTCTGCCCCCAGGGTTTCCCTCCTTTGTAGCCCCATGATCCAAATATTCCCTGGATTTTTTGCATGCCTTTTCCATTTATGCCACCAGCTGTAATTCCAGTTTCATGGTAACCAGGAAAAATCTCACCATTTTCAGCAGAGCCCTGCCAGGTTCTCTTCTTTATGAGCCCTAAAGTTCACAGAGGTGGTGCCTTTACCTCCTTCCATTGCTACTGAGCAGATGCATTTGTTTCTGAAGGGTAAAAGCTCATTGCTGTTTTAAAGTTGTATCCTATTAACTTATTTTATCTGTCAGTGGCTGTAAGTCTTACATAACACAACACCTTTTTTCTTCCTTTAGTGAAACCACAGTTTTAATACAACACTTTCTTTGTTACCTGAATACACTTTTCTTTTTGTGCACTTTTGTGCAGGCTGCAGGAATCCAGACAAACAAGTGTTAATTCCCCATGATGCTTTCCATCTGACAGGCCTAATTGATTTGATTTCCACTGTTTTCACAAGTGACCCCCCTCAACCCGTCATCACCACTTCTTTTGATACCTGAGCTTTACTTTCTACTCTCACATTCCACTTCAACAAGTAATAAAGAGCTTATTAGGAAGGAAGAAACTCATTACTTGTTTTCCAAGCTCTGCTCCATGCAGCACATTCAGTGGGTTATAGCCCTGTATTATTAATCAATAGAGAACATTTGCTTCCATTAGGTTACCAGCACATTTTATCATCAGGCTGAGGGTAGGAACCTGTTTCTTTGTATTCTGCTAACCCACGCTCCAGCTAGACTAGACAGAGATAAAAGACAGCTGAGTAATATTTTCCTGAGATCCCTGATGATGCACACAGATGGCCTGTAACAAATGAAATATGCAAGGTGATGGCTGGAGTTCTCCTCGCTCCAAGTTCAACTTTTACAGCTTAGAGAGAATTTCACTCCTTACCCCACAGCTTCATGGTAGAGAGAGATTTATTTTCTTATCTGAAACAAGGTTTGTGAGTCTTTGCCTACCATGGCCATTAATGGTTGCAGTAGGAAGTAGCCAAGTGCTCTTACTGTGATTCCTGCCTTATTAAAAAACAGCTGGGGAAAAAATGTATTGAAAAAAGCAGTACAGCCATGTGGAGCTTGAGAAATCTAAAGGGAAACATTGGAGAACTTTGTTATCTACATGGAATGAAATACAAGGCTGAAGAATTCCATTAAGGGATGTAGCATATGTAAAAGCAAACAAACAAACAATATCAAACACATATTAAGTCAAATGAATGATTATATGTTGGTAGCACAGGAAAAAAAGAGCCCTTTGCAATAAAGTAAACACAGATCTGTTTACAGTGCCTGAAAGAAAAAACAATTTTTTTTCTGGCCTGTTACTGTGTCTTCTCTGTGACTGCCTTATCAGATCACAGTCCAGCTGGTGGCTGTGTCCATCAAATTCACTTTTGCTAATGTATTAAATAATCTGACCATAATGCCTGACTGTGGATCATAGTCTGGTGAGCAGGAATTCATCCAATTTGAACTGAACACAGTTTTAAACACGTAGCTCCTAACCTTCCTGACTCCTGGAGTCTCAGCTTAGTGGAAGATCATCTTAAAACAATCCAAAGATCTTCTGCAAGATCTTAGAGTCAAAAAGTGACTTAGCTCTGTTAGCTCTGTTAGCTCTGTTGAAGTTCAGAGCAGTACTGATAAAGCAGGGATTCCTTGACTTCTTGAGCAGCCTGGACTCCAGAAACCTGGGAGCAGCTCATCACCTTCCCAATGTTCATGTCCTCAGGAGCAGAAGCACAAAGATGTGGAAAGAAACCCCAAAATCCAAACTGAGCAGGAAAGGGTTTTTTTTTGTATGTTGTTCCCCTGGGGAAGGGGTGGCTACAGACAATATGTGGCTGTGCAGAAAAGTGCTCTGCTATGGACACACCCCTCCTGGGGAATGTAGAGCACCTTCTTCCAACGCAGAGACAGAGGAGGACAGTGGACAGCTCCAGCCAGAAGAGGTGGCAGCCAGCCAGGGAATATGGGACTGGAGAACTCCACAGTCCTGAGGCAGAATGGGAGCCAGCCCCACTGGCTGTGGTGCCAGTAAGAACAAAACCTGCTGCCCCATTGGGAGCTGTGGGATGAAGGGGTGCTGAGAAGGTTCAACTGTGAGAAGATACTGTAGGAATCAAGTAGGACTGTAAGTTAGGACACACAGATGCTGAACAGAGCAGATTTGGTGGCTCTGAGTGACTGCTGAACGGCACATGACCCTCACACCATGGGTGCCATGCCCTCAGAGTCTGATGGCATGGAATCCCACTTAAAGTTTCCAGATTTGTCTTTTCTGGGCTGCACTGAAGTATTTACATAGGTGTGTATCAATTTGGCAGCTTCAACCAATTACAGTGACAGTTTTTAAATAAATCAATACATAATGTATGCATATAAAATAGACTGTATTTCTATATATAAACCTAAGCCATTTCCTGTCTATATGGAAAGTATGGGTATTGTCTGCTGTGTGAAAAAAAGAGAAAAAAAAGGATATGCTCCACTTTTTTCCATTTATCGTCCAGAACATACCCTCATATCAAATGGTTTCTGATTGAAAACAGCCTCTTAATGCATTACAAGTAAAAATAACCCATTATTGTGTAATATATTATATACCCTTTCCTCTTTTAGGAAAACAGTCCCTGCAAATATGTCTAGACAGAGTGATGGAAAAGCACAAATTGGCCTCTAACTGTTGCCACCCACTTATCAGACAAACCTGCAAAAAAATTTAAGATATTACAGTCTCACTCGTTGCACGACACCCATAAGGCAGAGAGTCTCTCTGAGGCTTCATGGCTTACTGCAAAGCAGAAGTGTCAGAAACTTTGTGAACAGGAGCATGACTAACTTGCCTTCATGGCCTGATGAGAATTGCCAAGTGACTGAAGTAGGCCAGGGTGTCCTGTAAGCAGTGGAATATCCCTTGTCTGGACAGTGTTAAAGGTTTTCTTCCCATGCTGCAGATGAATCAGTCACCTGCTGACACTGCAGACATGATCCGAATTCAGAATCTATTTGCCACATTTTGGAGGAAAGCTTTTAAGTCCTGACCTAATCCTTCTGCCCTGCACCTGATCATTTTTTTAAAAGCAGCTTTTTAACTCTCTTAAGTTTATGCCTGGTATTAAAGTTGTCTTGGACAAGGTTCTCTTTGTAAAAAGATCTTTTTCCTCCTCTGGCACACCTCCCTGCTACCTTGTTGTGGCAGGAAATCAACATCGTTAGTACTTGTGGTGAGGACTCTTAGGATGCAGTGTACATTGTGAAGAACTGCCTTTGGATTTAGCTGTTCTTCTGTTCTCCTCCTCACCTTTAAAAAGAATGGCAGGGTAACAATGCTAATGGAAAGAAAGAATTGCAGAAGGACAAGAGAAATCAATTGTTCAAGAGTTTTCATCCGATGCCACTTGTTTCCCACTTGCAAAATGCTTTGTGGCTTGTTATTCAGAAAGTGTTAGTCTTCCCTGTGGTGAAAAGAGAAATGGTGAATCAACAAAGTGGGTGATTTTTGTATAAAGAGTGTGCTGGATGGTGTTTATACTGTTTGCAAGCACCTGCATGTTTTCATCTGTATATGTATAAAGTGTTGATGTGTAGGAAAATGATTGACTCTGGTCCCAGAGAAGTTACAGAAGCCTTGTCACATTTTCATGTTTGAAAACACCATGATGGTGAAAGCCAGGCATGGGTTGGGCTGTACAAGCCCTATGTAGGAGTGAGGTACTGGAATAACACACTGCCACCTGCTTTAGGCCCTTTTCTTTAGTGGTTTGGCTTCTTCATCTCCACAGCTGTGGAATTCCAGAAGGTAAGGGGCTAATGGGGATGGCTCAAACACCAAGGGAGAATCCAAGCTTGGCAGGTGATTTGTTTGGGTGGAAGAAACACCAAATAACTTTACAGTCACCTGCAATCTCTGAGTCATCTCTGAAGGAAAGATATACCATGTACATGCAGACATATACCCAGCTGAAATGTAGCCTGAACAGCTCCTTTTTCCCTTTTGTTTTGGAAAGCCAATATAAGGTTTCTCCTAATGGCATAAACAAGGAAAACAGCACACACAGAACTACCATCTTCACCCAGACAAGCAAAACACTGATGGGCTTTGCAAACATCACAACAGTTTTGACACAGATGCCCCCATAAATTGAGCCAAGCTGTTCACTGTGCACCAGAAATGGTCTTGTGTTTGAGCTTCAAATTCACCTCTTTGTGTAAGTGAGGTTGCAGATGCAGCTTTGCTGCAGAGACAGGCAGAAACTCAACCCAGGCAGTAATCTGCAAGACAAACATCAGGAGGAAGCACTTTCCAGTTCAGCTTTGAAGTTACAGCCTTTCTGTAACTCTTCTGGTTTAAAAATAGCGAAGCAAATCCAAATCAATGTGCTTTGGATTTGCTTCGCTATTTTTAAACCAGAAGAGATGTCCAAGCCTCTGGCCAGCCCTCCCCTTATGTTTGGTACACTTATCGAGGTTGGCATCCTGTCTGAGGCAGCAGATCAGTCAGGAAGTTAACCAGGAGTCCAGATGCTGGTCTTGGAAAGGCTCCTGCCAGAGCCAGTCTTCCACGGGTTTCAGCTGCCAAATTCCCTCCACACAAATGTCCACAGTTCCTGGCTCTCACTCTGGGGTAGTTAGAGGAAAAGCCTGAAGAAGAATGTTTTCTACTCTACAATTAATGGGGAGGAGCAGTGCCAGGGGAGCGATACTGCTGACATAGGTTGGCATGCCTTGCATTGCAAGTTACTGTTTTCCAGGCAGAGAAAGTTCTTGTTTGTCCATGAAGATTTGCACACGTGATGGGACAGGCAGCGCACTTCAGGCTCTGCCCTGAGGAAGGGAATTAGGCTGGGCTGCTTTCCCCTACAGGTTGCACTGAGATGTAGATGCCTAGACATATTTATATGTCAGATAAATATTGCAGTCCCTATCTCCACACACCATCCTAAGAAAGACACCAATTTTTCAATAGCTGCTTACACTGTAGACCATGGCTTCTACAAAGCTATGACTTCATTTTCCTGCAGGCTCCTGAAATCTCAATCCCATGGAAAGGTAGGACTATACCTCAGTCTCTGTATAATAGAACACTTCACATGCTAGCAATGCTTTTTTTTCCTAAATGGGGGTTTGGTTCAGCAGATCTGTCTGCGATGCTCTCACTGACATCTCTGTGGTGGGAGTACCCCTGCCTTTTGCTGAAGGTTTGGCTCTGCAGGTACTGAAAGGGTTTTTCTTCAGGCATCCTGCTTGAAGCCTGGGGCTGCTTTTGGTGAGGACACACTACACTATCTGCTCATAAAAAACAACAGTGGAAAGCCAAACCTGCAAACAGGTGTACATGGTGATTTCAAGTCATGATTAATCATTATGCTTCAACTAATTTGTCCCCTAATTTTGTACCACTGACAGGAAGGTTTCTGAGGCTTCAGGATCTATGAGCACCATCAGAATGGAGCATCATTTCCTTGGTCCAAACCTAAGGGTCAGCAGAGAGCACACATGGATGTGTCCCTCCTGGGACAAGAGAGTGTGAGATTTCAAATCCACAGTCACATTAGCACTTTCCAGGATGTTAATGCTTTTGACATGCTGAACCTGAGAGATTTTTCCTTCCAATTTTAGATTACTCACTGAAATCTCTATTGCAACTGTGGACCATGAGTCCATAAAAGGTGATGTGCACAGTGAACCCTTATAGATTCAGTTGTTGCCTGGGGCTTGATTTTGTTTCACAGGTCTCTCTCACATACCTCTGGGGTGTGTAGTTTGTTAGTCTTAAGCTAGGCTAGGTCTGAGTTTCACATTACAGCTTAGGGATATCCAAACAAGTAGGAAAAACAAAAAAAAGATTATTCAATCTAACATGGATTCTTTTACCAGGAAGTGATAAAAGCAAACATGACAATTGTAATCACAAAAGAAATTACTTCCAAAAGTTTTGAGCAGCTAAAAATATAGCAGAGAGGAGAAAGAGGAAGAATTTAGGACAAAAGCTGGAATTCAACCTTAAGTATAACAATGAGTATCTACATTTACTGTCATAAAGATCTCATCAAAAGCATGTGCTAAAAGTCCCTGTGCACACAGCAAGCTGCACTATTTTAACTGGTTTATTTTGGACCCACTTCATAAGGACCCATTGGTCACAGTGGCAGGACTCACTTTTTGCTCATATCTGTATATGAAGAGACAGCAACTTCTCACAAATGACAGTAAAGGCCAGGGTGTTTCATCCAAGATTTTATCCTTTGTTTAGTGGCATTTTGGCTTCAGTTTCACTATGCTGTTGACAGAGACATTTGAACATTTTTATTGATTCAGAAATCTGGGCATTAAGTCTCATCTTTATAGTACACTTAAAAGTAAATGTTTCAAAATGTAAAACTCCTCATACAGCTTTTAAACTTTATTGGCTGAAGACTGAGTGCTGTAAAATGATTTTTTCTTCAGTAATGGAAGTTCTATTTTACAGAAACCAGTAACCATTAACTCTGCTTGCTGAGAGCAAATGAACAAAATCAGATCTGCTCTATGAAAAAGGAGGATCTGGTCACCACAATAAAAGTATAAATTTTTCAAATCTTCTGTTTTTTCAAGACCTCTCATTCCTAACTCCTGGGTTTTACTACACAGTCATTTGTTAACAGAGGAATCATTTTGCTCATTTGAAATGCAGCTGGAATGAAAAGTGATAGAGGAGGAAACAGGAATGAATGAAGGACAATGTGGAATATAGTTCCTTCCTCTTCTTCAGCTTGTGTACTACATGGAAGGAACTCAGGAGGTTATCCATGGTAGCATCAGCTACATCCTTGCTCTTCCTGGCTGCTGTTTTTCTACTCTTAAAAGCATCCAGTCTGGAGACCCTGAATTTCTCCAGTCAATCCATTACAGGGCTTCATAATCCTACTGTCACAAAGATTGGGGTTTTTTTCCCTTCGTGTCTAATAAGAATCTTTCCTATTCCAGCTTAAGCCTCTCCTTACCTCTCTATCTCACCACAGGATCTGTGTTCCGCTATTTGTAGTAACCCTTCAGATATTTAAAAACATTCTCAGCATACACTCCTATCTCTTTTTTTTTTTTTTACAGTAATGCAGTTTGTTCAGTCCTTCCCCACAGGTAATTTTTGTTGTATCTGTGGGGATTGCAACAATGCTCTGGATCCTCATCAGATTGTCAGCATCTTTCTTATATGTTGTGACCAAACTGAACTAAATGGGGCTGGATTCATAGATGGACAAAATTCCTACAGTCCCCAGGGTCCTGTGGCTCCTGAGTGTCTTTTCTAGCATTGGTACTGGGCACACCACAGTGCCCAGACTCTCTGACCTGCATATGGCATCTGCATGATCCCAGACATGCTCCAACAGCTCCTAGCACATACCTGGCATCCCTTCAAAGAGAACTAAAGATCTCTTGCCTCCACTTTTTATAATGATGGTGTTTTCAGTGAGAAGCAGGCCCTGAATTAATCTTTGTTCCCCTTTTCAGTCTCAGACCCCACAGGGATGCACCTTGTCACTTCTTGAGCTCTCCTTGTCTGTAGAACACAAAATTCTTTACACAGGGGAACAGCATGTGGGAAGGTTTGAGAATTCATCAAGCTCTCCTCACATAAATCATCTAACATCTCTCACAGTGTCCTTCAGCTGCTCAAGAAGTTATTATCCCCATTCTGCTTTACGTCATGCTATTCCTGCAGCTTTCTTGAGAAATTTCCTATCCTGAACACCTATGAAGTAGCTACTTGGTCATCTGTGGCATCTTCGTGTCTGTCTCTAGACTTGATGGAATTGTTGAGAAAATGGCTTTTGGCAGTGGCTTCTTTTAACAGACTTGAGCCTCACCACAAAACAAAACAGCATGGGCACTATCAGACACATGCAATGACTGGAAGAAGGGAAAACAGTTGTGCACTGTCCCCCAATGACTGCTCTTCACATGTGTCTGTTCTTTATCCCTGGCTGTAAAGTTTGGCTGCAGGAATTGATTTGAAGGGCTGGGAGAGAGCTGGTTGTGGCTGATGGAAGCCTTTGTGGGGATAACAAACTTGTGCTGTTCTGGGTGGAGGCAGCTACAGAAAGCTCACCCTAACTTCACGTTAGGGTGAGATAGACAGACAAACAACTTCTCAGAGGGCAAGGTATAGGAAAAGGTCAATAAATGCCTTTGTACCATTTAGTAAAAATTGAACTAGTGTGAACATGGAACAAAGGCAGGGCAAACAGGGTCTGAGTCTGCTTAGATATGGGATGCTCCGGAATGACTCTAAATCCACACGGGGCTGACATTTTTGTGGCTGTACCATCACTGACTATCAAATGGCCTGAACTCAGCCCCTCTCTGACATTCCAGCTGTTCCTCCGCATGGACATGGCCTCAAAGAATCTCTCACTGCTTCAGACTTCCCTTAATTTTGTGTCAGTCCTGGAGGTTAAATAACCAGGATGGTCAGAGCTCAGCTCATGGTGTGCTGAACACATAAGCAGACATGTGCAGGTAGACCAGAGAGGCACAAGAGCACAGAGCTGGGGTAGGATGGGTTGTCAAAATACTTATCCAACATGCTGGCAGAAATTTTCAGCTGTCACTGGTGTCCACACAGATGAATTTAATGCTAGCTTAGAAATTCCTTCCAGAGCAGTACTCACACCCATGAAGTAGAGACGTGTTTTGGGAGGGAATAAGACACTGGAGTGGTACCTCCCTCTCTTTCCTCTGGGATATACTGCTTCCAGCTTGCCCTGGCCCTCCCTCAGATGGCAGTCCTTGTTCCTGCTGTGTAATCCTACCCAGCATGTCCCTTGAAAGCCCCAAAACTGCCACAGGAAGGGATGTCAAAGCCAATAATCTCCTCCCAGGATAATAGGAAAAAATATAGCCATTCACCTTGCATTTAAACTCCCTAAAATAAGTGCTAAATAGGCTTGAAGCTGCCTGGTGTGTGGAGCCCATCTGGGAGCAGGGAGCTGGCGAGGGAGGTCTGGCTGACACAGGGAGCACCTCCCTTCCTGGGCTGACCTGGCCAGTCCTCCCAGGGATGTCCCAGCACCCCCTCCCTGGTGGGATGGCATTCCCTCATGAAGGAGTGATCACATTACCCAGGCCCCTTGTGTAATTCTGGTTCCCAGCAATTGTTTTCTGGTGACCTTTTATTGTTAACAATTAGCGCTGGAGCTGGAGCACAACTGGTGTAAGCATATTTTACATCCTCCTCAAGCAAACAAAAAAGCTGGGTGGGCACGGTCGTGTTTCCTGGTTCACACCCATGACTCCTTTGTGTCTCAGATCTCCTCCCACCATGTGTCATAGTCAGCAAACCCACTCCCTTACCTTTTGGCTCCCAGATAGAGTGACGTCTTCCAGGGATGCGTAGGCATGCTCAGTGTATCCCATTATTTCCTTTCACATCCTATAAGAACACTGCCTCTCCCTAATACTCAGTCTTTCCCTATCCACGAGGCCAGAAATGTAAATCCCTATGCAACAGAGTGCAAAGAGTGAGTTTGAAGGATGGTTTCTATTTATTTAAATGTACAGGCTATAAACACCGCCCTCCTACACAATGTTTTGGGTTCTTGCATGTATTTCCATACAGTAAATATCTTGACAGTTCCCTCTGCTCGACCTCAATGATATACACACATCCCTGGAGGCACAAACACATCAACAGTCTGCTAATCTTCACAAGGAATAACATATAGATTTTTCTTCTCTCTCTTCACTTTATTAAACTACATTTGGGGAGAAAAGGTGTAGTTGGCCACCTGCTCCAAACCAGTTGTGGTAACTCAGGAATATACCCAGTTCCTGACCTGAAGATCCTTCCCAGATGTGTACTTTGCCAGTAAGTCTTTGGGGAAAAAGGGAAGATGGGGAGGCAAAAGATCAAGGAAAGACACTCCAAACTAATCTTGTTTCCTGCATTATGGTGTGTGCATGTGAGGGGGTGTGCAGTGGGCGAAGGGGGGACACTACATTAATCAAATCAGGATTCTTTTCAGGGTACAATAGGCAATTAAAAACAACAACTAGAATTTCTCCTGGAGCCTGCTGGCAGCTAACACACAACTCATTCTTTCTGCGGATAGCTTCACTTAGCAGGTCTGTGCCATGACTAATGAAGCCATCTCTCCGCTAGCGCGCTAATTCCAGACCTTTTGGGAAGGAGCCCGGCTGCAGCTCCCTGCGTGGCCCTCCCCTCCTCGCAGGCTCCTTATGGCCACCCTGCAGGTCCCTCCCACTGCCTGTGCTGTGCTCGGGAAAAGTGTGAGAAAATATTTCTCCCTCAAATCTGCTCTCAGGAGAGAGCTGCCTTGCGATGACATTTAAGGACAGATTTTTCTGGGGCGCTTCTCGTTTTATCTGAAACATTTGAAAGCTGCTTCCTTGGCAATCTTCTTGCCTGCTCCTCGGTGGCATCTGATCTGCTCTGCTCCTTGGTTATCTGATCTCTCCTTACCCACCGGCTGTGGAGAGAGGCACGCGTTTCACCGGGAAAGTCATGGTTAAACTAAACATTAAACTGTCCAAGAACTGACTTCCTCGACAGCTCTGATTCAGGCTCCCAAAAATGCTCTGCACAGTGAATCATGCTTCCTTCTGGAAATGACAGAACTTCCTCATCATGGTGTTCTAACTTGCCCTCTCCTTGTCTCCGGTGCTATCAGGAAAGGATTGAATTGCATGCCACATTTTTTCCGTGGTCGGCAGGGAGATGCATCCTTTTTGAAGGGGAAAAATTCCTATGAGTCAAAGGATGACAAACTGAAAATTAGTACCAGCCGCAGAAATAAATGACAAACAACAACAAAAAGCCCTGTAGAGGTGGCCAGTGGGTGTTTATTGGCTATTTGCCTTTCTAGCAACTTGAGTAACCCAACTATTGAGAGGCTAACTTGCTTTTCACCACTGAAAGTAGGAGCAAAGTTGAAACCACCAGGATCAGCTCTCTGATTGTCTTTCCTGTGCTTGGTTTGACAGGTTTTATCTGCTCCAAAATCAGATAAAGTAGGGCAGTGCATGAAAGGTCCCAGAGTCCATCCCAGCTCTGAAGGACACACAGCAAGAGTGTGGGGAGGATAAAGGATAAAGGACAGTGTTTTTGGGGGCTTGTTTCAGTCAGACTCACACAGCAGACTGGTTCACAGGCATTGTGATGACAGCAATTTAGAGACAGTTTGATGCACAGGACTTTGAAATCAAAACAACAACCCCTGCTTCAGCCCCACCCCACGCAAACCTCTATGATTGCTGAGCAACAGAGAGTTGGGGTAAATACCTGACCATATGGTAAATGATGACTTGCACTGGAAATCAAAATTTCAACAGCTCTTTTTGCTTTGTATACAAAATTTTAACTCCCCCAGAACCAGTGCAGGTGAAAGCCCAAGATGCACAGTCATTATTAGTTGCCAGGCTCTGGGCATCCCTGGGATGAAATCCTGTTCCAAACCAAATCACTTGCAAATTCCCAAAGGAGTAGATTTTCAGCCTCATTAAGACATAATATAATAGGAGGGCCTGAACACTAAAAACTGGAGAGTGGTTGAATGGAAATATAGGGGCAATTACTGTGCTTCCCTTAGAACAAACTTATTTTCATTCCCTAGACATATTCCATAATCAGAAAAGCACTATGTACTTAATGGGGAAGAAGAGTAAATAATACCAAAATATATAAATTTTCATGCATTTTAGGCAGATGAAATGCATTTTTTCATTACTAATTTAGGAACATTTCTTGCCTTTGAGACTTAAGTTTATATTCCTGCCCTTTACATTGTCCCTGAGAAATGGTATTGTTTGTGTATTGACATTTCATTATTTCAATGTGATTCACACTGGCTGTTCATAGCAGATGAAATACATCAAAAAGAGGCATGAACAAAAGAAACAAAATTAATGCTTAATGCATCCAAGCCTGTTTGGGGCTCCCTGTTGCACCAAGTAGGTTCAAAGCACACCTAAGGTAGAAGTCAGGGAATACAGAAGTGGAAGAAAACTCCTGAACCACCATATTCAGTCACAGACAGGGAAGACATAGAGTTCTTTTCATAAATTGGTCAAGTTCTACCCTGAAAAGAAGAAAACCTGTTGCTTCTTGAAAGGCTACCCCACGTCCTACTCCTCCAAGTTATCTTTTTGCAATTTCCTCCACATGCTTCTTTGTGGTCAGAACAATCTTGGTGGTGTCTGTTTTAACTCAAAGCCCACTAGTAACAACAATCCATTACTTAGATATAACACTTCCAGGCAGCAGCTGATTCAATCATAGGAATTGAATAACAACTAACAGTCAGGTCCTTCAAATGTATGTATTAGAGATTAGGATAGCACACAGAATGAAAGTACCAGCTCATTCTTGACTCTAAAACCATGATCCCTTAGCAGACTGATCTGGAGCTGCAAGGCAGGGGATAGGTGTTGAATCCCAAGGACTGATCATGCTCAGCAGTTTTGCAATCAGATAGGACCTTGCCAATTTGCTGACTCATTTCCTTTGGTCCCTCAGATGTAAAAATGAGAGGTCTCATCCCACTGCCACTGTATGCCTCATTGATGGAGTCCAAACCAAAGCAATCTGAATCTGATGGGAAAATTCACACATCAAAAGTATGTAGACTCATGGAAATGTAATTGAAACAACACTCAGAAAGAACATTTCAGAGTTTTTTTAATTTCATTAGTTTAAAAACTGTAGTCTTAATGCAGAAAGGCTTATTTTAAACCACAAAGAGAGCTGTGGGAATTAGAAATTATCTATTTTCAGCAGCAATGTCTGTTGCATTTTTTATTCATCTGTCTTTCAGATGAGAGTTTGAGCCCAATTTTTGTACAGCTGTTGGCAAACCTCCCCTTGACTGCAGTGGAAGAGGCCGATTGTTCACGTTTGGAAGATGCTTCAGATGTCTTCTGTCACACAACAAACACATGCAAGAAGAACTTGAACAAGTTGGATAGGCTGCAACACAATACCAAGGTCTCATTCCCAGGAAAGGGAAGACTTGGTTTACAGGAGGGTGCAAGGTCTCCATGGGCAGGAGAACACCAGGGTTAAATGGACATTTGGAACAGGAGAAAAAGCAACAGATCAGTGCCAGGTCTTGTCTCTGTAAGAGACAAACCAGACAACCTGAAGGCAATAGTGGTGGCGAGAAGTTTTGGAGTTGGAGAAGTCAGGCTGGGGTGAAGTGGAGGGCATACTCCTGGCATCAAAATGTCTCCTTATAGCTCTGATGGGTCATATAAGAATGCTCAGTGTTTGGGTAACACTTGGTTGGTTGTACAACATGCTGTACTTATCAATGGTGGCATTCATGAGTGTAATTGCTCAGAGTGATCATGGACTTATGGGGCCTGCTCGCTCTGCTCCCACCTCCCTTCATATCTGTGAAGACCACAGTGAGTAGAAAAATGCCATAAAAATTCACAGAAAGGCTTTTCTCTAAACACTAGCCTGGAAAAGGAATAATGCATCTCCTCTGTGAACAGGACAAGCAGCCATGAGTTATCTTCAGAGAAACTGTCAAAATCAAAACTGCAAAACTTTCCCATCACTTCCAGTCCACAAGCTGGTCTCTTTTTTCTCCCCATGTATACAAACACATAACCATGGTTATGAGCTCTCTCTACAAACAACTCCTCCCCCTACTCACCCCCTTTTCTTCTGCCCTGTCCACATGCACACGTTCTGGCTCTTTGCTCTTCTACTCATGGGCAGACAGACTGCCCTTGCACACTCACAGGTGGAAAACTAAGTGAAAACCGAGGGCCAGCAGGGCTTGTTCATGCCCAGTCTGCTGCTGCCACCCAAGGAGAATCAGGGAAGAAGCTCCTGCCAACCCACAGCTCCTCCTGGCCATCAGGGTGTTGCTGACTCCTCGGCTCTGTACTCATCCTCTGCAGTCCTGTCACTCCCCACTGGCTCTGTAGGGCTGGAGCAGGTCACCACGTGCCTCCAGAGGGCTGTGGCTGTGACTGTGTGCTCCTGGTGACTCACTAGGAGGTCACCAAATGAACCAGATCCTGAGCACTAAGAAACTCTGCCAGCCCTGTGTGAATGGGAGAAAAAGGAGGAAGGAAGTTCTGTTGTTGCATTTTTTCATGGTGATCAGTGCTGAGTCAAAAAAAGGGCTCCAGGAGAACCTTTTAGAGGAGGGGGGAAGCTAAAATTAGAGGGTGGGGGGGAAGCTAAAATCATTAGAGAAATAGAATTTAAAAAAATATAAGCCAGCTGGATAGGAGTGGGAGCCCAAAAGACACCATATTCTTTTCACTGTAGATGATGGTTGTGAGAAAAATCAGGGAAAGGAGTGACAAGTGGGTGGTGATAGTCTTCACTGCTAGAGTATGACCTGCTTTTTTCTCATCCTGGCCTCTCACTAATCCAAGCAATTATTCCCTGTAGGAAGACAGAGGGAGAAAGCAATATTGAGCAGGTCCAGTTGAGTCTGCTCTCCCTGAGGATGCCTCTGGAGCAATGAGGTTGATTTCTGCTCAGCTTTCCGTGAGCTGTTCTCAGTCACTTGTGCTGACATCAAGCTGGAGGGCACCACAAACACCCAAGGTGCTGACCAGGGTGTCCCCCACATTAAGCAGAGTTAAAGCTCAGACAGACTGCAAGCTTGGGTGAACTCTCAGCCCTTGGCCAAGGTAAAGTTGCCAGGTTTTTTCTTAGTATTTCTTCTGTACTAAGAAAAAATAACTCTAGTACAGCATGATTGCCCTTCTAATAGCGTGGTCTAACTACTTTGCTGGAGAAGTGAGTAGCTGTTCCGAAAGTGCCAGAACTGCTTACATGGTTTTTCATATAAGATGCAGGATATGCTCATATTCTATAGGATGTTCACCAATTCCAGTAATACACCAAATATATGCCCAGAAGTTAGTTTCTGAGATATTTACATTTTAGGCAAGAAGCCTTTCAAAATATTTCCTCAGGCAACCAGCAGGGTAGGGCTGAAGAGTTTATCTTGGTTAATTCTGACTGATTTAAAAGGAAAAATATTGTGGGGATCAACTCATTAGCAGCTGTAAACTGGGACTGGTCCAGCAACCTAAGCAAACTTCTGAGTTCATAAACTGCTTGGAGAGTCTGGCCCTTTCTGCAACTCTTTAATCCCTTAGTATGGCAAGGGTTTCACCCCACTGTACTGGCAAGAACCAGCCTGGTATGAATGAAGAAATACTTCATGTTTTTCAGCTCACTGACTCTCTAGCTGCTTGTGATCTTCTGTATGGTCAGAGCTTGACGTCTACTAGAACGGATTTCTCAAGCTGATAGATGAGACTGATGTAGAAATGTTAATTTTTGTGTCTACACCTATTAAATAAATGTCCTGCTTCTGGGCAACAGCTTGGCCCTATGTACATTTTCTATGGATATTATTTTCTGCACATTTTCCAAATCTATTAATATGCTGGAAAGTATGTAAGATCTTTAATGCCAAATGTTTTGCTTAGGCTGTGTTTCCTCCACTTGACCGGGAAAGAAAAAATGGGATAAAGAGCTGCTAGTAAAACAATTTCCAGGATTGCCTATTTTCCTTGCTTGTAAAAAGGTTCACTTTAATGTTAGTTACTAATGAATGCTCAGCATAGAAGACTAGTGTCTTGATTTATGCTCCCTTGAGATATACTTTTGGCAATTGTCCAAAATGCTTTTTTTCCTTAGGGTTTCATTGATTAGCAAGGAAGCAAATTGGTAAAATAAGTAAATTGATATTGAAAGTCAGAAATGCTGCATTTGGTGTCTTCAGTTTGTACATGCAAATTTGTATTCCTGAAATGCATCATCCTTTTGAAAGCCAGCCTTGCTAAGTCTGTATTTATTAATGTTAATTATAGAGGCAAAGCTCATGACTTCAAAGCCTGATGTGATTTTGGTGCTTTAAAAAGGAATTAAACCATTTAATTATTTTTGAAGAATGTAAAACAACCCTCCATAATCTGCAGCACTTGTTATATACAGAATAAATCTTCTGAAATTGGTACAGCAAAGTTTGAATTAATGTGATTTAAAAAAATTAATAAAGACACCATTTAAGAACTTTTTTCCATCTCTATCAACCTGTGAGAACCTGATTCATATAATTCACTCAGAACTAGCATATGGCTGTAGCTCTTTTAAAAGTCATTCCTTCTTTTATTGGAAGGTGTCTCTTCCAAAAGAGTTAAATAATACTCTATGCCAGAGATTGCCACAAATATCCTTCCTCTTTGCAAATTGCTGTTGCTACTATAATTGCCAATGCCAACACAGCAGAGGAAAATACCCTCTGTCACAATGATCCCTATTCAGAGTCCAGTGGAAACCTAAACTGCCCCAGGAGGACGCTGCCATTAGGGACCACATTCTCAACAAGACAAAAATGGTGTGTTCTTTGGGAGCTATGCAAAATGAAAAAGTTGTGGATATATTATGTACAGCCCCATATGTGCAGTGGAGGGCCTGGATGGCTGGGAAGCTGCCTGAGTAGATTGGAAAGGAATTCTGAAATTAATATTAAAAGAAAAGACAGCACAACCTGGACAATACTAAAGTTACAGGGCACTGCTGCATGATGAGGCAACGAGGATGGCCACAGAGGAGTCTGTGTTTGTGGATGCAGAAGTAGGGTATGGACTCCTAAATGCCTGGACTCTCCATGGCTTTGTTTTTATTTTCAGTTTTCATGCTAACTGTGGCACATATAGAATTATTTTAACATACAACATAAGAATTTTTATTTGTCTGAATTATAAAGCACCATATGTGAATGCATCTGTTCTTCACTGTGTTACATTTATTATTTGTACTATGGTGGGGCCTCAAGTTTCCACCTCAGATCAGAGTTCCAACTTGCTAGGCAATGCACAAACACATAATGGGAAACACTCCCTGCCTTGAGAAAAACATATTCTAAATTGACAAAAACAGCTCAGGGTGGGAAAGGAAAACAGCCAGAGCACAGTTCCAATGGCAGCTTAACCTCATCTAAGCTGAAGCTGCCACAGCCCTGCACCTCCAACCCAGAACTCAAATTGTCCATTCAGTGACTTAAACTGGCTCAAAATTTGAGTAACTCCATTCCAGTAAGGAGAAGAGCAACACTGATCTGAAACTGGTCCCCTGTTTCCTTTGGTGAGGTTGGTGTAGCAGAGTTTGCTCCCTGAAGTTTTTCTCAGTGCTGGCACAAGGGAAGGGCCATGGCAGGACTGTGGAAGAGCAAAAACTGTGCCCTAGGAGTGCTGGCACAAGGGAAGGGCCATGGCAGGACAGTGGAAGAACAAAAGCTGTGCTCTAGGCTGGCATAAGCTGCTGTGAAAGCTCACAAAAAGAAGTGGGACACCCAGGATTGGAAAGGTCAGGCACAGAGTAAAAGCTCTGGCACTTGCTAGCAAGTGGATTTGGCTCAACTTTTCCCACTTTGTCCAATTTTTCCCACTTCTTCTCTCCTATGTGGGCATTTTCGCACACACACAGGCCCACACAAAGGTCCAGAGGGTGAGGAGCAGCATAGGATGGTCAGCAATTCTGGATCTTCAAACCAGAAGGTTCCTGGGGCTCTGCTGAGTTCACCAGGCCATGGTCAGGAGATCCCATGTATGAACCCTTTGATGTCAAGTGATATGTCACTAACAAGGGGTGTGCATTATATATGCTCATGCCACAAAAAACCAATAGGAATGGTTTTCATCCTCAGAGCCGTGTGTGCTTTCTGCTCCTTTCATTTTCAATTTTCACTCTTGTTTTTAAAAGTCCACTGGGGCTTGCTCCATCTCAGCATTTGGTTTCTTTCTTTGTCCTCCTACTGCAATCTGTTACCTCTTGTTATCTACCATTATGCCTTTCTTTACTCCTTCATGTGGTTTTGCATGGCTGCTGCTGCCTCTAGGAACAAGCTGCCTGCCTCTGAGGGCATATCTTATTTATTTATTTTTTTAAAAAATCCCCATTTGAAAACACATGTTTTTCCTGTATTTATGATGCAAAATTGTTCTGTCCTTCTCTGCTATGGGCCATGAAGAATGCCTGCTTTAATTTACCCTACATGCTGTGCTGTTCATTCTTCTTGTCTGTAATTTATGCCACATACTGTGCACTCCCTTGTATTATACAACATAAAGTTGCCAGATGGGTGAGTGCAACGCATGCTTTACAATGAAGGCTTTTAGGCAACTGCTTAATCCAAAGATGCAGAAGAAGCCAACTTGAAAAAAGAAAGAGCATTTGAAAATATACCCAAACAGGTCAGTAGTGATTATGTGGGGCTAACACTCTGAGAACACTTGTTAATTAGCATATCATGTTTTTAACTTCTCCTTGACATCTATATTTTCCTGCTTGGTTTTCATGGTGTGTGATGGCAGAAGATGGAGCCAACAGCAGTGCATTAATCGGAACGAAGGATATTTGGTCCTAAAACAGGAGCAGCCACTTTTCAGAATGAATTGGTGCCCAGCACCTGGAGACTTGTCTGGCTGTGGCCAGTGGGTCAGCATGGCAGCACACTTTGCCAGGCTATGGGGGATTCTGTAGAAGATGCTCAGTATATGGAGGAGTTGTTGTTCTTGATGTCTTGGAAAAGGCCATGTTATATCTCCTTAGGGTTTATTTTATGCACTGTGGACTGAATAAAAGGGGCTCCAGCTGCCAGGCACCACTGCTGGACACCCTGCATGGTTCCTGGGGCATGGGTTGCAATGGCCACTACTTAGCCTTCATCTTCCTTCCCCCAGTCCCATCACCAGGAGGGCTACATCCAGCTGCTGATCTGCAACATTTGCTCTGCTCTTGCTGCCCTGGACCACTGTACTGTGTTTGTGTGGCCTGGTTTTGGAAGCAGGGGGGCTACAGGGGTGGTTTCTGTGAGAAGCTTCTGGAAGCTTCCCCCATGCCCAGCAGAGCCGATCCCTGACAGCTCCAGGATGGACCCACTGCTGGCCAGGGCTGGGCCAGTTAGAAAAGGTGGAAACACCTCTGGGATAACAAATTTAGGAAGGAAAAAAAGTTACAGTGCAGATGTAATTGCAGCCAGAGAAGAGCAGGGTGAGAATGTTTGAGAGGAAGAGCCCTGCAGACACCAAGGGCAGGGCACAGGGAGGGGCAGGAGCTGCTCCAGGGGCTGGAGCTGGGATTCCCTGCAGCCCCGGAGAGACTCTGGTGGGGCAGCTGTGCCCTTGCAGCCCAGGAGGGCTCAGGGATGCAGAGATCACCCCAGCCCAGAATGGGGCTCAGGGATGCAGAGATCACCCCAGCCCAGAATGGGGCTCAGGGATGCAGAGATCACCCCAGCCCAGAATGGGGTTCAGGGGTGCAGAGATCACCTCAGCCCAGAATGGGGCACAGGGGTGCAGAGATCACCCCAGCCCAGAATGGGGTTCAGGGGTATAGAGATCACCTCAGCCCAGAATGGGGCACAGGGGTGCAGAGATCACCTCAGCCCAGGAGGGCTCAGGGATGCAGAGATCACCTCAGCCCAGGGAGGAGACCCAGAATGGGGCACAGGGAAGCTGAGAGGAGGCTGTGAACCCATGGGAGGCCCATGAAGAGAGGAGCCCACCCTGGAGCAGGATTCCTCAGGACTTGTGACCCTGGGGGGGACCCACATTGGCTGTGCCTGAGGGACTGACCCTGTGGAAGAGTGACCAACATTGCAGCAATTTGTGGAGAACTGTTTCCCATGGGATCAACACATGATGGAGAAATTCATGGAGAATGGCCTCCCCTAGGAAGGATCCCATGCTGGAACAGTGGCAGAAAAAATGTGTGATAAACTGACTGTAAACCCCATTCCACATCTCCCTGTCCTACTGGAGGGGGGAAGGTAGAGTTGGGAAGGAGGGAGGGGTGGGGGCAAAGTATTTTCAAGGTCCTATTTTACTTCTCATATTGATTTTTTCAGTAATAAATTCAACTAATTTCTCTAATTTGAGTCTGTTTTGCCCACGATGGTATTTGGTGAGTGATCTCTCCCTGTCCTTAACTCATCAACCTTCATTATATTTTCTCTCCCCTGTCCAGCTGGAGAGGGGGTGACAGAGTGGCTTTGGTGGGTGTCTGGCATCCAGCCAGGGTAGACTTTCCACAGCTCGGCTTGGGTGCATCCCTGCAGTGCTTGAGGACTGGTTTGTGCCTGGAGAAAGCTGCTGTGGCCGTGGAGGGCCAGTCCTACCACCCACCAAGGGATTACATGAGCACTTATGCAACCCTTGGTGGGGGAAGCAGGGATATCCTGGGTGACGTCTGGGCTCTGTGGCAGCTGACAGAAACTCTGCAAGTGCTGGCTGTGAAACAAGGCTTTCTCCCCACACCCTGATGTGCTCACAGAGGCTGTGGTTGCTGACACCAGCAAGAAGCAAGGTGGCTTGCTCAGCCAGCACCCCAGCAAAAGGAAAGGCTGGAAGTAACCATGCATTTCAGGTGGGCTATTGGAAACCAGGCTGGGATTGCTAAACAGATGGTGTAACACTGAGCTTCAGCACCACCACTCCCTGCAATGAGTGTTTCCAAAGAAAAACGTGAGGATGGGGAGAAAAATATGTTAGGGTGTGTGACAGAACCCTACTGTGTTATGGAAGGGCCAGTGGGAGGAAGGGAGATGTGGAATGAATCTATCTACATATAAAGTGAAGGCACAGCATGTCTGTGCCAGCCAGCACTGAAGGCAGCAATGAAGATGTACCAGCATGGGCTTTTAACACCCTGTTCACCATCAGAATCCGAGTTCTCCTCATTCTGCTCTGGTGGCAGCTTGTGCTGTAGCCGGTGTGCCTCATCCTGGTGTCCTTGCAGCTCTGGGTAGGGAGCTTGAGCTATGTGGCCAAACTAGTGCACACCCCAGTAACACCTCAGCAGGAAAGGGGCTGCATGGAGCAAGGGCAAAAAGCTGCCATGAGGAGCTGGGCTCTCTAAGTCTAGGCAAAAAATTGTTCTGTGACCTCACAGCTAAGGAGTGAAGGTGCCAGGACCTTCAGGATTTGGCTTCTGCTTTATCTGTCCACTTACCAAGGCTGAAGCTGATAAATGCACCTATTGCATACCCAGAGCTAGACTTTATTTTTCAAATGGTTCCTCTAGTGCAGCCTTAATTGCTTGAACTATGAAATTGGCACCAGAAAGATGTGGGATGAAAAAAAAATCATATTGTTCACGCTGAGAGAGCAAATGTAGCATTACAGGGCAAGGTCGGTGCTGTGAACAACTTCTGTGCTCTCCTACACAGAGTGACACATCATCAAGCACACATCTCCTAAGGACACATATCTCTTGAGGACAAGAGTTGCTTAGAGCTATTCCAAGACCATTTTATTATCATTTACATTCAAATGTTTTAATTGTAAGTCACAGAGCAAAGCTCACTAACATATGTATTTGGCATTTCAAGTTTTCTTCTCAATTTTTAAAAATTTCTCCACCTCTCTGGAAGATGACAGATCATGGTTTTACTCCAGATTACTAAAGAAACCAAAAACTTGAAGAGTTTGTCTCTGATACAATGAATTTCCTACTGACACTAAACTGGCAGTGCAATGTAACTGATAAGTGCATTTCACACTTAGTTTAACATGACTTAAAACAATCAGGTTAAAGGACCAAGACTAAGCATGGATGTCTGAAATAGCTGCTGATATTTCCCTTGACTTTCTGTAAGGCTTGACTTTCTAATAATCAGCCCATTTCTCCCATGCATTTTCATGTGCTTCAGTGAGTTGGACACAATCCAGGCATTGACTGACTGCTTTGCAGCACTTGCTAAGTTTCTATTTCTTCTAGAGGAAAAAGAAACTCAAGAAAGAGAAACTTTGTGCGATAGTGCCTGAAAAAGGTATTACATCACAGGGCCTGAAAATAACCAATATCAGCCTGTTTGTCATGGGTTTGTTTCCCCTTTCTGTTTGACTGCCATTAATGGGCCATGTCAGTACAGCCAGAACAGGAGCTTCCTCTCTGAGGTTATGTATCCATGTGTCTGCACATATATTCAGCTTCTATTCAGGGCTTAGTCTTTATCTGTCCATAACTTTCTGTTGCAACTCAGTTGTGTTATTTGGGAATCAGATGCCACTGGACTGATTTGTTGTTATTGAATCTCTGATTCTTACCCCACAGCACAAGGCTTCAAGAGCAAGAAATCAGATCAGGGTTTGCCAAGTCCCCAAATCATTTTCTGGGCTTCTCTAAACACTTTACTGCCTCTCACAGTCAAAAATTCTGCGCTGTGTCAGATGCTCCTGAATTGGCATTTCCCAGGGTGAAGAATGCTGGAAGACCTCAGACACTCCAGAGCAAAGAGACCAAAACCTTTTCTTTGGAGCTCCTGGCTCCCTTCACCAGGCCTGCTCTGACATCTGCAATGTTTTGCTTTTCTGTTGTAGTGGTCTGAGGACAGTGTGCGTTTCCTCCAAACTTTTCATTCTTTTGGTTTGGGTGTTTGCACTGTCATCAAGAAGGATTGAGGCTGATATGTTCATTTTCATATCACTAGGACATGGTTTTCAAGAGACAAATCTGTCATATGGTGGGAGAGGGAAGGACACACAGTGCCTTATTCAAGATGAAAAACTTGTGTTAATGTGACTAAGAATTAGTCACATACCTGGGTCAGGGTTCTGTATTAGACTTAAAATTCATGTGAAGGGAACATCCACAGTTCTGGCAGGGGTGGGTATTCAGTGCATTTTTCGGGGATGAAACTCAGAAGAACAAAGAAGGTCAGTTTAACCTTGTGGTTGTGGTTATGAATGAGCAAGGAAGTTTAAATTACACTGAAGGACAGCTCCTTTAGTCACAGGAGCCCACAGTGCACTCTAGATCCTTCACAAGTAAATATGAGCACTTTGTGTTTTTACAGCAATAAGCAAAATGCTAAGACACAATGATTAGATTGTTCTTATTCAGCTTTGCTGATGGTGAAGTTACTTATTGGCTGCTGAAGATTACAGCTATGGAGCAGGCTATAAACAGAACAGCCAGGCATTTTTCACAAGTGTAACACAGTGGGCTTTTAGCAGAGCTCTCTCCTGCTTCCTCATCATTTTAAATGACAAGCTTCAAGCACAAGAGAAAAACCTAATTACATTTGTGTTTAATCCATCCAACCACTCATTTGAAATAGGATGGATTGTTTCACATGTCTGGCTGAATTCAGCAAAAGAAGTGGGTTCCTTCATAAGTAACTGATACATCATGCACAGGATTGCTTGGACATTGATCTCTGCAATTTTTCCTGTGAACTTTTCTATTTCAGACGTGTGAACACTGATGGCTGAGATTCCTTGCTGCACTGCTCCTGGTTCACCCTGGGATCAGCAACACTTCTGATGACTCCTGCTGCTTCCAAAGCCCATCTCTTGCCCCACAGCTGACACTGCAGTTCTGTGTCACAAAATGCCTGTTCAGAGAAATCCCCAGATGTGGTTTAGAGCTGCTCCTGCCCCTCATGTGCCCTGGTGCTTTGCTGGCTGAGGCTGGTTGACTGTACGTGCTTGCTCAGCCAGAGTGGGACCATCCAAACCTCCTGGGGTTCCTCTGTCAACTTTTTCTAAATTGTTCCAGGAGCCTTTGACTGACTCACTGAAGGCCTGTTTAGTGAATAATAGGACATTTCCTACTGCTTTACCTGGCATCTGCTTTCATTAAGTAATATTAAATTTTTCCTTAGTAATTGAATCAGAATTTTAAAAAGTCTGAAGTCAGTAATGCTCCTACTGATTTATGCCACCAGTTGTAACAAAGATCTGAATCAGACCTTTAATCTTTATTAGCCAGGTGATTAAGTACAAAGTTACCTTCTGGGACTAAGAGCAGATGTCCAAGACACATTTACCAAATCTTAGGTAAAAAACACACTTGTGTTTCAAATGGCACCTCATATTATAGGTGGAAATTTACCAAAACATGTAACTGTACAACATTGAAATGATGAGGCCACCCTTTAATAAATAACGTGTAAAAAAAAGGCCTTTTGTGAAGAGAAACTGCACTTTGGGCATATTCTTATTATTACTTAAGCCTAAGATCAACCAAAAGAGAAAACTCTTGCTGCCAACTGTGACAGACTGCAGCACTGCACTAACAGGAAGGCTATTTTAGGTCTGAATTGGGAACTGGATTACTTATTCAAACAGTAGTTTTCAAAACTGCAAGACTGTGTTCTTGTTCCCTTTGCAGCATGTTTCCAACTGTATCCTATTCACTTCACAGTTTCAAAGCACTGTACCTTTGCTGTATATATAAATACATATATATATATATATATATATATATATATATATATATATATATACACAGCACCTTGGCCTCTGAAATTGGTTTCCCCCAGTTTCTGGCTGTTTTGAACAACCATGACTTGTTTCCCATGCATCTATTTCAATAACATCCCAGCAGATGACAGCAGGCAGCTTGGACCAGGCTTCAGATCAGCCTTCGGAACAGCTGCCAGGAAAAGGACAATATTTCTGAGCCACAGATGGATACATTTAGCGTGGATGTCACAGTTAGGTTCATGCTACAGCACCACAGATACCTTTGGAGATTTCCATGAGCTTTGGGTTTCCTTCCTGGGTTTGCTGAAGTCACAGTGAGTTGTGCTACCAACTTCCTAAGGATTGGTGCATCTTGGATTACCAGTATGGACCTTCCTCCGTTTGTGGAGAAGGAAAGTATTCTGCTGCTGAAGAAAATCCTTTCCCTAAAGGATCTTTGTTTATTAATTAAAAAAAAAAATTGCAATAGGGCATAAGATAATCAATAGACAGGAAATTTAGATGCTGCTTTACAAGGCAAATATTAAAGGTGCTTTTGCCACCTGAGCTGCAGTTGGGAGCAGAATGAGATGTGAGGGTAGTGAGACAAATCTTTGAACTTCTTGGATGCAAGGACAGCCAGGCAGTTCCTCCCAGCTGCTGGAGAGGTATAGGTGGTTCCTCTCCTTAGGGAGGATGTATTCTCCCACATCAGGAGAAATATGGTCATGTCCTTGAAGAGAAACCAAAAAGATTTCACTGATATGACACAACATACTCCAGTGAAGGCTGCTGCCATGTGTATTTCAGTGTCTCTAGAACAGTGGGCACTGAAGCTGGGCAGCCTTGGCATGATGGAAATTGTCTGCTTGAGAGGCTCTCTGTCCATGGCTGTCTGTTCATGGCTGTCTGTCCATGGCTGCAGATCCAAAGCCCTCCTCAGTCTTCCACTGCCCTGCCTTGCGAGGATAATCCTCGGGGGAAAGTTCTGCAGCACTTAAATGAAACTTGACTTGCACATTACTTGTTCAGACAAACTACAAGTACAAATGACTCATCATTTCCCTACTTTGTTTTGCCTGTTAGGCAGCCATCAGCATTTACATCACAATTGATCATAAAAGAGTAGAAGCGAAGTAGCAGTTCCAACTTTGCCCCTTGTGAGTTACAACAGGGAATTTGCAGTCCCCCCCCAAATTCTCCACCTTTATGTCCTCACTTTGAATATTCAAGGAGAAAATATTTTGAGAGCTCTACATTTTGAGGCATTTCTTGCCTATGACTTTTTCTCTGTTCAGTGGTATTCTTTGGCTTACCAGTCCTTATTCTCACAGATTTGGGGGAATAACAAACATGATGATGTGCTGTGATGGGCAGACTAGTACAAAAAAAAAAAAGTTTATAAAACTTAAACCAATGTAGACAGAAACTTCAATGCACAGACACAAATATTCTTTCATGCTGCTTCAACCTGACCCAAGAGCTCCAAGTACAGCATCATTCTGCAGCCAAGTGGCACCATGATACAAAGATGGCACAGAGGAGTGAGACAACAAATTAGCTTTAATTGCAGCAGTTCACCAAGGTCAGCTGTGCAACCCTGGCAGCATTTCACCTTGTTTTTGTCCTGTCTGCTAGAACCATCCTGTTCAGTGAACTGCAGCCAAAGCACAGCCACAGCAAGGCTGAGACATGAGAGCCCATCCTGGGTTTGGCAGTGCCAGAGCTGGCGCTGCAGAACGCTCTGAGCACAGACTGCTGTAGCTCTCCCTCTTCTTTTGGGAAACAAAAACTCACTGGTGAACACAACCTAAACAATTTGGATGCTAACTCAGATTGGAGTGGCAGGAGGCAGGGGATGAGGGACTCATTTGCAACCTGCAAACACAAGCCCTGTGTGCATTTCACACTGTGCAGTACAAATGGTCTGACTGCAGCCCTGTTTGTAGAAACCTTGTCTCATTTCTTTGCCTCCCTATGTTTCTCAATACATGTTCAGATAAATTGTTATAGTTTGAAGGGGTTTTTTTTGGTAAAAAAAAAAAAAAAAAAGGCTTGTTCCTGCTTTACAATCCCAAGGGCTCAAAGCATGATTTTCTTCAAAAGTTTCACTTGAGAGATTTTGTGTTAAGAGGACTACAGGTGCCAGGATATTAATGCACATTCTGTACAGCAATTAAGTGCTGGTTATCCTGTGCAGATGCTTCTCAGCTTCCCCCTGTCACACAGCACACGTGCATTGCTGATACCTGGATGGATAAATATGTGCACACCCACACCATGGAGCACTGCACTTGATTTGCACCCAATTTGTCAAGAAACCCAGAAAAAGCTGACAGAAAGTGCCAGCATCTTGCCACAAACAGCAGCTGAGGAGGGAAAGAGAAGCCCTGGTCACAAATGAGAAATCCCAGCAGTGGCTTTCTGTTGACAATGAGTTGGTGCCTTAAGAATATCCCTGTGCAGGGGAGGCACAGGAGAGAGATTAAAAGGGATAGAAAGCATCAGAACTGAAAGCAGAAAATGATGTCACAGAAACTGGAGATGTCTGCAAATCATATGATTTATTAAGGTTAAATAAAGCCAGGTCTGGAGCAGGGTTGAGTGGACTGTGAGTCCCTGTTATGGACTGTCATAGTCCCTGTCTTTGTTAAACTGTGGCTGAGGATTCCTTGCTTGGAGGCAGCTGTCTCAGCAGGAGTGTCCATCCCCAGTTCCTCCTTCCATCTCACCTGAAGCCAGCATCCCTCTGTCCCAGGGGCAGGTTGGGAGGGTATCCCTGGGCTGACTCACTGCCATCTCTCTGCACTGCTCCAGCAAAACGTTTGGGAGCTACTGAACAAAACAGAGGTGCAAGTGAAACACCAGGAGCCTGTTCCTGACTTTAGTGACTGCGAGCAGTAAAATATGATAATGCTATCAGTGACAATGCATTTCTGTGCATTTGCTACTGTAATTTTTCCTAATTAAACAAAACAAGTTAATTAAATGTGTGAAAAAAGGCATTTTATTCATTTTCCATCACAAATTATCATTCTGTACTGAATGGCCTTGGATAAAAGCCACTAAAGAAAAGAAAAAAATTGTGTGTGGGCAATGCTGTAATATTCCATCCCTGGGTTTGCTTCCTCTTCTTTTTTTGATTTTTTTCTCTGAACAGCAAAAATTTAGCATTTTCTTTTCTTTAAATAATCCTTCTTGCTGTTGGGACAACTCCCTTTTAAGGCCAGCTTTTTGCTCAGAGAGAATGTTGACTGCACTTATAAACACCCACTTCCTAGGGTTTAGAATAGTAACAGCAACATAACCTGAACTATAGTTTCAGCAGCGTGCAGCAAACACATTCAGGCTAAGGCTGGCCTAGCAGCTTTTCCAGAAATGCTTCAGAAGTGTTGGCAATGCCACTGGGGTTTTATTTGCTATCCTCACAAATTCACATCTTTGAAAACCTCCTATCTTTTCTCCTCTCTTCTTTGAAAGTGTAACCTTGTGGTTCTCCCAGGTCCTAAATAGACAGTGAGGGTTTTTGGATGGGGCAGTAAACACTGAGGCAGGAAAATGCTGCCCTCTTTATAACTCAGGAATTTTAGGTGGGTGCAAATTGTGATCATGAGGAAGATTTCCAAGAACTACACTGAGGACCAGATTTCACCATATGTGTATTCTTCCCAAAATAACCACTTTATCTCCAGGGAAGGTTGCAAAAAAGCCTAATGACTTTTCAGCTGCTAGACTGTCATCCCCAGTGTAATTCACTGAAACCTGGTTAATTAGCCTTGTACTTTGGAAAAAGATCTGGTGCAACATCATAAAAATATATTACTACTTCAACACTGTGCATTGCAGTAAAAAAAAAAAAAAAAAAGAGTCCAAGAAGATCAGACACCAGGAGTACAACCTCTAGAAGTACCAGGGACTTCCAAATATACCCTGGGCTTATATGGCATTAGCACTGAGCCAGGGAACAAAACTGGTGTCTGATCTTTACTGGCCCCACAGGTTACTGCAGATAGCTCAGCCTTTCCAGTCATGCAGGTTTGGAATTGCTACCTGGTATTTAAGCTGCTGCCTGTGGATTTGTGCCACCTCTCAATATTTCACACCATGATTCCCCTTTGCCTGGAGCAGGATGTGTAATTCCAGGGCTGTACCAGCTGAGCAGATCCCAAGGGACTGATGCTGAATTTGTTCACGTGGTGATAAATCAGGAGCAACTCCACTGCTGGTGGTGACACTGAAACACACAAGCCTGGACTCGGGTTCTTCATACCTATTGCAGGGTTTGGTTTCTCAGTGGATGGCTGCAAGGCTAAATGTAAAATGATCCACCCCCACCCTCCTGAAAAAAAAAAAAAAAGAACCCACAAAAAATATTTTAAAAACCAAAACAAAACCCCAACACATGGAAACACATCAAAAATGTGTAGGGATAGGGGGGAGGGGGAATCCTTGCTGAACACAAAACAATCTTGTGCCAAATGAGTTGTCATGGCTTTACTATAACATTCCCACAAAGAGGAACAGAATTTTCTTTATTGTGAAATCTTCGTTGTGAGTCTTGCTGCTCCTGGGAAAAGTCATATGTCAGAATAGAACAGTGTTTCCAAATATGACTAGTCTGAACAGATAAACAATGAATGTCAACACAGCACTCAAGGAAGTATCTAACTGTGGTTAAATCCCTTTCTGAGAGTTTATATTCCTGTTCTGAGAGTATTACACAGAATGAACACCCATAGAGGTGCTGGTCTTTGTACAGCAGACCCCAATAAACTCCAATTAACGTTCCTGGAGTCCCAGTTCTGGACAGCCAAAGCACCAGCTGTGTCTGAGAGCACCCTGCAGCATTATCTGCTGAGTTCTGAACTTTATATTCCATTTCCTTGAGACTGTGTGGTGTCTAAGAGGCGGACAAATTAATACTGTTGTCACTTAGGTTTTTTAATTGACTAAAAATCTGATGAATTTTCAGGTTTAGTCTCTTGTACCTCCCACATTTGGCGGGGAGGGGGGAACAGTCCTACTCCCACTCTGGTTGTTCTGAGGCAGGGAGTAAGCAGCAAAGTTCAGAGAACCATGAGAAAGCAGAAGGAGATTCCAGTCCTGTGCCCTCTCTCATTACAAACACTGGGACCAAGTTCATCCTGTCCTGTAACAGGGGTGAAAACAAAATGCACTGTTAGGAGGAGGTCCTTGAGAAACAGAACCCCACTGTAATAGCCCTGCTCTAGGGCTGCTGCAGCCAGGAGCTCTTTATTCAACAATTAAGGAGCAGGTTTCCTACCTTAAGCCACCCTCTATTTCAGTCCTGTCTGCTTTGACCACTAAATCACAACTGTGTTTCTACTCTTCAGGTGTAGGAACTCCCACTTCTTTGAAGCAATGTTACTTTATTAGGGGAATGCACCCCCCTGCTGCCCATCAATCAGGACAATGGGGTCAGGACAATACACAGGTAATAAATTTGGGTCTCCCTCTTCCTTGGGTTATATTCATATTTATACAGGCTGCGTCAGTGAAGACAAGAAGTCTCTCTTCTGATCAGCATTCAAAGCCTTCCAAAACTCAGATCCTCTCCTCTGCCTTCCAACTTCTCTTAAATTAAGACAGCAATGACTTTCAGTTCTCTGCAGGTTTTTCCCTCAGGGCTGAGAAGCTACTCAGGAGTTGCAGAATTTCAGGTTTTCACTCAAATCTGATTTTCACATGGAGAAGTGGGGAGAAAGACTGGCTTTTAATTTCACTGTGCCCAAACTCTGCATCTGAGAAACAGGGATGGTACAGGGCAGATGAAGATCTGACACACTTAAAACATGCATTCTTGGACAGCAACTTTCTTTTGTGGTCCCACAACACAGCAGAAGTTTGAATCCAAGAGAACACATTAAATCACACTGTCCTTGTTGTTAGGGGAGAACTGAAGGGAGTTTGGCCACTGGAATGGTTTTGTTTTTCGTAACACTGCTAAACACAAAGAAACCCAGGATCTTGGCAGCCTATTCCACCATGTAAATCCATGTCTTTCTAAATTACCAGAAAGTTCACTTGAGGTCAGAATCCTCCATGAAAATTTGGCTTCTGAAATGCCTCCTAAGCAGTACCTCAAATCCTTCTTTTAGCATTATTCACCCCAGGTGAAGGAAAAAATGGAGTACACCAGCCTTTGAGAAGGGCATGAAAGTTTCATGGGACTGATAATGAGGCCAGTGTAGCAATAACAGAGAGCTGTTAAAACATCCACCAGCAGCAATCACACCCGGGGTGGCTGTCACAGCCAGGAGGAATTGGGTGGCAGAGAGGATCAAGAACCGTCTGCAGAGCACTGCAGATTTTGGCCATTCAACATCAGGTAGGGCTCCCTCACATCTTTAGCCAGCTGATCTGTCTGTAAGTAAATGAAGGGAGACATTAGGAAAGGTTTTTGCAATTCCTAATCCTGCACCTCCTGAGTTAGTTCTGTAGTAACCATGACAAATGCTGCCACGGTGCTTTGCAGCAGTTGCCTGGGCTCACAGAGGTTACAAAACACAGTGGCAGGTTTGTTTATTTTCACATTCATCTATTTTTTGGCTTATTTGTTGCTGCAGCTATAAAGTTCTGGTAGTTTTGGCTGTGCTGCTGTGATTATAATGTATTTTATGTGGATGTTTTGCATGTAATTGCAGTTATCCAGAGATCTCCATGGAAGGGTACAAGACACACTGCTGTGTGAAGTCCATGAAACAGAGAAGGCGTGCTCAAGGAAAGAACAGCAGCTCCTGGTCTCAGCATACACAGTGTTCAGGTGTTGATATTCTTCTCAAAACAGGCTCAGCCCAGATTATACAAGGAACCAGGGAACACTCACAGGCAAACAGGAAGAAAAATACTTGAAGTGTCTGGTATAGCACATATGTCCTGTGGAACAGTATACTGAATTTGTAGAGGTGGGGAAAGAGACAGTGCAGAGCCAATCCTTCCTTCTACAAGATAAAACAGGTTAAAAGAAAGGGAAAGTTTCCTAGACTCTTCCCTCACATCTTCATGATGCCTGCCTCCTCTAAAGTCCTCAGTACCTGCCCAGTCAGTGGTCAGCCAGCCTTGGAGCACAGGAAATTACTTATCTATGATTCAGTCCAGGTCCCTTCTGAACTCCACACTCTAAAAAAACCTAAGCTTTAAATGATATGTTATCACCATAATGAACAAATTGATATTACAAGTGTGCCCCCTGCAATTCACTTCTCTTTCTGGAATTAGTGTGCAAGTATTTCAGAAGATACTGTTTTCTTGCAGCTAAAAGGAACTGGAGATTCACCATATTAGTGATTCTGCAAGTGCCTTTAGATGGGAGAATTAACACCTACAGCAGGCAACATGATTGACTTGCATCACAGCACCACTACCTTTCAGGAGCTTGACAGACACTAATTTTGGAAAGGTGTTTTGCATGGAAGACTGGCATTCAGAGCACATGGAAAATTAAATACGTGTGGGTGTTACTTAGCAACCCACAGAACAAGACTTTCAGAGTGGATAGAAAAATTACCAACTTGAAAGGATAAAGTTTGTTAATGTGCAGGAGCAGCAACTGTTCTTCAAAGCCTTTGAACTAAAACTCGCTGGAGTACACGGGGACAGCTAGTCAGAGCCTCCCCTCTGCCTCGGAGCAGTGTCCTAAAACAATTCAGCATTTTCTGTGGGTTACTAGGAACTGTAAAGCCACACAGTAGGAGAAAAATGCCAGCATTAAACTGGATTCTCAAGCCTTTCTGCAGTTTTGGTTAGCTGCTTTTATGAGGAGCTGGCTAGCCAGGGACAGGACAGATTCAGAAATTGCAGGGCTCTCCAATGCCAAGCACCACTTGAGCTAAACACCTCTTCAGCAGAGGTTTGTTTTGCAAACATCCACAACCAAGGTCTCGTTTTTCAGTTTATTGTACAAAGCAACACATCAGAGCACAAACAGCCCCACAGGCAGGCAGGCTCTGAGCATGCACACAAGCAGCTCTGTGCCACAGGATTTGTGCTACAGCCCTCCAGGAGAGAGCCAGAGACATCTGATAGAGGAGCCAGGGCTGCTCATCTTGCCTGAAACACTTGAGGAGAGCAGGGGGAGATTTACAGAGTAAAAATGCATGAGCACACCAGCATCATTCCAGTCAGACACCAAAGCACATTGTGAAGAGGGCACTTCTGGTGAGCAGTCCCAGGTGCGCTTATGCCTTTGGTAAATGCTCACTCATGCTGAGGGAAAGAAAATGCAGCCTCTGGAAGGTCTCCAAAAGACTGCTCTAAAACCCTCAACACCTTCCTTCTGCCCTGACCTTCCACAGGTAACTCCTGAGGGAATTCCTTCGTGCTGAGTGGAGCTGGGAGAACAGCCACAGCCACACAGTCCCCAAAAGCAGCTGTGCACAAGGCACAAAATCTGCTCAATTACCCAGGACAGCAGCAGAAGTCCAAATTACAGGTTTCCATAGTTTAATTACAAGCCACCTATCCAATGGATGGAGCTCTCCCATTAGGAATGGCTGTTCACACTTTTGGGCAATTAAAGCAACCCAGTCATTATTCTGTTCTACAAAAATCAGTTTTGAGTTTTGGTATCCCTGTCTCAGGTTTTGTACTGGTTATTGCCATTTCAGACTTAATGACTGCAGGGTTATTTGGATTCTTTCTTTTTTAAGAAACTTACAGAATGTATTTTTTGCTACCATGTACTGATATGGAAGGATATGCTGCAAGTACAGCAAGGTTGGGCTAAATGTACCCTCTTGATTTGCATAGAAAGAATAAGCACAGCCAAGAAAATAAAGCTTAGAGTTCTGTATTTGTCACAGAATAGAGAAATAGTAGGCAGCAAGGCTTTCCTAGCAGTTATCTGGAGCCAGAAAGTAAAAATATTGTTCTTCCTGCTATTAAGATTTAAATAGATATTCAAGTCAATTCTAAAAGCAAGTCAGAGGATGGGAAGAAATATCAGTGTGGGAAGATATTACATAAACTGAGATGCAACTGAAAATAGAAAATTAGGAAAGTACAGTGATCCTCTTCAATCTACAGGTCAAACAGACCCAACTGCCACTATTCTCTTCGTTCCCATTATTGGTTTGGGCAGGACAGAGGGGGCATTTGGGGGAAATCAAGTCTGAATGCCAAACTCCAAGCTCTGCATTTTGAAGGGGTAAAACCAAGACTTTCAGCAGTTGTATTCTCATCATTTACTGCCTTAAATACCATCCTATTCCACACACTGCCATGGGCAGGGACACCTTCCTCCATCCCAGGTTGCTCAGAGCTTCTTCCAGCCTGGCTTTGAACACTTGCAGGGGTGGGGCACCCAAAACTTGTCTCACCTACCTGAGCCAGGGCCTCACCCCCCTCACAGCAAACAGAGAGAAGCTCTGGCCATGCAAAAGCCTTGGTCTCACTTTCCTGTCCAAGGAACAACCTCCACCTTAGTCAGGTCTCACACTGGTGAGCATCACAGCAGAGAAACATCATGAAAATACAGCCATGGGTGTTGTTGGAGCAAAGCACAGAGAAAATGCAAACCCTGAGAGCCTCACTGAGGTTTCACAGGTGGAAATTGTTATGCCACAGGATCCAGTTTCTTTCATTGAAGCTGAAGGAGGATTTGTGGCTGCAGTTAGCAGCAGTTTAACCAGGAGTAGTAAAGGCACCCTCAGCAGGAGAGAGGAAGGAAGAGTCATGCACTTACACCAGTTTCACTGAAATCCATACAGAAGGAACAAAGGACTAAAAAAAGAAAAAAAAAAATATCACAGTAGGAAGAATAACCACTTTTACTTCCATTAGCTATGCTAGACACTGAAAACAAATTAAAAACCTCAGAGTAAGGTAACAGAGTAAAGTGTGTGGGGTTTTTTTTCCTTTTTTTTATTTTAAAGGTGTCCATATACAAAACCAAGTAGCATGACAGAAAAATAAGAGGAACCAGAAGTACCTGCCCACAAAGGGGATTTCAACATGGTAAAGTTTAACTGAAACACAGTGGGGAAGTGAAACTGAATAGGAGAGGGGCTTGATGCTAAACATTAGGTTGATTTGCTCTTTAATTCTTTATGGTGTTTGTTATACACACATTTGGGGCAGTCATACCTTATTCTGACATGAGTCCTCTAAGGCTTGAGGTGAACAACCATAAACAGAGGAACAGAGCAATGCTATAAAAGCTGCTGATGCTAAATGAGCCACAAAACCACTGCAGAGAGTAACTTATTACCACTTTTAGGAATGTTGTGCATATGGTGGTCAGGAGTTGAGAGGTTCTATGCAATGAAACATCATCAATATCTCTGAGAATGTGCCAGTTAATTTAATAAAAAGACACAACTATATCAAAATTCCTATAATTCTGCAATATCAGAGATGCAGATGCCAACAGGCTGGCACTGAGGAAAACAACATAAAGCAAAGGATAAATAGTTGTTCAGCCATAACTAGCAGTTTTCAAAGCTATCTAGACAATCCACAGTTATTTCAATAGGGAGTGATTAGTTGTGCCAAGTACTGGCTGCTGGTAATTGTCTGTACATTTATACTTAAGGTACAAATGCATAAGTGAATGTGTGTTTGATGAGAACAGTCAGGCTGACAAGTATTGAGAGGCTGTCTACATTAGAAATTGTAATGAACAGCTTTATAGCACCTTTACAGGGTGAAAACCTAAGTTTGATATAAAAACCAAGAAAAGACACACAGTTCTTTGCATGAGAAGTTTTATTCATTTTAACAAAATACAGTTTTCAACAGGAACACTCAGAAGCTCTTCAGCCTCCTGAGTATTGCCCTTCCACAGGAAGGTTCTGGATGCCTGCTGATCTAAAACCACATTTTGTAAAGTCCAGACAAGCTTAGCCAAACCATCCACTCCTTCAGCCATCACAACTGTGCTGATTTCCCTGGGGACATGGCCAGAGCTCCCCAGTGAAGGGTTAACAGCACAGACACGTGATGCACCAGCTTCCCCATTTACTGCTGTGGCTCAGAGCAGGTCTGGAGGGACAGCAGCCCCCTGCTATTCCAGGCCTGATGTTCTCAAACTGAAACTGCCCTTTTCTCACTGCATGCTGGATATGGGGCACAAGTAAAGCAAATTAGGTTTGGTTCCACTAAATGACAGGAGATTCAGCTGGAATCAGCACTCAAGGCATTGTCTTGTTCCTCCCCAATTATTTCTAGGCACTTTCTGTATATATGTCACACTATACACAGCATACTTTCAAACAAACAAAAAAAAAGTCAGGCCTATAAATAGCTCCCCACTACTCCCTTCTCCAAAAAGAATTCCATAACTGCACAGCATACACATATATAGCTTTCCATCTGAAGAGTTTTGAAAGAAAAAAAAGTGAAGCACCATTACCAAGAGAAACTAATGGTTACTCAGAAAGCAGGCATTAGCTTCTGCCTGACATCTAGTCATGCTCAAGTGTGTCCACACTTCAGTTCATTGAGGTTTTGCCCTCTTAACTAATTTCAGATCTACCCTCTCTCCAAGCTCTAGTTGACACCAGCTGGATCCCTTGTGTGAGAAGAGAGGGGGAGGCAGCAACTGGACATGAATTGCATTGTCTTCCTCAGAGACATAAGGGAGGTAACTTGACCAAAAAAAGAAAAAAACTGTAGATAACCCTCCACTTTGTATTTCCAGGCAGCTGGAAACCCAGCAGACAATGTAGCTGTTGCTTAACAAACACAGAAATCTACATTGTATGCCAGGTTCATGCCCCAAACCTGGAGAGTCTTCACACAGAGCTGATAAAAACCAGCTGTGCACACCCAGTTCACAGTACAGCTTCCTCCCCTAACACACTGGAGGCTGCAATCAGCAAAGGTGTTTCAATACCTTCCCTTTGCAGGAGAGGTTAGAGATCCTTCACTGAAAAAAGTGAAGTCCATCTATCTTCTTAGCTCAAATTTGCAAATATTCTCATGGGTTTTGGCTACTGTAACCCCCAGGATTAGGCTACAGAAAAAGCTGTTGCTTTCCAAGCCACAACATCCAGGTATTTAATCTGATTCCCACTGTGAAGCAGATCCAACAGATATCCAATCCTCTATTTGGGGCCACACCTCAGGTGTTAACTTGTTTGCACTGTGAACTTGTTCTGCACCCAGGAGAGAAGACAAATCCAACAAAAAGTCTAGACAGGAGGTAGGAGATGTCATCAGAGACCCAGTAGCCAGATGTAGCTGCTGATTGTAAAGACAGAATCTACACTGACTACTGAGCGACTGATGGGCAACTACAAGGTCTGGCTTGATTGATCCACAGCATTAATCCAAAAGGACCTGCAGAAACAACCAGGAAAGAAAATTAAAATCAGTATGTGAACGAGTTCTGGAGATCAGCCTTCATAAATAAAGAGTTTTCCACCACTGGTATCACACAGATTTCTTGTGGACAGCAAACAGAAAAGTGTGTTGTCAGAACAGTCACCTCAGGTATGCAGGCATTGCCTTTTAAACAGCAGTCACAGTGTTGCTACATCTTTATTCTGAAATAAACTGTTTCATCCCCATGTATTACTAAAGACAGTAAATAATAAGAACTGCTCACAAATGTGAAGTAGAATAATAGCAGAACCAAAGTCATGTTAAGTTTCTTCTTAATCCTCCAGCAATATTGTACAAAATGACATAAAAAACCTCATGAATTATGCAAAACCAGGCTGTTCTTAGTCTGTCAGAATGGGCATTCAGTAAATAAAAGTAAATTTACAGGCAGAGAGGCAATCCTGGAATGGGAAAACATAACCCACATTGCAGTGGGAAACAAGTACAACTCCAGTGTGATTTAGCAGAGCTAAGGAAAGACTCTCAGAGTCAGTTTCTGTTAGAATCCAGCCCAGCACATCAAGCCTTTGCATAAAAATCTCCCATTCATGGTGGTTGGAAATTCTTCTGTCTCTGCTGTTAAATGAAGAAATCCTGGCTCCTCTCTGCCAGCTCAGGAACTGCCCCAGCACAGAGCAGCACATCTGAGGAAAATCCCAGTGGGTTCATGCCCAGCTTGGCCCTTCAGTGGTGGCTGAAATGTACTCCAGGTAGCTCCTTGAAGTCTTGTATGTGTTAACATTTCCATTGCAAGAAATGTCATTATTGGTAAAAACAAAAAATGCCCATCAAATTAGAACTGCTCATTAAATATTTCAAGTATTTGTTTCAATAAAACATTTATCTGGGAAGACTTTCAACTTCAATGACAGAGTATTTTAATAGCCATCAGCCTGCCAAGTGTTTTTTTTTTTCCTTCTTTTTAAACACAAAACCAAAACTGACTGTAAGAATTTTTATGTATTTTTAATAATTTTTTGAGCACTTTTACCACTAATGTTTGATTAGATTATAGCAATAGCAGCAGTGATTCAAGGTCAATTGCAAAGGAAATAAGAGAACAGCTTGCTGTCAGATACTTCTGGAAAAGAATATATACATAAATATAACCATGCAGGCACTGCTAAACTTTTTCCACAATAGAGTTTCACAACTAACATTTATTAATGATGAACAAACATTATTTAGCCATATGTACCTATGCCAGCCTCTGGAGCCTGCAGAACAGGGAGGCTTCCCAGGAAAAGGAGAGCAGTGGCACTGAAGCTGGGAATTGGACATTTCTGTGCTGGGGCAGAAATTTGCACAACTCATTCACTGCAACCTGTGCCCTTCTCCCTCCTTCTGCAGGCAACAATCCCACCTTCCCTGGCTTCAATGCTCCTCAAGAGAAGCCAACATAACCCACTGCAGCTCAGAGCTAAAGGCATTTCCAACCTCAGAAAACAGAAAACAACATCCCCAGCTTTCCTTCCAGCCAGGGCCCAGCAGCAACAGGAGACAAAGAACTGAAACAAGGAGAAACAAGGAGACAGAACTTTTCCCCCACAGGCACTTTGGGCTTGGGGCACTCAGAGGAAACATCTCCCCTCCCACCCTAAGTCAAACAGGTTCTGGAACAAGGCAGAACAGCAAGGTCACTGTGTCTTCAGGGAGAGGCCAAGAGGCTCAGACAGCAGCTTTGCAAGACTTTTGGTGGTACAAATGTTATTTTTTAATTAGAAATTTTTATTTTAATAACAACTTTTGATTTGTTACATTATTCTGTCCTTTGTGTGTTTTAGCCAGAGTCCCTGCAACCATAAGAGGACAAGTGAGGTGAGGGGATGGGTAGAGCCTTAAAGCAAACATCACCCTCTGTTTTAGGGCAGCTGATGCTGAGTAGTTTTGTAAGAACCCCCAGACTTCTGAAGCTCCTCCAGACTCTAAGGTGTGCACTGCACTCAACTTTATCCAGAACTACCCAGGCCAGCAGGAAAAAGTCCAGCCCCACACATGACAAAGGGTTGGGCCACCTCAAATTCAGAGCTCCTGCAGGAAGGGAAAGGGAGGAGGTTTGTGAACACCTCAGAGATGCAGGAGCTCTCTGCACATATGTAACCTGAAGCCTCGAGCTGCGCCATAATCCTGAGCAGTGCCTGCTTTGGAATTTGTGCAGACAGGAGTCTGACTGCTTCATGAAAGCAAAAAATACCAAGTTACTGAAAAAAGCCCACCATCTGTCATCATCCAAATCCAACAGGCAAAGCTTTTGACACTGGTGAACTGTTCTAATATAAAGGTTTATTGCCAAAAGAGGCAAGATGCAACTGAGCCCATCATCATAGCATGCTAAAATTAGGGAAAAAACCCACCTGGATGTGTGTTGTGCATTAAACACAAAGGCAAATGATCAGAAAACTTGTGAATCACCTCCTAACAGACTCACACCTTTACCTGCTGAATCCAGGTATGTTTAATATGAGTGAATGATCATCAGGTGCATCAATCAGGGCTGGAAACACAAAGGATGCACAGGTCACCATTGTTTTTCTGGTTTGGATTAAACATAACTTTTAAAATCAAAGGTCTAGATATGGAATTGATAGGAAAGGGAACAATCAGGCTCTCATCAAACAGCTCTGCTGTCAGAGTCACATCATGGGCCAATACATCCTCAGCATAGGGATGGCACTGACAAGCATTACAATCTGTAGTGAGGCAGGGCAAAGCTCTTCAGTACAAATATTTTGGTGGGTGGGGAAAGGAAGAAGGGAAATACCAATTACTTGTGTTTGGACAATAGCTCTTCCCATGAGCTACTGAATCTGGTAAAATGTTTTTGTCCTGGACAGCACAGCCTCTGGTGTCAATTGAACTGAACTCAAAGAAATAGGTGCAATTTTACTGGTTTGTTTGGAATCCATACTGTGATATTTACAAGTGGGGAAGCTGGATACTTTTAATAAAAATAATTTAAAAAAAATTATTACCTGGATGCCAGCTTCAGTAACTTGCCAAAGAAAAGCAAGGCAGCACCCCTGCAAGTCCAGAGCTGACAGATTCACTGAGATTTAATAAAGCCATCACCAAGGACAGCCAAAACATATAATTTAGTGCACTGGCACTGCAGTTGAAGAAATATTTCCCCATGCCTAATGCACAACACAATGGAATTTCAGCATTTACCAAGCATGCCAAGAACTTCTAATTACCTAATATGAACTTAGGCAAAGAGCCATTCTGTCTTAAGTTCTGAATTCAGTGAAACAGATCAGTGCATTGTTTCAAGAGAGTAGGCACAGAGTTTATAAAGGAAATGCATAATGTGGAGCTCAGCTCTGCCCTGCAATACACAGCACTTAACAAAATGGAAAAGTTAATCAAGGCACCAACTTTTCTTTCTTAAAAGCCCACGGTAATGACACAGAAGGTGAACCATTAATTACAGGTGTCCAATTAAAACTCATTCTCACACACATGAATTCCTCTGCAGTTCCATAATTACTCCAGAGGCAGGATATCTCTGCAGCAAAGCATGTTTGCAGTGATCCCAGCTCCTGCATACCTCAGACCCTGTGACTGGAGTGGTCAAACCCATTCAGACCAGCTGATGGTCACTTGACTCTCTGCACTATTTATACATTGCTCTATTAAGTGAAGCTTCTGATTGGGCTGAATAGATTTATGAAAATCCTGCCCAAGACATTTCTTAAATTGCTTTGCCAGAGAGCACCAGTATGAGCAAGCCTAGGGAGGTACAGAGCTGGCACAGCCTCCTGAAACAACTTCCTACAGGCAAAACCACTCTCATTCTCACAGGCCAACTAACTAATGTGGCTTTAAATTGTGATTGCTGATAAATGCAAACACAGTTACCTTTAACCAGGACCTATTTTTGCATTGACCTCACAGACATGATCTTTGAAGGATTTGATACAGATAAGAAACTGACTTAGCTGCAAAAATCCCTAAAGGATGCTGTAAATAATTACTTATTTGAGCATGCAAAAAATGACGAAGGCAAGCTGTAATTCAACATAAATTAATTCAACATACATTTTATAGCCACAATAAAATAGGTCTCATAAGGAGTTAAGCAAACGGTTCACAAAATTGATGGAATAATGAAGCCTGCAGCTTTGAAGAGTGGCACAAAACTTCCATGGAAGGGTGTAAGCATGAGTTAAGGTCCCTCAGGTAGGGGCTTCTGTATGCTAGGAAGTAATGAGCTAAATTTCTGTAATGCCTGCATTAGGACCACACTGTTCTGCAAGTGAGCAGCATTCAGCTGTCAGCTATTGTTAGTGCATGCTCACACCCCAGTGTATTGTAACTGTCCTCTGGATGGTAATAGAATGTGAGAAACTGAATTCACTTATTCATCAAAGCACAAGTTTATGAGCAGTAAGGTAGAATTTTATACAAAGGCAGCAAACAGTGCCAGTGAAGTTTCTGTTTAGGCACACAGTGTTAAACAAACACCTTGCCAGAGGATTCCAGCTCTGGTTTTTACAAGACATATGGAAGGTAGCACTGTGCACACCAAAGGTATGAGAGAAACACCCACAGCCAGAGCTGCTTGCATGGACACAAACCAAACATTTCTGAGCATGAGGCAGGGCTACAGTGCAGGAGGCTGCCAAAGCACAGAAAAGTGGAAAAAAGAGTGAAAAATCCTGTGTGTCCTCTGAGCAGTCACAGCCCTGTGGCACCAGGGTTTGCACTCACTGCCCAGGAGCATTTTGGGCACACATCAGGGTGTGGAACACGTGCAGAACAGACCCACCCAGCCATTCAAGAGCAAACAGCTGGTGCTCACTGCACATCAGTATTGCTGTAGTAGAGATGTTAAGGATTCAAAGCCATCAGAGAATTATTTTATCAGTTTCTTAGCTAGCTTAATTCTCTTTGTCTAAACAGCATGCATGCTCCTTGCAACAGCACACCCCCAGCATGCCAAATATCAACAATTTGACTAGCTGAAACATGAGCAGAAACTAAATGGGTAATCACAAAGGATTGTATTTTAGTGCAGATATAATTCAGCTGAAGTTAAGACTAAATACTAATAAATTCTGATGCTGGCTGAAATTACTCAGGCAAGCCTCTCTCAATACCCCTACAGCACAAAATCTTTGATGGCTGGGCTCTGAAAGCCCTGCCAGGTCCCTGCCTTGCAATTCAATTCAAGCTATCACACAGTTCCACCCCCTACAGTCTGTGGAAAACAGGGCCCTCATCTTTAGTAACAATGTTATTTATTCATGCTGGATACTTAAGGTGCAGAAATATCAGGGAAAGAAAACACCAGCATGAAATGGCAAGCACCCAGTAAACAAGTGAAAGCATAGCAGGGATGAGACCAGTCTGATCCAGAAGTTGGGTAAGAAGCCAAGTGCCAACAATTTCCAAGACTAACCCTCAGCACTGACAGTGTAATCCTTCTGTATCCTTCTCAAGGACCTACTTAACAGATAATTACTCTTCTAAGAGCAGTTAGTACTTATTTCAGAGGAGAACAGCATTTGTGTTACTTGAACTTCACAAAATAAGGCACTTAATTAGTCAATAATGGAGGTGATGTTACAGAGCCACCTGGCCCTGTATCACACCCTAAAATGCAACAGGAGGGTGGTGAATAAAAATTCATTCACTGTCCTGTTGCCCACCAGCTCCTACTTGTCTTCCTGTGAATTCAGCTGGGGGAGGCAAACACACCCTCTTCCCCCTCCCTTTCAGCCAAGTATAATATGAAACTTAAAATCTATACTGTGAAATTAAAATGTTTCTGATCCTAAAATCCTTAAAATATTCCCTGTGCTTTAGGGAACGTAACTCTGGCTCCCAAGCAGACCTGGGCAAGTGGGGAAAGAAAATAAGGTACCTAGATAGGTGCTTTAAACCAATTAATCCTGTAGGATTATGAATATGGATTATAAACATGGTTTGGGAATCATTGTGCTTTATGAATCAAGAGATAACTCAATTCATCCCTCCAAGCCATGCAGTTTAGATGACAGCCACCCTTCTCCCCTGGTAGGTGCATCCCAAAACCAGGGCAAGGCCACACAAGGTATCACAGTTACCTCACACAGCTGCAATCTTTACCCTGGAAACACAAGGGGGCAAGTTACAGGTGTGTCAAAGAAAATGTAGAGCCTACAACTTCAACGAAAACACACAGATAGTCTTAAGGTAAACACCAAAATATCATCAAGGGACATTAAAGCCCTCAGAAATCTGGAAATCTGAACATAATACCCAGACTACAGTGCAGATGCAGTTAAGGTCTCCAAAAATTTGAAGTTAAACCAGAAATGGTGTTTTAGATAAGTGTTCTGCAAACTACTTAGAAGATGCAGCACATTTCAACACCAAAAATAAAGTTTGCAATTCTTCAAGTGTTAAGAAAGCTCTGCAAGAGACATCTGAAAGCCAAGGGCACATTTTATCTTGCCTGAAGATTATCACATGAGAGCATGCTACTGTGCCACAGAGACCTAAATGTGTGTTTATCCCACAGCTCACATGACTTTGCTTCCTTTAGACCATAAAAGGTGAAGAGAAATACATTTAGCAGAAAAGCAACAGGTACAATTTACCAAGAAGTTTCCTAAAATAGGCATCTATTCTGCAGAACCCAGGGTAATATTTACTGGTATTAAATTTGCATAAATTAATAGTCACCAGCAAGTCACACACAGGTTACAAACACCAATTCATGCAGCTCTAGATAGGCAATATTCTATATTTAACTGAGGAGAAAGCAGGAAGGTGATGTGTAAGGGACAGTGCCATCAATACCCTTGAAGTTAGTAAGTCTTATTCCAAACTGGTACTCCCAGGAACACTGTGGAAGAAGTCACACAGTTCTAGCTTTGAAGTTGACCAGCAGAGGAGTTTTAAAGTATACAGAGAATTAAGGATCCCTAGGGAAAAAAGGATGATTTTGTTCTACTGAAACAACCATTTAAATGAAGATCCCCTGTTCCTTCCACACAAACACACCTCACTGGAGGGATCAGATGAACAAGGACACCACAAGTGCCCTGGCAGGGGAGGTGGATGGATGCTGTCAGTGCTGATTCCCTTCCCCAAGCATTTCAGCAGAAAGGGCTCTTTGGGGCTGGGGCTGTGTGACATGGGCCACCAGCTGAGCTGTGTCACAAGGCCACTGAGTGACACATGGAAGTCAAAGCCAGGCTGCCCTCTCATGCCTGACATCATACAGATAATTAAGAAGGAGCCAAAACACGGGGCTGCATCCATCAGTGCAAAAGCAGTTTGCACACAGCAAATCACTAAACTTCCAGAAAATTTCACAGTAACCAGGCTAAAAAGGCACAAAAGTCTGGGGTAAGCCTTAAATGGGATTCTGAAAAAACCCCACAAACCCACGACCTTAGTAGGTAAAAAAATTCCTGTGAACACATTATGACATTAAAAATTAACTTTGACTTTATCTCTTTTTTCAAAAGGGGAAATACAGAACTTGGAAGAGAAGCCTGAACTTCTAGAAATATTTTGTGCAAGTGATATAACTCCCACAAAACAGATTAGAGGAGGCACCAGCTGGAGAAGCATCTTCTCTCATGGTAGATACAATCTCTGGGCTGCTTTACCCACTCAGAATCTTGCTAAGATTATCTTTTAGTTTTTCCATAACATGGACTGTTTTTAGACCATCTCCAAGAAAAAGGCAAAAATTAGCCCAGGACTGTTGTGTAAGATGTGACTGGAAAGAAGAGAAAAGTAACTCACTCAAGTATCATATTAATTGGGATACCTCAAAATCTCAGGAATACACAAAAATTCAAAAGTATATCCAGGACAAACAAGAAGAAATATTGCCCTTCACCAAGGTAACCTTGAAGTGAAGAAGGCAAATTTATTCAGGGCAGGCAGTGACTGTGGTGACAGGAGCTCACAATACTGAGAACAGGAATAAGGACAAGAATACCAGTGGGTTTGAACAAGGCCTCTTGAAGGGAAATCCTGGCTAGTATGGAATATCAGTAATATTTAATCTTGTGTGGATTACTAATAGGTTCAGGCTATGACAAAAGAGCAGATCACAGCAATCACAAGGTGGTCTCACTTTTGAGCTGTGCATTAAACAGTATCTGCTACCAAAGCTTTGAGATTAACACCCACTACAACAGTGTGTGGCAGTGGACAGTGATTAAACTCATTCTGCAATTTGAGAAGGTCTCTGGGAGAGTTATGGCACTGTGTTACAACAGCAGAGTTAGCTGGAGCTTCTCATGACATTCCTGATGTGGCCTGAGCAAGCTCTGCTTCAGGAGTGTGTGACTGCAGGCTCCAAGGGGAGAGCTCCACTGAAGAGCCATTATTGCTGGTTCCCAACATGCTCAAAACACCAACTCAGAGCAGACTGAATTTCAGAAACCCAGGCTATACCTGCCCTATTCCACCCACTTTGATTTACTGCAATGTCTGCTCATTAGCCATTGTTAAATTCAGCTACTTAATAGGACACCTATTCTAAATGCAAGAATTATCTGTTCTTACTCCTAGAAACACCTTTGCAGAGCAGGAATAAGTCCTGGTTACTCTTCTGAGAAGTTTTAAGGGTTCTGTGGGACTGTTTGCTTTTTTATTCCCAGTAATTGTAAGGTATTCAAGTACTGAATTAGCCACAGTACACTAGAATAAACAAGAGAGCATTTTTGAATCAGATCTACTCCAACTCAACAACTTTCTGCCCAAAAGCTTTTTCATAACCAGAGATGCAGCACGAACAGATGACAGCAGAATATTCTCTTAAAGGCAGGGTTTTAAAGACCAGGACAGCAAGGGTGATCAAACAACCCAAAGATTTAGGGTACATCAGAACACTACAAGCATTTCAAAAGGGCAAAACTCAAAACCAACTGAAGTATGAATCAGAAAGCAGAGGATGCAGACCAAGCATTTCAGGTGTGTTAGCACCAGTATTGTAAATGAAGACTGCACTGCAGGAAGGAGATTTGTTTCACAAGTGAAGTGGTCTCCATCTCTCTACAGCTGCAAGACACCCTGGCATAAGTCTATCACTGCATGTTTTGTTGGTCTAAAAAGAGAAATATCAGTGGAAATCTCTGCAATAAGAACAGAAGATAAGTGTCAGAGTTCTATATTCATGCACAGCAGTTTATCTAAATGCAAGGCTACCTGGACAAGGGAAGCAACATTCACTGCAAAATACTGTACAACAGTCAGCAATGTGTCAGATGCATTGCTGCAATAAAGTTTAATCATTGCTTCAAAGCCTTTAGAACTAGATTCCTATTACAGGTCAAGATGACATTGAGAAAACTCAAATCTAACAGAACTGAAATGTGGCCGTATCAAATTCAAATCACACACTGCATACTTTTATTCTTAATATTAGATGAAGGAAATATTGCCTTTGTAGCATAACAGCTGTTAAAAATTCTAAATATTATTAAAGCATGCTTTAAAAACCCCAGGTAAATTTATGTTGATAAATCATTAGGTAAAGTCTAGTTAAGCCTGATTGCTTGTAATGCAGAGCAGCAACACAGGAACAGCTATCAAAAAGCCAGTCTCACTCCTTTGTAAAGATGAGTGGGGAAACACAACAAAAACACATGCATGAATATTTCTGATAGGCAGCAAGGATGACAGGCACTCTTGACTGTCCATTCTGTGTTGCTAACAGCATGATCAGCTTCAAAGTCTTTTTGTCTCTCTGCCCATAAGAGATTCACAACTCCTGATGTGAACACAAAGTAATGGAACAAAATTCCTTTTCTGTCAAATGTAAGGAAGGCTCAATGCTTCACTGATAAAGCAGAGTCACTCACAAGCTTTAGAGTTATGGACAGCACAGCTTTTCCACTCTAATTGTTTTGTACCTATAGAGCACAACCAGCACTGTAAATAATGCACAGATCTCCAGAGAAGAGACCTGAGAATTCTACACTCCAACACAGGTTCAAAGCATTTTCCCATCATCTGGTAGCAGCATTTTCCCCTAAATGAAGAGCATATTCCCATTTGGAGACTTGCTTTGCCATCCCACTGTAGCAGCCTTCCAAAGGCTCCCAGGGGAAGCATCTCCCTACTCTTGGCAGAATGCCTGACACAGGATCACTGCATAGCTGGGAAATCCAGTGCACTGCAAGAACACAAACATCAGCACAAGATGACAATTAGATGGCAGAGCTGCACTTATCAGTAAAGTACATTAAAACAGTAATTTTGGAGATAATGCCATTGAGAGCCTAGATTCTAGTGCACATAAACACAAACATTATATGTAAAAACAAAACAACAACAACACAAACACCAAAACAAAACCACAAGAAAAACCAATAAACCCTGGTATAAGGCAGAAAGACTCTGTAAAGTTGTTTAAAAATAAGTCATTCTAAATAGACAGAGATTCACAGTACAAGGCAGACATTTTCAGTGAAAGTAATCCCTCTGACATTTCAAAAAAAGAGACTCTTAATAATTGATGCCTTCAAGAGAACTTACTTAGCTGAAGCTATATATTAGGAGATGCAGTACAAGTGTTTTTCACCACATTCTGCCTTAAGAACTAAGAAATAACACTACAGGTTCTAATGGCTTTAACTGCTTTCAATGCTAAAATGTTGTGAAGAACTAAATATGACCCAAAGTTTGTCAGAAGCTGTTTCTAACTATGTGTGCAGTGCCACCAGTGATCAGCCATACACAGACACACCAAAGGAAATTCTCCTGAGGAATAACCAGGCACTTAATCTAAATGGCAAGAAGTGCAAATTGTGAGGGAAGATGCAGATGGAAGCAAAGCAGCTTTCCCAACCAGCACTGCCTGAGCTCTGACAGTGGCAGGACAGAGGAGTTAAAAGGTCACTTTCACAGTTGATGTGGGTTTCCTTTAAGATGCCTGGAAAATGACTGTGTTGACCACATCCACATTCTGAAATACTTTTTTGAGAACTCCTAACGAAGCTCCAGCCAAAGGAACAGGAACTGACTCATTTGTACAGTACCATGCACAGTCACACTCAGATGGTGCCCAAGGTGCACGTGGGCAGGGATGGAGCAGGCAAAGCTCACAGGGAATTTGAGAGGCTCCAGTCTGGGATTGTGCCCTGACACAGCAGTGCTCAGCATGAAGGTGTGCTCACTCACATCTTCATCACTGTCAGCCTCAGCTCTGCTGCTCCTGCTCCTGAACAGAAATTTATGCACAGAACTGAAGGGCTGCAAGCTGACCTCCAGACCGTGAGCTGTCCGCAGTATTTCACTATTTGCAACTCAAACTAGCCATGAACACAGAGATAAAGATAAATCAGCTGTTGTGCTACTACAGCCTGTTTGTAGAGCAGGGAAAAAACCCTAAACCAAGTGTACCTTTTAAAATGGACTTGGCTGTTTGTACTGTGTGTGAATGAACTCAGCCCCAGCTATGTTTTACTGCAAGATAAAACAGTCCTGAAAGCAAAACTTGAAGGATCCAACAAATAATTTCAGTATTTCCAATTCACTTGGCAGTTTTCAGTGCATGGGAAAATAGAATGCAGTGAGGGGAGCTCTGTACAGTACATATGTACTACTGAGTATCACCTTGCAGCTGTTAGCTATGTATAGACTTGCAGAAAACAGGCATCCCATTTAAAACTCTGCTTTCTACAAAATAGGTGTGCCACCAGGCCATTGTTTAAACCCACTGAAACTGCACTGAATCATTTCCCTGAACAGCATCACAATGAAGTGGGTGTGTTGTTTTTAAATCAAGGTGTCTGCTAAGCAAGTTCTTTGAACAATTTTTGATTATCAGCACATCCCAGAAGCATAAGGCCCATCTCTGAAATTCCAGAGAAATTACACTTACAAGTGTAAGATGCCAAAGAAGCAGCTCTGCACCAAATGGATCAGGGAAAGAAAGGTGGGATTCCAGGAAGGAAACACATTTGGTCCAACTACAGAACTGTTAGACCAACCAGAACTACCCCAACTGCTCAGGAAATCCATCAGAACCTTCAGTGCTTCCATCTCACTGGGCCACTGAATGCAACCCTTTAAAAGCAGATTTACCTGACATCCCAGGAATAATTTTCCACATGGGTTTGGCTCTCCAGGCTATCACAAAGAAGCAATTTTATTTACAATGTACAAACTTGTTGTTTGGGGTTTCCTCCCCTCCCCTAAATGAATATTTGACTTGAGTCCTTGCCCATATCTAGGCACCTTTTAATTGAAGTGTATTTCTGTGGTATTCAATTGCACACTGCTCCTCCACCACAGCATTGCTTTTAATCTCAGCCAAGGAATAAGAAGGTTACAGAAATCAAATTGATCAGGCAGCAAAAGTAAATTGGAAGTGTTCATACAAACAAGTCAATCCCTGAAGTTACAAATTATTGAGGGGCATTCTGGCTATAACATGCAGAAAATCCTGGGGAACATACAGCACTCATCTTGCTAATACAGCTTTTTTCCTCCCACTCCCTACCAGATGAGGTAACCAAGAAGATGAATCCTGACAGAAGAGCAAAACATGCACTTCATACTTAAAAGGCAATTAGAGACTTCTAATTCAAATAAATTTCCACCTTCTGTACTCATTTTCCAGAGTATGATCCACATATGTTTTCAGGGGAATTTTGGTTATATAATAATGATACTGGAACACATCATTGACAAGAAAGAGACACCTAGATAGGGTAACAGTCATAAGAGCTTTCTTTTGTGGTGTAAGAAACAAGTGGTACATCTCAGTTTCTCCTTACATGAAGGTTTCTCCTACCTTGCTCCTATTACTGGCACATCTAGTGGAAAACATCCCCTTCCACACTGAGGAAAGAGCCATTCCTCCCCATCATTCAGCCTGCTGAAAACAGCTGAACAAAACCAATGAGGCAGCTGCTGCCTGGAGCATCATCCTGACACCAGCACACCCTCAGTAAGTTTGTATATGGATTTCAGAGCTTCATTCTTCCTACAGCCATAAGCCAGCTGGGAAGAAAGCACTTTGATTTTCTGCATGTGACAGAAGATTTTTGCTTTCTCCAGCTGCTGTGCTAAAGAATGCTTTAGTGAGAGGGGCCTGATATTGCTCAGCAGTTTCTGAGCAGCTCCAGACAGGCAGGTGATCCCCCAGGTAAAGTGGTGTCAGTAGTGAGAGACAAGCTCACACCACACCTGCCTGACACAGGGCAGCATTTTTATATTCCCTGTGTGAAGACTGAGCATCATCAGTCACTTCAGCTCCTCAGCCATCTGAGCAGAGCCACACTCCTGCAGTTGACAACAGTGGACGAGACTGGACCACTGCAGCACTCAAGTGAGCAGCTCCTTCACAAGACACATAAATCACAGACAGCTTCCACCAAAAGATTGCCTGGGCTAAGCAGCAGAGTGGAAACAAAGCAGCCACTCAACTTCCAGTTCCTCTCCCCAGCCACAAGGCACATCCTCCTGTCTGCTTGCACCAACAGATGCTCCCAAGCCACTGCACTGCAGCTCAGTTCAGCTGGCACCCACCAAAGGAAGGCCAAAAATCTCCTAAGGATGCTCAGAATCCCTTAAGCAAGGATCAATTCCCTGATAAAGCAGCTTAATACCTTCACAGTCCACACTGTGGTTGTTCCTGAGAGCAGTGAGTTTCCAACACCTCACTCTCCTCGTGCCCTGCTCAGGCTTTCCCTATCACAACTGCAAACACTGTTATGCAATGTACAAGAGTGCTACATTTCCTATAGTTTCCGGGAGAAAGAATAAACATTGGATTTCATCCTCATTCCACAGCTGCTTGTGGGAAGGGAGGCCTCCCGTCCACTCCTTCCTCCCCTGAGGAATTTGGGAGGAGGAGTGGAGCTCTCCCAGCCACGGCTGCAGCTCAGCCCCTGCCTCAGCTTCTGCCCACCAAACCTGGCACTGCATCCCTGCAAATTCCTCCCTGGAATTTGCACCCTGGAGGCAGCTTCTACTCTTAAGAGGTAAATTGGAAGCAGTAATTGTTGATGGTAATCTAATTTTTTTCACTCACTAGGGACTATGTCAAGAGTAGGCTCCCAAAAAGAAATCTATTTGCAAACACGGTGCAAATTGATTACTATTAGCACACACAAAACATCCCCAGCAGAACACTTTTACCCTCGTTTACTTCCTGAGAAGTCAGTGCTTTATCAGGCACCTAAACATGCTCAAGCTTTAAAATCAGTTTAGCATGTCTCTTGTAAAAGACTCCTGCACTGATAAGTGATTAGTGATGCTACAAACATAGTCACTAATGATGAATATTTACACATTCATTAATTCATCCAGAAGATTAACCAAAGCCAGAGGTCTGAGGAGTTAAATATTTGCTGATGCTACATGAGGATCTCCTCCATTCAAAGGCTGTCACCTTACTAATTAGTGAATTTGGACACTACTTGCACGATTTGCCTGAAAGTTAACTCTTCCCACATGTTAAATGAATAAAGGAATAGCTCAAAACCTATCAAATTTTCAATTCTTTTAATTTCCACAGATTCCTCCTGAGACAATCAGAATGGTCAATATTCCCAAATTTTTCACCCTTTTTTCCCTAACTAGCTAGCACACCTGCTTGCCCTTTGTATCTGCAGGTAGATAGTGGCAAATACTTCCAGTTTTTACACAAAACCAAGAATATCACATGATCACATTCACGTGATCATTTCCCATTCAAAACATTCAAATCCCATTCAGCAAAACACACCTCCAAATGCTGAGCCCTCTTTATCAAAATATCATAATTCTTAACTAAGCCTGAAATTTAAAGTAGTATTGGATATAAAGTTGTATTGGATAGAAATTTAAAGTAGTATTGGATATAAAGTCTGATCTTTTAAATGTTTTATTCAGGGTTTTAGTATCTGTTCCTCCCCAAAAATATAACTTAAAGGATAAAGCAAAATGGGCCTCTCAAATTAACAACTACTCCAAGTATTTGCAATGAAGGCAGAGAATGGAAATCATTGCCAATAGAAATAATTTCAGGTGTATTGCCCAACCCCACACTTGTTAGACAAGGGCACCAAAAGATTAGTAAAATACAAATATTTAATTATTCACAAGCCATCCAGACCTGTGATGATTTCCTTAAGGTGTGAACAGCTGGCTATAAAATTTAGACCAGATGTTGCTCTTAAAATGAGCACTGATTTACAAACACACAGTTTCACCATGACCAAAAGTGTACTACAGCACTATGCATCTATTTATAGGAGATATTTCTGATGGTGAAGAAAAGTGAAACATCTGGTTCAAGACGATTATGAAACAGACAAATCTCATCACACAATAACTACAGAGCACAACTTTTCAAGAGCACAAACTGATGTGCAAAAAGGAACCCAAAATTCTGCAGGAAGGTACTTGCACATGCAGTAGGCAGAATTACTGTAAAGATGGAGTGTAGAGTGACCATTACAAGGCCAACATAATTTTTTTCTGGTTGTTGACTTTGATATTTCATTGTGCAGGGAATAACTCCAGTCTGCAGATTCACTAGGAGGGTTGCATCACTAAAGGCAAGCATGTACTGTTGTAACACAAGAAAGAGTCACATATTCAAAATGAAGGGGGTTTTGTTCTCCCTCATCTACAAAAATCTTTGGGGACAGCCAGAAATTTTCAACAGGGACACAATCACTAGTAAAAGCTCGGCCTAGGAAAATTACTTATTGATGGTTGAGATGTTCTAGCATTCACCTGTGCTCTCACAGAAAAATAAAGCACATTTCATAAGTAGGGAAGAACCTGAACAGAACTATACAAAATGTTGGTGAGTATTTCCATTTGACAAATACACTGCTTGTGCAGTGTTTCTAGGCAATAATTCTGTCAGATCATTAATTTCCCTGGCTCAATACCTCATCTTATAATACACAGTATGAGCTGTGCCAATACAGTATATTTTTAAAAGAACAGCTACAGCTTCTTCCCTGAACTTGGATGCTTACAACAGCATATCTGACTATTGTGTATTATAGCCAAAGACAGAAGTTTTCACTTTTATAAAGAAATCAGGCTCAAAAAAAAGAACAATTTCTAGGAGATTACAGAGCGTGTTCTCCTGTGCACCACACCCAGTCCCACCTTTTCAAATCTCTGTTTAGGCAACACGATGATGTGACTTTTGAGATACTGTGGGGATATAATAGCACACAAACTTGAAAAGGAGGTTTAAACTGTTCTTCTTGGACAAATAGTTTCAGTTCAAATTTATCACCAGGAATAGTCAGATTCAGCAGCATCTGTATTGTCAGGCAAGCCTAGACAAGGCAAGCTGTTCTGCTGGGAGTTGCACAACAGGGCTGTGCCAGTTATCTCTGAGAACAAGTCAGAAACAGCCACCAGGATCTGCTTGAAAACTCTCAGCCTGACCATCCAGACAGGATGCTGGTGCAGAGAACCTCCTGTGTGCCAGACAGGAGGTGTGAAAGTGAAAGAACAATTTGTGGGTCATCACTCCATCATCAACTTCAAAGTCATCCAGCAACTCTGTAAGGTTGCTTGAGTCAATTCATTCTTGAACTTCACATCATCCAGCTGAACCATAAAAGCAGATTTTCTGTCCTGGGACTGTTGAACTTTTAAAATGCTGATATTTGTACCAGTAAATCACTTATTTCAATCTCTATTGCTCATCAGCCTTTATGAGCAATACTAGATCTTCACAGAAATGAGTTGATGATGATGTTCTGGCATTATGAACTGAAACCAATGATAAATCATATTTATCATATGTAGGAGACAGGAGAATTTAGATATGTACTCCACCTCTGTCTGTCCATGCAGCAGCTTAGGTTTAAGTTATTTTTATTGGTGTTGAGGATTTTCAACAAGACATTTAAAGAAATATTAACAGCCTATCACAAGCCTATAAAATTGCTACATCTCTTATACATGTCTTTTTAAAGATGTCTCATCTTTCTCACAAATCCCAAGTAAATAAGTAATACCAGCTCAACTTCTCAGCTGTGTCAAGTAATTTGTAAGAACAAATCAAACATAACCCCCAAAGAAAATTACTTCAATCACGTTGCACTGCATTTCTAACAAGTATAGGGGCAGAAGAACTATCTGCAGTACTAATATTACAGATGGATGAACAAAGTGTTGCTGCACTTGTAGAGAACAGATCCCACATAAAGAAAACAGTTTTGAAACCTCAGTACAACTAAAATATAAAGGGGAAAAATTTTCTCAAAGAACTGCAGTGAAGAAAAGTAATCTAAAGGGCAATTCCTTCTTCCTCTGCCACGTAATAAATGTAATAGATCTTCAGGGACTGGAAACAAGCATCCTTGCCTTTTAAACCTTTCCCTAAGTTAAGGCTAACTAGGAGAACCAGCAGCTGACCCAGCCCTCAATTCCTGGGCAGGGAAAAATGTCTAAGAGCCAGGGAACCACGGCACTGCCAACTTGGGAGTGTGCATGGGTGCTATTCAGACACTGCAATGTCCCATGGAACCCAACCTGCTGAAGATGCTGCAGGGTGAGGGTGGCACACATCCCACATTTGATGTTTCCATGGCTCACTGTAGCTATTGTAACAATTTCTGATCTCTCACTCAGAAACCCACTTAGTCACAAAAAGTTATCGATATCCAGGAGGTTGGTGTGTGTTATGTGTGAGAGAGGAGAGGAATGTGACACCAGCACATGGTCTAAGCACACCCAAATTAATGAGTCTGGAGGTTGTGCTATCTGACAATTCTGGGTGTCACCATGCAGTGCTGCTCTACCACACATGTGGGGGTATCCCCACATTGTCTTGCTGTCCACATAATCAAAATATTTTATAGAATGCACACACTGCTGAAGTGCTACCAAACAACTGGATAAATCAGGACAGAGGTGAACCAGCCACGTAACCCTTTCAGCATCTGAGCTGACACAGAACTACAACAATCCCTCCCCCCAGAAAAGCTAATTTTATGCATTCCTCATGTTTCCCCTTCTCTACATCAGTCAGGCAACACCACTAGCAATAACCAGTAAGAACTGTTATTATGACACATAAAATTTCAGATTCCCCCAAAGCATTTTGTAATTCCAGGCATTTTCTTTTTTAAAGCAAATATTTTCGTTACATATGCTCACAGAAATCAGACAGCAAAAACTTACTAACAGAATGAGAGTAAAATGTGGTTTTGCATGAGATCATATACTACAAAATGTAAGGTTGGTTTTTTTTTTAATGAATAAACTGGAACAGTCAACAGTATGACACAAACCAAAGTACAAGTAACAGACATGATCTAAACAGAATTTGACTGGAACATGTTTATTTAATTCTCAAAATTTCAACTTATGCTTAAATCAGTCAGCTCTCACCTCATACAAGTATTTCAAAATAGGTGAGCAGAACCCAGTGGGAGGGGACTGATCATTTTAATAATAGACAACAAATCGACTACACAGTTAAATTTTTTTCAAGCACTGACTACTTAAACAGAGTAGTATGTGCTTTTTATTTTTGGGAGAGCGGGGGAAAGGGAGCAGGGGGACCTCTGGGAAGAATGCTAACCTTATGAATTCTTCCTCTGGAATTTTAATTGGTAAATCTATAAGTAAAAACGTACCCAGCTGCAGGGAGCTGCTCCCCAGCCCCAGCACAATCACAGAACCTCAGAGCCGTGTGCTCAAGCCTAAAAACAGAATATTCCTCTCAGAGGGTGCCCAGCCACACCTGAGCTAAGGAGGAGATTCCCACAGCACAACTTGGATTACGCCTTTCCCGAATGGTGAGGCCAGAGTGCCTCTGGAAGACACGCTTATCTCACCATCTATTCTTTTTATTGCTGCTCTTATTAGACATTTCCTACTCGTTTTTGCAATAAATTTAGCCATACAACAACCTTGAGCTCTATTTTTATCTGCAGCATTGTTCAAAGAGCTTCCGAAAATTGTATTAGGAAAGAGAGAAAGGCCTTTGAACAACCAAGACAAGCTTCATAACAGAAATGTAATCTCAACACGAGCTGGTTGCTTTTTTTTCCCTTTTTGGAAAAATCTTCACATAGGGATCCCAGACAGATGAAAGCAAGAGATTTAAAATAAGAAGCAGCGTTTTATGCATCAGAACCAACAGGGAAGACCATACTCTGCATGGCACCTTTTAACCTGTAACCAAAGATCTTTCCAGGTGCACGTTGAATAAGTTACAGCTCAAAAAGAAAGTAAAAATAAAGCTTACAGAGTTTTTACAGCAAATTTGAAACACAGGTCACAACTTCCACATAATATATCCATTCTTTACTTATTGACCATACACAAGGTCTACAATGTATTACAGGCACTACTGTTTCCCATCTGACTTACAGGCAGTTTTCAATGTAGCAATCAGTGTGCAGCATTAAAAAAAAAAAAAGAAAGAAAAGGATTTTTATACGCACTCACACAGTAACATGGTTTCTAGGCTCACACTATATTCAGAAGTCTTGTAAGAACCAACATTCTGAGTATCTATATGTACTTACATATCACTATATTTCTGCTTGTGTCCCTGAAGTACATTCCTTTTTTTTTTTTCCCTAAACACTGAGAGGATATTAAGTAACAGGCACGTGGGAAGTTATATCTAGTTTTAACACGCACAACGCAAAGCGATCACGCTCAGCTCGTGATTTAAAGTCACTTCAGCTTCCACACGCGGAAAAAAACAATGGCAAAGCAAACTCGCAGCTCCGGCAGCCCCGGCCTCCCCCCTCACACCGGGACCCTCCCCGCACCTGAACCCCGGCAAGGAGAAAGGACTTTCCCCGCCACGAGGAAGTCGCAGGCACACGTGCTAAGGGGCGCTTTTATCCACACGGGGTTCCGAGAAACCTCCGAGCAACTTCCCCCTCAGGAGGAGAAGGAGGAGGAGGAGGGGGGAGCCGGCAGCACCCGCGCCGCTCCCCCCCACAGGTGCGCCCCTCGCTTCCCCAGCGGGCCGGGCGCTCCCGCTCCGCACTCACCGAGCCCAGCGGCGCTCCCCGCTGACAGGCGGCTCCCGGCAGCCCCGGGCCGGGCCGGGCCGGGCCGGGGGGCGGTGAGGGAAGGCGGGCGGACGGCCCCAGCGCGGGGCCCGGCGAGGCCGCGGCAGCGGCGCGGAGCAGCGGCCGGCGCCGCCGCGCTGCGCTCTTATAGCGACCCGCCAATTAAGGGCGGCCAATGGGCGCGCGGCGGCCACGTGACGGGGCAGTTCCAATTACGGCGGAGAATTTTTCTGAATTAGCGGGGTTACACAAAGGACACTCATTGAGGGGGGAAGGAAAAAAGGGCAGCGAGCGGGAGCGGGAACGCCCAGCCGGAGCCTGCTCGGTGATTTAAAGCAGGAAACTCCCTCGCCTCACACAGACACGGCCGCATTCAGCACCGGCCAGCATCTCCGCGGGAGGAATGTCTGGCGCACATTACGCTAATCCTCGCCCCCGAGCTGGGGTTTTTACACAGCCGCCGCGGCCATCGCCTCGCCCGCTTCCCCCTCCTTGCCCAGGGCAGAGCGGCACCTCCCGCCTCTCCGCCAAAAAAGCTCTGTCTGTTACCGATATACACGCACACATACACAGAGATATTTTCAAGTACAAGCTGGAAGGGGCAAAGCAAAGGCTGATGGTGTGAGCGATGTGCCGGCGCTGCCCTGACAAACTTCTGAGCGCGGCGGATGAGACGAGTCAATAAAAACCCGGAATTATTGAAAGGCATTGCCGAGCAATTAGCAATGAACAGCCCCCCGTGCCAGGAAAGGCTCCCGCAAGAGAAACGCGCCGCTGCTAATTAATGCTTTACGTGTTAGTTGAGAGGAATTGCTCACAAACAGCGTATAAAATCAGGCTCGCTCAAAAGCAATGCTGAAACCCTCACCTGCCCACAAACCCGTATGGAGCACAGGCCAACACCTCCCAGCGCCTGCCTGAGATGCCACCGATGCCACCGAGCCGCATCCCGGCTTTCCTGCCCTGCAGAAACACGCGTGGCTTTGAGCATCGCTGGGGCGCGCAGCCGGAACAGGGGCCAGGCTGCCTGCCACCGACAAACGCTGCCAATCCCAATTTATGGGCAGGAAACGTGTGCCAGGACAAACCAGCCGGGATGACTCAAGTCGCCTCTCCCCCACCCTCCTGTTCCTCAGAACAACAGCCCTCTTTAGCAGCGGGGAGTAGGATCTCGTAGAGGAATGACTCAAAGTTGCTCTCAGGGGTAGGGGAAAAACCCCCACAGAACAGAAAACACCCAATTCCTTCCCCACCCCCTCCTCTTTTTTTTCACATTGTATTAATTAAACGCACAACAACTTTGTCTTGAGGTAACAAATGCACTGAAGATAAATCTAGTTGGACCGCAAGATAAGTTTACTGAGGTCAAACCCAAGAGAAAACTAATCTAACCACATTTTCAAATTTTTTGGACTATTCCATAGACCAATAAAACCATAAAATGACAAAAACATCCTATCCTAGAATAGCATGAGGATAGCAAAAAAATGTTATGTTTAATTAAAGTCAGATGACTTAATAAAAATTTCACACTGTGTACATACAAAACCCAGTATCACTTTTTCATCTACTGTAATTTTTTTTAAAGAAAATGATCACACATTTTAAGCTTTTAGGGGCACTTTTTATCTTTGATTTCAAGTTATTTTGATTAGAATAAAGAGATCAGAATACTTTATAAATCACGTCCATGAACATTACGCCAGTAAGTGATTTTTAAATAGCGGATAGATTAGTTTAGGGAGAATAACATGTTCCATCTTCTTAGCAGACAGTGAATAAATCTCTCTTAAAATAGCCACGGGTTTTCTATTAACATAAAAAATGGGAGAGGCACTGTCCACCTCCATTGGAACTTTGGTGATAGATAGCAGCATTGAATATGAGACCTAAGACAACAGGTGGAGCTGCAGAAATCAGGAACTGGAAAGCAAACCAGCCAACACCTCCCTGACGACTCTATAAATGTGACTGTATCCCCATCTTGAAAAAAGTTCCAGCTTCCTCACAGCTCCTGCATGTCCCAATTGAAAGGTTGTTCCTGAAGTTGCTTCTGATGGTTTGGACCTTCATTTCTTTTTTCAAAATTTCCATCTTAAACTCATTCAGGGCCAGCTGCTGGCACAACATGAAGTGATCTGCATTGTCCTCTCTTTGGTAGAACAGTGCTTTTCCTTTTCCTGTGCTGTACCACAAATGCCCCCATTCTTCCATTCTGCAGCCCGCTGGTCGGCAGCAGTCATATCTGCCTTCGACTCTGATGAGATATTTTATGCTAACAATTTTATCATGCTCCATCTCTGAGTTCTCCCCAAAGCATTTATTACGAGGTTCTTCATGAAAATAATTTAGATTGAGACAATCAGTTCTTTTTGAATGGAAACCGTGACTCAGATGAGCCAAACACAGAATATTCCACCGAAGTATTCTATGTATAGCATTTGTGTGAATTCGTGTGGCTGAAGCCAGCCAAATAACATAAGTACTCCATAATGGAAAAGCTGATTAACCATTAAAAATACTTCAGAAGTACATTTTAAGGTAAATCCTCATAATATCCCTGTGAAATGGTAGTCTTTAGTCTCCTTTAGAAAATGAGAGGCCAGGAATATTTAAAACGTCTTGACCAACATCACAGAAGTTTCCATCAGGAAGTGAGCTGCACCCAAGGAGCTCTTGGCTGCCTGTGCCATGCCACATCTCCTGTAAGAGCACACTGTGCATCTCATTCCAGCCTAGTGCTGAGCTGGGTCAACTTCTATGTGGCAAAAACATTGAAAAGTTATAGCAGCTGGTCTCTAATGGGGTAAGAAGTGCTTTCATCGTTGTCCTCATTCTTGAGAAATACTCTTTTTGGTAAAGTCAGTATAGTTGGTGGTGGTGGCATTTTTGGGTGGTTTTTTTTGAGGGCCAGAGGCTGACTTTTGTCCTGCTGCAGAATGAGAATGCAGAAAGGTGCATCACTGAATTGCTGGCAGTGCTGGTCTAATTTCAGCAGCTTGGCCATTCAGACATGACTGAAGTTCATCAGGATTCCTTCTGTCGTGTTCTCGGTGTGCTTTAACACAGAAACCGAACAAGAGCAGGAAGGCAGAGAATAAGGAACGTGAGATGGAAGGCACTGCTTTCTTCACCCTGCTCTGTGCCCCCTCACAAACAAAATCTCCCACCTATTCTCCCTCTTCTGACCATTCCCTCAGGAGACCTGCTTCGCTTTTGTCTGAGCAGTGACTGTTTCCTACTGCAGTCAGCAATTGTCCTCTCCCAAATATTTTTCTCTTCTGACTTTCTCACCTTTGTGTCTTGGTCTAAACATGACAGATAAATTGTCTGATTGCTTTTGAGATGTTCTTCATTGGTGTTGGACATGGACAGGACAGCACTGGTACTGGATGTTGGTCACTGGTGTTGGACACAGGGACAGGACAGCACTGGTACTGGATGCTGTTCACTGGTGTTGGACACAGGGACAGGACAGCACTGGTAGTGGATGTTGGACATTGGTGTTGGATACAGGGGACATCCAGATGACAACATGGGTGAGAGGCACTGATCCTATCAAGATTTCAGCACTCCACAGTGCTGCCAAAGGCCACCACCCACCACACCTCAGGGACTCCTGCTCCCCAGGAGAGTCAGACAGCCCAAGCTCGACAGTTCCCATCTCACATGAAGCCATGAAGCAGGAGAGGGAGAGAACCCCTCAGCCCCTCAACAGAGACCACATGTGCAAGTCCACTTGTCACTCTAGGTCAGGTTTATTTACTTCAGTACTTCGTGACCAGAAGTGAAGATGTGGAAGACCTGAAGATCTCAGGACTGGGACAAAAAGCAGGCTCTGGTGTTTCCCTGAGGAAGGGAGGGAGCTCCCCAGTGAAGTGACACCACCCTCAGTGCTAATTGCACTGAAGGCCCTCCTCTGCCCCAGGGGAAGAGCCCAGCCCACAGGGAAGCTCCCAGCAACACTGGGACATGTGAACCAGGAAAGTCACAGACCAGGGATGCGTGTAAATCTATCTATCATTTCCTTATAGCACCATGCAGAAGCAGAGGATGTCAGGAAGAAGAGAAAAAAAAAGAATTTTCTCTTTTCTCCCCTACAGATCCCCTTCCCTGTCGATATTATTGAAAAAGTAAAGCTTGTAAGCACAGATACAAAGAAGCATGCATCATTTAACTAGAAAGTGAGCAAGTCCGTGTTTGTTTATTTTTCCTTTGGGTAAACAAGTGATGTAGGTTTTGAGAATCTTTGCATTTAAAAAGCCAAACAAAACACACAAACAAACAAACAAACAAACAAACAAAAAAAACCCTAAAACTGAATCCTCTTTGATATTTACCCTTAAGGTATCCATTATTTGTCTGTTTCAGTGAAAGTGGAAGGGCTGTATTAGTATGCTTGGCTGAAAATACACTTTTTCCCACCAGCTTATGCAAGTTATGGTACCTGCTGAGACTGATTCACAGCATCAGTGTGCAGGAAGTCCCTCCGTGCTCAGTGCTATATACATAACACACGTCAGCGTTCAGAGGCTCTGAGCTGCTCCTAATTTCCACTGGGATTGTTGGACTGCATCACCTGCACATTCCAGCTCTCTGTAAACATCTCTTTTTCATGTATAAAACATCTCCTTTGAATGCTGGCGGTGTGTGATCACAGGAGCTGAGTTGTGCTCAGCATTCAGCTCTCAGGGAACACGGCTTGTCAGGCACAATGATGGGCAGAGCTGGAACATTTGTGTTTCCAGCGGTGGGTGAAGACAGGAGCTTTCCACCACCCATCCACAGAGGAATCTGGCACCAGCCTGGAGGAAACACGGCGCGCTGCTACACATTTGTGTAACAAGAGAATTGCAGCTTTTATCTCTTCTTGGGGAAAGGCTTGTTAAGGACACAAAATTAAGATTAATTAAGGAACAAATAATATTAAAGTGAGGCCTTCTGGTGTTCCACTTCAACAAAAAAAAAATCCCTATATATGGTTTTCTCAAATAATTATTTTTTTTCAAAGGTAGATTCATAAATACAAGAACCTGACCAGTTTTAGCATGGCTTGCTGCAGCTCTGCTGGACTGCTAAAAGCAAACACAATGCAAGACCAATGCAGTGCTGCTGTCTGCTAAAGTAACAAGAAAACCAGAGCCCTGCTGCTGCTGCTCCTCTATGGCACTTGTGAAAAGGAAGTCTTGTTAGACTCTTATCAACAGAAGTAAAACAGCAGCACATAGAAGGATTTCATTTGCTCCGTTTCTAAATCAACTTTTTCAGACTAAGGTGACATAAATATACAGTGGGTGAGGGTGGGGGAGGTTTGGGTGGGAGAAGGGGAGGATGGAGGAGGACAGGATTTTATGCCAAGAGCTGAATCATAACCATGTGAGTAATTTTGTTGGTGGTTTTTTTTTGTTTTTTTTTGTTTTTTTTTTTTCGTAAGGGTATGAATCAAATTAAATTTGTTTTGCTGTGGGTGAAGGAAGAGAGAATATAATAGCATGAATCAGAGCTATCATCAAATATGTGGCACAGACTAAAAATTAATTACAATTACTGTGTTCTTGTAAAAAGTTTCTGCTGTAAGATGCAGCAATTTTGTTAATCAATATAATCCATTTAAAATTCACAGGAATTAAAACCTTTCAATTACTTTCCTCTTCCTTTTAATTTTTTTCCCTATTATAACAAGGAAAAGATGAGCATCTCTGAACAAAATCTTTCTTCATCTGTTAGAAGCCCTTTTGCTCCAGTAGTAAAAAGACTGCTGCTAATATTGAAAATTAGACATTAGACCACATGTAGCCTCTTCAGTCAGGACTAGCTCAAGGATGCAAGTCCAAGGGAATACATGATTTACCACCTTAGCACAGATGCTTTATTAGGCATTCTAATAAAGACAACTTATTTAGTGAATAAGCCAAACAGAAAACCACTCAATATCTCTTTGTCTTTTCCTGTGAGAGGGATATAAGGTCATGGAAAAATGAGTGTTTTTTACACTTTGGAATAGCTATTTAACCATGAGATACTGGGTAAAGAATAAAGGGCTTATACCATAAAACCTCTTTTAAAGAGGCCAACACAAATACTTAGGAATGAACCCATGCATTATGAATTACTAGTTAGATAGATAACTAAGGATATACATGTATTTTTGTACTAGTGAGGAAACACTGATTTTGATAACTGAAGACTTTGCCTCCAAGCTTCTAGTACGGAGAAAATGCTATTTAATTCCCCGTCTGAAAAACACAATAAAGCCTCAGCAAGGCATCATTTGGAATCAATTCCTCCCCCTAAACAACTCCAGATCTTTCCCATAGTAATTCTCTTGCACGTGCCCAGTGAAACTCTCTGCAGAAAGGACGGGTGTACAGCATGTTCAGGAATTCAGCTGAACCACCAGCCTTAAGGGCGCGACTCCCAGACAGACAGACAGACAGACAGAAAACTTCTGCACAGCCCACTGCAGCTGCTGTGCCTTTCCAGGGCTGTGTGTCACAGGGGGGAAGGAAGAAAATGGAAGACAATTCCCTCAGCCATTCTGGAAAACTCCCTTTGAGCATCCCAAATGCGAAGTTGCTGGACCAACAAGCTCCTTGCTGCCTCGTGGAAGCTGTTCCTCCTTTTTTGTCAGCATCACTCAGCACCCAGGTTCACCCAAGCCTCTGCCAGATAGGAAAAAAGCCCAGACAATTTAGCAGTGCTTGGTGAGAGGCAGATTCAAAACATCCCATGGATTATCCCACAGCGTCTTAGATTATCCAGATTATATATATATATATGTGTATATATGTGTGTGTGTATATATATGTGTGTGTGTGTGTGTGTGTGTGTGTGTGTGTATGTATGTATATATATGTGTGTATATATATATATATGTATGTATATATATATACACACACATAGATATACACACATACACACACACACATATATATGTGTATATATATGTATATATATATGTATATATATATATGTATGTATATATATACATATATATACACATATATATATACACTCATAGATATATACACATATACACACACACACACACACACACATATATATATATATATATAAAATTATATCCAGATTATATTATATTCAGGATAATCCAGATTATCCTTACAGCATCTCACAGTCTCACATGCAGGACACGTGAGGGGGGACAAAATCACTCAGAAGATGTCTTTGACACAAGCACCCAGCACTGCAGGATGACCAGACAACAGCACACGCTGGAATCGCCCTCTAGAACACAGCAACTGAAACTCTCCAACAATCCTTAAAAATCCCTCAAACCACAGCAATAGGAATTCTCCTGCAAAGAGATCAGTGCCCCTGTGGCAATCAGTATTTTGAGATTGTCTGGTGGTATAATAAGAATATACAAATTTTTTTCTTTATATTCACAACCTCAAAGAAGAGCAGTTCTCCTTCACTTGCCTCAAGACAAAAATCCCTGATGTTCCCTAATTTTACTTGCAATGAAGAGTAAGCTCCAAGCAGAAATAGCAGAAATAAGCAGAAATAAAATGCAAGTGGCCAGAAGTTAACCAGAGAAGATGCTTAATATCTCTTCCTGAAGGATAAATCAGCATTTTTACCATAGCTGTGGTCATCTTTATTTATTACACAATAGCTTACCACAGGCCGTGGGTTGTTGGGCTTTTTTACATTTCTGGTTAAATTATTTCTCAACTACTGTGTAGAAACCAAACTTCTCAAATGTCCACCCTCCTTATTCTGCCATACAATGGCAGAGCTCAGTAGGGACTTTTATAGGACTGTCCTACACACACCACTTGGTAAAGTTAATTCCCAGCTTTCCATGGCAAAAAGCTGGGAATTAACTTTACAAAGTTAACTGCCATTTCTTGCAGTTGTTAGAAAGGTACAGAAAGGAAAAGAACATTTTTCTCTGGCAAAAAATTACTGTATACCAATATTGATCAGAGCAGTAACATTCTCAGCCACTAAACAGAAAAACTCTTACACCTCAGTCCCAGATATCAATCATGCTTTAAATATTATTATCATTATATGCAATATAATTTTGTGTATGTTAGCAATGAGGTTTTTAAGTAGCTGCTAGAACATATCTTTTCTACCAGCTCTTCTCAACCATCTCAGTGACAAATTTCAAAAGGAGCCTTCTATCTAGGCACTTGGCCACAAGACCATATTAAGGCTAGAGAATAATTTTTATCCAAGTACAGGAAATAATATACTTATGCACTTAGCAAAATCATTAGGCATTTATCTAAACATTACGGATTTTTGTAGAAAAGCCTCCTGTAAATGCAATGGGTTTAAATTAGTACACATACTACTACTATTTGTTTACTTTAATGGCTTAAGAAATATTTCTGAAAGTAGTCTTTGAAAACTGAGATTCTGTTTTGGTTTCAAAAAAGTCCACACATCCTTCACATTTTCAGAATTGCTGGAACAGTTCAAGAAAAGACGATGGGAAATTCCATTTGAAAATGCCAACACTTGCAAGTACAATTTGAAGCATGGGATGGGAACATCACCAAGAACCAAGAACAAATATTTCTCCACAATTACACATTTTGTTTCTCCAATCCTACGAAGAAAAGCTATAGGAAGGGGGAGTGTGTGGGGATGTGAGGAAATGGCAATTGTAGGCAATTGTAGTCAGGAACATAACACACCACTCATAATAAAATACAGAACTTCTTCCTTTCAAAACTCATAGGCCCAGTGCAACCCTGGGTACAAACTATTGCTTGCCTTCCAGTGCATTTTTTATTCCTGCCCTGTTAAATTTAAAAGGCAGTCCAGGATTATGAGTTTTGGTGACTTCATAATGGATGCACAAGTGAGTTTTTAAATTAGCCTGCGATGCCTGAAATGCATTATTTGAAATTTGTTTCAAGGCATGCTTCAGGAGAGAGAGGTCTTAGCACAGACAATCCTGATCTGGCACCTTTCACAGAGCTAACAGGAGGCATTTGATTTGCATGGATTAGTGAAGGCAGTGCAGGCTGATTCGTGTGCCTACAACAGCTCCTGCACTCCAGAACTGCATCCAGAGGAGGGTCACAATACTAATAAATGCAAAATTAATTTCACACCTCCTAAATTACAAGGCAAGTCTTATCAGTGCTAGACTGTGAGCTTCTAGGGGCAGAGACAGCCTTGTCTGTCTCTCTTGCAGAGCATTAATCATGCTGTGGGTGCTCAGGGCTAATAAGACGCACATAAATCTATTCTGATGTGGTTTTTTGCCACTTCAGACTCGAGGAGAGTCACACACACACACAGACATAATCTTACCTCTCTACCTAACGCTACACTAATGCACCTAATTGAAAAAACAAGTCTTGATAGGAACAGAAAGGCTTTGTTTTTGTTTATGCCACCCAGACAGAGTCTGTGGCTATACAATGCAAATAGTTGGCAAAACCTAAACCGCAAGCATGCAGCAGCACTGTGAGTAATAAAGATAATGTTTGTATTTTGTTTATGAAGAGCCCTAACCAAACACTAAAGCAACTGTACCGAAACCAAACAACACTCAGATCTTTAGAAAGACTTCAGAGGATCCAAATAATATAATTTAATCACTTTGTTCTTTAACAATCTAAACATCACTTAAAATTTACAAGCAGCAATTCTGTAAGTAAGTTCTCTGAGCTGAAAAATGGGATGTAGCCAGTTGCCTTTTTCTACCCCAACTATTAAAGTTCAAACAAATGAAGCTCTATTACTGAGGGAAAAAGAAAAAAAAAGCACCTTACAAAATTCCCATGCCCCTAAGGTTGAGAAATGCTGTATTGCTCAGCCAGCATGGAATTCCTCCATCTCTGGAATCATACAGCTTTGACAACACACCTGCACTTCTGTGTGGAGTGCACATAAGAAATGTGTAAGAATGGATAAGAAATGCATTCTATACTTAAAAAAAAAAAAAAAAGAAAAAAGAAAAGAAAAAGAAAAAAAAAAAGAGATGCTAGGTTTTGCTAGGAAAACCTAGGATCCGACTGGTTCCTCCCCACAGGGTGCACACCAGAGGCAGCCTGAAGAGCTGTGCATGACTGACCCCGAAAGATGTTGAGCAAAACTGCCAACATGTACCTTAAAAAGCAGAGCCTGGTCTGTAATTCCACTCTTTCCAACCCCTGTGTGTGACATAATTGATCAAAAGAGACAGCACAATCAACCCTGCAAGGAGCTGCCCAACAAAACATGGGGACTTCTCTGGCTTGGAGAAGTCCCAGTAAGACTTCACCAAGAATTGGAATGTAGAACAAAGCAGCAGTCAGCTCCTCCTGCACAGATCTGAGACATTTCATTTCTTAACCCATGGTTCTGAGCTTCCGCAGTGCTCCAGACCCCTCTGGTGATGCTGCCAAGCAAGACTCAAACCCAGGGTTGCAGGTGACCCAGAGCTGCTCAGCAATCAGGCGCTGAAGCAGGGACAATGCTGACCTCCTGTCACCTGCCTGAATGGCCAGGTCTGGATACATCACCCCATTTTACAGGAAATGCTTTTTGCATTTACCTTGGCTGCTGTGGCATGACTGGGGCCAAGTCTGCTCGGGCAGAACCTTTCCTCTAGCAAAAAATGACCACAAATGACATCTTGAAGAACTATCCGCACACATGTGGAGAAGATCAACAGAGACATTCTCTTCCAAACAAAAAGCACTCCAGCAATACTAAATATTCTGCTCTAAGCTGGCTATCTTGTCCTAAAGAAAATCCTCTGGTGATCTGGCTAGACAGGACTTGGAGAAAGAGGAGAGACTGCCTTATCCTCATGTTATCCACCCTAAAACCACCACTGTATGAGAGGCTGTGTAGGGTGAGTCTTTGCTTGCAGGGTTTCTCAGGGAGAGCCTTGGCAAATATGGCACAGGGAGATAAAATCCCTTGTCTGGTTATCACCCCCACACACTTAGGGACAATTGTGAAACACTCCTGTGGAAATCCTACCAACCTGGAGCTGGAGAGGAAAGATCAGCATGGGATATGTGTGTGTGTAGGAGGGATCATCAACAGCAGAGCAGCAGCTAAAGGGGAAAAAAAAAACCAAACCAACCAACCAAAAAAAAAAAAAAAATTCCTAAACCAACAAAAACAAACCCACCCAAAAAAAGAAAGCTCCAGGAGTAGTTGACGTATTCACAAGGATGGTTTCTCTCCTTTTATACACCTAACATTTCCTTTCTCTTCTGCACCCACCTGCTTTGTAAAGGGAGCCACATCACAGGTATTATTACAATTAAATGGGCAGACTGGGAGCTCTGCACAACCTTTTCAGTGTTTGTCTGGCCAAACCTCCCAAAAGTGGCACCTTGGTACCTCCTCTTTAAGCTCCCTGCTTGCTCAACAGCCTAAAGATCCCATTCATAGATCTCTGCTGGTAAAACACCTGTGAACAGCTACTAAAACCCTCCAAGAGCAGACAAAACGTGATCAGCTCATCTTCCTTCATGTCAGAGACATCATCAGCCCTGTTATTGAATATTCCTTGCCTCCAGCACCCAAAACTGCTCCATTTCACAAAGAAAATCCTTTGGTTAAACCCTTCCCAAAGCCAAAGTGTCCCTGCACATGGAGTTTCAGCACTCTGGCACATGCAGAATATACACATAAAGGAAGGTGGCACATTTAGGTATTCCTGGGGCTCTGTTTGCACCTTCCTGCCCCACAGCAGTCCTCCTGTGACACAGATGCAGCAAAGTTTGGCAGGATTATCACACCCCATGCCCAGGAATCCTTTGATTTCCTGCAGGCTCTGAGCGTCCTGCACTCGAGTCCAGGCCAGCTGACCACTCAGACAGCTCCACAATTAAATGTTCCGGGAAGCAGGTTAGATTAAAAATACACTGTAACAAACATCTTAAAATGTGTCTGCTCAGTCAAGTCTGAAAGGCAAGTGGTGCCGGTGCATTAAAGTATTCCTGTTCACAGGGTAGCTTAAAAATACCTGATTTATTGCTCTTTGGCAACATTGTCTCTAGAGATAATCAACCACTCTGACCTCTCCTACACTGAACAGACTGCACAATATCATTCTCAGGGAAATACTGCTTCACTTTTAGATATCTTGTTCAAAGTATGAATGGTTATTTTCTCATCTTAATAAATGATGTTAAACCTCCGGACATATGGTAGCATTTGTAAGCTTTTAGGCAAGCAGTGATAACTTTCAAATGTTACTTCCCCTCCTCCTCCTCCACTACATGAAACAAATATACTGGAACCCATTTAAATCTTAGTGACAAACACATTTAAAAGAGACTAATTTCAGTTAAAGTTTCCAAATGTCAGATGAACACGTTAAATAATTACACCAAAAAAATGAAGAGCAGATGAACTCTCATTCTCATCATTGGTTGAAAAAGTGCCTGTGTATTTCCAATAAGGATTGCACAACTTTATGAGACAACGCTTGTGCCCAAATTAGCAAGGAACAAACAAGTGTCAGCTCATACTTACAGGGACATCTGACAAGTATCATTTATGCTAACTCAACACTACCAGATTAGAGGATTGCTGCTGTCTCGTTCAGTTTTTGAGTATCAGTCCACAACTGCTTCATTATTTTCTAGTTTAAGATCCACAGCAGAGCTCATTTCTGAATAATGGTTACAAACTGTCTGTGGACTGAGGCTTTGGTTTCTCAGAAGCAGAAAGCCACAAAATTCATAAATGGAGGCATGGCACCACACATGTCAAGGTACTTAATTAGGAGAAGAAGTAATCTCCAGGAAGAACATGGACCTGTTTCTGCAAGTCCACAGGAGGCCACGAGGATGATTATGAGGGTGGAGCATCTCTCCTATGAGGAAAAGTGGAGGGAATTGGGATTGTTCAGCCTGGAAAAGAGAAGATTTTGGGGTAACCCAACTGTGGCATTCCAGTACCTGAGGGGAACCACAAGAAAGATGGAGAGGGACTATCCACAGGGACCTGGAGTGACAGGAGGAGGTGGAATGGATTCAGATTGAAAGAGAGGAGGGTTAGATCCAATATTAGGAAGAAATTCTTGACTGTGAGGATGGTGAGGCCCTTTCACAGGTTGCCCAGAGGAGCTGTGGATGCCCTGGAGGCACTCAAAGCCAGGCTGCACAGAGCAACGTGGTCTAAGTGGAAGGTGTCCTTGTTGGAGATGTTGGAACTTAAAGATGATCTTTCAGGTCCCTTCCAATCAAGCCCTTTCTGTCATTCTGTGACTCTAAGCCTTTGCCTGCTGTGTTCTTTGGAAAAACAAAGGTGCATTTTCCCCAGTAGCTTTTTGCATTTACCAGGTTCTCTCCTATTATCAAGAAGCACACATGCCCTCCCCAGAGCACGCAGCAGAGTCACACTGGAGTGGTTCAGACATCCTCTCTGACTGAATGCTGTACTGTCATCCATTATTACTCAAGGCCACTCATAGCATGCATTAACATTTATAAAGTTGGAATCTATTCAGCCTGTCCAGCCAATAGCTGACTAACTGGATGTTATTACTTGAAAAATAAATCTCACAAAAAGGGAAAACAAAATAACCTGGGTACACAGAATAACACACTCTATGTTCTCTAACACAAGCATTACTAATACTGAATAAATGGGTAAGTATTTAATCTGTAACAGCTTCTAAGCTTCTCACAGAACAAGAAGAGTGAAGACTACACACTTAATGTTATTTTGCACTTTCACAACTGAAAGGAAAACTAAATAGGCAAATACTTTCTACTAGTTGGGGGCTAACTGGTTAACAGGTTAACTTATTGCTATTCCTTTAAATTAAAAAAGGTGCTGCATGCTTCAGGGGGAAACAGGCACCAGTAGCAACAAGCTGTTCAGCACTTTTTGCCAAATGCTCACAAGAACACTGAACACATCCAGAGCTGCACAAGTCAGGCTCAGGAAACCCAAAGGTGGAAGAAACACATCTTGCACCACCTTGACCAAAATTAAAGAGATCAAACCTTAGCCCAAATTGTTGCTTACAAGGGCTTTGCTTGCAGCAAATACAATGTAAATTTGCTTGAATTGGAAACCAATAAAGGCTGCATTCCTGGAGCTGGGCGGTTTTGGGTTAATATGCAGAACCTTTTGACACTGCCCAGAATTATTCCTGCTCCTGGAGCTTGGTGGGCTCCACATGCCATGTCCGGGCTGGGGCTTTAAAAGGTGCCAGAGGGAGCGGGGCCGGGATCCCGTAATCCCCACCTGCCCTGGGAGCTGCTCCTGCCC
>JAHXMQ010012338.1:27140277-27174486 GCA_020466415.1 Ammodramus savannarum pratensis | reverse complement strand
GTATAAATAAATACTGAAATGGTTCAGCTGCTTCCAAACCACTCCAGCCATGCTTTCAGCAAGACCCTCCCACTGACCTGGGTAACTTATTTTTTACATATTTATTTATTTAATTATTTATATTATATAAAATATAAAATATAAATAGATTTATTTATAGTGTGTATAAATAAATACACACTATAAATAAATATGTGGTGGTGGGGTGGTTTGAAAGCTGGGCTGCTTCCAAACCACCCCAGCTTTCCTGCAGTGGTGGGGGACTGGGCTGTCCCACAGAGCTTGGGAGAGTCCCTGGGCAGCCCTCAGCTGCCCTTGAGGGAGTTGCTCTTGCTTTGCAAACTTCTCTCCTTCACAACACACCTTTCAGAATCCACAGCTGTCAAATTTTGATGTACCCCCATGCAAATGCACCTGAGCTAGTGAGTGCAAGAAGGAAGTCCTGTGGAGTAAATATCGTGTGAACATGTAATTAGATCCTCTAGCATGGCTAAATAATCAGAGCTACAGTGAGCTAAGGCAGCACAGGAAAAAATTGATTCCAACTTTGGATAATCTTTAGCACCTACTTGCTTATTTTACTACCTTTTTATGCAATGTGTTTTTGTTCCGTATATTTTTTAAAACCCCAGGGAAAAAATGTAGAACAAATGCTCACAGGGAAATGGCCCAGTGTGGAACAGCTGAATCCACACTACATTTGTCTCTGTCATTTGTACTAATGGAGGGAATAATTACAGCAGTGAGATGCTCTCATCCATGCAAGCCATCGTTTTACAGTGGGTCAGCTACACAAGACATGCAGGAAAAGAAAGGAGCCTCTGCTCAGAAACCTTTGGCTCTTCCCTGCAAGGAGCAGAGCACCTGAGTTGCACACAACTTTTGACCCATTTCCTCAGCCTTGACATTTTCTGCTTCTCTACTCATCATGTTTTCCTTCCAGGACTTGTTCTTTATCCACTCTTAAGCTTCCAAGCACTGGCCCTCATCATTATCCTGCTTTCCCACTGCTCCCAGCTCCTCATTTTGTTCCAGCATCTAGTCCAGTTCTCCTTTCTTTCTTAAGACTTCTCTCTTAAATTCCCTGTTTTCCTGACAAAATTGCCATTCCTCATCTCCCCAGCTGATCTCATTTCCCTTGCTTCTCCTCCATCTCAGATCTCTGTTCTGGACTCCTCAGGACCCTTGTCTTGTGTTTTATACAGAGTAAGTCCAGCCTTGATATAATCAGTCCCCCTCAGGACCATTCCTTCCCTACTCTACTCCACAATCTGTCTTATGTGTCCACTGCAAAAAAACCCAGGAATTTGCTGGAAAAGCTACAAAATTTACTTGAGGATGGTCTTTGATCTCAGTTTCAATATCCAGGGTCTGCACTGCTGTGTACAGCAGGTTATTTCCATGTTTAATAACACTTGTCAAGAGCAAAATAAAAGGATGCTGCCTCACCTCCAAGTCTGAAATCCCTACCCACAGTACAGGCAAAATGGCACAAAAGCAACAGAAAACAGCCACAAACAGCTGAACATATTTCAGCTGACAATTTAATTCCTCCTCCTCCTCAACTTCAACAAATTGTGCCCAAGGCACAGATGTGATGAACAATTGATGTGGTGTGGTGGAGCCATGCTCTGAAGGAGAGCACAGACAAATTGTCCATTTATTCTCTTTCCATCCTTTCCTCCCCAGCAAAATAAACTCTCCTCCGTGTCCCTGGACAAGGAATTGGGCTGGCACATGAGCCATGGTGGGGTGCAGACCCTCAGCACAGTCACAGAGCTCAGGAGCTGCTGCTGGTTCCACCAAGCACACCCCAGTGAAGGGCAGTGGTGGCCTCGAGGAGTGGCTGAGCAAGGCAGCATTCCAAGGCATGGATGTCACAGTGAAGGACAAACCAGCACAGCAGCCACAGAAACAACAAAAAAAACCCCAAAAACTGAAAGTCCACTTCTCACATTTTCCCTTTTCCTGGTCCTGGAGCTCAGATCTGTCCTGTCCTTCCCACCAGGTTGTCATGAAGTCGCTGGTGAGTGATTCCTCTCTGTCCTTAACTCATGAACCTTCTTTTATAATTTCTCCCATCCAGTTGAGGGGGGAAGTGAGAGAGTGGCTCTGGTGGCACCTGGAATGCAGGCCAGCCCACCCCAGTGCTCAGCCCCAGCTTTGCCAGCAGGGCAGCATGAGGTAGGCATGGCCCACACCATCAGACACAACTCTGAGCTGCACAGAGCTCCTCTGCCTCCTGATTTTCAGCTCAAACCCACAGAGGTGATCACAATTAAATCCTGCAGGACATTTTCAGCTCAAACCCACAGAGGTGATCACAATTAAATCCTGCAGGACATGTACAAATGAAATCACGATGTTTCCCAGATGAATTTTTTAGTTCAGATTTACAGCATCACTTAAAGCAGTTAAAAAAATTATAACTTATTGTAATTTTTATTGTGTTTTGTAGTCACTTTATATCACATATCTCTTTTGCAAAATTCAGTTCTTTTATAGATTTTAATGTTCGAAAAGCCTGTTTTAAAAGTTTATATGAACCAAATTATTTGTGTATAATTACAGTTTTATTGTTTTTAAAAGAACTCTAAATCTCCTTGACAAAAAAAATAATAGTCTTTTTTGTTTTAAAAAATAAAGAGACTGAGCCAAAATATGCAAGGTATTGTGCTGGCATTCCGCTTTTAAAAAATAAAAGCTAAGGATACTTTTCTAACAAAGCTTTCACAAATTATTCCTCCTTTAATTAAATCCCTCTTTGCTGGAAACTAACAAAATGCCATTAAGAGCAGAAGACAGTTATTATCTTTCAGTCGTTTTCCCTTTGTATAATACATTATTACCTAAGTTTCAGTGATTCTTGCTGTGTTATCCACCTCTCCTTTAAAGAAAATACTCTGTAACCATAGCAATACTTTCCCACCCTGGCATTATTTCCCGCTGGTTTGTTCTGGGCTTTTTGCACATAGCAACCACAGCAACCCTTGGTCCAGGCTGTCAACTTCTTCTTGGCAGCTCTTAGCAAAATTGGTGGATCTCTGAACTACCAAATATGCAGCTTCATGTTTTCAAAACAAGATCAGCACCAATCTTCTACATAATGTGAGTCTTTAAAATTGTATCTCTACTTTGTATGGTATTTCTAGTGCTACAAATGTGAGATTTTGATATTCTAGATGCTGTCTTCTAGTTCTATCACTTTCTGCAGAGCAGAAGGTTGTGACATCTCACTGTATTTCACCAAACTTGCAACAAAACTTCAGGATCCTGCTTGAAACCTGCTCCATTTCTCACTGAATTCATGGAGGAGAACACCAGGTGTAACACCAGGTTCACAAAGGCAGCACCACTAGTTATGAGACATAAAAACTTTGAATCCAACATCTAAACACTCAGAAGCCACAGAACAGAGGGCAGATCTCAGCCATGTGCATAACAGTTTAACCAATTCCTTGTATTATTTCACTGCTCATCTTTTAATGCCATTAAGGTTCTCAAGTCTTAGCAGACTATCAATGGACTTCTTGATCTCCACTTCACTGTGGAGTTGAACTGAAGAGAAATTATGTTTTTCCTCTACAGAAGTAAAAGAACACGAGAGAAAAAAAGTGCTAAACCCCCCTTTCCATTTAAAATTAACCAAGCTTGATTTTTTCCAATACATTTTTAGTAGTATTTTAAGTTGTTGCCCAATTAGGACAACAAGAGCACAGTAAATTTTGATATTTAGCTGAATTTTGCTACTAGTTGAGTTAGTTTTCACAAGCTGCATATTAAGGTAGAGTCAGCGAACTGTGGTGAAGCAGCACAAAATATATTTGGGAACAACAAAAAAAGTAATTTAAATAATTGGTGTTTTGCTGTGACTCCTCTCATCCCACTGGAATCAACAGGGCTTTTATCATTAACTTCTCTGTCAAAATCTTACCCCCACTCATTATTTTTTCCTATGAATCACCCAGGGATATTCCCTTCATTTGCTGTCTAGAGGGGGAGTTCCAGAAGTGGAACTAGATGTGCAGGACAACTTCATTTGCAAATCACCTGCTGAGAAAGGTGATTTTCTTCCTTTGAAGAAAAAAACCCCATTTGTCTCAGTCACAAAAATTGAAACAACCAAAGGAAGTTGGATAGGTACCAAATATATGTGTGTGTGTATATATGCACATATCCCCATATATTTTTATTTATATATATATGTACAGCCTATATTTTTAATATATATACAAACCCCTCCCATATTTTTATGTATATATATAAACATAAATAAAACAGAAGGGGTATGATATATATATATATATATATATATATATATATACACATATATCAAACAATTTGAATTTTTGTTTGATATATATATGTCAAACAAAAATTCAAATGACCTAACAGAAAATAGAAATAAAAAAAGAAACTCACTAAGGCAGTATAAGCTAGCTAGGTTGGTTTGGGGTTTTTTTATGCTACAGAAGAAAACTAGAGTGAAAAAAATTATAAAACAATTATTCCAGGAGGGAGAGGAAAGACTACGGGTTACCCCACTGTTTTAGATGTTGCTGGGTGAAAGCATAGTCTTGTTTGTATTCTAATTTATGGATGCATCAGATACCCATACACAGAAAATTTCTCTACAACCATGACCCAGCTGGGGCTTCACACCAGAGAAATATGTACTAACCAGATGGGCCAAAATAGGAATATAGAATCACATTCCTGATGGAAAAAAATTAAATCTTTACATCTCTGTTACCTGTGGTTTTTTGTCTTTTTGTAAATTTGAGTTAGACTTTTATGCATGCAGAAAGAGAACAAGAGCCCAGATATGGAAATAGAAAGGAAACAAAGGTATGTCATAACTTTCCAATAAAATCTAAAGAGAAGGACAAAAAGTTATAATTTCCTATTTTGCCTAGTAGAGACACATATTTATGAGTAACATTAAATTTACTAAGGTTTTCTTTTTAAAGAAAAAGGTGGAAATTTGAAATGAAGGGTTTCTATGATTTGGCTGTGTTCATTGAAAGATAAGCATAAATACAGAAAATAAGAGTAATTTTGTCACCAGAGCACTTCAAAATTAAGACTTAAAACTAGCAAAGTGCCCTATCACTGTACAATAAAACAGTACTTTATATTTTATCAGCTGTTATGCTCAATTTGTAGGAGAATTTCCAGACAGAATCTTTCAATTGATAATCACAAATAAAAAAAAATTAGACATTTTCTTTTCCCATAAATGAAGATGGTAATAGTTTTATTAAATTCTAATTCAAATTATGTTATTTTAACACGTTGATCAAATGCATCATGAAACCAAACATTATTTGCTTCGTTTAGTTTTATGAGGGTACAATGGGAAATGCCATTCCCTCCAATCATAGCTTTTCTGAATGCATCCACTTCACCAGTCTCCTAACAACAAATGCAATTACATTTTACTGTAAAATAATCAAACATTCACTTCCTTGCACATAACAGCTATTTTGCTTTGGATGTAAACACTTTGGTTAAATTTTCTATTAGCTAAAAGATGCTATTTTCTAGAAGGCAACATCCCCACTTAGAAAACTGTGGCATTTTCTGACTCTTGATTTGACTTAAAGAGAAACCTAAAGGAAAAGGAATCACTGAGAATTATTTTAAATTTGAAATTATAATTCAATCCACAATGCTAAAGAAAATGTACTTTAAAAAATTATTATTATTTCCTAAAAACTAATGAAGGACTTACAACTTTTGAAATAACATTTTGCCAAGGCGCTCTTGCCCAGAGTCACAGGAAATAACTCTGAAGACTTTTTCAGAAATTAAATGCAAAATGAAGTCAATATTTTTTCAATGAATTGTCAGGCTAAAACAACGTGTCTTTTAATTTAATTTCTGTTTATAATGGTTCAGGTTGACATGACTTTTAGCAAGACTTCAAAAATCTGCTTAATGTTTTAGGTACATCTTGTGCCTCTTACATAGACAGGTCCTTGATTGCATTCCTTATTTCTTTGCAAGAAGTTTATTTTTCTTGTTCTTACTTCATGTGTTTTGGAAACTTTTTATATTTATCTCTTCTTTTAAGAGGATAACTGTCCAAAGTTCTACCTTCTGGAAGCTGTGAAAGTGTTAGCCTTAGTGTTTCTGTGGTTTTGTTTGGTTTTGTGTTTGGTTTTTTTACCTAGCAAATAGTGTCTTTTTTTAAATTGTAAAGGTCTCATTACAGTGACCTGCCAGACACAATTTACATATTTCTCCAAAATTAAGAATAAGCATTGTTTTAATGCTACTTAAAGAGTGTTTGGGTTTTTCCCTTCCAATTTCCTGAAGACTCAGAACCATCTTTCAGAAAACCCTCTGTAACTGGATCTTTTACAAGGACATCAAATGGTCCAATATCCACCAGAAAAGTAAAGAAGTGTTAAAGGAATCAAAGCAGGAGCGAGGTCTGTGACAGACAGCAGGTATTGAATAGATTACATGACACTGGAATTTTGGGAAGTTAAAGAATATTGGGAAGTTAATAAAGAAGTTAATAATAAAGAATTTTGGGAAGTTAAAGAATATCCTTTGTTTATAAATCCATCACTTCAAAAGAAAGAAAAAAAAGTAATTTTTATCCCACTCTTACTGGAAAAATGTGAACCAAACCCACAAATAAACCAGCTTTAAACTGCAATCTGAAGCAGAAGGAAGAGCACAGCCCTGTTTGGGACATACACATTAACCACTGTGGATGCAGAGCTCCTATTAGAATATATTATCACACAGCATCCAAGTTTATCAATGCTGGCCTCAATTCAAATATGCCGTGAGATGCCTCACTAAGTGCTTCACTAAACTGAGCCTTTCATGCTATTTAAAACTAACTTAATATAGAAAAGAGCTATAGATTAACTGACACATCTATTGCCTTTTTTGTTCCAATCACTTCTGTTTAAGTGCACTGCACTCTGGGGAACACAAAAACCTGGTGGGGGAAGGAGGGGAACCCCAGCAAGTTATATTTGACCTGGAATTGAAAATTCAGCCACCAGACCATTCCAGACCTCAGGCTGTCTGATTCCTCCAGTCTCACGTAATCTATTCAATAGCTAAGCCTCACTCCCTATTACCCCTTAATAGTGGTTGTGCCTTTTATTGAATTCCTCAGAGCAAATCATCTAAAACTGCCTTTGAATGACCACATGGCTCCTGGGGCTGGTTTGGAAACCCAGAACACAAGACATGTACCAGGATTCGAGCAGCTGGCCACGAAACAACAGCCTCAGGCAGGAGCTCTGTGGTGCAGGCAGCAATGCCAGAGCCCAGCTCCCTCTCACATCACCTGATGCTTTAGCCAGGAGACCCTTTTTTGTCCTTGTGCCTTGCCAGCCACATTTTCCCACTCTTGTGACAAGGGGAGATGCAGAGATGAGAAGTTCTCTGGGTACCATTAGTGGGATATTGGCTACTCCAGAGCCATAAATGAAGGCAGCCTGCAGAGCCCAGCATCTCCTCTGGATAAGGGCTCAGAGCAGGGAATCCCCTCCCTCCAGGGGTTTTCAGCAAGTCCCAGAGGCTGCTGCTGCTGCCATGAGTAAGGTTTTCTGGCTGCTGCCATGAGTAAGAGGGGAGCTGCACACAGAGGCAGGTGGGAAGAGAAGATTGCTGAGGGTAAATGTCTGTTGCAGCTTTGGGCAGAAAAATTCATCTCAGAAATATCTGTGGACATCTCATTAACTCCCTACCCCTGATTCACCCCATAGTTTTATCACAGGTGTGTTTCTCCCAGGAAAAACAAACCAGCAAACAAACAAAAAACCCAAGCAAACCTCCAGTACTTACCACTTTTATTTAGATTTTGCTACAGCACACACATCCATGAAAACAGAATTAAAGTAACACGTGCAACCTTGATTTCAGCATTTCCCAGTTCTGGTAGCCAGGATTTGTCACCTTAGCAAGCTTTCAAAAGTTCATGGTGCACATGCAAAGTCTCCTCAAACTTAGGGGAGAGAAAAAAGTAATCAAACCAGGTGAATTCCTTTTTTTTCTTTTGGGTCAACCTGTTGGGACACCTGAGAGACAAGGTGAGAGTATTAAAACCCAGTGCTGTTGCTTGAAGCTAAAATCAGAGTCTACCTTACATTGCAGTGCCCCAGGGTAGGAGAGAAAGCAGAGCCCAGAAATCTTGTATTTCAGGCAGTGTTTTGGGGAGCAGCAGCATCCAAGCTCCTCATGGTTGCCCCTCATCTCCTTCCATCTTGTCATCATCACCAGTCTGACTTAATATTTCCCTTTTCTGTGCTCACAGCAAGTCTGGCCCCGTTTCTTGCCTGCTTTGCAGCTTCTATTGCACATGAATCAGAACTGCTTCCCACCTTCCTTCACCATCTTCCTCTGCTGCTTGGAGCTTTGGAGACTTGGTCTGCCTTATCCAGACCTTGGTCTGCCTTATCCATCTGTCCCATCCTCCAACTGAATCAAATAAATGGGACATGAGGCTGCACTTGAGGTAAGATGTGCTAATACACAGAAATACTCCAAATACATTGGTATACCCAGTCCCTCTTCAGCCTCATGTTTTTCTACCTCTAAAGAGGCATAACTCCATTCTTTTCACCCTATTTTCTGCCCCTCTCTGCCAATCAGAAGGCATTTTCCCAATCCATATTCCCCAACATAGGGCCTGGGGTTTGTTTTGAGCCAGAACAAAAGAAATAACTTCTTCCAAGTGGTGCACAGTGCAGGTCTGGAGTCAAGGCAATTAGGCCTAAAACTGTCTAAAGAAAATGACTTCACATCCCAACTGAAGAGAGAGCATATGGAACAAAATGTAATGGAAGAATGACACAGCTGAAAACAAAACAAAGACGTGCCATATTTCATAACAATGCAGATGTTAAGATATTGAAAATATTTTTAGCATGTACCAGAGAACACAAAAAAGAAAAAAACCCATTGGGAATAAGAGCTCAGATCTACATTGTTCCCCTGCTTTCATGACGTTTACAACAGTATTATTCCCTCCCACCCGCCACGAATTTAAACAGCTCCAAAACAAGCTCTTCATTTTGCCAAAAGAACATCAACATGTCCATTATTTTTAAGTCTATTCTAGTGAATACTACCTGAAACAACCCATTTAACTCTGCAGCTGCTTTTCTGCCTTCAGAGGCCTTAATTTTCTCTACATGGACCTCACCTTAGTCACAACCACATTGGACCTTTCAAATCCCCCTCCATTTTTAGTTTTGAGTTCTAGTATGCTGTACACTTAGGTCCTAGAAACTCAAAAGTAACTTAACTCAAAGGGCATATATTTTATTTCAAGGTCAATTTAACACTGTAGGAGTTGTTCCTGTACACTCACTCCACTGTGTCTTATCATCCTTTTCCATTGCCCTCTCCTCTGGAAATTCAATTTTTCTTCAGCTGGGTAACCTACACATCCTTCAGCTGCTGGGAAAGGTAATTTCTCCTTTTCTTTTGCCCATGACCTGCCCTTCTGCAGGCACACAGATAAACCCTGCAGTAAGAGGAAGAGCCAGCACACCATGGCAGAGCTGCTGCGGTCCCCAGGGTCACCTTGTGCCCTCCTTAGTGTCACTCTGGGCTCTCTCACCTGAACATCCCTGCTGGCCACTGGTCCTTGTGCCTCCCCAGCTCTCAGTGACAAGATCAATTCCTTGCTTGGCACTCTGCTGCCTTTCTCCAAAGGGTGAAAACAAAGCACAAATACAGCCAGTGTGAGGGTTCTGAATCCCCCCACCCACCCAAAAAAATGGTTTGCTGGAGTAGGCAACTTGATGTCACACGGGGACACAGAAGGGAGTCAGAGTTTTGTCACTATAACTCAATTGTCCAGTTTCCAAGAACCAGCACTCGTGGTGACCTCACAAACTGGACCAGCTGAGGAGCAAAAACTCCAGCTCCTCAAAGCTCCACACCCAAAAAATGCCAAACACCACGAGGTTATACCTCCTTTCTCAGCCTCATGAACATCCTGTGAGATGTACAACACCCTCCATTTGCACTGAGAGCTCTGCACATCCCAGCAGCGCAAATTCCGCAAGAACAACACAGCCAGTGCAAACCCTGGATGCTTTCTCAGACTTTCTGAACTTATGTTACACAATGTCACAGACATCTTTTATGAAAAATCCTTTCCTTAGGATTTTTCCTCCTGAGAAGCTGGGAGGCCTCAGGAATAAAATGTAAACAATGATTATCTGCTGCTGTGGAATGCAACAGGTGCATCTGTGATTGGTCTCATGTGGTTGTTCCTAATTAATGGCCAATCACAGTCAGCTGGCTCAGACTCTCTGTTCGAGCCACAAACATTTGTTATCATTCCTTCCTATTCTATTCTTAGCCAGCCTTCTGATGAAATCCTTTCTTCTATTCTTTTAGTATAGTTTTTTAGTATAGTTTTAATATAATATATATAATAAAATAATAAATCAAGCCTTCTGAAACATGGAGTCAGATCCTCATCTCTTCCCTCATCCAAAAACCCCTGTGAACACTGTCACAACACAACACAGTCTGAATCCTCACCTGCCCTCTGGGATGGGAAGGCAATGGCCAGGAATAGGTAATTACTGCCTGGAAAATTCACTCCACTCATAAGCAGCCTCACTTATCCCCCAGCAACAACTCAGATAAGGAAGGGACCCACACAAACTGAATTATGCTGGTGGTGACAACCCATGTGCAGCCACAGTGTTCCCAGAGGAGAAATACAGAGAGTGACAACAGAGGGAAAAGGGAAAACAGCATCAGGTAACACAGGGTGGTACTTCCATGGCCAAGGTCTGCACTGGGGAAGCCTTTGGGTAGCACCACATATGGATTTCAGCAGCCCAAGTCTAGTTTATATTGGACAGGAATAGAGAGGAAGTTTTGAAAAAATTCTTCAGGCTGAAGCTCCACTGTGCTTTTCCTGGTAGCTCACCTTGTTACAGGGAACCACCACACACCAGGAATTCCTGGTGCCTGGCAAAGCTGACCATTACTGAAACACATAAATGGGCAAAAAGGCTCATGTGGAGCAAGCTGAACAGCTCTGTGGTGATCTTCACTTGTCAGCTGCCCAAAACAGATCAATAGCTCCAACTTTATTCATGGAAAAGCCAACATTTCGCTTCGCTGTGAGTAAAGAAATGCTGCTTGCTTCTCCCTTCCCAAATTTCTCAGCCAGCTCTGCCACCACTTCAAGGACATGGCACAGTTCAGAGTGCTCAGGACCTGTTTGCCACCATCCACGGCACTGAGCCACAGGGTCACACCAGACTGTTTGTGCAAGAGCAGCAGCTTTGGAAAGCCTGGTTTAGTCTGCCTGTCTTTAGCTACAAACTACCAGACACAGGTTTCAGAAAGATTTGCCAAGAAATTAAATTCTAACTTGTCAGAAAGGCAGAAACAGATTGCAGAAGGGCAAGCTGGAAGCAGGGGAGTTCCCAAGAGGTCTTAGGGTTTGCTGAAAAAAAAACCTAAATTTTTTCTAGTTTTTCCCTATGTAAGAGGAAAGTACAGTTTGACTTAATTGCAAAGCATAATGATAAGCCAGCATATCTGTACATGACTCATTTTCAAATAATCACAAAATGCAAGGAGATACAGAAGACACAGTTTAGGACTGTTTTTTTACTCTTAAGACTCACGCAGTAGAATCAGGCCTACAGTAGTTACAAGACCCAGACAGCCTATATAAGCAGATTTATCTCCAGTTAGGCCTGGTATTTCCCCAAAATCCCAAAATCCCATCTGCAGACACCAATTGCACACAATGAAGGGAAATAATGCAAATTCATGGCCATACTGCTCTGAGAGCACACAGAGCTGGTGCCTGTCTGAAATGTGGGACCACTGCCTGGAGTGATGCAGGATCACTGAACACACCACCCAACACGTGCCTGGCAGGCAGTGCTGTGGAAAAGAGGGATTAGGGCAGTCCTCAGACACCCATCAGACACCAGCTCACCAATCTTGCTCTTCCTCTGCACAGCAAGATCAATACCAGCATGCACAGGCATTGGAACTGTGTGCAGGAGGTGCTAAATAAAAGTGGAGAAGAAATAGAAGAAGCCCCAGGTGATTTAAGGGATGAAACCAAAGTGTCTTCAAGTGAGACTGGAGGGTTTAGGTCTGTGTAAATTATCAGTGAGGATAATTTGCTTGAACGGAGTACCAGGCTAAGTGATGGATTCTCTGTCATCCCCTGCAGTTTTTGCAAGATACTGAACGCAGCAGAATCATTGCAGAATGTATTTCTGTGTCCTTTGGCATGCAGGATGTTTTAAAAGACAGCATGAGGATCTTTCTGGCCTTGAAAACAAAATTCTGAGGGCCATGCTAAAGATGAAGACTGAAATCTAAAGAAAATTTTCAGTGCTTTAAACAAATAATGTGTTTCTCATTTAAATAAAACCACTTTCAGATAGTAAACATTGTGAGTGAGGAAAGCACAAGCATTTACAAATGCCAAGTCAGCTTGACAGAATTTTAAAGAAATAATTTAATTTCTATGAAATATTTTCTGCTCATTCTCTAATTGGGGAAAATTCATGCTAATGTCAGTCTCGCCTCCTACCAATTATGACCAAAATATTGCCTTTTACTTCCCATCAGTGACACCCCAAGTACTGGCATTTTTATTTCAAAATTTGTATGTGAGGACAAAGTTAACATATCAGTAAAAGCTGTGGTTAGTTAGGTAAACTCCCCGTGGTAAATTTAGTTATTTCCTGATGTCACAACTTAGTAAGACAGGAAAGTCTTCTGCCAGTCTCCACCTTCTCAACATACAGCAACTCATTTCACACCAAGAGGAGATACCAAAACCTCCCCTTTTTGCAATAAAGCAATTAATCACTGTCTTCTAACTTTCTTTCCTGCTTTTGTGCCACTTTTTAAAGGAATTCCCCACATTCTCCTTCCCAACATAGATTTTAGGCATAGCATTAAGCAAGTTATTAACATCAAATAAACCATTTAATTCTATGTCTCTCAGGGCCATGGTTCTTTGCACATCTTCACATCCTTTTGTCATCCCCAATCCCCTCCCAGTAGGTGTAGAAAATGAAAATATGAAAAAAAAAAGAAAATGAAAATACATGTAGAAATGTGGCAGCAAAAAAATATGTAAAGGAAGTGCAAGGTCAAGAAGGGTAAATATTAAACCCATTCACATTAAAAACTGAGAAATGTAATTAAGTTAATCAATCATTCAGGTTTCATCAATTGGTTTCTACTTGAATTACATGAGGGACAAGTAAATACTACAAATTTGAGTTTGGAATTCAGCTTTAAAATACACAAGTTATGCATTTGAGGGAGTCTTTCTGAATGAGATTATACAGTGAATATGATAAGCAAGAGAAAACAATGAATTAAGAGAGAGCAAAAGAATTCACAGCAAAGGCTTTGTCTGTTGTCTAATGTCTTATTCTACACAAAGCTGCCTGAGACCAGAGAGGCCATTTACTCCTAAAGGTCTCAAAATCCATGCACAGTGAAGCATCATATATATCCTCAGAGGCAAACATCAACTTTTGATTTAATACAATCTGGAAGCACTCAAAGGGATGAGGAGTAAGGCCTCCAAGATCTCAAAGCCAGCTTTGTCTCCATAGAAGTCTCATTTTTTCCAGAACAAGAACAGAAATAAGACATATTACAAGAACTGAGATTCTTGAGTTGTAATTAATTCATTAGTGACAACTTTGTAAAAGCACCACGTAATATTTTAACCAGCTTCAAAAAAATCTCCACAATCCAGGCAAGATAAAAAGCACAGATTTCTACATGGCAGAACAGGACAAGTTCTACAGAACTGCAATGAAAATTAATGACTGTATTATGTAGCAAAAGATACCAGCCACCAATTATTTGCAGCTCAACTAAATGAGTGGCACCCAAAGAAAATTCCAGCCAAGCTGTTTGGATTCTGCACTTTCCAAGTGGAAACACAACTCAAGCACTGAAACACTTGTAGGGTACATTTTATATCAGGTGTACACAGGCCCAGCCAACCCAGACCCTGCAACATAACAAAAAGGTGGAATTCCCAATCATTCACCTTATTTTTCCTTTCCAGATGCACCGAGCTACCTTGGGCAGGGAGATCCAGCTCCTCACCAGTGACCATCAAATGTAGCCCTGCTGCAGCTGGAGGAGTCTCTGAATAACAATTCAGAAAAAAAAACCCAACTTGGAAACTCGGAATTGCCCTGGAAACCCCAATAATTCTCCACACCCAGGGAGGAATTACACAGTCAGTGCTTCCTTCAGACTGAGGACAGCCTTTGTGAATGCCCCAAAGTGCCAAAGCTGATGCCCTGAAGCCAACACTCCAGCAGAAAATAATGCTGCCTAAAAGAGGGGCAGAGGGAGGGGAAGCCTTGCCTGACAAAGCAGGAGCATGAAATGGATTTATCAGAGTGGGAGGAAAAGGGTGATAATGAAGAACATTTCAGTGAGACCAGCTTGAGAGAGATTAACATTCAGTGTAAAAAAAAAAAGAAAGATTTAGAGAAAAAAATCACAGTAAAGAGATTGCCTTGGGAGAGAAAAATGTGCAAGATCTTCAGGGTGCCATGTGGCCACATGTCTTTACCAGCAGAGCTGGTGGAAAACCCAAGTGACTAAAAGGCAACTGCAATCAGCCTGTAAAGTAAGAGAAAATTCTTCATAAGGGTCTCAGACTGAAACAGTGGAGATGGCAAAAGTAAAAGAACATTTGAGACAATTAGAGCAGGCAACAAAACCATCTATGGACTTTAAAAAGAAGGCAGAAGTATTTCTTTCCCCACGTAACCAAGAAAACACACAGCTGCCACTCAAGGAAAGTCCTGTGCTATTTCAGAAACATTTGGTCTAAGAGATGAAACTTTTTATCTTCAGATACACTTATGCATAAAACACCAAATGTAAGGGTTGAAGATCTATAACATTTTCAGAATAAAATATTCCCCAGTTCAAATGTGGAAAATTAGATGAACATATTTTGAACACATGACCACTGAGGAAAAATTGTAAAATAATCTTCAGCAAGCAGCTAGCAGTCAAAATTCAGATGTAAAACTGGAATTGTGTAACAAGACATTTGACAAAATGATTTTTTAAATGGACTTTTTTAATAATACCTGTTTAGTTATTAAGCCATTACATCTTTTGCCTGGTCTTGTTGTTTAGTTCTTTATTCCCCCAACCTTTTGGTTTTTTATTCCCTAAACCTTTTGATAAATTTTTGTCCTAACCTCTGACTGCATTAAATGTGAAGAGCCTGATGGACATGAAATCTAGGCACACACTCCTCTTTTCCACTGAACAATTTCAACTCTTACTGCTAATTACAAAATTCTGGCCTGAGTGCCACTGCTTAGTTACTTAATGTCTGTTCTTTTTAGAACAGCTACATTTTTTTTCTAAAACTTCATTTTTTACACCACACTCCTCCCCAAAAACCTCACAGGTAAGTTTGATTTAATTCTAACCACCTAAGAATTTTCCATCTTCCCAGCTTTATATCATCCATAGGTTTGTCACCTCCTCAGTGTGTTCCAAGGCATTAATTAATGAGACATAAAACACAAGGAAATTTTTGTGGGACAATACTTTCTTCTAACTTGAATCATTAAAATGAAATAAAACCTGAAGTAATTGTTGAACCAGTCATAAATCAGCAATATATTTAATTAAGTAATCCACCTGGCTTCAAATTCTTATGTTTTTTAGGTTTTGCTGAATCAAAGGAGATACAGCAGACTTCTTGGAAGGACTGCTACCTTTTAAAGGTTTCAGAAGTCATTACAAGCACTACCTCCACTCTCCTCCATTCCCCAGCCTCAGAAATACAGAGCAATTCTATTTCAGGCTGAGATTTCTAGGTCTGTTTACAGGGGAGCAGGTTTGGGGGAAGTGAAATGTTTCTTTCCACAGACTTTATTTAACAAAAGATTTACAAGATATTTTTGCAAGAAATTAACAGAATCATAGAATTGTTTAGGCTGGAAAAACCTTTAAGGCCATCAAACACAACCATTAACCCAGCAGTGCCAATTCCTCACTCAAATATGTCCCTCTGTCTCAAATATCTGCAGGGACAGTGACTCCACCACTTTCCAGCTGTTACAGTGCCTGATAACTGTTTCCATGATATTTTTCTTCCTAATATCCGATCTAAACCTCCCCTGATGCAATTTGAGGCCATTTCATCTTATCTTGTCACTTTTACCTGGGAGAAGAGACCAACCCCACCTGGCTACAATTTCCTTTCAGGGGGTTCTAGAAAGCATTAAGGTCACCCCAGCATTCCTTTTCTCTGGGAGTTTAAATTAAGAAAATCAGGGTTGATGAAGAGGAAGATGAAGACTGATGAAGACTGATTCTTCTCCCATCTTTGAGAGAGATGAATGTCTCAGGCTATGAGGAAACATTGCCCCAGAGCAGCTGCTGTGTCTGGATGCTGCAGCTCCCTGAAATTCCATAAACCATCCAACAGAACCCCCTGCTCAAAAGCATCTTCACCATGGCCAACAAAATCTTACACCTTTACCGACTGAAAAATTTAACAGGCAAATACCCACATGGGAAAACATTTGAGAAAACAGAGTTCAAGAAGTTGTCAGTTCTTGGCTGGTCTCTGTAAAGGGTAATATGAATGTTTACCTGGTGAGGAAATATATATTAAATTGAGTAACCCTCTCAAGGCATTTGCTACCAGCAAGCTGGCACAGCACAGCCCACTTAGGGTAGCCCAGCTTGCTCTGACTGAAAAAACAAAAAAAATTCTTCAAACTTCATAAAATAACCCAATCTGGGTCAATGGAGAGAGCATTGTTATGTGTATGTGTTTGATATGCTGTTAAATATTCATTGCAATTAGAAATTATTGTGCATGGGGTGAAGCAACCACAGAGATCATGTTTACATGTGTCAGGAAACACCAAGATGGATCAAAATTAAAAAAAAAACTCCACCCATAAATTTGATGATTAAAGGTAAAACTGCTGTGAAGCAAAGAAAAAAACAAACAGAAAAACAAAAGGAGAAAAGAAGGCATATCTAAAAGTTGAAAAAGCAAATTGGCAAAGGTTTCAGGGTCTGAAATTAGAGGAGCTGGAATTTCTGTGCATCCTCAGGAGGCAGCAGGACCCAAGGCTGAAGGAGGTGATGTCAGAAGGTGTCTGTGCCTCGCCACTGGCTCAAGAGAGACCTGATAAGCAATTTCTGATTTGCTTTGCACCCTGGTTTCCATCTTATCAAAGGTTTCACAAGAGTTTACAACTTTCTTTGTGAGCAACACAGACTTCATAAAACCAAAATCTGAATCAAAGGCAGCATGTGACTTTCATTTTGACTTCAGAATTAGAATTATTTTCATTATATAATGAAAATATATAATGTACAACCACCTCGATTATCAAGGAACACTAAGAACTATCCAGATAAAAACTAACAAGTACAATCAACTATTTGTAAGAAAAAGAGAATAATTACAGTGCCTGACACCCTCCCTCCAAAAAATGAAAAATACAAATAGCGTTGATGATAAAAAGGAAAATAAAAAAAAAAGGTACGTATAAACAAGCTTTATAATACTGAAATAAACAACCTGTTTTCTCAGAGGATCTTGTATTAGAAAAATATGACTGAAATAGTTTCCAAATAACTGATTCCACTCAATTAAAAAGAAAAACAAAAACACAGAGCAGTGTCCACTTTCTAAGACAACACTGGAATAAATAATTGCTTGGGAAATATGCTATGGCTGGTGCATACCCTTAACCACTTAAGGCCACACACTACAATTTAAAGTATTATTTTAAATAGGTATGAAATCCTAACACCACTATGTTACCTGTGAAGTTCAGCTCCACAGTGCCTGGTAACAAATTCTTTTTAGAGAACAATCAAACCTTGCTGTTATCTGTGCTGACCCAAATCCCCTTCAGTGTCTGACTGCCACTGGTTCAGCTTCATTACCTCACTATATTAATTACTGGATAAAGAGAAAAACAAGATTTTTCCTACACTTTTCCTTTCCTTTAGTATAACATTGCACTATAGAAAATTAAAATCAAGAAATTATTCTGTTTTGCTCTTGTTGAACAAATGGGAAAACTGAAGGCCATTCAAGGGAATCATCAAAATAATTGAGCTAATGACAGGACTGATTCTTTTCCCATCTTTGAGAGAGATGAGTGTCTTAGGTAACAAATAATCAGGTAAATAATTAACCCTTTCTTTCAAACAGAGTCTACTGCCTTAATTTTGTAATTTACAAAAACCCCATATAATCTTTTTGCATGATTCTTCATTTTATTTCAGAAAAATCTCTGATTTTGAGAGATTTTTTTCCTTTAAACAAAAGAATATTTTAGTCTCATGTTTTAATATGGCTCCCAGCTTAACAGGCAACTATGGAAAACTTTGTGGGACAATCTGAACTTTAGCAGGAGACAGACACTTCTCCATGAAACTCCTAAAAATGGGTTTAGCTGCTATTGTCTTTTCATGTATTTTTATCTCAGTATCACTGGGGGGAAAAAAGTGACCTACAAAAACCTCTAGAAAAATCAGATCTGACAGTGACATATAGGATGTGTATATTCAAAGGCCAGCTTTGACTGAGGGAGGCCAGTCTGCCTTGTTCCCTTGTCAGTCAGTGTGGACAGAGAAGACCTCCTCCAGCAGGTAATTCAGAGCAGAAACCAGCTTGGGGTGCTCCTCATCACCCACTGGGGAAGCTGAATTATTGTACAACCCCAGGAACCCAGGAGACAAATATTCCTGGATTAACCCTTGTGTTCCCTGCACCATCCCCTCACACCAAGATCTACCACTTCAAGACTCTTATTTGATTTCATTTATTACTGGGATGGAAGGCTACACAAGCCTGGCTTCGTAACTTTTAAATACTTTTAATATTTAAATGCCATTCTCATGTCTAATGGTCAAGTTGTTGTTTATTCTGAAAAACCTATTCTCTCCAAGTTCTTACTCAGTTCAAGCCTAACATAGCTTCAGTCCTTCTACATATGGATAAGGAACAAGCCTAGGTGTAACCTCACCATTTTTATGGGAAATGAGATTTCATCTTCCATGTTCAAAACCTGTATTTTTCATTTTATTGTATCGATAAGCATTTTATCCTGAACCAAAATTCTCCATTTTTTAATCCTGTATTTTCCATTTTATTATATCGATAAGCATTTTATCCTGAACCAAAATTCTCCAAAAAACCTATTTTTGCATACAGGTTTTGAATTCAGGCCATCTGATGATAAACTGCAAGGGATAACAAATGTCCAACTTACTTTGAACAAGGACAGAAGTACAGCTGAATGCTGATACTCCAAAACTAAGAATCTTAACACTCTTTTTAGAGGCATTAAATTCCACATGTCACACAACTATAAGGGCTGAAAAAGACCTCCAAGATCAGAGTCCAACCCTGGGCCAATCATCACCATATCAACTAAACCACAGCACTAAAAAGAATGTACCAGTCTTTACTACACCTCTACTATACTAAAGGTATAGTAAAGACTGGTACATTCTTCAAAGAAAATGGAACTTTTTTTGCTTTGGGAAGCCATCAGGCCCAAGAAAAAGAAAAAAATCTGTCCTTCTCAACATGTTTTCCTCACCAATATTTCTGTTATGTATCTGGAGTGGCATTTGGTCAGCATTTTCTGTATGGGACTGCAATTTTTCTTCATTTTACATATTAATAACCACATTAAATCCAGCCAAAGATACATCAGTCTTCACATTGTCTTCAGCAAAGGCTGAGAGCAGGGGTCTGGGAAGAGCACCAGGACAGGAACAGCGTGCAGGGATGGATTTTGGGATCCCTCTGCAGCCTTCAGGGCCTGGGCTCTGTGTTCTTCTAAGCAAGAGTTGGTGCTTTTGCACCGAGTCCACACCCAGATAATCCTGCAGTATGTGCAGTGGCTCACAGCTAAACTATGCACTATGCAAAAAATACCACCTCTTACTTGTTCTGAATCTGTCACCTGATAATTTTATTTGATCCCCTCTGGATCTTGTACTACAAGAGACTCTTAATGAACATTCCCTGTATTTTTTTTTCCATTACACTCCTATATAGATTTTTATCATTTTCATCTTTTGCTGTTTCTTTGCCAGTTTGAAGGTTCTCAATCTATTTAATTGCTCTTTATCATCACTGCCACCCATTTCTAGTTCTGTTATCTCCCTCTCTCCTTTTTTTTTTTTCCCCTCATTTTTCCTTTAAATCCAGGGCTCAGAAGAGCACTCTGAGGTCAAGACAAAAGCACAGGCAGTTTACAAACTGGCATAGCAGACTTCTGCTTTGTGAGCCACTTTTTCCTAATTTTTCTTTTTATTTTGACCAATCCCAAACACTTGATCAATTCTTGGATTTGGCATGATAAACTCTCTATAACATCACTTCCTTCCATGCTAATAACCTCAACAATGGCAGGATTGTTCTCCTCCACATGCATTAATTCATAGCACCAGCAGCAAGCTTCAGCCCCAGTTACCAAGCATGACAAGCTCCCACTTGGGTTCTTCATAATTGGCTTTCATTTATGCTGCTCTCATTAACTTAGAATCATCCTGCACTCTCCCTTCCAGATCACCAATGCATGCTGGTGTTAAACTTAGCACAGATCCATAAGTAACTCTATCCATCCCTTCTGTTAAACAGGACATTTATTCATCTTTTGGCCAGCAGTCTAGGACAAAAAAAAAAAAACTAAAAAAAAAAAATTCCTCTTATGTCAGAGCAGTTTCATTTTGCTCAGCACCTTTGGTGAGTCGCTCTCACAAGACTCCCTGAAACCCCAGTGCTGTGCATCAGCTAAATGACACTTACTCACAGCCTCAGTGAGCAGTGCCTTCAAAGAACTCCACCAGACCTGAGAGACTGTTCTGACTCTTTCCTGGTACACCAAACTGTCCATGAACGCTTCAGTTTTCTCCTCCAAATGGTATTTACCAGAAAAACTGGCTGCTATGAATGCCAGTCAAGCTTGTCCTGTTCTTTCCCACAGGCTTTCTGGAAGCCTTTTTAAAAAGTGGCATCACCTTTGGCACCCTCATCTTCACTGCTACTGTGAACATTGTTATCTCACATGCCTTTAGCTACAGGTGCAGTATGCTTTGAGGTCTTTCAGATCTTAGTTATCTGTAGGACCATTGGCCATCCCAATTCTGATTGTTTTGAAAGAACTTATGACAAGTTTCTCTGCCTTTTACAATCACATATCAAGCTTTAACTTGTTTTACTGTATATTTCATGCTTATTTTGCATGAATTTCACCTTTTTAAATTTTTGAATGAGTTTTTGCAAAGTATCTTTCTGTTCCTTACATCTTGCTCAACCATGTTAAATATCCCTCAAAACTTTTTTAGAGTCAGAGAAGCAGTTTTTAGGAAATAGGCATTTTTTTTCTGAATCTCTCCAGAATGGCTGCAAGCATTTTATTCTCTTGACAGGTCCTCTTACCAGGCTGTCCACAGGAACCTTAATCAATGCCCTGCTTGATACCTTCTCTGTGGTAGATGTGGACTGTCAATAACTCACTGCAGAACTAAGCCATCAACCCCTCCATTTTCCATTCCACTCTTCCAACATTTGCATAGAAACACTTCCATTCTGCTCTGCCTGCCTGTCCTTCTGTGCTCCTGTCTAAATAAGACCTAATTTTCCAGCAGCCCTTGACTGTTTTCCAGATGCCCTTCATCAGCTTCTGCCCCACACACTTCAGCCACAGCCAGTGTCACCTTGACTTGTGTACCTTTCCTCATGGGGAACACTGGGATCACACTGCAGACTGATGCTGCACACCTCTTTATTTATTGCTTTTACCCATGGAATTCAGGTGCTGCTTCTTTTGGGAGCCTTTATGTCACCAGCACTTCCCCACCATGAGAAGACAGCCCAGACTCCTGTTGCTGTGTGCCACTTTGGCATGTGGTTGGGAGGTCACCAAATGCTCCCTTCCAGCACTGGTTACAGCAGGAGATGTCTCTGCATCACCTGGAACCAAGACCATACAATGGAATTTTTAGGGCAAAAGGATGCTTGGCCATCACCTGACAGCAAGGTCTCATCTACAGCATGAGATTTTTTAGGTATAATTTCAGGGTCACTTCTCTTTTGCAGGGTTGATGTCCTGCTGCATTACAGCTCCTCATGGAATCCCAGTGGCAGCCTCCCTGGAGACAGAGGTGGGAATACCTGCCTGGAGGTTTGCTTTACACATTTGCTAATTGAGAGCATTTTCCTTACACTTTGCATGTGGTGACTTTCACAAGAGTTCAGTTGCAGTAATCTGCAATGAGCATCTTGCAGTGTCATAACTATCCCTCTGGTTTAACAGCTGCATTAATACTGTTGAGGGCAAGTAAATGTTTCTTTTTATGTCTTTTTTTTTTTTTTTTTCTAACTGGAGATCTGATATCAATCTCTAGGCTGAGAAGTGAAAAGGTTTAGGCTGAATGGCCTCAGACACACTCCTTGTGTTTTAGGCTTATTCTCATTGAATTCCATTGAAATTTTCACTTTGTGTCTCTCCCTCCAGAGACTTTGATTCAGACTGTCCTCATCCTCCTGGAAGACATTGGTTTTCTAAAAATCTCAAACCATTCTAGTTATTTTCTAAAAATCCATCTTTAATACTGGACTGGTTGGTGCTTGTGAAAGTTTAAAGTACTTATTTATTTTGTGAAATGTTAATAACTTCTCTGCTTTCCATTCAGCATCTTTAATCCATTCCTCAGGTTCCCACAAACCATTTTCAAGACAATCCTACGAAAGTAAAGAGGAGTAAGAAAGTTTAATTTTTCTTGTGTAACACTCTGGTATCATTAACAGCCATTTCCCATAACTGCTGGGCAATCATGCTTTATAATCTAACAGATCACAGCCACTTTATGGTAGCATGAAAGGACTGGTTGTGCAAGCCCTTAAACACTGCTTCCCTAAGACAACAGGACGCAACCAGCCACAACTTTTAGCTCAAAACAGAAGCACAGAATTAGTTGTTTTTAAGATGCAGCCTCTTCTGCACTGCTGAGGGGAGCTGTACTTACAAACACACCCTTCACCAAATCAAAGAGCATTCTACACAACCAACACTTGCTGATTCAAAGTGGGACCTCACGTGCTTAGATTCCAAATTTAGATTTCTTACTATGAATTCTACTTTCAATTACCCCAAGTCTGCTGCATTTTGTTGGCTGTGATGTACACAGCTTTCGACACAAAAGAAGTCTTGAGAGCTTCCACACACACATGCTGTATTTATAGGCAAGATGCTCAAACATTTGCATTTTATTGTAAGGGGTAAATTGTGCCATACAGTACAGAAAAAATTCAATACTGATTCACAAAACAGCCCTGATTTTTCAGTTGATAGAAAATGGTTCTAGTTCCCTTTCCACCATCAAATCTAATTTAAAGTAACCCACTGTAGTGCAAATACATCAGATACTCAGTAATCTCCTGTAATGGCAGGGAAATTCATCACAAATTGCTGAATGTTATGAATCATCTTGTGAACACATAACTGCCATACACTGAAAAAGGCGCTTTAACAAGTGATTTCATTCATTTATGTCAATACTTCATAATTAGCACAGAGAAGTGTCTGTAAATTGAACTCTTGAGCATCACACTGCTTAGTTACCATTTTTTAAAAAATATTTTCAGCACTTGATGTAATGGAAGACCCCATTAAAATTTTGTGCCAATGACAAATGACATTTTTATTTTCTCTTCTAAATGTGTTAGCAGAAGCTAATGAGCTGAACAATGTTCAACAAAGCCATAAGCATATGCTGACCTGTACTACATAAACAGTTCAATTGACTTTATCAGGGATATTAATGTGAGTTTTTGATGGATATTCAAACACTGCTGCTCAATAACATATAATAATAAAAGAACTACTGGTTTATATGGAAGTGAGTGCTGATGCTCACTCAGAAGTAACAGCTGACAAGACAAACATGACAGCCAGATGCTTAGAAGAGCTCTCTTCTGCACACCAGCCTGAAGACCCAGATTTAGCCACCTTTTCATCTGTAACTGAAGAACTTTGAAAGCTTTGCAGGGTATTCTATCCAAGGCACACAGAATTTTGAAAGCATTATGATGTACGCAAAACCAGAGATCAGGGTCTCACTATTCCCCAACAGAGACTCAGCTTTTCTACAGAGACCTTACAATTTTACAATTTCAGGGCTTGAGTGCCCACAAAGCCATACCTGGACTTTGGTTTCCTGGTCACTACTTTAAGCACTGGGTGGATATAAATAATCATTTCTACTTGGATTTCATAATCTCAAGATACCAAGTCACTATAATTTAACAGTTTAGCGGTGACAGCTGGTTGGTTGTACTTGTGGGGCACACAGCCCTGGCCCATTTTTACAGCAAAATAAATAATTCTCTTTATTATAACCCAAACCATGCCCAAGGCCAGCTCCTGCAGAGGGGCTGACACAAGGTGGCTTGGCCATCCATGGGAATCTGCAGTAGAACCTCATTCTCTCAGGAGCAGCTGGAAGGTTTAGGCAAACTGCTCTCCTAGGCCAGAGAAGGAAGTGCAAGACTATAAATATATCCATGATCACAGTGATAATTCCACTTTGACGCTTCTTACCAGGATAACTTCCCACTCATCAATTCTAAAAAATCCTCAAGCTCCAGCTTTGAGTTTGTCTCATCCTCCATGGCTTCCCAGGAATGCAGAGCCATGGACTAATTTCCACAGGCTGTGCACACCAAGGTAAACATGCAAGAAAAGCTTTGCCTTACTCTAATGTTGCTAATTAATGACCAAATAATTATTAAAATAATCTAGTATTTCCCTGTGCTTTGAAATAGGAGACCTAATCTTGAGCTCTTATTACATACTGCTTATTTTTACTTTTATTTCTTAATTGAAAACAGTGCTGTCTTTTTTTTTAATTTTACAAGATTTAACCCTTAACAAGGTATACATATCTCCTCTGGACACTTATTTGAAATTACATGTAATTCTTAACTACATCTTCTTAGTTCTGCAATTTTCCTCACATTTTCAGTCCTTCAGTGCTCATTAAAAAACTTTATTGATAATACATCCAGAACAACCAGACATGCAAACTTGTCTCTTGCATCTAAAGTTTTCCAGGATATCCAGGCCTGTAACTGCTGCTAGGTTTATCAGTATAAAATGTATTTATTTAAAGGGATAAAAAACCCCAACTTCAGGCTACTTAATGTTCCAATTCTCAATAGTTACAATAAACCATAAAAAGTAGGAAAATCCAACCTCTCCTTCCATACCGCCTTTAAAGTATATTTTCTCATTTTAGTAGTCAAATATAGATTTTTCCACGACATTTTGATTAGGCTCTTACTGTGAACACATTAAGTGATAATTGGTCCAAAAATACTTATTGAGGCAGGAATATCAGCATACAGTAAATACCAGGAGCACCATAGGCAGCTGCATTAATCACTTCACATACCTGTGGTTTTCCAGGTTCCTGTGCTTAGTCATGAGTACACTCTTCATAGTCTCATACACAGAACACAATTTCTGCCAATTCTTGTTCTTGGCTTCTACACTGCCACCTGTAGTCACACAAGAGAAATTAGCAATATTTTATGCTGCAAATCCTATTAGCACAATGTTTCAGCTCACTTGTTTTTCTAGACAAACATTCTAAAGCGTCCCCTTTTGTAAAAGGTGCATTTCAATATTCAAACCAAGTTATTTACATTTTTCTCTTTAACACATTTCAAGAAAAAAAGAAAGAAGAATCACCACCAAGCAATCCCAATTCATTTTAAACCAAGAGGACATTTAAAACTCTCAGACTCTTTGCAGATTTTTATTTTATCCTCCTTGCTTAGTGGACACATCATAACCTTGACAGAGCAAAATGACTTCTGAAGTGGCAATGAAAAAAAAATCTGCACTTAATTACTTGGTAAATACAAAAAAACCTAATTGGATTTGTTCTTCCATCTGAAAAATGAACACAGTTTTACAGAAACATAATATCCATGCTCAGCTTAGTTACCTTATATAGGTAATAAGGAAATGTATGCAAATAAAAATTGCTAGTATTTGAAAGCAAATACTTCTCTTATATCTCATAGAAATAACAGTGATCTTGAACTTTTTCATACAATGAAAACCATTCAATTTATTCCAGGCTTATTGCACTTTGAGCAATATGCCACAGATAACGCTTACAACAAAATAAGACCTAAACACAGTACACCCAGAGACCTCACGTTAATCCTTCCCTGAAAATGTGAAAAAACCAGAAGATTCATGCCTTCCTAGAAAAACCAAAGCTTCCTGGTGCTCAGAGCACGGGTTTCAGCGAATAGCGAAGTTTCAGAGTACAAGCTCTGGGGGAACCTGGCTTTGGCACGCACATGCCTTCTCCTTTCCCGCAGCTCAGAGCTGCTCACCATCCCTGGGAGCCCGAAAGCTCCCTGGGAAAACGCTCGGGAGCCGGGAGCGGGCAGGAGCGAACTCGGGAGGCTCCGGGCACCCTGCGCTGCCCTACGGTGCGGCCGCCACCAGAAACCGCGCACCGCATGGAACAGAAACCGAAATCAAACGCGATTTCCAAGAACAAGTTGGTCTTAGAAAAAGAAAAAAAAAAAAAAAAACAAAAAAAAAAAACCACCAAAAACACAACAAACAAAAAGCAAACCTGAAGATGATATAATAAAGAAATAAAATTCCCAAGCGCCGACGCGCACGTCCAGGTAGCGCTCTCGCCTTCCCAGCAGCGCCGGCCACTCCCGGGCGGGAGAGGCTCCCCCGGGACGCGGTCACCATCCCGGCCGGGCTGCGGGCGCCCAGGTGCGCCGGGCACCACCCCAATGCCCCCGAGCCATCCCCACCGCACGGGCCTCGAGTCCCCCGAGCCCCCTGAGCCCCCCGAGCCCCCCGGCCGCGCTCGGCTCCGGCGGCTCCGCCGGGACCCGCGGTGCCCGCGGCGGGGAGCGGGCGCTGCGCACCCACCTGCGCTGGCCGGGCCGGTGCCGCAGCGAGAGGCGGCGGCTGCTGCTGGCAGCGCGGCTCCCCCGCTCGCCGCTCTCCGTGCCGCCGCTGTGCAGCCCCGCGGAGCCGCCGCGCGTCCCGGGATTCCTGCGGGAGGGCGGGCGGGCGGGAGGCAGCGAGGGAGGAGGCGGCTCACGGCTGGGCACAGCCTCCCGTTCCCCCGCCGTCTCTGCCTGCCCCCATCCCCTCCAGGCACGTTCTGCCGCACGGCACCGGGGCGGACCCGCAGCGCGCACCTCCGGCCCCTTCCCTTCCCTTTTTATCGCGGGGCCGCGCATCCCGCCGCCGCTCCCGCCGCCGCCGCTGTCGTGCGGGGGGCTCGGCATCCGCGCCGGAGCCGCCTGCGCACGGCCGGTCCGCCCCCGCCGCCGCCGCGCTCGCACCGCCCGCACCGCCCGCACCGCCCGCCGCCCACCTGTCCGCGCCCCGGGCCCGCCGCAGCCGCCCCCGCTCCGGCCCCGCTCCCCGCTCCGGCCTCGGGCACCGCGGGGCTCTCTCTGCGGCTCCCCCGGCCCGCGGCTCTGCGCAGGGAGGGAGGGACGGAGGAGGTGGCGGTGACGCTCCCGCGCTGCCACAGCGGGGCCGCGTCCCACCTGTGCCCGCAGCCCCCGCGATGCTCGCAGCCCTCGGCATGCTCACTCACTGCCCCCGCGATGCCCGCAGCCCCGGGATGCTCGCTGCCCCCGCGCTGCAGGAGCTCCGGGTGCCTCCCCACTCTGCCTCCCAAATAAACGAGGAGTCTTGGCCGCTCCAAAAGAATTGACGTGCTCAGGAACGTGCTGGAAGCCCAGTTGTTGATGGGTCTCTGGCAGCTGGCGATAACCTAGAGGGAGGTGGTGGGCTCGTAAAAATTTGAGTTGCGGTGCTTAAAAAATTCGAGGAAAAGCAGCAGGTAAATAGAGGAAAGTGTTAGGAAAATGTCTGTGTTGTAACTAAAACTGCAGCTTAACTCGAGGTTGTGCACATGCCGTCTGAGCTCCCGCACTGGTGAAGAACAGCTCATCCTCATGAGCACTTCTCTCATTCTCTGTCTTTTGTCGTGTGTATTTGCATCTTGGAAACATATGATGTATTTAAATTGTTGAATTTGTATCTTTTTGTTCAAATGAATGATGTTTGCATTGAAAGTGTGCCCAGCACAACCCAGTAAAGAAGCCTTGGGAGGAGTTGGGTGCATTGGTGCAGCATCACACCAACTGATACCATTTTCAAATTTGTGAAATAAAAATATACTGCGTTCATTCTTCCCACAGCAATAGGTTCCACTTTGTTTAAGACAATCTTTGCCTTTCCCAAATGTTTTATTCTAATCCTAATATTTTGGGACCTAACCTTTTCAAGGTAAGCCAGAAATCCATACAGTCATGTTTCAAACTGTGGTACCACCCTGTAGTCTAGACATATTAAGAAGCAAGCTACAAAAATAAAATCACTTTTCTTCATCTAGTCTTCTGCAGAATTAAGGTTATTTTCAGTTCCTCTTCTTACATCTCATAAGTGAGACACCAGACTACCTGAATATTTAATGAGTAGTAAACCAGAATTCTGTAAAAGTAGCAAATATAACACACATATTTTGATAGCAACATGCACAGGTTTTTATCTGAGAAAATTTTGTACAGTTTAATTCCACCAGATTAATAAACAGCAATTATATCTAATCATATCTGCAGCCATTCCTAATGTAAAACTATCAAAACCAAACAAAGCTTACACTAAAAAAAAGTATAAATTAACACAGTAAAGTTGAGGATAAGAACTGATACAGGCATGTAGAAATTGTTTTTTTAATGTACTTCATCCAAGAAAACATTCCTGGTCTTTGCTTTCAAAACCTAACAACCTTGTGACGCATTGGTGCAATAATTCAGAAAACAATGTGAATATTGAAAATGTTTTTTTTTTTTTACAGCTGATAAGTAATAAATTTTATTTTACCTCTAGATATTATGTTGATCCTCTTTCTTTTGAGCTTATGGTACATGAGACAAAATTAAGGTTTTCAGTTTTACCTACTCACCTAAATTTCGATTAAATGCAGCTATCAGTATACCAAGAGTCAGCAGCTGGTGAATAGAATTTGAAATCCCATAGTTATCTACAGTGAGGTTTGCCCATGACTTCCAGGGCTGTGTCTCTTCAAACAGTACCTCAGCAACAGAAACCACATTGACATGCCTCCAGCGCAGAAGAATTCATTTTCCACTAAGCCCTTCATAAACATAATGTTTTGTCAACAGGTGTCTTTCCTGTAACTGTTACAAATGTATTAAATGCTGGTGGCAAGTTCTTGTCTTTTCACTGAAGCATGGCCAGTGCACACACTGTTCCCTCTGCAAAAGAAGTCATTGTTCCTTTCAGCTCTTACACAACACTGCTGTTAAACCCAGCCCATCACAGGAGAAATGCTCTCTCAAATCTTATTTTCAAACCAAGAAAATAAGCATTTGGTCACTTAATAATGACTATTAATCAGACACTATCATACTTGCCTTGAGTGTGTGAGATGAAGAAAATTAGATCAGTCATGCACAGACCCTTTCTTTCACCTCCTCTCCTCTATACCACCCACCTCCCAAACAGATCTGTCTTTTTTTCTTCAGCAATTCAGGCTTGGAAGAATAAATTCCATTGTAACAATGATTCAGAGACAAACTGAAAGCCAAGTGAAATATTGTTCTCCCAAATCTGACAGGAAAACTTATAGGATGGAAACACCCAGAAGATAAAACCCAGTTCTCTTATAATATGCTCCAGAAAGCATTACTTATCACTGTCCCCTCGTTCCCAAAATATATACATCAACTAATGTGTTGCTGTAGTACTGAAAATTTCCAGTTTTCCAGATGATGAGCTGTGACTCAGTACTCCTACTGATACATCTCAATGCACCATCCATTTATTTTATGTGCTGGTAAACCATCTCTCCCTCTCCTTCCACCAGAACTTGCTAAGAACTCTCCTGCAGGTCTAATCTGCCACACCATGTCCTGCCCTGCTCATCTGGGACGAGATCAGGTGAAATCTCTTCTGCTTCAGTATTTTTCTTGGTTCAGTTGCTTACAGCTCTAAGAACATGCAGGTCATAATCTTAAACTTTCCAGGCTGGACTATACCCTTGTTAATTATCTAGGGGAATCTGAACAGTGGTCACAGAGATCTTTCACTTTGTGTCAAGGGAGTTTGTAGAAACTACTTTGGAGAAAATATGTTTTGTTTTCTATACAAGCAAAATCCCTTCTAAGAGTCAGTGAGGTGATGAAGCCAATTTTGATCCATTTATCATCAAAAGAATGACTTCAATCTACTCTAAGGAAACCAAAATTTGGCATCATAAAGGCAACAGCTGGTTGAGGAAGAATAACAGTGTGGGCTCTTTGATATTCACAGATGAATGCAAACAGTCAAAGACAGAGTTAGGATGGCACATGATGTTTCTGAGTAGTAGTAAGGAGTTAAAACCATTTCATAAGCCCATTTATCAAGAACCAATTTTCTTATAGGAAAACCATCCATTGCCTGTAATAGCAGCAAAAAAATACCCTATAAAACATTTAGTATGCAAGAACAGTGTGATAATGAGAAATCTGTGTTAAACAGTCCTCAGGAACTATGCAAAATATAGTGCAAGCAGCTGGAAAGTTCTCCTAATTTCAGAGAGTCCTCTTGCCTCAATTTGCTGCGTACTCTGAACATCAGCATGGGGCAGTGAGGGTATTTTAATACCTTCAAATTCTGCCAAAGCTCTGCAACATTCCCCAATGGGCATCAGAGACAAAAACAGGCAGGGCTATAGAGTAAAAAAACAGTTCTAGTTAAAACTATTGATTTAATTTTAACATCAGCTTAGAGACATTCATTAGCCAGTGAGCACTGAAATTTACAGCAGAGAACTTCAGAGTTGGATAGGAGATGAAATGCCCTGACATGGGATTCAGAAGAGCAAAGGAAATGAGCTGGCAGTGGGAAGGAATTGCTCATGGTGGTGGTGGGAGATGTGTGGCCAGACTTCTGCAAGGCTAAGGAAATGTTATAATCCTGCACACTACATCTGAGCAAACAGAACTACAAAGGCTCTGTCTCCAGCCAAGCCAGAAAATCCAGGAGGCAGCTGATCAGCTCCCCCAGAACAAGTTCTCCCTTGAAGAATCTGCTTTAGCTGAAATCGTTGGGAATGATTAAGAGTTGCCCATAACAACAACCAATTTCCTCATGTTACATCTTTCCTCCCCAGTAAAATTATCATCCTTCTAATAATAGGATCATCAGGAGCCTTTTTCTCCTTCTTTGGAAAAGAATAGCTGAGAGTTATGTTCAGTCATAAGATGTTAACAAAACCTGGACAGCATTTTAAGGCAATAGGCTGTTTCAATTTGATGGTGTTACAATCATTCCAAGCTCCTTGTTTTGGAGTTAAAAAACTATCAAACCATCAGGACAAGAAAATGAGATTTTCCTTCACATCAATTTATTCGTTACCAACTATTTCTGGTCTCTACTCAATGAATATGATAATGCCAGCAACCATCCAGCTTGAGCAAAGTAAGGCTTGAGTGTCAATTCCATGGAAACACAATCATTTAATGAAACCCTCCCACTTCATCTACTGAGATTTAAAGTATTTCCCTTGCCATCTCTGTAGCAGGTTCATGATCAGTGCTGCTTGTTAGCTAAACACACATAGAGTAGAACCAGTCTTATTTCTTAGGATGCTCTTCACAACAGGTCTGCCCAAACCCTTGCCATGTTCTTCTCCAAGTGTATTTCAGTATTCAATTCACTTTTTTCCCCCATAAAGAATACATTGGTTTGATGAAACCTTCTTCAAGGAGAAGCCAAAAAAGCAATATAGTTTACATTTAGATTCAATACAGGTTAAAAAAATGCAGTATTTTTCATCTAAAATAGAAGAGCTCCGTTCCAAAAGACTGGGAAATCATTACAAACTTTTATCTGCTTTTAAACAGATTGTAACTAATATGGGATTACAAATTAGATGTCAATGACCACATAACTCCCTGGGAAATATATTCCTTTTTGTCTACATCAACCATTGAAGCTGTTCATTAATCTGTTTTCTAATGCAACCATTTCCCTGGACCAAACCTATTTAGAGACACGACCGGTTATTAAAAGCATTTGCAATAAAACTGACATGCATTTCTGCAAACTGCTGTGTAAATCAATATAATTTCTTAATTGGTTAACCAGATAGCTGCCACGCTAATGAGTCACAGAGAATCACAGAGAATCACTGGGCTGGGAGAGACCTTCAAGATCATGGAGTCCAACCCAGCCCCAACACCTCAACTAGAAGAGTAACTGCAATTCTCCGCAAACATCACTTTCTTCCTGATTACACTTCTTGAACCACTTCACAACTGCACAGGAGGAAAAGTTCCAGTGCCCCTTTTTCTGCTCTCTACAATCATTTCAGCTCAAAACATTTGGTTTGGAAAGACAGGAGTCTGCTGAGGAAGGCAGGAGCCTCCCCTGAAATGGAGAATGTAAACCCTCCCCACCCCTCCAAATTGCTATAAATTTTAAATTAAGGGGCTCTCAGGCAAAAATATGGGAGCAGGTAATAACAGTTCTTTAACAGGTAAAAGGAAAAAAAAGAGAATAAAATAAACAATGCAGTACATTAGAACAACACTGACAGAGTCAGAACCCAACCTGACACCCTGTGGGTCAGATTTCAACATGTGGACTGTTCATTTTCCAGTAGTTTGCATCTCTTTAGAATATATTCTTAAAATTTATTTGTAAGGGCTCTGTCTCTAACTACGCATGCAAGTGAGGGGTTTATAACAGCAATGAATAGGATAATCAGATGTCTGACTGCCTAAGGAAGAATTGTAGAACATCTTGGAGAGAAAGCACTGGAGAAATCACAAATATTACATATGCAAGGGCCAGACTTAATTGTGGGTCAATTTGATGTAAATAAACTCCAAGATCTTTCCATGATTATTCTCTGAACTCAAAGGTTGTGAAGTTAACTCCAATGCAGTGTTATCACTTGTGTGAGTACTAAACACTTATTGAAGAGATACCTTCCAAGATATGAGTATCTGATGCTTCTAAATGATAAGAATAAATAAAAAAACATTGAGCTAGACAATCTAATAGAACTCTTGCAGCTGGGGCTGCATTTCAAATGATAAAATACAGTTTCCTCACTGGCAATTGTTTCAGTTAGTGGAAACAGTTTTGTCAAATTTTTTTTTTTTTTTTTTTTGACAAAAAGAAAAGGCACTGATACAGCTTTCTATAGTTTCCTACTGGGTAATTTGCCACTGTTTGAGGCAACACAGTATATATCTGAATTGTCTTTTTCTCTCTGTCAATTCAACCTCATTTACTGGGTTTTAAGTTTTAATGTTGCCTGTTCAAGAAGGAAGACTCAGCCACAAAGTTGAGATCGTGACTTGGGTCACAGCTTCCCCAGAGTCTGCTGAATGAGGGATCTTTGGTTTAGGATCCTCTTTACCCTTCCTTTCTGCTATTCACAGCCAGGACAGGGCACAGAGGGAGATGATAATTCCTATTTTGCTTCTGATTGAACCAGAGTTGCATTCCAATTCCCTGCTTACTTTGAGAGCTGCATCCGTGAAGAAAATTGACAGAGCTGTGGAAAATTGTGCAGCAATGCTACCTAAACACAAACTGGACTTCAGATTTAAGAGGAGTGGCCTTTTGCCAGTCATGGATTTTTTCTTTACTTCTCCATGCTGAAGGGGTGTATCTCAAATCTGTTAATACAGAGGTTATTCTTCATGTGAGTAATTTCATCCCTAGGTCTAATACAGGGTTGGAGTTACTTTCCTGCCTACATTTAATCATGGGCTCATATGCCCCAATTACTTCACAGGTGCACAAAAATATCAGGATGAATAAAATTCCCTACATGTGGTTCAGCATCTTTTTTTCAACACTTCCACATGCTGAGTTTTCATTTGTTCTTAGCAATGACTGATTTTTAAGCAGGCTGCAGTATGAGATGGGACATTTTATTGCCAATTATAAGATGAATTAATGACTCCTGAAACAGGTTGGTGAAGTTAGGAGGCACTAACCAATAACATTTTCATCAAATAAGAAAATTAATCCACACAAAAAAAAAAAAAAAAAAAAAAAAAAAAAAAAAAAA
>JAHXMQ010012338.1:27082504-27137123 GCA_020466415.1 Ammodramus savannarum pratensis | reverse complement strand
ATCATCCACCCATCCATCCACCATCCATCCATCCATCCATCCTCTGTGTGCATGACACCTTCATAACTGCATTTAAAACACTTAGACTGGGTGTGAGTCAGGGAGTAACTCCAGAGATGATGCACAAATCATGAGGTACCCTACAAAAATCTGTGTTTGAGGTTGAATTATCTCCCCACACAGGACAGAGCTGCTCAAAATTTTCCATTCTTGAAACCAGAGCTTCTTGCCTTCTCCTGATGAAACCTTTGAGGTGTATTGGGCAATCTGCCTGGGCATTGGCACTGCTGGTGTCAGCTTTACAAAACTGCCAGCTCTGCTTTGAGTGTGCCACCCTCCCTCTCTCAGCTGGCTGCTCTTCCCCCTCCTTCAGTGTCACCCTTGTCACCTGTGCCTTGCTCAACTAGGGGACATGGCCATGGAAATGCCAGGGTGGAACTGGGCAGAGGCAGTGGCTCAGGGCAAAAAAGAGACAAAAATTCCTGTCTGAGACAGAAATTCCTGTCTGCGACAGAAGTTCCTGTCTGTGTGTCTGTCACACCCTCGCTCCTCTCGGCAGGTCCTGTACCCGAGCCAACAGCCTCACAGGGCTCTGAAGCAGGACAGGGCTCTGCTGTGGCCCATGAGCAACAAGATGTGGAAGAAAAGGAAGTTTGGGAATGGAGAGTACAGGAGAGGAAGGGTGAGAAAGCTTCCAGTGAGTGTGGGGCAGAAGTTGACAACAGGAAGACATGGGTCTCACCTGAAGAAGTGCAGTGAGTGCAAGCAGCCGTCACAGCTCTCAGCACATGAAATTATTGAAATTGCCTTGCAGTGAGAAAATGTGGCGCTGTCCTGGGCACTAAACCATCATTTCCTGCCTGTTTGGGGGTGGAAGCAGCCTTGCAGACCCTGGGTGAGCAGGAGAGCAGCACAGGGAGCTGTGCCCATCAGTTCCAGTGTGGCTGTAAACTGATCCCATCCCTCTCAGTGGGGTGCTCAGGCTCAGGGCTAATGATGGTAATTGAAATGTCGACCTTAACAGTTTAATTGCACAGCAAACAAGTATCATCCAGCTCTACAGCACTTTTACATTTATAGAAGGAAATTGTTTTAGCTACCATGGTAGATGGATGCAGAGTCAACCAATTACTAGAACTGCTACAGATTATCACCTCAAAACCATGTCTGAATCAAGGTATTGCTTAGTTTGTGTTTAAAAAATCCACAATTTTCCTACATATATATAATATAAACATTTCATAGCTGCTAATATTGCTTAGTCTCCCCTCAGCCAGCTGCAGAAGTATCTACATTTAATATGTTTCCAACAATTGGTCATTACTTATTAAAATATTATATAAGGAATTTTAATAATTTATCCTATAATAATTTACTTTATAATAATTTCTACAGCTTATTGAAATTTTCCTCAGTACAAATAAATGGTGTCAAAACAGAGACTGAAACACGGAGGGACTCTGAGGTAAGTTGCATTGAATCTAATAAAAGCTAATGACAATAATAAACAAACAGCACAGCTACTCTCTGAAGGCACTGGATTGTGTAAAGAACTTTGAAAAAAAGCCATGTGTGAGGGCCTTTCTTGTGATTTTTCAGCTTCTCTTAATATCAGCCATGGCCAGTGTGTTGCCAGGTTTTTCAAACAATACTACTGTGCCTAATTAAAGCACGGTCCTGGCTGATCCAAAACTATTTCTCAGATGATTTCTGAGAAAACAGCTTCTGAGATTACTTCTCAGGAGCCACAGGGCACCATGACCACTCAATCTCTGCCCGTGGCAGGGAGGCTGGAACTGGAGGATCTTTAAGGTCCCTTCATCCCACATCATTCTGTGATCATTTTCCTGCTTTGTGGGATCAAACTCGGTGCCAGAGGTGTGAAACAATTCCAGGGCTTGTGGTGCTCACCAGTTTTGAAGCCAGGCCACTGTGATGCTCCCAAGGGTCTCATCTTCAGCATCTCACCTGGGACTGCCACCCTGTACCCCTCTTATCCCAACAATTGATGTGATGGGAGCTGATGGGCTGCAGGTGGGACTGGCTTCTCCTCTGTCTTCCTTTAGCTCAGGAAGGATATCACCAGCATGCAAGTCTCTTTTTGCAAACATTTTATTAATACAATTTGAAAACAACTACCACAACCCACTCATCCCTCCCCGCTTCTGCAACACACCATCAGACACCTTTCACACACTCCCTCTCTTTTCATCCAGTCTAAGTTTTTCCAAAAGATCAAAAGCTGCTGAGACTGCTGGCCAAGTCATATTTTCCTCTTGTCAGCTAGTACTATTTTCTTAGCAGACACATAGCTGCCCCTTTATTTTTTTGTTCGGTTTTGTTTTGTTTTGTTTTGTTTTGTTTTTTGTTTTGGGGTTTTTGTTTGTTTGTTTGTTTGTTTCAAATGAAATTTTGCTAAACACGGGCTGCAATTGTAAATAACTTGCTGGAAAGCTATAGCAAGCAGTTCAAAAGAGCGTTCTGGCAGTAAAATTATTTCTAACCAATTACATTCTCTGTCTCTGTCTCTGTCATCATTGCCACTGCTCTTTAAGCAAGCTGCCTGTTCCTTGATGTGGTCTCATGTGCTCCTTGCCTTCTGAGGACTCTGTGCAGGTTTGTCTCATGCATCTCTCCTTGGGCTGGGTCATGCAACACCAGGGTGCTGCACAGCTCACCCAAAAGCCCAGCACACATTTTTATGTAGTTTTGAATTATGTTTTTTAGCCTGCAGCCCATTGCTGTCTGCCCACCTTTGTTAATACTAGTAACCAACCAACATCTAGGCTAGGCCTTTCTGAGTATGTCGATACAGCACGGCTGAAATCCACCTTGACTGATCACTCTGAACAGAGAGTTTGTCTTCTAGGATCCATTAAATGAAGGGAAAAGAATTATAACATATGCTCTTTCTAGGTGTCCAATACCTTATTTATTTATTTGGCTGGTTTTTTGTCCTCCTGAGCTTCTCCTCTGTCTGCAGCTTCCTCACACTGTGCTGCACTTTGGCAAAATCCAGATCTGATAGGGATGCTCAGCCCACAGAGGCTGTGCATGGGGAGCCCACCTCCCTGCTGAAATTCAGTGCCATCCACATCCCCCTTTCATATGTTCATATTCATACAAAGGCAGCCTTCATGCTCCTGACTCCGTTTAATCTCCCACATTTCCCCTCCAAATAGCTCAGCTCCTCTTTATTCAAATCCTCCCCAGATTCACTTCCATTGTGCATTGTAGATGCAGTCCCTTGGCGTAATGAACTCCCTCACAGCTGTAGCAACTATTGTTGAATTGTCAGTTCTATTTAAAATGTCAGGATTAACTGTTACCCAGCTGGTCATCTGAGCAGGAGGAACATGGGCTCATTTGCTGCTGCCTGGTACATGGGGGACGTGAGAGATTTCTGCAGGGCAGCACCACGGCTTGGTGGGTTCAGAGAGAAAAACTCTGATCTCTTTACTCCCTAATTAAATGCCACCTCTGCCCTACAAATATCTAACAGAGAAAACACAAAATTGAACCTAATTATAATTTTCCATTAAGAAGTCATGGCCATGTTTTGTACAGAATAAAAAAGTTCATGCTTCAGTGCTAGAAATAGTTTGTTAATCAAAAAAATAAAGTGGCTGAGACTCTCGAGCCTCAGGATCTGTGTCTTTTCAAAACAAATATTGCAGTTTCACAATACTTGCAACACAGCCTGATCAATGCTAGCACGCAGCTCCATGGATGGAGCACTGGTGCTGGAAGTGCTCTCCATGGAAATTTTCATCCCGTTCTACTCAAAGTCCATAAAATCCATAGGGAATCAGAATTTTGAAACCAAATATTTCTGAAGCACAGGCTTCTGGTTTGGATCCATACTCAGCCTAGAAACTTGCTCGAAGCGGATTGACTGATTTGACATTAAGATGTTACAGACTCTCTGAATAAGTAAGTTCTACAAATCCTATAATTTTATCCACTGTCAGTCTTGCTTTAACATTTCCTCTCCTAGACAAGAGATCATGGCTTTGAGACATTTGTCTCAATTAGTTTGTTTGCCAGTTTAAACACTTGTCCCAATTTAAGATAATTACGTATCATTTAAAAATAAATTCACATAAAAAGGTCTCATTAGAATTGTTTGCAATCAATTTAAATCATTAGCCAAAGATATTATAACATTTTAGACTGATGGTACTGCATATGAGATCAATTTATCATTTCTTGATCATGATTCAAAACACAGGTAAAATACTAAGAAATTGCAATCCAACCTTGAAAGCATAAAATTGTAATTTTACAAATTGAACTGGAGGGGAGTGCTGGGATTTGACTGCCTGAATTTGTTCCTGGGAAAAATATCATCCAGAAACCATAGTTGGGAATTCAGATGTTGCTTGCTTTCACTAATTTTATGGAACACAAGAACACAGAACAGATATTAGTCTGATAGAAATGTGGGAGAGTCTTAAAGTCAAGAAGCCTCCTGTGCTTCCAGTGAAAATATTATTTATGATCCTCTGGGAAGAGCAGCACCAGGTTACATTCAGCAAACTGTCCAGAGAGGAATGTTGGGCTCAGACACCTCTGCAAATTATTAGAGACAATTTTGTATTTCGTAGGGCCAGGACAGTTTTTGCTGATACATTGCCTTTGTGAAGGAATATAAATATTAGACCAAAAATAAAACCAAAGACTGATGTGAAAGTTTCATATTTTTATACTTAAATGGAAATATAATTTCTTTGTGCATTCCTAAGTGCATTCTGTTCTAATTGGTCTGAGAAGTGACACGGAGTAGATTGCTAAAATACCTATTTTGATATATATGTATATAAAATAGAAATTCTATTTAGTCTTCCCCTATTTGTAAAACTTTACAGGCTTAATAGGAACTGTAAATTTTAGGTGCTCCTTTTGTTGTCCTTCCAATGTCGTGTTCTGCTGGCTAGGAAGGAACACCTTTCACAATAATGTTGGAGTGCAGCAAATTCCATAATTTTTATGCAATATTGGAAGGGGACAGAGTGCCCTGCATTTTAGGGCACCAAAGTGTCCTCTAAAAGATCTTTTCCAGATGTTTGTTTCTCTTAAAACTTTTTGTTGTCAAAATGTAGCTTTCCAAGTTTGCTCTTGGATGTCTTTTGTTTTGTTTTAAGTAGAGTAAGAGTTGTCAGATACATGCTCTCAGTATCAGGTGTTGGAAATTTCTGGTAAACCTTGTCAGCAAGGTACATTTAAATTATAACCAATCCTAATTTCCTGCCTCTTTGGAACACCAGGAAAACACTGAAATTGATGCTGAATTTTTTTCTATTACTGCCTTTCCTGATTCATCCAGTGACCTTCCAGACCAAGAGCAGGTCCCTGATACCCCAAAGTATAAAATTCTCTCAGTTTTGTACCTGGATATTAATTTCAATTCACAACTTTTCTCTTCTCTCTTCCTCTGAACAAAGAGGATTAAATTCTCCTTCCATTTCATCCAGTTACAAAACCCCTGCCAAGGTCAGCAGGGCCAGAATTTCACCCAGAAATTCCAATCCATGCTCACTGTGAGGCTCCTGGTGGTGATGGCACGTCCCCAGCTGGAGCTGTGCTGCACTTCCAGGGCTCTGCAGGATCCCACTGGGATCACATCCAGGGCATCAAGGGCAGGGCATGCCCTGGAGGGATTTAATTCTCTAACCAGTAAATGGACATGACTCAGGGAGGTTTCTACAGCAATACCTATTGCAGCTTCTCTCTGCTTTACTTTTCCTTAGCAAGGTAGACCTAAAGACAGCAGTAATAATAACAATAATAATAACAATAATAACAACAATAATAACAATAATAATAACAATAATAATATCATATTTATAATATATAAACATATATAACATATATATAATCATATATAAATGTCATATGTAACATATATATAATATCTATGTACTATTTAACATGTATCCATTTATAATACACTTTTCCAAGTATAAAAATAGAGTATAAACACCTGCATATCTGCTCTGTCACATATTTAGGTCTTTTACTGCTCTTTAAGTAAAAAAGGGAGATGGACTTGTGTGATTTAGTTTTTTACTGTAAGAAAGTGAAATGAAATATAACTGTGTTGAAAAGGGCAATACTGTTGTTTATACACACATATAGATATATTTCTAGCTATTCATATATATATATATATATATATATATATATATACACGTACATATATAAAGACTTACACATGTGATTTGAGTTTGCCTGGCGAAATACTAAGTTGCAGACTATCCCTCTAGAGATAAAGCTATTTTTCTTGACCTTTTTCAGCCTTCCCATGGCTGTTGAACTGAGGAATGTAACAGCAGTGTCAAGCCCGTGTCATGCCTCCATCATGGGACTATGGGTGTCATCCAACCCACAAGAATAGCTCACTATATGCTCTACACAGAAAAAATAAATAAATATAAATGTGACTGTACTGAATCAGTGGATTTAAAAATCTTTGTGTGTCAAAAATTTACTTTTGATCTCAGTCCAGCCAAGTACAGTCTCATGGTCATATGCCTCTCACAGTCAACTTCCACCTTGAGGGAGTCATGAAACCCTGCTGCAAATGAGACATTCTGTGGTTTAGGAATGCATTCAGAATTTAGGCTGAGCGTTGTCAGAGCCATTATTTAGGATTTTTGAATTCTGTGAAAGCATCAGTTCCCGTGCACCTCCCTTCATGCTTTGCCTGGGCACAGCAAAGTCCTTTTCAAGAGCATCCCTGCACTCCAGAGCAATCTGGGCACCTGCGTGGGGCAGCACTCGGGTGCAGAGATGGACTTGCCATGCCCTGAACTGTGCTCCTCTTTTAGCTCTCCTTTCATCCACCAAGAGAGAGTGGACTGTATTTACAAATACCAGAATTAGCTGCACCATGTGATTAGTTAAGCCCTTTTTTAAAAACATGTGGGCTGGCCCCCTCTCCACCACAAGCCTTATTTATAACTTGCTTCCTGGCTCTTGTGTTGACAAACTGAGCTCCTTCCACCACCCCTGCCACCCCCACCTTCTCCCTTCACCAACACATGCTGCTTCTCCCAGGACTTCAAAGTTTATTTATTGAGCATTTTTGAGGGGTGGGAGGTGAGCAGGAGGGAGGAAGGAGGAATCAGATTGTTCTGAAAATCAAAACCATCAATTGAAGCTAAATCCTTTCTTATTGCATGGTGGGACACACAGGAGCTGAGCCCCAACATATTTTGAAAGTAACACAAAGGTTAGCTCAGGAAATCTTAAAATTCAGGAATCCTGCAGGACTTTTCAGGTGGCACTGAGTGGACTGAAATCCACCCAGACACTTCCAGCCCTGTCCTGCTTTTCTGGCTCAGTGATGCTCACTCCAACTCCCATTCCCAGGCTTTGCAATCTTACTTAAAGGCCAGCTAAAGATTGGCCTCCTAAAAATCCCTCTCTACTGCCAATAATTTGATCTTCAGGATACTCAAAATTCAAATATCCCCCAATTTAAAGGCAAAACCCCTATTTTATGCTTGCACAAACATAAAATACCTTCCAGCAAGTGCTTCACCTCCAGTGCGTTACGCACAGGGCTGAAGATTTTTTTCTTTTTTTTTTTTTTTCTGTCACAGCCATCAAGATCCAGGAATAAGCAGCAAGGAGTTCCAAGTGACCCACCACAAGCATGTTAAATGCACAAACTCAGAGGCAAGGGGTTATCTCTGTCTCTTGTTTGGGAGTCTCCCAAATGCTGACTTGTTTTTTTACCTATACAAGGCATCTGATGTCACTCCCGTGTGTGGGTGGAAAATGCTGTACAAAGGTTAAACAAGTTCTTTCATCCTTGCTCATGAAAGTAGGCTCATATTGCATTTCCAGTAACTCAGTGCATTACTATAACAGGTTGGGGATTTACTTTCTGCGTGCGTCTGTACCTCTGGTGACTAACTGGCCATGTGCTCTCCCCACTCATGATGATGTTGCTTAAATTATTGCTTAATCTGAATGCTCTGTTGGCCAGAGTTTAGAAAGGTACTGCAGCCAAATATTTCCCAGGATCAGTGAGCAGCCTTTCAGGCACAACACCACAGAACCTGCTCTGCAGGCTACAGAAACGAACTTTTTGGAAATAAAGTGTAAAGAACTGCATCCCATAAAACAGCTTGTTTCTTCAGCCAAGTACTCAAACAGAAAGATGTCATGGAGTTTAACATAGGAGCACAGGAAAAATCCCACTGGTGGTAGCTTACTATTAAGCAGAAGTTTATGAATTTTGCTCAATGGAGGCCTGAAAGAATCTGGAATCACTGGAGTTACCTCAGTGGATATTATGCAAAAAAGCCTCCGATAAAGTGGGTTTTTTTTCCCCAGAAAGGCTGTTGAACACATGGCAGCCCAGGATGCTGGAGAAAGCCTCTCCATGGCTGAAATAAGCAGGCCATGCACAAGTTGGTGCAGCTGGGGGCTGAGGAGCTTGACGTGAGTCATTTTTTGCCAGCCTAGCTCCCGTGCTGCAGGAGGGGAGGTGTATCAGCACAGAGGTGTATCAGCACAGAGGTGTATCAGCACAGGGGTGTATCAGCACAGAGGTGGTATATCAGCACAGGGGTTGTGTATCAGCACAGAGGTGGTATATCAGCACAGAGGTGTATCAGCACAGAGGTGGTATATCAGCACAGAGGTGGTATATCAGCACAGAGGTGTATCAGCACAGAGTTGTATCAGCACAGGGGTTGTGTATCAGCACAGAGGTGGTGTATCAGCACAGAGGTGGTGTATCAGCACAGAGGTGTATCAGCACAGAGGTGTATCAGAACTGAGGTGGTATATCAGCACAGAGATCATCTCAGCTACCTCAGGGAGGCTCTGAGCCTCCCACACTCTGCCAGCTCCACCTGGGCCAGCCAGTTCAGAGGAGCTCAGCTGTGTCTGCACGAGCTGGAGCGCAGCACAGAGGAGTGAGTGAGGGGAAGTGTAAGAGCAAAAAACCCAGGTGGCCTGGCAGGAACTGAGCTGGGGTGTCTCGTGTCTTCTGGCAGGGCTACTGGTGGAAATGAACCTGAGAAAGGGATGTGTGATAGTGTGGGAGCATCTGCAGAACACACACACGCAGAATCACAGTGTTGTTTGAGTTGGAAAAGGCATCGGTTTCAACTGCAGCGCTTCCAGATCTACCACCAAACCATGTCCCTCAGTTCTTTCACATAAAAATAATAAATATATTATACAGAAGACCAATTTTTGGTCTTTTAGATACCTTCTGGGTTGGTGACTCCACCACTTCCCTGGGCAGCCTGTTTCAATGCCTGACAGATGTTTCTGTGAGGACAGATTTCCTAATATCCAATCTAAATCTCCCCTTCCTTCTCTCATCCTCTATTTCTTTTCTTGAGAGAAGAGACCAATGGCTACTTACTCAAAACCTCCTGTCAGGGAGTTTTAGAGAGTGATAAGGTCCCACCGGAGCCTCCTTTTACCCAGGCTAAACACCCTCACCTCCCTTGGCCACTGATAATGAGATTTGTGCTCCATCCCCTTCCCCAGCTCCATTGCCCCTCTCTGGACACACTCCAGAGCCTCAAAGCCTTTATTGTTGTGAGGGGCCAGAACTGAGCACATTATTGGCTGAAATTGAAGAAAAACATGGTGACAACCCTGACAATGCCAGGTGAATGGCAGCCCAGTACAAGCATTGACAATTAGTAAGAAGAATTTGGAAAGTCAGAGTCACTGTATTGACTTATAAATTGCTACACTCTGGAAAGGGCTTGGTTCACTCCTGACGGCAGCTCTGCAGGAAAGCTTCTGTAGAGTGTGGAATCTGTGGGGAAAAAAAATGACAAATTGTGTATTATGAGGTGTAAGACAGGGTGGAAAACATTATAAACAGTATAATGTGATAGGTAAATGAATAATGCACTGCCAACAGGGACACTGTGTTCAGTTTTGGTCAGTGCTTTTAGAGAAGATAATACAACAACAGAGGGGATTCAGATAAAAATAATTAAAATAAATAGAGGAATGAAGAATTTTCTATGTGAAAAGATAAAAGGATTAGGTCCATTTAATTTAAAGACAAAATAAGAAGAAATATATTAGAGGTTTCAATATGATAAGTCTAATACAAATGAAATATCCTGTGCTCCTATTCAATGTTTCTCTCATTCAAAAAGGTGGAAATGTTACATAATAAAAATCCATAAGAAATGATAAAAGACTGCACTTTTTTCTCACAACACCAATACAAAACTATTCTCTGAAATTCTTTGTTCTAGCAAAATTAAAATGGACTGAATGCATATGTAGAAAACTGGAATATGCAAATTCATGGAGTCCAAGAAACATTTTTCAAGAAGTTGTAAACACCAAACACATCTCTGGATTAAACAGATCCTGCTTTGATATCATACCAATCCCAGCATACACTCAGGAGAGGGAACAGAAAGCATGGGAGGGAAGGTGCCATGAAAATGTTTTTTCTATAACAAATGGCATTATGACTTTGGATATCTCATGCCCTGTTAATACTAAGTTGTTCATGGAGGCAAGATCTATCTTTTTCCAATGGCAAAGTTTCTGGCCCTATCCTTGCACTGCTGTAAACCCATGAACTTTAAACCCTGTGTGTTTGAGTGTGGAAAACCCAAACCCACTGCCAGTGCAGAGTCAAATCGTGCCTGCCCAGTGCCTCAGGCTGGGATAACACACAGGAGAAAATCCACTTCTGGTCTGAAAGGCAAAAAAATATTAGCCTGACAAATTATTTAAAAACAAATAATACTTCTGAGAGCTATTTGTAACTGGAAAAAAACTAACAAGTCCCAGCAGAGACAGACTGGCAGGCAGAGAGTGGAGAAAACATTGCAGAGCTAATTAATTTATTACATAAATCCATAGCTGAACAAGTGATTAGCACTCAATATAAATGCCATAAGCAAAAAAAAAAAAAGAAACATTAGAGCTTTCAGGAGCGTCAAGCAGCATCCTTTTGGGAGGGTAGGACCAGTCAGTATCTAACCTTCAGGAACTAGTGGCTCATGACACACTGCATGTAGTGGCCAGATTTTTCCAAAACCAGAAGCTCCTCCTTCCCCATAGCTTAAAAAGCCAACAAAACAAACCAAACCCCAAAAATCTCTAAGCCCACATGCAGTACAATGAGAGAGTAAGAGAAAAAAATTTAAACCCCCTGGTCTTCGTAACCCAGTTCCTCCTACATGCATTTCCCACAAACTGTCAACATCCCACAGGAATCTACCCACGTTACACATCACAGCACAATGCTCCCAACAAAGGCAGCTCAACCCATGATGTTCCAGGCAGCCTTTCAAACCGCCCTCAGTGCGAGCTCCCCAGCTCTGTAATTAGGTGTTAAGTTGGATCAATCCGGGGATTTTTGCAGGCAGAGGATTCTTTGGTTGTTCTGGGTGATTTATGCCTGCATGGTCTGGCTGGAAGGAACAAAGGTTTGTCCCATGAAGAGAATGAGACTTTGCATGCTTCTAGTGAAGCAATTAAACATATGTTGGGGTTCATTCCTATTTAAAACAGCCTTTAATCAAGCGTGGGGACCTCAGGGGTCCTGTCAGTTCCACAGAACTCAAACAGGCAGGTGACTGCTCCCCTAAACAGGCTTTAATTTATAAATATCAATAATAATGTTAATAATCATCATCATGACAACATCTGCTCTGTTTGGCTTTACATGACAACACCAGACTTCAGGAGGGAGCTAAGATAAATTAAAGCACAGGTTCTTGCCATAAACAGGGGAGACAACACTAGGAATGACACTGATCCTTGCCAGTAGGTTTTTCTTTGGTACATGGTAGGGTGTAGCAGGGTTAAAATGACCATTCAAAATGCTTCTTTGGTGTGTGATTAACTCTCAGGAAGTGGATATTCCTACTGACCCTGAGAACTGAAAGGTGTGTCATATGTTGCATTTTAGTCTCCAAAATCAGGGGTTAGGACAAAAGAAGGTGGAAAATATCACTTTAGGACATCAGGAGGTAAAAGACAAAATGTAAGAGAAACTTCTAGGGCCATGTAAGCAGCCAGCTCTCCAGAGGGCTGCACAGCCTGTTTCAGGTGTTTTAATAATCATTGCATTGGTAGTGTTGAGAGAATTGCTGCTGATGACGCTTCTCCTACTCCAAACTCCCTGCCCAGAATGGGAACAACAACAAATTTGGCAATCAATTCTTGAAATTTCAGCACCAATCATGTTTGGCACAACTCACTAATCTAAACATGCATCTGCCTCTGTTTTCACCACACATACCTTAATTACCACAAAACCTGTTATCTCTCAGGTGCATTCGATGTCTTCCTGCAGCCCCTTTCAACTTCCAGATGAACTCTGGATACACCATCAGCCAGACAACACATTGTGGCTCTTTGGTTTCCAGTGCTCTCTTACAACTGATACTCCCATAATCCCTTTTTTATTTTATTTTATTTTATTTTATTTTATTTTATTTTATTTTATTTTATTTTTTTAATTTTAATTTTTATTATTTATTTTATTTATTTTATTTTATTTCCTTCCTATAATTTTCAGTTAGCAATTATGAAAGCAGTATAGAGCTATGCAGAACTCAGTGGTGTTCAGGGACAGCTGCCACACTGTAGGTGACTATCTGACCACACATCAAGAGCAATAGTTCTGTTTACTGTAGAAGAGTTTTCCAAATGAATTTTTGTTTTTTATCAATCTAATCTTTATTCACATTTTCTTGTCTTTCTAAAAAAAATTACAGCATTTTATTACTGGTTAATTTTCTGAAGTAACTTTGCTTTTGCAGTTGCATGTGCTACAACCAAAATCTTTGCATCTGCTATGTATATGAGCATGTATATAAATACAGATACATGCACAATAACACATGTAGAGGTATCTTGATTATGCTCATTTGGGGGGAATATTCAAAATTACAAAAGAGCAAATTCAGTGGTTAAAAAACATATTTTAACTGGGACATGGTGCAATTCTTCCCTCTGATCTCTACTGTGACCTTATGCAAACCACATTATTTCAGGAAATGTTCTGATCTTTCTAGTCAATGATTGTGAAGCAACATTTCAAAGGAGGGTTTTCAGGCATATTACACTTTCTTATTCCATGGAAATGCAAGGGAGGAGGAAAAGCATTCTTATCTTACGTAATCATTCAACACTTGTATTAATGATACATTCATACACCTAGGAACTTTCTGGGGTTTATTTTTATCTAAATATTAATGAAAAACACACTGAAAGACAAATCATAAAAATGAGAAGTTTAATGTCTGAATCATCACTGAAAGGACAGAGTGACAACATATGGATGATCTATTAGATGGTCCTAAGCCTCTAAACCTTGGGACTGGCCTGAGTGGAGCATCAGACCTCTAAGTTCATGGTAAGTGATTTAAACATGAAACATCTGGGCTTTTAGACAATTGTGTCTACAAAGTAAACCTGCAACTCCCCCTAATATAGTTATTTTTTAAAAGATAATGGTTTTGAATTCTTACAGTACTTCTGCAGTGTCTTGAAATAAGAGAGATTGCAATGGACTTTTGCCCAGCAGACACACTTGGGAGGAGGATTGGGGGCCAAACTGTTCTGTGTTGGCTCCTCATAACTTCACAACACTCAGTGTCATGAATTCCCATCCACTGGGTCCTCTGACTTTGTCAGCTCAGTTTTTCACACCCTGGTGAGCTGCTGTGCTTGAGGATGTGGCACAGGGGAGGAAGGGATAAGGTGGATGAGATCCAGTAGGGTTCACCCCCATGTTACACTGGAGAGATGCAGCAACAACTGACAGACAGACAGACAGACAGACAGACAGACAGACAGACAGACATGCTCAGCCCACACCTTTGCCATTGTGTGGCCAGAGCCCACAGGAACCAGGAGAGGAGGAGGGGACAGGTTGGGCAAAAAGCAGATGTGGGGATGCTGACCTTTTTGTTTGTTTTTGTTTGTTTGCTTTTTGTAAAACTCCTGGTGATAGAAAGCCAACATAAATTGCAGTTACTCATCATATCTGCAATTATTAGGGAGAGCTGTTCCTAGTTTCAGTCCTAATTATGGTACTAGTAATTTCAGATGTTTTTTTAAATCAGTGTGAGGGACTGCAAAAAAATCTCCCCATGAAAACAAGCAGTGACCATGAAGGTGTAAAATGAAATAATTGCAGCCTGAAACAAAGGAAAAAAATGTTGGTATTCAGTTGCCTCAATGATAATTAAAACTTGCATCTGATGGCCTTAACTGAAGCATCTATTTAGGAACAGAAACCATTTTGTTCCTTGTTGGTCCCAATTTACATTCCTACAACAGTGCTGGAATAAAAAGACAGGCCAGTGACCAACTGGAGGTGTCTGTACAGCCTTGAAGCAAAACTCTCAGGATTTAAATTCCCTTTACTGCAACAAGAGCTTGGTTAGGGGTGATTGGCTCCTTGCTGTCACTCACAACAGAAACAGCCACGCTCAGGTTCAAGAGGTTTGAGAGTTCTCTCAAAAGGCCCTTCATGCCCACGTGCCTTTCTCTGACTCTGTGGTGTGAGAGCAGTGGGCTCCTCAGGCTCTCCAGAGCTGCTGCAGCACACTTGCCCCTGAAAACCTCCAGAGGGGAGGATGAACAGCAGAACTGCTCCCATTTTTCAGGTGGAAAACAATCCATTGTCAACAGACTCCTCCACAGAAAGCAAAGGAAGGAAGACCAGCAGAGCGCTGTAGGGTGGTAGAGCCCCCACGCACAGCAGGTACAGCATCTATCTGAGCACCAACAAGGGAACCTGAGCCTTCCTTTGCTTACTTTCTCCTCAAAAGGTGTGTTTGGAGGATGAAGCCCTCCAAGAGCATCAAGATGGGACCAGCCCATCCCAACTGTGGGGACCCAGCAGCCAGACCCCAGGTCTGTGCACCAGCTCCCAAAGGAAACTGTCAGGGCTGCTCAACAGAGAAGAATAAATAACACAAAAGGAGGGGGAAGAGCAGTTATGAGAAACAACCTCCAAATGATCACATCTTGATGTATTTATTTACACTACTTTTCATAAATTCCACCAGCCACATCCTTAATCCCAAAGATTCTGAACTATGCAGCAGAGCCATTATTTTCCCTGGACAAGGATACATTCATTTTCAAGTCGTTCCTTGGAAACCCTTCTACAATTAAGTCTTTATTAAAACCTTTCAGAATAAATAACAGGTAAACTTAGAACAGTCTCCCTCCATGTTTTGCCAGTAGAAATGAAAGTGCTGTGTGTCCTGAGGAACAAGAGATTTGTTGCCAATAACTTAACAGAGTGCTCCTTACAAAAATATTCTCTCTTCTTCCTTAATAAGGTCCATGTCCCAGGTGTCTGCTCATGCACATTCCTAAAGTGGATGGGTAAGAGGCTGGGCAATCTCTGCTTCTTCAGGATTTTTAAAATACCCTTTTAAACAAAAATTCTTTTAAACTTAATTCATGCCAAAAAGAAGGCAATGCCTCCTCCTTTAATGCCCTTAACTCTACAGGAAAGCAAATGGTTCCACAGAACATTAGCAGCAATCAAAGGGCAAACTACCTATAGTTAATCAAAGCAAACATTACAGAGGACACAAATTTGCTTTCTCTTACAGTAAATGGATGTATATAGACGTCTACTTGGGTAAATAGGCTTCTCAGAAGGTTGGGGTTTTTCTGGAGAACACTCATAAAACTTGGAAATTCCAAATAGATATTTTTATGTCCTACTGTGTAGTCACTCATAAACTTCATGTACATTTACTGTAAAAGTATCATTGCCACTGATTACTACTGACTTATTGCAAGCCAAATATTTCTTTGAAACAATCTCATAAGAAATATGTTTCAGACATCTTTTATGAAAAATCCTTTCCTTAAGATTTTTCCTCCTGAGAAGCTGAGAGGCCTCAAGAACAAAATGTAAACAATGATTATCTGCTGCTGTGGAGTGCAACAGGTGAATCTTTGATTATCCCATGTTGGTTGTTTCTAATTAATGGCCAATCACAGTCAGCTGGCTCAGACAGAGTCAGAGCCACAACCCTTTGTTATCATTCCTTCTTTTCCTATTCTTAGCCAGCCTTCTGATGAAATCCTTTCTTCTATTTTTTAGTATAGTTTTAATATAATATATATCATAAAATAATAAATCAGCCTTCTGAAACATGGAGTCAGATCCTCATCTCTTCCCTTGTCCTAAGACCCCTGTGAACACGGTCACAGGAATACATTTGCAATATTTTAATCAGCTAAAATTAATGATCAGAGGTGGGATTAAATGGAGCCATTATTTGAAAGCTCTGCTACCATGCAAGGTACTTTTCTTACAATATGCTCATCCCAGCCATGCTGGCCCCCTTTCTGCAAATTCTTTTCCTGCATTGTTCTAGCCCAGCAGTCATTCTGAGCATATTGACGTTCCTGTGCAAATATACGTGCTTAGAAATGAGGTTCCTTGGCATTTCCTGAACTTCAGAGTGTTTTCAAGTGCACTTCCTAATGCCTTTTACACTTGAGAAAGACTCGTGTAGTTTTAAAGAAGAAATATGAATTCTCATGGCATGAACACATGCTCTGTGATGAATATAGATTTTGCAATGTGTGCTGTGCTATCCACTCAGAGTGTGCTGCTGTTGTACAGAGTCACATGCTCGTTTCTCTTGAATAGAATTATGCTGTGAATAAGTCACTGTGAATCAAAGTGTCTCCTAAACCAATAAAGTACTGTACAACCAGCTCAGTAACAACAGAACAGTGTTCAAAGGGTTGCAAGCATTAAATAAAACAGTGAGATGGAGGTGGCCAAACACACAAGGTGTGTGTTGAACTCCAGAGTCTTGAAGAAACTTTCAGCCTGGTTTAATTACTCAGGAAAGATGTTTCAATTCTGCTTTGGAAGAGGTCTTTATCTTTCTGCATGTTATCTTCCCAATAAATTTCTCTTGCCCCTCAGGCCAAATCATTTCAGTAGGAGTGCATTGATCAAGTGGTGTAACGATTCTCTTCCCCCGCACCTGACATTTCTACCATTTCATTTTTACAGGTTTTTCTTTGATTTTCTCAATCATTAGCTGGTTTTATATCTGTGAGAGTATATGACAGAACAGAGGGGATGCATCCTTAGGTTTATTCAGCACAGCTCTATCATCCTGATTTTACACCAACATAAAATTGGTTTAACACAGTGATAAACCAGGCCTGTAACAGCCAGTCCTTCATGTCTCAGGAAGACAGAATTAATTTCTAGGTTCTGGGTACCCTTAGCTACTACATAGTTGCTCTTATAGTTGCTTTTTTGTTTCATAATTAAGCTCACTGCTTTGTTTTGCCAGTCCCTCACATCTTGTGTGATATCCAGTGCACAGAAGCCTGAATGTGCTTAGTTTTGAGAATATTCATCAGACTGGGGGATTTGGGTTTGCAGATTCCCTGTCAAAGGTATCTCACAGCTGTGGCTTGATAAACTCAAAAGCTTGCATTTGCTCATCATCCAGAAGGAGAGAAAACTGAATTGATACATGCAGCTCAAGAAAGAAGTTTTTATAAGGCAGCTGCAGAAAGACAGTTCTGGCTTCTGGGATGGCTGTGTGAGCAGGAAGGATACCTCCCATCATGTCAGGGTTTGATGAGAGCCACTGCACTGAGCCCAGCTCTATTCCAGCACTGTTTCAGCATCCAGGCAGCCATCACTGGTAGAGCTGCAGTTTTGTGATAGCTGTCACAAGAATTTTGTTTTCAGCTGGCTTTGAGTGTTTTTAAATCCATCCACAGCTCCTGCCATAAGGAGACATTTGTTTAAGAGGAGAAAGATGTGCTGAGTGATGTGGGAAGAGGGACACCGTGAACACATCCAGAGGGGCTCTCAAGGATGCCAATCCCACAGCTACAGCCCATGATTTCTTCTGGATAGCTCAGAGGCCCTTCTAAAGCATCTCAAGCCATCTGTATCCTGTCTACCTGCTGTGGTTCTGTGTCCCTGCCCTGCCTGCTCCCTCCTGTCAGTGTGGGTGGGCTCTTGCCTTCCTGCCCAGCAGAGAAATGCATTTCTGCCAGTGCAGAAATGAAACAAGGACTGTGAGGAAGTGTCAGGATGTTGTCCAAGGCAGCTCCTGCAGCTGCTGGGGCTGGAGCATGTGGCAGGAGCAGGCAGGACATCAAGCTGCCAGTGAGTTTCATGTTCTGGTTATGGCATCACATCTCACTGAGCCCTGCCAAGGAAGAGAGAGGAGAGCCTGCCCCTCAGCCTCTCTCCTCCCCTGCCCCATTCCCTTGGGATGGTTCTGGTGATCAGGTAGCCCTGGGGCAAATCAATGCAGAGAATTGACCTGTGGAAATCCAACACCTCAGATAAATAAATATGCAAGTAAGGGAACCATTTACTGCCAGATATGTCAACCTGTCAAGTGAGCGGGCTTGCCCTGAGGACACAAGTTCCAAAGCCAACATGGGGAGGGAGAAGGGTGCCTGCAGCTGAGAAGAAATGGCAGGAGAGATGGAGCAGGACCTTTCTTTCCAGTGAAAGCTGGGCACTGACTTGGCAGGGCTGCTTTTAGTATAAACCCACCCCCTCTGGTTCTGCACCACCTGTGCTTAGAATGGAAGGGGGCTTAACAGGGGACAAAATTCATAGAGAAATATTTTAGTTGCTGGAGATTAATTTATCAGCCTTGATTGATTAATTAGCAGACAGAAATAGACTTCTCTGGGCAAGTGGTTATGTTATGTCAGTTGTGAGATTACCTTATCTCAGTTATATCAGATTTCTTTATCTCAGTTGTGGAAGGAGCCCAAAGACATCTACAACCAGCTGCGAGGAGGCTGCAGTGAGCTGGGGTCTCTCCTCTGCCTTGTCTCAAGTGAAAGGACAAGAGGGGATGGCCTGAAGTGTCACCAGGGGAGGTTCAGGTTAGATACTAGTAAAGAAATTCACTGACACAGTGATCAGGCAGTGGAATAAATTGCCCAAGGACTTGGTGGAGTCTCTGGAAGTGCTCAAGAACCATCTGCATGTGGCACTGGGGACATGGTTTAGGGGTGATTATGGTGGTGCTAGTTTGCCAGTGGGGCTGGATGAACTTGCAGGTTTCTTCCAACCTTGATGATTCTGTAATTACACCCTCCAGGGACAAGGCTGCTCTGTGGAAATCTGTAATAGTGATGGTGATTTTTGTCTTATCTATCACAGACCCCTGGAGTTCTCTGTTAGAAGGGTGACCCACTGGATGTGGGCTGGCTGCCTCAGATCCTGTCACCCCTGGAGATGTCACCTGTGTGCTCAGAAGCTCCTGACCCCATAGAACCAGGAACTCAATTCCCTCTGCAAAGCCAAAGCAGCAGAAATGAAGAGAGGGCAATAACAGCACTCTGCTATTGCTGCCACTGAAGTAAAGATAGTTAACAAAATTGTTGTTATTCTTTATTTTTCAATATGTCTATATTAAAAATCGATAATATCTATGTGTATTTCAAAACAAAGAATATTTGTATTTAAATAAAATTATCCATGTTTTGTACTGGTTGCTCATGATTCTCACCTTGCATTTTCCCCATAAAAACTTGCATGGTTTATCCTGACAAACCACTAGTCCTAGTAAGAGCAGAGCCAAATCTTTGGAGGGAAATTATGCTATGTAATTTAAAGCTATTTTATACTAAGTGTGTATATTTTCAGTCTAATGCAGGGTAGAAGAAAAGCCCCCACTGTTTTTCCTAAATGGATAGGATCTTGCTAATTTAAGAAAATAAAAAAAATATTTCTGAACATCTCACCGTAAAATTCAAATAAAGAAACACACTTTTTAAAACATTCTGCAAAGAAATTGTTATATTTTGCTATTGAGGAATTTCACCAGGACTCACCAGGACTGAGTTCTTTCCAATTCTCATTTTTTCTATAACCAGCTCTTTGTCCTCTAGCTTGCACTGATCTGAATTTACAGGGTTTGCTGCTACCTTTTTCAGTTACTGAATTCAGGAATATTCCTCTTTAAGCAATCTTACCTGTTCTAAGCACATTTTGAAATCATTTAACTGCCTATTAGTTAAACTAATAGCTTCAGGATGGCTTTGCATGTGCAGTGTGTCAACAGGTCCAGTTCTCTATCCTTAATAAATATACTTAATGAAGTTGCTGAATATTTTGTGTCTCTGTGTGCATAGAACAAAATGAGCTCCAAAACTGATAACATTTGGAGAGAAAAAAAAAAGTCATTTTTTTCTGCTTTGTGAAATTCTTAGGTTTCAGCAGTTATGCACAGGGTGCATATGGTCTGTCAGTATAATTTACCTGAGTTCATTCACCATTTTAGTCAGTGGAAAGCTCACCACCTGTGCTAAATGCTAAAATATTGATAAATAATATGTGGAAATTAGTTAGTATTAATGTATAAGATGTTGCTATATTAATAAGTTCTCACTAGGCAGAAGGAATTTGTATAATTAAGATCATTTATCTGTAAAATGTGAGTGTTTGAAGTTGCCAGTGATGTGTATCACAACATTATCAGAAATTATTAAAAAATCCACCCTGAAAAAAAGGAATGGAGCAGTTCTCTACAAAGGCATGACAATGGAACTTTGGAGCTTCTGAAAATTCTTAAATGCTAGACACTCACATAAAATGTTTTGTTTATTCAAGATTTGTTATTCAACTCAAATAAAATGCTTTGTTTGTTTATTTAGATTTGCTATTCAATGTAAGTATGAAAACTGACAAGAATATTATGTAAATAACTCCGTGAAACTTGCAGGACCCAGCATCATCTTATTTACTTGGTTTTAAATGTCTGCTCAATGCCATGAGCATACAAGAGCTGTGCTTTTTTTAAAGTTCTGATGGATAATTCAGGGCAAGTAATTCCATCTCCCTGTGTCTTCCTTTTTTCACCCTCATCTCTGTGCTGGAGGATACTGGGATGTAGTATTGGAAATATTGAGGGTTTAATTATCTCTTTCTGAGCATCCCTGCTCGTGCCTCAGGACAGCACAGAGGAGAAATGACAAATACATACAGTTTTACAGGTCTCTTTGACTCTCCTTAGAAGAGAAAAAAGCTGAAAGATGTTTCTCACTGACATTCTAGGGTGAAATTCTAGTTTCACTAAAGAAGATGTGGGTTTGCCACCATCCTCAACAAGGCTAGGTTTCATTTGTCTTTGATGGGATTTTGCACACTGCCCCATTTCAAATTACACTTCTTACATTTCACTAATATCTCTAATGTTTCATGTTTCACTAATTTTCACTAATACCTCCAACATTTCTCATGTTTCACTAATTTCACTAATATTCCCTTACAAATATAATTTGTAAGGGAAAACATCTCAACCTGTAAAGGAAAACCTCTCCTCTGGAGGAATATTATGCATGAAGAAGGTGACAAGGAGCAGCCTTTTAATCCAGAAAGCTCTGAGAATCTGGCTTTGAATTTATCACAGAAGAAATAAAATAGCCACCTCAACTGTGGGCATTGTTTTGACTCTAAAATATGCACCTTTGTTCCATGCCTTAGCTGCCATCAGGTATCAGATGTTGGAGGTGCTGCCCACGATGAACAGGCTGGTTTATTGCTGCTCCCTGCTTCTTTTTTTCCTGAGCTGCAGCAATGAAACAAACAAGGAAAGTCGTTTCTACAAGGTGGAGCAGATATCTGTTAACATGCCTGCTGATTTTATGGCGCAGGAGAAGGAACAGACCTGTAGCTGCTCGCTGTAGAACGCTCTTAAACTTGCATTTATTTACATAGCGTCTATGGCATTTAGCCCACTGAAGAGAATTGATTAGCAAGGAGGCTGTTAAACAGCAGTGCCATAGCAGGCACTGCACTGAGGATTAGAGGTTTATTTCACTAATTGCCCTCCTGGAGTCTTTATGAGTCAATTCTAAAAAAATAAAGGAGCTCTCCAAACTGTGTTTGGAATAAAAGCAGAGTGATGCTTTTCACAGCACAGAAATCCCATAGATGAGCTCTTTTAGAAATGGGTTTAGGATTTTGCAGCCAAATTTTTCCTCTCTGCTGAACTCTTGCTGTATCCCTACTATGCTGTTTAACCCACGGCATACTGAAAACCAGACCTGCAGGAGGCACATTAAAGATGGTGTTGTCTTAGGACATTATATAAGGACAACATCCTTAGGATGTTGTCTTGTCCACCACAGCTGCCTGAGGTGTAGGAGCCACACACCTTTGTTCTGGAGAATTTTTTACCAGGGGAAGCAGAAACAAAGCCCTCACCTCTGTGGTTTCCAAAGCTAATCAGAGAAAAAGTAGATGTGCATGCTGCACCCTTAAGAGCAGTGTTGGTGCTCACACCAAAGGCTGCCCTGCTCCAGCTGCCTCCCGCAGGTTTCCAGGGCATGGACAGCACCACTAGAGGGCTCACAAAGTATTTAAAGGGTTATTGCATGTGCTACATGAAAAATACTCTCATTTTACTTTCTCTTCCCCCATTTGTACAAGGACAAATTTCAGAACTGAACCTGCTAAAGAGTGCCTTCATTTTAAAGTCATTTCCATGCAGTGCCACAGGTTCACCTCCACATGGGGACACTTCCACCTCCTGACCTCTCCTGGGCAAACAGGCCTTCCATGGAAAACAGTTTTGGCCTGATAATGCTGCAGATACAGCCAGAGGCAGCTGTTCTGCAGAGCAGCACCTGCCCTTGCCAGTGATCCAGGAGAATGGAGGAGTTCAGGGCATCAGATACAGCAATACAGCAAAACTGAGGCATTTTATATGGCAGTGCTTCAGGAAAAAAACCAAAACCCCCATAATAAACTTATTTCCCTTCCTCTTCTAAACTCAGGGATAACAGACTTTCAGGCACAGGAGGATTTTGTTATATGGTTCATGGGGTCAGGGAGGTTGGCCACCCCTACAATTAGATATGAAAGCTATTGTGGCTATAATAAATAATGTTAACTACCCCTGTGCAAAAATGTGTAAAAACACATTTCCTCTTAAGAATCAAGATCTATCTTTGTTGATGGGGGAGAATACCAAACTAGAATAACAAGTTTTCTTCTTCTTAGCCCTGAAGACCTTGTTACAACATTTGGTGTTGAGAATAGAAATGTTCTAATACATAGCCCCAAACTAAAAAATGTGAAGGCAATAATCACAGGAGTATTTCAACGCTAACTGAAATTAATTTCCTTTTTTTTTTTCCTCTCTCTCTTTCTTTTCCCTTTCCTCTCTGAAACAGACTGCCAAGGGAATTATTATGATTACTCTGCATGTTTTGCAGATGGTTGGCTGCTGCACAGGGTTCTCAAGAGAGGTCAACATCCTATAGGATCCAGCTTGGATGCTGCCCTACAGACCAGCTGAGCTATGGAAGCCCTGAGTCAGCAAAGCTTTTGCTGACATGACTAATTAAAGCCTCTGGTACGTGTCACCTCCTCAAAGCTCAGACTGAAGCCTTTTCATGAGCTGGGACCTGATTTTACTCTCCTATTAAACCCAGTGGATGTACTCTGTAAGGAGTGGAAGATGAATAGGACTTTTACCTTTTAAAAATATTTATATGTACATATGTATATAAACAGATGTACACATAAAAGCTGTAACTGATGTGTTCAGAAGCCATGTTCAAGGATGTTTCCAGGGGTTTCAGCTAAACCTCAAAAGGGTTTTTTTAGGGATACTAGAGAAAAGGACATTGGTTATATCATGTCACTGCTGTGAGGACAGGAATTTCCCTGCTTTTTTGGCTTTGCTATATGGCATTCAGTCAAACAGGTCAGAGAGACCATGGGGACAGGCTGATGGGAGTCAGCAGGCTGTGTGTTAATTTAATCTGCAGCTTTTTGGGATATAATTGATAGACTCATATTTCTGGTACAGTGAAATGGAAGAGAAAAAGGTGTAATATTTACATAATCCTGCAATCCCCACCTGAAGGGTCCTCTGCTTTCTTCATGGATGCCAGTAATGTACAACATGATTGCACTGATTAAAGATCAAATTAGGGATAGCAACTGCCCCAAAGGCTCTGTTTGGTTAGGATGCTCACATCTGCTCCTCCTTTCAAAAATGAGAACAGTACAACAAACCCAGATTTCAGACCCAAAGAAGGGCAAAGGATGAGCTGCCTCAGGTTGACTTGGAGCCAGCCAGCCTCCCCTGACTGAACAAAAATTGCTGCTTTTACTGAGAATTTGTTCCTGCCCATGGCATCAGCTCCAGCTGTGCAGACCTTGGGGAAGGTCTCCAGGGCCTTACCCCTAGAGGGAAACAAAGAATTCTCTGCCATCTGAGGCCTTCAGAAGACCACTCCATTCTCCTCCATGTGCATCCTGAAAGAAAACTGGAATTCTGTCTTCATTACAGCAGCACCATCCTTCAGGACAGGAACAGGTTTCCCTGACACATCCATTTCACAGGGACAAATGCATGGAGGTGATAATGCTGAATAAACAGTCTAAGATTTCCAAAGCTACCTTGAGTAAAAACTGATTTTCACATCCTTTAGGAAATTAGAGCCTTTGCCATCATTGTCTGAACTTCGTCCACCCCAGCAGTCCCTGAAAATGTGGCATTATGCAAGTTTGAGTTTCAGATTTATTGTTTAAAGTATTTTGGAACCAGTGACTGACACAGACACATCTCCTCATCTATGTTAACAAGCCATAGTTCTTATAATTTGGGGTTGCAGGCATCTTGGATTTCTAAAATGCAAAATATATATTTATGTTAGAAATTGATGTGTTTAATATAATTTATTTCAAGGTGGGCTTTTTCATTTTGACCAATTTTCACAAAGTTGCATACCACTATTTATGTATGATGAGGGTGTATAGACCAATAAAAGCAAAGAAATTACAAGGTAATGTTGTTGATAAATTGATGATACATTCCTAACTCATGCTGTTGTGCCTAGTTCTTGCAGGACAGATAACCACCTCATGATAATTACATATTGCAGAGAGGGAGACGGATCTTTGATGGGGGGGAAATCACTGGTTTGAGTTCATGTTACTTTCTCTGAACTTTATTGGCATGTTTGATTAATATCTCTTTTTTATGTTTTGAGCTCACGAGGCCTGCAAACTGAAATGCAAACCTCTTGATGGGTCAGGAAGAACAAGGCTGGTTTTGACTCTTGTCAAAAACACAACAACAATCTGATTATAGAATCAGAGAATGTTAGAATTGTTTGGGTTAGAAGGAACCTTAAAGATCATCTCATTCCAACCCCCCTGCCATGTGCAGAGACACCTTCCACTAAACCCAGAGCCCCATCCAACCTGGCTTTGAACACTTCAAGGGCTGGAGAATCCAACACCTCTTGGGGCAACCTGTCCCAGTGTCTCACAGTAAAGAATTTTTTCTTAATACCTAATCTAAGTCTACCCACTTTCAGTTTAACGACATTATCCCTTGTCCTATCACTGCCTGCCCTTGTAGAAAGTCTTTATTCCATTTTTACCACAAAAACATTGAGAAGCAGTTCTTGCTTCTCTTTGCTAACCATTCTTGACCAAGGTCATTATTTCCAGTCTTGGTCCTGTTTGTGAGAGAAGCAGGGGCTGTGGAGAGCACAGGGAAGGAGCTGTTACACTCAGTGACCACAGGTTTCTGTTGGTCTCTGTCTTTACTCTTTCTTAGAGTTCAAAACCAAACATGTATTTTCATTTCTCACTGGATATGAATGTAGTTTCAATCCCAGAGCAGTGATGGTATCTAGAGAGGAGTTTAGTCATTTTTGCTCTCTCATTTTACACTCTCATGTCCTTAACCCAATTTAAATGGTCAGAGCACTCTGGGCCAGCAATTTTTGTTCACTCAATTTGCACATGGTCCCCAGCACTACAGAGTTCCATTCCAATGAAAACATTAAGTGCATCTCTGGTAGAAATGCTAAATAATTGATCACTAATCCCTAAATCATACAAAGCAGTATAATTTCTTCTCCCAGATTTTCTTACACTGTTATTTATATCAGCTTACAGTATTGATAAAAGAAATTTGTAATGAAGTCCCAGAGATGCCTTGATTTAATGTGGTTACAGAGACTATCATTGCAAGTGGGAACAAATAGCCCTAATGGATTTTCTAGTACCTTGTTTTCATCATTCATAATAGACTTTCATCTGGGCTGGTCGGAACTGTAGGATGTCCGTGTGTTCTGCACCCAGACTTTAACAGATCTATATTTTATGGCCCTACAGTAAAAGTAATTGCAGGTTTTATAATGTCTGTGTACTGTTCCGACTGAAAGCAATCCATTTAGAGACTTCTGGAAAGTTGAGTTGTTTCAGTTACAAGTGCATGAGCTGAGACGAGTTCCAGCCACGCAGCCAGCCAGCTACCTGCCTCTTTTTTAATGAGGCCACATTCCAGAGATCTAACTTTCTTTTCCTTTCCCGGTGCCAAAAATAGAATAAGTTTTTTTAACATGAGGGGTTTGAGCTGCAAGAACGCTGCCCCTGAGTTCCATCAGTTCAGAGGGAGTGCAGGGAGGCGGAGGCCAGCACAGAGGATGCTGGCAGCTGGAAGCAGCAGTGAGGGCAGGATGCCAGCGTGGATGCTCACCCTCTTCCCAAATCAGACCCTTCGGCTGCAGCTCACACTTGACAAAAATCAAGAATTGATTTTGATTCACTGTCTGACCTCAAATTAAGCTCTCAAAAGCCGTGTAATGGTTCTTGGCAAACTCACCTTAGGAAAGCAGGAACTAAGGCAACCAGAAAAACAAAATCACTTCCCTCTTTCTTTTTTATTTTCTGTTGGGTTTTTTTGTTGTGTTTTGTTTTGTTTTTAATGTTAAATGACAGGTTAATTGTACCCTCTACCTAACATTGGAGGGTTCTGCCAAACATTTGTACCTACACAGCCCTGCACAGAGCTGCCTCCTGCCCCCATGGTAACAGCCAGCCCTGCTGGAAGAATCTGCCCCAAGAAAGGGAGAAGGTAACAGGGGAATGTGGCTTTTTAAAGGCACAAATGCCCTCTAAATGCCAGTTCTGCCATTTGCACCTCTCAAGATCAAGAATCAGAATCGCTCTGAATGTTAACAGTGCCTTTTTCACTCTATGTGATGAATGGATTAATCCTGCTGTTATCAGAATAATTAATCTGGTTTGACACACCAGGTGAAAAATCCAATATGCTGGATTCCACAGACATGGCAGTGCTTCATAATATTTCATTATTTTTTCAATGTATAATTAATAAGGAGAGTAGGGAATCCAGAAGAATCAGTCAGCATTAAAATAAGTGAAAAAGGTCGAGGTATCTGGAGTTTAGTCTCAGCTATTTCAATGACAACATCAATTGAAAAGAAACTCCACAACTGGGAGACAGACAAGATCCAGTCGCAGCTGGCTACAACATAGATGCCACTTCCTAAACTACCTAAACTATTTTATGTCATGACATGAATTATTTCTCTCAGTGATTATTCTAATTTTAAAATGTTACTATTTTCACAATATATTCCTTGACTGATACATCCAGATGGATCAGCTGGAGAGAAAAGGGTAGGCAGCCTTTGGTATTGTCAATCCCCAAAAGCAGCCACTCAGCACAAAAACTTGTGCATGGCTAAGTAGAAAAAAAGTATTCTTTAGTCTTATGGGTAGACAATTGGAGAATGCTCATGGATGCTCATCATACATAATAATGTGATTTTATATTTTCAGACTGGCTCCCCAAAGACTTTCCTTGACTCAAACAATACACGTTGTTCCTCCAGCTCTAGAAAACCATATGAATCAAAATGTTATTTCCAAACACCGGTTTTTTTTTGGCTTAAAAATTACCTTTCCTCCCAACACACCTACATTATCTTCTTTTGGGCTTCCCCCCCAGGTTAAATACTCATTCTGAGGCTGCAGAGATGACCATGCAATATTTGCATTTTACCAGATATAAGCAATATTTTGCTTATTTTACCAGGTAGGAAGGTGAACCAAACCAATATGGTTCTTTGGATTGGGATTTTGACTCAGGGTTTTGGAAGCTGAGGGACAACACGGTTTCTTCTGTGAGAAGCTGCTGGAAGCTTCCCCTATATCTGACCCCAAACTAGAGCAGGGGAAAGGTGTGAGGAGTCCTCCTCTTCCCTGAGGAGGAAGGAGAAGCAGAGATGAGTGACTGCAGCCCCTATTCCCTGTCCCCTTGTGCTGCTAAGGTGTAGGAGGTGGAGAAATGGGAGTGAAGTTGAGCCCAGGAGGAAGGGAAAGGCAGGGGGAAGATATTTAAAGGTATGATGTTAATTTCTCATTACGCTACTCTGCTTTTATTGGTAATAAATTAATCTGATTTTCTCACATCAAGTCTGCTCTGCCTATGATGGTAATGGGTGAGTGATCTCTCTCTGTCCTTATCTCAACCCATGAACCTCGTGTTGTATTTTCTTTCCCCTGTCAAGCTGAGTATGGCAGTGATTGGGTGCCTTTGGTGTGCACCTGGCATCCAGCCAGAATCAACCCACCGCAGCTCATCAGACTTTTCCTAGAGGAAAACTTCATCAGCAGTGAGAGACAAACCAGATCCCCAGAAAATGTTAGTCATCCATGGAGCTAAAGCAAAGCTCCTGCAGCTTTTGGTCTAATTGAGATCAAGCTTTGCAGCAGAGAGATTGGAAATTTCTGGAACCTTAATTTTAATAGGATCTTGTGAGTTCTCAAGGTCAGGATTGAAGGCACTTGAGACATCAGTTCATGCTCGGACTCAGGTGTTTATTGTTTCTTATCAGTGAAACAGCCTCACAACCATGAGTTCTGCAGCTTTTCATTAGCAAGGCACAAAATGGTTAACCATCCCTTGTTACAAGGTCTTTCAAGACTAAACTATCCAATTAAGAAAGGACACCTAGATTATTTTCCCTTTTAACCTTTAACTGATCACTCAAAGCCCACAATGGGGACTTTTCTGCCCAATTACAAAACATCACCCAAACCCATGAAGAAGGAAGAAGAGGGTACAGAAGAACTACCTGCCTCCACCCTAAAACTTCCATCTTGCTTCATATTAATTTCTATATTCTAAAATCCCAAACTCTAAGTTCTCCACTCTCTGATATTACCACTACTAACCAGCTACACACTCGTAATCCCAGTGCTATCAATAAATTTTTAAAGTCTTCTCCATAGCCTCAGGTCAAATGCAGTGCTCTCTTGCAAGTCTGTGCCTTTCAGCACAGAAAGTTTAAAATTCTCAGCATCCAGAATTCCAACAGGATCTCTTTGGGCGATCCAGTGCTTTCCTGTGGGACCAAAGCTGGATTCTGGAAATCCTCTCTGGAGCAATGGACATGCTGTCTGAGCCAGCTGCTCTGAAGCCCAGCACACTCTCAGTCCTGCCATGAAGCAGTTTCCAACAGTGTGGTGCCAGAGAAGGACAGGACTGGGAGCACAACCACCAGCCACAGAAACAGACTCGTCCTTCAGCAGCAAGGACCATGAGATGCAAGCCCAGGTTTGCACGTACCCTATTTTAATCCCTCTGCAAACACTTTTTCTTTCAGTTCCTTCACCACCTCAAAACCTTTGCTTCTGTTTGGCCCACAAATATGGTGTAAAGTTTATGCTTGTTTTTTTTTTTAAGGAGCCTTTTACAATTTAGAAATCCTATGTTTTCAGCTGAGGCAGATGCAGACTAACCCACCCACTGATGGCTAAAACATTATCTTGGATTTTTTGCACTCATTTTAGTGTCTCTAGCTGGTATTTCTCATTGTGCTGTTCATTTTATAACAGGGCTACCCTTCAGCATATTTGTGTGCAGGGCTAACCACAATAGGGCCCCGTTTCATAATTGTGTTGAGGTAATACCCAAGGCTCTCAGCAAGAATAATAATAAATGACATCACACAACTGTGCTGACTCACACCTTTTTAAAGCCCAGCTCTTTTTGGGGGACACAAGAGCATAGATGAAAACAGCCACAGGCAGCAAAGAGCCCCTTCTGAACAGCTCCTGGTAATTCATTCAAGTCAGTGGTCATAAACAACAATAGCACAGCTGTTAGATAAATGGGACGCTTACTACTGCACACAGAAAACCTAAAAATTTCAGCAAAAAACCCATTAGCTTTTACTACATGAGTGGTACAGGACCTGCTGTTTCAGTAGTGTTCTGCTGGGTCACATAAAACCTGTGGAGAAAGCACAGAGGAGTCTGGCACCCATCCATTGCTCCATCTGTCTGAGGGCAGCTGGGAAACTGCCCCAGCCCATCCTCAGACTCTGGGATTCTCCTATGTGGCAGCCACTGCCAGGGTATCAGAACTGTGACCAGAATGTTCACTAGCCTCACTTTGCAGTAAATGCCCTTTATCATCTCTCTTCAACACTTAAAATAAAAGTGCCATTTTTTGCAGCTGTTCAGTCAGCCCCACTCCTGGGATGTGTATTTTCAAAGCAGCAAAATCACAGACATTCAGCACCACTTGTGGGTCATCTCACCAGCCTATGACCATATCCAGCGCAGTTCTCTTCACCAGAAATTTTAAAACTAATTTCTACCACATCCTATTAACATCTGTAACCCACGGCTCCATGCACAACAGCAGAGAGCACATTCTGAAAAATTCATGATGTATATTAAAGGGACAAGAGTAGGGACACATCAGAACACAAGGCAAAGACATAATGAGCCAGGGTCTGTTGTTTTGTTTCTTAGGGGATTTTGGGCTAAAGTGTTTTTCTTTTATTTCCTTGCACTACATAGTCTTCCTAATTTGTTATGACTCTAAAAGAAAAATAACCTAGGATGAAGGAATTAGATTAAGTCCTTCCACTTAGTTAATTTCCATGATCTAATATTTCCCTCATGTTCCAACATAACACTGTGCTCTGCTGACGACATCAGGGCTGAGGAAGTCTCTTAGAAGTCGGATTCAATTCAAGGGCAAGGCAGACCAGAGACCACTTAGTTCCCCAGACAAAGTATTCTTGGTTTAGTGTGCTTGTAGGTGAGCCAGAAGCTGTAATGAAAATGCTTAGGAAACCAAGTCCCCTTGGATATAGAAGATCAATAATGTTCTCAACAAAGTTGAAAACAATTCAGAACACAGTGTCTCACCAACTTGTACTGTAATGCTTTACTGTAGTTTCTGTGGATCTCATTTTTTGACAATATCTTGGAACAGCAATCAATACTTGCCCAGGGTATGCCTCCCTTCCCATTTATTCTATTTTCCAGCCAGTGGCAACAACAATTATTTAAGGACAACTAAGCATTGATATGTTGCTAATTCTGAGTATTTACTGTAAGAGTAACAAGGATCAAGACCCTTCCATGCTGGATACTACAGAAGAAAAGATCCCCAGATACCCATGCTGGAGCATCTGAGGAATTTCTGCAAAAAATAAACAGCAGTAGAAAATCACCAGTGGGTTTCCTACCCTTTCATCCAGCAAATAAAAATGTTACCACAAAGACAGTAGACACTAAAAAGGAATGGACTATCTATCAAGGGGGCTGAGCTTGTATGTAGGAAGGAAGAGAAAGAATTCTTTTAACAATATGGGGATAAGGGTTTGTGGCAGAAAAGTAAAAAAAGAAAAAGTTGTGTTTGTGGGACTGATTCCTGGTATGTGCTACTTTTGTTTTTCTATTGGTCTGTATTTTATGTTTGCCAGAAATGTCAAACTGTGAGATGGAAGATTTTGGTTTATGCCCATATATTATGAAGGAAGTAAAGTAAAGCAATCCATTAGCCCAGTAGCTGGTGTTTAATCTCCTTTCTTCCTTAGGCCTTCTTCTCCTGCTCTTCCAAGAGGATGGGAACTGTCTCATTCCCAGGAAGTATAACAAACCCTCGACTACAGAAGCAAAATGTCTTATTGAGCCTGTGGGAAATTCTCTGAACAACATTGTCCATCTCCTCCTGGGGCAAAACATTGCAGCAGAGACAGTGCTGGTGGAAATGAGTGGCAGAGGAATATTGCAAAATTCATGTGACTGTAGAGCCCAGTATAGCTCTCTGAGGGAGCTGAACACAGGGACAGACTGGGAAAAGTGAACACTTGGACACACTGGGGAAAGCTCTACAAACTGCTGGATGTGATGGCATCACTGAATACTGAGCAGCAGCAAGAAAAAGGCAAACACAGCATGAGGAAAATAAACATATCACCTGAAATAATTAAGCCAAGTCATATATTCAGTGCTTTTAGGTAACTGCAAGACATTAGTAAGGAGCAATGCTATCCTTGTGCCCAGAACCAGCTCAAATTTTGGTTTCCAGATTCTTCTTCTCAAAGTTGTCAAAAGAACTTTCTTGTAAGCAAACTGTGGATGTTGTCTACATTTCATTTTCCAAGTTTCCCATCTTAGTACAAGTGTGCCAATAGGAGCAGCACTGGCAGAGTGAGCATGGAAAAGGCCCCTGGGATGGTGACACCCTCACCAAGCCACCATTTCCATCTGCTGGTGTAGCCCCACATTTCTCTTTACAGAGAAAAGCAAGGCACAACTCTTCCCAAGAATATTTCTGGGTTTCACATTCTCTGAATATCAGAGAAAGAAAACACAATTCTTATCTCATTTGCTGTGCCTGTGTTTGTGCAAAAGCAGAATGCAACATGGAGATTGTTCACCCAAGGTGATGGTGTTTTTTTCCCTTGGCCTATCAGGGCCAAGAGTGTGTGTGTCAGGACTGTGGGGTGACTGCCATGAGATTCTGTGCAGTGTGAGCAGTTGTGTGCAGGGTCGAGTGCTTGGCAGGTTCAGTTTTAGGTGTATAGAATAATATAGTACAATAAAGTAATTAATTAGCCTTCTGATATCAATGGAGTCCTCCTCATCATTGTCTCTCCTCGTCAGGGCCATCACAGCATTGCAATATGCTGGGAACAGGACAAGGCACCTCCATTGCCACATCCTCACCACCAACCCTCAGTAGTCACAGCCTGGGGGATTTCCTCTGGTTTATGAACTGATCTCCAGCCCACAGCCAAACTGAAACATCAGGGCTACAGGTGAGGGAAGGAAAAATGCTCTTTTTCTCTCTTTGCATCCCTCCTTCTTCCCACCTCGCAGCCTCCCCCCTCACCTGAATAAGTCCAAAGCTGCAGGAGTAGAATCACAAGTTAAAGAGCAAAAAATAGGGAACGTGGAAAAAGCTTGTCATAAAAAAGGGTTACTCATACCATCATGAGGAAGCAGAGTGATTATACACACTTTACACAGAGTGATAGAAACAATAGGATTACTCACACCATTTCAAACCCTAATGAAGTGCATCAGTTACACTCCCACAGCAACCTGGAGAAAGAAGAAGAGGAAAATCTGCTCGTGCAGCCTAATAAAGACTTTGTGAGAGGATCACAGTTAACATGTGTCCCTTATGGTTTGCCACAGGCCTGCTGGGGACTGTGGTCTGGAGTTTCTGTATGTGCTCAGCAACCCAGTGGGGGGATGTGTGTAATTTTTGTATTTTTTACACAGATGTGTGTAATTTTTGTATTTTTCCAGCCTCCTCCTCTTCCAGAGTCATCCCTAACATAATCAGTTCAGGAGGGACAGAGTAGGTAGAGGGAAGGTAGGAACAAAGTCAAAGAAGGAAGTTCGCCAACAGCTATTTTGAAACTTTGAAGAATACACTTTGTATTTCATTTTAAATCACTAGTGACACACCAGAAAGACAGAGGAACAGGACAGAGCTTCTTGAATGCAATTCTGCAACCAAACCTCCTGGAAAAAGCAAGAGCTGGCTTGACTTTGTGCCTGTGACTGTCAAGGCAGCACCTGCAAATGGAACCAATGAAAGGAAACACACCCTCTGCAATTTGATGATTTCTCTCCTGAGACCTCCTTATGGGAAAGTTGAAGGCTTCAGAATCTGTAATCCTTGACTTTGTGTGAGATTGAAATAATTCAAAATTAATTACTCACTTCATACTTACAAAAATACTTCACTGCTGCTTCATATAATTTTGACCTTTCTATTATAATGTTACAAACAAAAGATAAATCTAAATGTAAGCATAAAAATAGAACTTAAATTGAACATAATGCATTTGAAATGTATTGAAATAAAGCAAAACTTTTCATAAAGATGTTGGTGAAATCATTGTGTTTTGTGTTGAATCAGCACTTTCTAAGCCTCCATCCAGCTCAACAATTTGTATGCTCTGTACATCTATTCCTTTTCAGCAGAAAAGCTTTCCCAGGGTTTTTGATGGCACCATGATAACTTCTTCATAACATTTCTGCTTAAAATTCCCTTTGCTCACATGGAAAAAATAATCACGTAGCTTTATTTTTTTTTTTTTCACTTCTTGCCACTAGAGCACAGTCAGCTTCATAAGAAGCTTGGAGCTATTCAGTTTGAATAATCTCAAGCAAAACTGTGCAGAAGACTCCGCAGTTTGCATTACCCCTTTCCTGGGTGTCTGAGCTCTCCAAAGGCAGAACTGGGACCCCAACATCAACCCAAACTTTTTACAGCAACCCCTTGGTGTTTCTGTTTATTATCATGCCTGATGTTACAATACACCCTCTCTTAAGAAAGGCAGTGTTTAATTGACCAAACAAGAAAAACAAATGCTTCCCCAAGGCATAAATTCCATGAACTGTTTGGATGTTTTCTATGAAGCTAACAAACCCTTCTGTCAGTATTTGAAAGACTTAGACACTGGTTTTTGAATGGACTGAAGCAAAGAAGAGAGAGCATTAATTGGATTTTACAGTTTCAACAAGTTTAAAGACATTCCAGGGTAAATACTACTTGTTTTATAACACTGCTTATAAATAATGAAGTTTTTAAGATAGACTTTATACTCTGATTAAAATTAATTTTTTAGTTACATTAATACTGCTAGAATAACAGAAAAAAATGTCTGGTTATATTCCAGACTTACAGGGAAGAGTGTCAGGCTTGTTCTTGAAACCTTCTTTTTAATATATTTGTATTTAATGTATCCTTGCAATCAGACTACATGTGGAAACACTAAATACAGCTTTATGGACTTTGGATCTCAGTGCAGCTGCAGGGTTATAATCCACAGATGATCCAAACACAGGAAAAGAAATGGATTCTGTTTTTAATACCAACCTCATTTACTGACTTCATGCTGGTGTGGTATAGGTGAACACAAGACTATGGAGAGGAGGGCTAATTCTTGTTCTTTCCAAGCAAATGAAAAATATAAAACAAGCATTTTCAGTATCAGAAAAGAGAAAACAAAACAAAAAAACCCAAACCAAACCAAACAAAAAAACAACCCAAAAACCTAACAAAAAACCCCACAAGAAGAAGAAGAAAAAAAAAACTCTTCAATTTTCCATGGTTTTAGAATTGAAAAAAGACTGGCAAGCTGGAATTCAGGCTCCAAAGCCATTAAATTCCTGAGGATGTCTCAGCATTGTCCTTAGGATCAATGAATCAAAGGCATACCACTGTCTCACAGGCAAGTTCCCTGTTTTTTCCCCCTTGCTCTTCCCCCTAAGGGGGAGGATTCCAGGAAGGATGTTGACTTTTACATAGAAACATGATACAGTGGGCCTGGAAGGAAGAGATACCTGACTGGGACAGGTTTGGGTTACCCAAGAGCTGATGTTTTTCTCTTCATATCTGAAATGATCTGTGAGTGTTCTGATGTGCATGATTGCCTGCAAACTGAATGCTTAATGCACACAGTCAAAATGTGAAGCATGTAGATACAAATTCAGCTTGATCAAACCCAGGGAATAAAGTTCCTAATGCAGGAGTTAATTCAAATATTATTCAGACCATATTCAGAAAATAAATACAGAATAGCAATCCATGCTGTCCAATCTGTACAGTGCCAGACAGAGTTGGTTCTAATTAATTATTTTGAATCCTGATTTCCCTAGCATGATTTACTTATTTCAGTTTATCAATTGCTTTTAAGCTCCAAGCCATATTCTACCAAGATGGAGTTGTGGCATGAGGTTCAGTGGCATAAACTCTTGGATACTTTGGGCATCTGCAACCAGCTGTGATAATAGGGTTTAATATAACATAGGACTGCTGCAATCCAGGCTTGTTGTGAACAGGTGAACATCTCCAGTTCAACCACAAGGCTTTGAACCCTTCCCTACTTCAAATATGTCCTATATGCCTGAAGTTTTGGTTGAGAAAAGAACTTTACTTCTTGGTCTGTAGATGGGTATCTACTAGAAAATCTGATAAGCCAGCTACTATTCATTTTGGAGAGGTTACTGAGCATATTTCCTTAGAAGATGATCAGTTTAAGCAACATTCCTTTAAATTGCCTGGGTTCAAACCCACAGACCTGAAAACTACATTATCCTTCTTGACTGCACTGTGAACTTCTTAGCTGTGCCTGAGGTTTCCCAATACTGCTCATTTTTGACAGTGCTAGAAAATAGTCTTCTCACCTGGGTTTTGGTTTTGAACAAAATCAAATTTTGAGGTCAGGTTTTGCCCTCGACCTTTTTCATTTGCAGTTGAGTTCATGCTTCAACATAGATTGACCTTGGAGAAGAAAATAACCTTCAGAATTCTGAACAGAATTTGAGGAGCAAAAAACTACTCATATTAAAGGCAAGAAAACACTCCTTCACAAATCTATACTAAGGAGTTTACTCATAATAAACATCCAGAATTTAAAAAATGTAGAAAAAAGAAACCTTGAGTAATTAGAGTTTCTACTTATTGGTTACTAACTAGAAATTAGCAATTCTATTAAAATGCCACTTGGTTTTCCATGAAGGATTGGCACATTAAAAAAAAGAAATTCCTTTTATTTTTATTACAGATTATGAGAGAATTGTGTTATTTACTACCCCAATTATTCAGAAGTACAAATTAGATTTTATGTATTAACAGGACACCCAGAGTTTTACAAATTTTAGTTCAAAGGACTAAAGCTGTATCATAAAATTCAAAGCCAAAATTGCTCTGCTTAGAATTTTCCTGTTTTAAAAGTATCAAGCAATCCAAATGAAGAAACCCAATCCTATGCAATCTGTATCACCAGCTGGCACAGGTATGCAAACAAATGAAGAACAGAAAGCAAAAGCTAATAATTTGAACCAAATGTAATTAATTATTGAATAATTAACCTTGATACTAGTAGTATCAATACCAAGAAAATCTTCTGCTCTCTTTGTAGCAGATAGTAAATTCTGGGGTTTTATAGGACATGAGTTTGGGCCATGTAGTTTGGAGTGTTCTCAAGGTCAGCATGTTTGGCTTCAGTGTTTTGTGATATGAAAACAAAAAAATTTGCAAAGTTTGCAATCTAATTCAATTTTGAGCTCAGATCACATCTTCCAAAGACTATATGTGTTCAGATCAACCAAGTTTTTGGCTGAAATCTATATAGAGTTAGAAAACAAGCAAGTGAAAAAACGCTCTGTAATCTAGCTGCATGAAGTTTCCCAAAAGAGTTTTGAGCTTTAAGGGAAAATCCATTTAATCAATATGGCAAATGTTTCAAAAATCTTTTTTTTTTTTTTTTTTTCAAAGGATGAGAAAAAAAAAGACAGTGTTGCTGTGTCATGGGCAGGATGTTGAACAAGGATGTTTTAGTGGTAGTAGTGATGTATATCTCCCACCATATCTATTTAGTAGTTATGCTTAGGTAGCAATAAAAATGAGGGCTGGATCATTATTGATTGTGGAATGAAGGCCAGACTGGAGTCTGAGCAGTTGGAGTAATCTGAACTCTGTGCACTGCTGGATGCTCCTCTGTGGCACAGAGTGCAAGCTTCGAGTTTAATGGAAGGAGTAACTATAAATAACATCTCTTCTACCTCATCTCAGGCTGAATAAGTGCAGCCACCACAGCAAACCAGTACTGTATCCACCTGAAAATGCTGACAAGATAAATACTGCAAGTTACTTGAGGTATCTTTTTAAAAATTTGTAGTTCCAGCTTATTTGGCATTGGCAAAATTTACCACAGGCACACAAAAATGCTATAATTACTTCAATATCTGATTTTAATAGAAAATAAGAGTCATTGAATCTGCGTTACATTTTTTCCCAAATACTCTCTATATCTCTTTTCCTTGCATCAGGAAGATTTTACTTCTGTTGTTATCAGATTCAAAGATAATAATTAGCTTTGCTGTATCATCTACTGCACGAATCAGTTTGAAGTCATGTCTTCTTTATTTAATTAAAATGTGTATGTATCACTTTCAAAGGACTTTTTGTGTCTATGAGCAAATTCTGACTGAGGCATCTGTGTGCTTCTGCAGTCTCACAACCAGGAGAGATACATGCAGGAAAAATAGGTATTTCTCCAGAGAAATCTGTGTCTCTTAAATAATGCCAGTTTGTTTCTACACAATTTAAGCTGCACATTAGTCAGAGTGGAACCTGCAGAAATTATTATGAATTTAAGAAAAAAGCTTGTGATGCCATTTCAATACCCTGAAGTGTCTGAAAATCTCTTTTCATCTCTCCCTCTTTCACCTGAGCATTGAGAATATAGAGAAGTTTTAAAATTCTCAGCAAAGGACCTTTTTATTAATAATACAGACTTACTAGGCTTATGGAGACAGTTACAGGCATTTAGTTAACTACAGCATTATGATTAAACGTTCAGAATATGAAAGCTGAAGTGTGGTGTTCATATAATTGTGCTACTGGCTTCAGACTTGATATTAATCCAAGATGTTTCACCTGCCAAGGGCCAAAAGCATATCTAAAGACACATTTCAATCTCATCCCACAGCAAGACACAAATACATAATGTGTCTAATAAAGTCAAATAAAGTGAGGCTGAATACCATAACTAGCTGCATGTTCCTTCCTTCGCTCATACTTTAATTATGTAATCAATAATCACATGCTTAAATCAATAATTTTGAAGCTGTGAGTTCAAAGCCAGTGCCAGAGGAGGAGGTTCTGCAGGCTGGGCAGTGCCAGAGATGCATTTTCATAATATTTGTGTCCTGCATTTAGTGCATGAATTTGTAGATCAACACATTTTGAGAGAAAATCCACAGGATTTTCCCATGCACCAAAATCCCTTTTCTATTATTTTGGATTCAACTGCTTTTCTGTCTTAACTGAATCCCTTTGCAGGGCATGAACCTGCTCAAGGAAAAAAAAAAAAACCCTTCAAACTTCACAAAGATACTTCAATCTAGAAATAATTCAGAGAGAGCTGGGCTCTCAGAGCTCTCCCAGCTCAGTGCTGTTCCCTTTCCCTATCCTAAGATGATTTCCACACACTCAGCATTGAAATTCTGGTTAATGAAAGCAGTTGCAAAGGAGAGGAGCAGGGAGTGTGCAGACTGAGCTGGGTGAGGACAGCTGGAAGCAAAGGGATCATTCTTTGTCCCAGCAGCATCCCTGGGCTGGCTGTGCCCCCATGGTCCAGGTGAGGGGAGAAGCTGCAGCCCCCTGAGAACTTTCCAGCAGCCCCGATCCGAGGGAGCAGCTCCTTTGTCAAACACCACACGAGTCAGGCTGCTGCTGAAGGAAATGATTTTGTTTACAGCAACTGGGAAAGGGAATTGCTAGGGCAATTAAAATAATTTCTTGTTTCATAATACAAGCCATAGCAAGAATGCCTGTTAGCTGCATTTCAGTGTCAGGTACTTAAAACCAAACAAACAATCAATCAGGAAAAGTAGATGCTAATTTCACAGACGGTTGTTAGTAAAAAGCAATCTTTATTTTAATGCCCTCAAAACTTCCACACTGCTGTACCCAGTCCACATTTCCTGGAGGCAGTGGGTGGACCAGAATAATTCCAGGGATTACTGACCTTTGCTGCCCACCTGAGGCTTTATCTGCTGCTGAAGGCTGTGAATCAGGGGGTGTGCAGGTATGTGAGAGGGAAAAGAGTGAAACTTGGAGTTGTCACCCACTCCTTACCAAGGCTGCCATTGGCAGGGAACTCCCAAACCTCGCCTGGCCGTGATGCAGCAGGTGCCCAGGGCCAGCCTGGCTCCAGTCAAGTGCATCCATTTCAAGATTTGTCCACAGATTTCACCACCAAACACAAGATTTGCAGCAGTAGTCTCCCATGTAAGCCTTGACTGACTCAAGAAGGGGAGATTTGTTTAGTTTTGTTTCAATTTTTTGAATTTTCCAACTGTTTGTCTGCATGGCAGAGCTGCAGCCCAAACACATTCCACCTGCTGATAGCACCTGCCAAATCCAGACAGAATACCAAAATGATGATCCATCACAGTTAATATTTCTCAAGACCCAAATATTTGCAGGGAATTTGCTAAGCAATTGGTTGGGAAGGAATAATAAACCCTCCTTTCTCACGTACACACACCAATGTACAGCTCTGTGCAGCAATTCTGAAGAGCCACATTAAATAATGTATGTGCTGCTCATGGACATTTTGCAGCAGGAGGAAGTGAAATCCACAGTGTTACATATTTCATTATTTGTTCAGCCCTATTGCTTGTTAACTCTTTAGAGAAGTAAAGCAATCTCCCCCAAAACTCTTTGATGCGTCCTGGGGTGAATTTCTGGAGAAATACAATATCCTTTGGGATGGAGTGGCACAGCAGGAGGAAACCTTCATCCTGGCAGATTCCTAAACCAGAGCAGATCTGATTCATCTGCAGTTCCGAGTAAACAGACAGGTAGATTTTGTTGTGGTTGTTTTAAGGAAACGATAACAATTGATAGAAATGCTGATAATTAACATTTATCAGTTGCAGAGGACTATGATGGATTCTCTACCACTAGAAAATACTTAAATCACAACTAGATTTATTTTTTTTCCCCTAAAGATTCATTGCAATTCAAACAAGGTCTGTTCAGGCTTCAGAGATTTGTTACTGCAGGAATCCTAAACAGATTGCCACAATGGCCTTTTGGTATAATTGTTTGTGTCATCAAGACTTCATAGGGAAAGACAACCCTGCCATGGATACAGTGTCAGAAGCAAAGGCTGGTCTGTGCCTGAAGGGGTTTTCAGTGCAAGACTGAGATAAGGAGCAACAGAAGGATGCAGGAAAACAGGACAAACTGATCTACACAGCAACACCAGGACAAAATTCTGAATCTGTAGGTGTTTTTAAGACACTGCCAATCTCCGCAGCCTCGGGAAGTTTCAAATACTTTGTGAATAAAATATATCAATATTAACTTCCCAATGTTTTCTTTCTGGGGGAATTAAAAGTTGCTATTACATAGTAACTTTCCAATTCAGTTCAGACTGGCTGCACCAACCAAACATTTCAGGCAGCAGCAGCAGCTGCAGAACTTCTGTTTTCTTTAGAACCAATACAGACTGTGACCAGAATTGTGTCAGATCTCACAGTCCAGGTAGGGCCAGGGCTGGACAACACTAGGAACAAACATGCATGATCTCTTTGATCTTCTGAAGGAATCCACATCTTTCTTGACTTCTTTACAAGAAGATTTAACTGTGGTGAAAGACTGATAACAACTATCCATAAATGCACTTGTTGTGTCCTGTCAGGTTAATTATAAAAAAATCCCACAATGTCCCTATGAATCTGCAGAATATGTTTTATATCTGCTCTAAAGAAGATGAAATTAGATTAGATGTTAGCTTATGTTCTCAGATGTAAATTATGTAGCAGGATTTCAATTTAACTACAAAAATATTAGATATAACTGAATCGAAAGAAAATAAAATAGTTTAAATGAAACATATCCCCCAGTATTATTTTTTATTTATACATCCTTATGCAACTATGAATCCCTGAAACTAGTTTTAATTGATAAATATTGCATAAGATCTGTCTTAAATCTGTTTTTTAGAGATGATTTGCATTTTAAAATGGACTCTAAATCTATAGTGAGGGCTTATTTATAATAAATATTTAAGCAGACTTATATCTTCAATAATTAAATATTATTAATGGTAATTAAAAGGACACAGCTTGTGAAATGTATTTGGAAATGTTTTCCATTTGGCAAAAACATCAGGCAGGAGCAAGAGGGTGATGATACTCAGCCTTGAGCACTGCAGCCTAAATTCCCATCATTTTATCATGAAGGTTGGTCACACTGTGGTCTGTACTTCGGGTTTTTGGAGACCAGCATTACACCTGTTACCCTGCAACTGGGGCAAATCCAAAGAGTTTGCTCACATCCAGCTCCCCAGCTGTTAAAAAACATCTGCAGTGTTTGTTCCTGCACCTCTGGGTCTTGCAGGTACAGGTCTAACCCAGGAGAGCCTGGATTTGCCTATTTGACAATGCGGATGTGTTTAGGGAGAAGTTAACTTTTTAAAAGACAGCCTTAGCTCTTGTTCCAGCCTTGGAAAGCATTTGGAGATCATTTAATTCATCCCTTTATTTCCCATTGCAATCTGACTGTTTCTAAGTGCTGTTGGAGCCCTATGGCCTTTTGTAGCTCTCTGAGTACAAATTCTCTTCATAATGAAAGAGGCAATTAACAAATTGCAAAGGAAATATTCTGTCATGGGAAATAGAATTCTACATGTATATTATAGGAAAAAAAAGGAACAGAAATCTGCTCTTGACTGTGGTCACCTAAGTTAATAATACTATTTCCATACATTGCACTAATTACTTGCTTCATATAATTACTGGATTGATGCCTACAACCAAAGGAAAGATTTAAATTAGAAGGAGTGGTGGGAAGAAAAAATAGTAGAGAGAAAAAGAAACACTGTGTATTATTTCCTCAGATATTCATTGCTTTCCTTCATTTCTTCTTGCCTTTTTCTTTCACTCATTCTGTATTTAGGTTTTCCTCCTTATGTTCACCAATTTAATCCACTAATTTTGTAATCCTTATCTTTAAAGTATGGAATTTTCTTTCTATCTACACCCACCAACTAGAACAAGAGGGACTAAAAAACATTTCTTTGCCTCAAAGGCAGCATTGCTGTGAGGAAATGACTTTGTAAAAGTGAAATCCTCTCACAGAACAAAATGGATGCTTTTTGCACTAGGGGACATTCAAGTTATTTTTTTGGAGAGCAGCATACTGCTTCACTGGGTGTTTGCAGGAGAGAGCTGGTGTGGCTGAAGGAGCAAGAGCAGACTTCTGCTTCATCTTGTGGCTCATTAACAGGGCCACTTGTCCAGGCTCATGGGGTGACATTGGCTGCTGACTCAGTGAAAGGCACTGACAGTGCCACCACCACATGGGGAAGATGAAGGAGTAGCAGGAGCAGAGCAGATCACAAAATCACAGAATATGCTGAGCTGGAAGGGACCCATAAGGATCATCAATCCCATTCCTGGCCCAGCACCATCCCCAAGGGTCCCACCATGGGACTGAGAGCATTGCTCAAACCCTTCCTGAGCTCTGCCAGGCTGGTGCTGTGACCACTGCCCTGGAGAGCTTGTTTAGTGCCAAACCAACCCTCTGGAGGAGGAACCTTTTCCTAATACCCAACCTAAACCTGTCCTGACACAGCTTCAGGCCATTCCCTCTGGTCCTGTCACTGTCCCTACAGAGCAGAGATCAGTGCCTGCCCCTCCTGTTCCCCTCACAAGGAAGCTGTGACTGCAGTGAGATCTCCCCTCAGTCCCTTCTTCTCCAGGCTGAGCAGACCAAGGGACCTCAGCTGTTCCTCACACAGCTTCCCCTCAAGGCCTTGGCCATCTTTGTTGCCCTCCTTTGGCCACTCTCCAATAGCTTCATGTCTTTTTTTTCCATTGTGGTGCCCAAACCTGTCCCCAGCACTCGAGGTGAGGCTGCCCCAGCCCAGAGCAGAGCAGGACAATCCCCTCTCTTGCCCTGCTGGCCTGATGTCCCTCAGGACAGGGATGTCTCTCCTGGCTGCCAGGGCACTGCTGGCTCACACTGAGCTCTCCAGTGAGCAGGAGCCCTTTCTGTGGCACTGCCCTCCAGCCTCTCATTCCTCACTTGTACAACGCTGGACTGGAGGTGGCTTCTGCTGATGGAAGGGACTCAGGGCATGGAGAGACTGGGCAACTTCCAAGTCACATTACATGGCATGAGATGTCTTGATGTCACCAGAGATGCGATCCCTTTCCTCCAAGGTAAGAGGAATGCAGGCAATGGATTTCTACAGCAATCTTCAATCCTGGACTGATTTAATCTGTGTTTATTGCCTGTGATGACAGACAGGATGCAAAATCTCAACTTCCCTCAGAGGGTATGATAAAACTGAAAGATCTGGCAGGCAGTCACACAGCATTTTAACTGGTAAACCAAAGCTCTTTATATAGAAACCATTAAAACCATCAACATGAAACTCCACAGCACTGTTTTTACAGTCACCTTTCAGAGGGAGCAACAATCTAAAGTTAAACCTTTTTGTAAGGAGGAGTTTTATGACTCCTGGACTTCAGTCTGTTTAGTTTATCCCCAGAAACATAGAAAAGGATCTGAACATGGTCTGTAAATACCTCTGATAGCAAAGGGCTTTTTAAACTAATGGATTAGGGTAGAGCAAGATCCAACATCTGGCAACTATGCTAACTGCATTTAGGAGCAAAGGCATGCATTCCTAACAGCCAAGATCTCCAACCAAATCACTTGCTCAAGGGTACACTGGATTCCTTCTCAGGTGAAGCCTTGAAATTGAACCTGTGTGCCCTACCAAGGGTTAGAGGCTCAAAAGAGAAATCAGTTTGATAAAAATGTATGGCTTTTGTCAGGCAAGATGATCATAAATAGACTTTTCTGGCATTAAAAGTATATTCCTAGCATTCAATTGAAGTGGCATAAAAGGAGGAGTATTTAATTTAGAAATTCTTCAATGAAGTGTCTCTCTTTTACTCTCCTCCTCAAAACATGCCTGTTCAGGAAGAAAGGTGATATGGCCACGGTGTTCACTCACTCGGTGCAAATTCCCACTCTACTCTTCTCCAGAACACTTAGTACCTCTGGAGGCTCCACACTTTGACCAGAATATTCAATGCAGAGAAAAAAGAAAGTAAAAAGAATAATTATAGAGATGTGTGAAACTTTTTGATATTGGGTAAAAATAGCTCAGGTCAACACAATTGTTCACTTTCCCTGTCCTCTCACAGGAATACTCACTGACTTTTGAGGTCATGTGCAAACATCTATGGCCTGAACCTCAGACTCCTATAGAAATTCCCCAATTCATGTGGAAAAGTAATTTCTGAGATATTTCAAACTCCTGGGAGCTCTCTGAAAAGTCTTGGAACTAAAACTGTTTTCATAGCCTGCCATTAGAAATCATCTTGATGACAGAGATGCAGTGCCAAATATGGATCAATTTTTCTCCAGGTTCCTATGACTGCTAGCAACTCCATAAGCAACCACACACTATCTTCTTCAATATCTTAGGTTTGTGTACTGGATTCTTTGTGCAAGTGTTGTGCTCTGGGAGAGTCCAACACTATCAGTATCTCACATACCAGTTACGTGGGTGTTGTGGTAAATGGTTTACAGTAGAATTAATAATCTATAAAGATGTCTTGGTTGTATTACATAGATAACAGCAGCCTTACAACACTGATATCCCTACATCATTATGACAGATTAATTCAGAAAACAGATGAAATTTCTTAGTCAGGATTACAAGAAATTCTGTAAGTGTGACCAGCACAGAGATATGTGGATTGACAGCCTGGAAAGCATGGCACATAAACAAAATCTGCCTTTTCCTGCTCTTCTTCATCATCCTTTTCCTTTTTGACTTCTCTGGGAATGGATAAAAGCTTCCCTGTGGACAGGAGGGAAACATGCTGAACAAGTGTGTGCAGTTTGGTCACTTTCCAAGCTGCAATCCTCCACATGGCAAGGAAATCCACAGCAGCCATTTTCACTTTTGCAAGCTGCTCTTCCTACAGATGGACCTGGGCCTGGGGAGGACAGACATCCATGTGCACAAAAAGCTTTCCATGAGCTTTCTCCCAAAGAGAACTCATTCAGTGAGCAGCCCATGCACCTAGGAGTGGTGTTTCAGGCAGACCAAGCCCACAGTTTATTCCACTTTGGACTGCAAATTGTGCAAACCACAGTCAGCATTCTGAGCAGCAGCTCAGCACTAAGCCTCACGTTCACCCTCCTGCAGAATGGAGTGCTAATTATTCATAGGGAATAATAGCTTTCACATGAAGTAATGCATTGACTGTCCTCCAAAATCTAGCCTGGAATTTAAAAGATTATGAACAGTGCCAACAAAACTACTCCAGGGGAAAACAACCCTGAATCTTCAAGTTTAGACAAGAGCTTTACTATAAACAAACAAAAGTGTGATATTGTTAAAATTGGTCTTTGAAATTGTTGGTGGGCGATCCACATTTTTTTCTTTTTTTCATGAAACCCTTCAAACAGGAGGGGAACTTTTACCTTCATATGGCAAAGTTAACTTCCAAACAGTACCCAGGGAGCATTTCATAAAGCATGTTATGATATACAACATGTTCTGTTGCAGAGATATTGAAACAATCACTGCAAGCTCTTTTCTGTAATTACTACTTAAGTCTTAAGGATGTCCTTGAGGCCAAAGAGATCTGGCTACAGAGAACCCAGAATTTAATTCCATCTTTCACTGGGTTGCCTTTGAACAAATCATTCCTTTGGTCACCAAAGCCAAGCTTTCACTTTTTGAGGACAACTAATTTTAACATAGAGAATATTCTTCCCCCATGCACTCTATAGCAGGAAGGAACACTTAAGGAGCTTTAAGGAACATTTTGTTCATACCAAAAGCTCATGAAAGTTCTCTTTGCACAAGTCTTCCATGTAGGAAACACCTGATGCTGATAGCTGAGATTCTCAAGCACCTGGTACTACAGCTGCCAAAAAAAAAAACCAAAATCAGAATATCTCTCTCTCTCTCTCTCTCTCTCTATATATATATATATATGGTTTTTTGGGATTTTTTAAAAGATATAGAGGTTGGTGAATGTCCTGGCTGTATACAGCTGAAAATCAGACTGAGAAAGGAAGGAACACAAAAACTTTTGAACCTTCTCCTGTTTTGCATTCATGAAATTGTGAGAAGTTCAGAGATGCTTACACAATCACGGTGAGTTGCAATCACAACTCAGTTCTTTTGAAAATACAAATTTTACTGTGGCACTCTGTGTCTCACTGACTCAGATTGTCTCAGCAGTGGGCATCTGCAAATAACAAACAAGTGAAATGATGCTGCAGTCCAGAAAACATCACCTCCTTGTCACAGAAGGATGCTTCAAGGTGGCACCATCTCCAGTTTCATCTGTTTTTTCTCACCAAGTTGCAGTCATTTTTAAGTTCTAAGATGCTGAACTTGGCAGCTATGAGTCATAGTTAGGCTACAATATTTGACTGCTTCAAAGTAAATGTTCTTTAGCTATTTTACCTTGAGATTACTCAGAAATTTCTGCAGTATAAACAGTAGCTTCACTTTTCACCTCATCTCTTACAAGAACTAAGACAATTTTTTCAAGCCTCACTGGCTTCAAGTTAAGATCAAGACAAGAAAATCACAAAATAAGTGGCTCAATGCTGCACATATTCATGTATTTCATTGCAGGCATGGAGGCTGTTCCACTGACACCCACAAAACTGCTCATGCCTCAATGCACATGTAAAGCTTTAGAAGGAGAGAGAGGTACAAGGAGTTTGGTTTCCAAAGAGGTTCAATGCATGTAGCTCCCACTGCTCCAAACATGTCTGGCCATGGAGCTACTTGTGTAGGTACCAGTCTGAAAATCTGAAAGTCTTGACCCCAAGAGTTAATTTTATGTTAAAGATGGGGTTTTGCATGAAAGCTACACAGTAATATACAGCTACACCAACCTGGAAAGGCAGCATTCTACATAACCAGCAGTAGAAGGATGCTTGGATTCAGACCCAGATAATACAAAATGTGAGTACCTTTCGAAACACACTGAAACTACAGCCTTGCAGGAAAAGGTGTGGGGAGTTCTTCTGTTTCTAAAAACCAGTAGTAATAGTAAGACTAGTAATTGTCAAAAGATATCTTTTGATATCTGTTTTGAAAGATTTCCAAATAAAGAGCAGTTTACCTACAGAAACCTGCAGGTCAGCTGGTGTCTGTTGCTGTAAGCAGTGTTACCAGGGAAAAAGATAAGACCTGATTCCAGCCTCAGGATACAGAAGAAAATCAAGGAACAACCAAAACCTGCCAGATTTCCCTGCCATTCAGAGCATGTGGATCAGTCTGATGTCAGATACCATACCAGGAGGAGCATATCATTATTGCAGCTCAGAAAAATAGAGAAGAAAAAACAGGGAGTTACAGCCTGATGGTTGGAATGGAGCAATTTCACATGACATCTTTCTTTTGAAAGAATATTAGCAGGCAATTTGTTTCACTGTTTTTCTTTATCCGTGAGTTTTTCTAAAGGAAAAATTCTGTCTCTCCATGCGTACTCAAAAACCTCTTAGGAAAGCAGTACCTACATGTTGTATGTATCCTTAGTGTGTCTGGCATTCCTAGATACCCTCAAGTGAGAATCACTTTATCAGTTTCATTGCATGTTTTAAAAATACCATTAAACCATTCAATATCATTTTAACTTGTAAAGTAGCTTATGGGAAAGTCTTTTAGACTAAACACAAAATTTCCAGATATCCATGTCCAAAATTTCTCTACTCCTCACTGACTGCAAGTGAGATTTTTTGCTTTATGGATATCCAAACCTTTTCATTTTTTCACAACTATTCATGTGTATACATCACTCAAGAGCATATTTAAACCTTCTTTACTTATTCACCTTTTCCTGAACCCGAGAAATACTTTGTGGACCATGAAGTGTTCATAGACAAAATGCTGAAAACCATGGCACTAGAGGAAAGGGTCATAGCCCAACAAAACTTCTGTTAAAAAAGTGAAAAAGGCATTTTTTCAGGAATTATAGTGGAAATTTTCCACATTCAAATTTTGTGGTTTAAGAAAATTTCCTCCTTCTTTATTATTTATGTTAATTGGCCCCTCATTCCTAGTGACAGTAGCAAAGGCAAAGGGATGATGAATTTTTTCTCCTTTTTAAATATAGGGTTAAGTACAACCAACGTCCTGAGCATTTCCATAGCTGAAAACTGGACTCACCACACCATTATCTATCCTCATCATCAGAATCCAATTAATCAAGAAAATCCTCCCTTGGGAGAGCAATACAGACAAATACAGATAAATACAAAGCAACTTTGCAGACAAGGAAACAATCATCCTCTCTGAACTCCTTACTTGGCTTTGGAAGGCAGAAACCAATCACTGGTGGATAACTTTGCAATTTCCCATGATGGTGGAAATGGACAGACAAACAAACAATGAGTTATATTTTAGCTCTCTGATCTAATTTGATGGGTCTCATCAGGAAAATACCTAAAACCTACAACTGTATTTTTAAATACTCACTGTCTCCCCATGGAGCATTTGGAAGGGGAAAGCAGTGTGTTACTATGCAGGATAGACACTGTTAAAGAAACACCATGTTTTCTCCTTCTCCTTCTCCTTCTCCTTCTCCTTCTCCTTCTCCTTCTCCTTCTCCTTCTCCTTCTCCTTCTCCTTCTCCTTCTCCTTCTCCTTCTCCTTCTCCTTCTCCTTCTCCTTCTCCTTCTCCTTCTCCTTCCTTCCCTCATTTCCTTATTGTCCCAATCCATTTTGCAAGATCACAACTGGTGGCTGTGGAAAATGACTCCAAGATCATTTAGCAAATTATTAGGACATCCTAAGTGGAATACTCTAAGTAAGCAGTTCTTTCCCTTCCCTTCCCTTCCTCCTCATGTGCTTTGAATGTCCTTCTGATACTGTATACATACAATATCAGAAGGACATTCAAAGCACATTAACCTAAATTACCTCCAAATACTACTAAAGATGTATTTTCCTAGTTAAAAAAAATCAAAATTGAATCTTTCATAATTTTTTCCCCTGGAGAAAATAACCAAAATGACACATTATTATAGGATATATCCTTTCTTGATCATAACTTTAAAATAGATTTTCAGAATTGATTGTTTAAAAAAAGAAAGTTGTGCATTATCTCTTATTGGTGCATCATTCTACTTTTGGGCATATGTTTAATCTTGGCTGTTTATAAGTGTTTTGCAGGCCAAATGAAATTTTAAAACGAGCATTCAAATTTTTAAAAATACCATTTTCAGAATGTTTTTTTTGTAGGAAATTGTGAAATGAAAAGTTTGCAATTCCTGATTTTTCTGTGGAATTGTAATGCAATTCCAAGTTTGGACAAGCATACCTGCTTCATCTGGGAAGGAGAGACTGATGCTATCAGGGAACCCTGGTAAACTGAGTTGGCTTTGAACTGATGACATAGTAATGAAGGTTTTAAATTCCTAAGCCATCCAACTGTCTATTAACAGCTCTTTAAACTTACTGCATACACACTGATACTGATCTGCTTATTATTGCAGAAATTCTAAACATAAACATTATTATGAAATCTTGTTTTAGCCACCAAGAACGAAGAGAGAGTGAAACACTAGACAGCTTTTCTTTGTCTTTTATGCCACGTGTGAGATTGGAGTTAGACATAACAGCCCTGTAACCTGCTCTGGGAGAAAAAGAAGCCCTCATAGGACAAAATGAACAGCATTATTCACACAATATGGCCTGAAAGGCTTAGGGAAATGTAGGTGCAGCATAGGGAGGGAGAGATATCACAGCTGAGAAGTATAAAGTACAGAAAAGTGTGGCAAGGACACAGATGTGTGTGCTTTTGTCAAGAAAAGGGACGCTTTTTTAAAGGTTAATTAATGTGATAATGCTTTTGTAATGCATGTCGGCTCCATCAGCCAGAAAAGGGTTGCCCAAATGGACAAGCCCTTCATACTGTGGGAAAGAAGGCAAACCCCTCTGCTGTAAGCAATTTTGCACCATCAGGTGCTCCTTTCGGGCTCTCCTTCCTACGTTGTCAGAAGCAAAGGACAATTACACCGTCTGTGTGGAGCAAATGCCCTCTTCCCCTGGTTTGTTCAGATCGCTAAATGTGGCTGCCTTCCCTCTTTCAGGTTTTGTCTCTGGACTGATTGTGCTCTGCAGCCTGATTTCCACTTGAGTCCACTCAGGACTAGGATGCTGAAACATGATTGTTTCCACTCCTGGAGGATGCAGGGTTTAGTGCCACACATTGCCTTAATGAGCTTCACCCCAAGCACGCGACCCAGCTGGCAGTGAAAAACAGGAAGCATTTTGGCACACATTTTCCCTTTGTGGGGTGAGAGAGGAAGCAGACGTGAGCCCAGGCTAACACTGACACAATTAAAATGGAAACAGAGAGCTGCCTTGCCCTTGGTGCAGTGTGAGATGAACCCTGGGTCACCCCTTTGGGCTGTGTCCCTGCCAAGAGCCCTGGGTTGGATTGGAGACGTGTGAGGAACATCCACGTTAAAATGCACATACAAGTGGTCTCTGGGGGCCTGAGGCAGCAAAGTCAAAGGGAAGTCTGTCTCCCCATCTCCAGAAAATCTGGATCAAGACCTATCTCTTCCCTTCTATAGAGCAAGGAACCTTTGAATTAATTGATTAGAAAAGTTTGTCAGGTGAAGGTCGCTGCTGTATTTAGAGCACCAAGGGTCTTCTAACTACTACAGCATTACAGAAATAATGGTATTTGTATTTTCACTAAGGCACCTGCACTGTATAATCCACAAGTGCAGGTATTCAGAACTTGACAAAACATGGTGACTTTTGGTGCTAATTCCTCCAAATGGCCCCATTTCAACTGTTTACAAACAGGATTTCATTCTCCCAGCTCTCTTGGAACTTCCCAAGCCCTTCTCATAGGTGTGTCCAAAAGTGCTTAATATAAATTCATCTTCATCTTTGTTTCATTTCTTCTTTTGGGTATTTTGTAATAGCAGCAAGCATAGAAGGGGTGAAGGGGTGGGGAAAACCTTCTCACCTTCTTTTTTTTCATTGGTAAATAACATTCAAAGCAGCTTGGAAGCTATGTAGTTGTAAGAAAAATATATGATCCCATTCCACACCTTGGGACATATTTTCTTGATGTAAACTCAGCAAAGGTGTGTGAGAGAACATTTTAGCATGAAAGCATTAATCTGTGTTTCATGATGTCTGTCAGAACAGGATTCTGTGCTGAGCTGAAGCATTTTCCTTTAACTCAAGTAGGACATTTCTGAAAGATGCCAAGGTGATATTTGTCTCATCTTCATTAAAAGCCACATCCTACAGTCCTTATCAATGGTCAAACAAAATTTCAGAGCAAGTGCTACAGGGACCCTTAGAAAAGATAGCAAAATGCAAACTGATATTGGTGTTCAGCACAGTCAGGGTGGCATCTCTTTCTTTTTCAAAAGGGATACACTTTTTGTCATTGTGTCATGGACAGTGCTTACCTAAAGCAGTGTCATTCCAGTAGCCAATTATTCCCACTTAGTGAGCAGAATCTGCATAATGAGATGTGATGGCTTTTCCTGAGATGCAGAGGAAAAAGTAATTTTTAAAATCCCACTGGGTAACGCTCATCAGTTTCTACACATTTTTCGGATGAACTGCTAAATTTTGTGGAAAACTTCACACCCTCATCCCAGTGGTCAGAATTCATCTGCTCTACATGCAAGGGCTGAACTCATCAAGAACTGTTTAGTACTTTCTCAGTTTAAATAAAAAAAAAAAAAAAAACAAAAAAAAAAAAAAAAAACAACAACATTTTTTACAGTAAAAGTTTTTGTCATCTGTAGAACTCCAAATAATTTACATGGAAGTCAATATCTCCATCTTGCAGATGGAAAGCAGAGGATCAAGGATGAGCTGGTCAACCCATGGTCGTGCAGAAACAAAGCCTGAAGAGCCCTAAAATCTTGACCCCTAAAATAAGCTCTACATTCACAAACCCAGATGCAGAAGGGGGAATTTTAGGGAATAAAATCCAGCTGTGCTTTCAATACTGTAGCAGTTTTCTCCTTAAAAAGAAAATGACTGATAGATACAAAATCAGGCAGCTGGATGAATGGTGGAAAGATGACATTTGATCACCTTAAATGGAAAATGCAAGCAATGTAGACAGTCTGCTCATAAGTCATTCACAGGTATGAGTCCATACAAGCCAGTTTTGCAAGAGTTTGTAGATCTTTTTTATGATTGTGTTTCAGCTTCAAATCTTATTGGCATCTACCCACAAACTTGTCATCTCTGGAAACCCCAGCTTATGCTAAGTGTAGGCCCTCTGAGGGCTCTGAAAACACATGGAATACAAAGAAAAGGGCAGAAAAGAACTGGGAATGGAGAGGTAGCAAAAGGAAAAGCAGAAAGAGTAAAGAAAAAAGAGTAAATTTGAAAGGAAGGAAGCAGGAGAATGAAGAAGATTCAGAGAAGGGAAGAGTCATGAGAAGAAATATAAGAGGAGAGATAGGGAAATTTGGTTTTCATTATGTTTATTGTAGTTCTTCATGCACAGAATTGCAAAGTAAAAACAACATAAACAGCTCTGCTGCAGGCATGCTAGGAAACAATCCATAAAGCAAGGAAACGTTACACAGGAGCTTGGAGTGACTTACTGCATTATTCACTATGTAGTAATTGCCCAAAAGAAATTAATGGGACTTTTTTTAATTAGTTTGGCAGATAGCTGGAAAGACTTATAGGATTCTTTGCTGTAGATTCTTTACCTAAATAGCAGATAAAAGATAACCAAGACCTTTAGAAGCTAGTTGTAAAATAAAAAGTTAGATATGCTTTCTGCAGGAGAAGCGCCCCTGCCCAGAGCAGGACTCCTCACACCAGAAGCAGGATATGTTAATAGAGCAAGAGACAATCCCTGCTCAGAGAACTTAAAGGAAACATTGGAATGAAGAGACAAGCTGTGGTGAAAAACACAAAAATAAACAATTTTGCAAGTCCAGACCCCAAACCCCAACAAATTCCCAAATCCCAACAAATTCCCAAATCCACCAGTAAAGCTGGGCCAGCTTTCATCTACTCAAATATTGCAAGGGACAAGCATGACAGGAATAGTTAAGTAATTTAGGTGTGACAAGTTTTAGCAAGGTAAAGTCATTCTCCCCAAAGAACTGCATTCTCCTCCCCTCTGATTAAGGCCAACAGGGACCCAAATACCACAACATTTCCAAGTATTCCCATTTGTATTCCACATTCCCCCTGTATTCCTAAATCTATGCTCATTTTACTTTCTTCAAAGAAAGAAACTTCAGAAAACCCTTTGACCTGAAGGGCTGAATGGAGAGTACCTCCTATCCATAGCAGATTTCTTCATTTCCCCCTAGAGTTTGGATGATGATCACAAAGATTTTTCCTTTCATTTCCTTATTACCCATTTCTACCTTTGAACGTTTCTAATTTAAAAATCCATGATTCTTCATCTTCTTCATCTCGGACCTCTAGCTGCTGGATCTTCCCTGGTAGCAGCTAACAAGGCTGGGATCATTAACCAAACAATCAAGGAGAAAATCTAGCTACATGTTCATAGGAGGATATTCTTTCTCGTTATAGCACTGACAATGTATCTTAAAGTATCCTGTCAAAATGTCCTTGAAATCTGCTGAGTGTTATCCTTGCCAAACACATTGTCACAAGAATTCTGCCTGCTTCTAACACAAGCCTCTGAGCTGCTTGGTACAATTTTTGACTAAAAATGTTAAAAATCAGGAAGCTATGCACCCAAAACCAATTCAACGTTGTAACGAAGTGTCGTTGTAACCATGTGCACAGGAGTGACTGTGTCCTGCATGGTGTGACTCGGCACCTGAGTGTCAGGATCTCTGGCTTGTCAGAGTGACCCCGAGAAGAGCTGGAAAATCTCTTTTCCCAGCCCAGAACTTGAAGAAGGAGTCAGGGCTCTTCATTTCTCAGTCTCAAG
>JAHXMQ010012338.1:27032071-27082404 GCA_020466415.1 Ammodramus savannarum pratensis | reverse complement strand
CCGTCCTGGACAGCCAGAGGGATGTCCTGGGTTCCCACACCTGACCTCTGAGCACCTGGCACAGCTGCAGAGCCAGGAGTGCAGCCCATTGTCACGCCAGTGGTGACAAACAAGCACAGCATGCTGGCAAAACTCGGGCAGCCCCTGATTTCAGGGATGGGCACATTGCACAGCCTTCATCCTGCCAGCTCCATCCAGCTCCCATCACACCTTCCTGCCCCACTGGTCAGGCAAACACAACTCTCTGGAACAGCCCATCCATTCTTATGTCCTTAACCTGCTCCACTCATGCTGCATTTCTCTCTCAGAGCCTCCCAACAAAGCAGAAGTGTGTCCATGGAAACCTTCCTTGCTTTGCACTAGCTGCGCAGTCTGTTGCTACACTTTTGCATCGAATTTGTTACTGCTGCTTATTCACTTGGACTGAAATGGTAAACTTGTCTGGAGATGTCCTGAATTATTCATAGGCAGCACGTACCAAGATAAGTCAGGGCATGAGATGCACCTCGGTGCTGAAGTCAACGTGGTGTGTGAGAGTGAATGACGTTGTGTGGCTTTGTGGGGGAGCTGCTCTCAGCCACTGGGAATGATAAGGGATTGGGTAATGACCATTAAGACCTGAAAGCCAATTTGCCTCTGACAATGGAAGCTGGGGGGAGTTTTTTGATACAGCAGCTGCCTTTGCCTCACTTTGATTGTGAACACAGAATTATGGCCTGGAGCTCCACCCAAATTTGAGTTTTGACTTTCACAGGAGCAGTTTTGTGGGCACATAGGGGCAAGTATATCTGATAGAGCTCAGGCAGCTAATTACTTTGTTATGCCTCTCCAGGAAGTAGTTAGATGACTACATATTGACTGTGGCTCTGGAGCTACAGCTGGAAAACTGTCCATGGAAGTTGGATAAATCAGCCAATCTGTCATCTACCAGCAGCTTTGAGCTCATCTTTAACACAGTGAAAGAGTATTCACTATAAAGTATTTGTGCTTTACAAACAATTTCTACCTTCCTCTGAATTCTGATACCAAAAGAGCCAGAGGCCAGTGTGTGTGAACTATGAGTGGACCTGGTTTGAAAATGCTGGGTCCAGTTCTTGTTCCCCACCACTCCAGTATGTATTGTGAGACTTCCATCTCTAGTCTGAGTCTGAAGGACAGAAATGGGCCTGTTTATAAAGCCATCACTTAGTCAGGTACTTATGCTTTTCTAAAAAAAGGTGCACTTCTATTACTCTGAGAAAAAAGGAGACAAAGCCATTCCATACTGAAAACGCTTCTGTAAGCCCTGGATTAAATGCTCACTTAAGCGCTCATGTTCATCCTTGTCTAAAATGGGAAATTTTTTTGAAAACACAGAATCTTTCAGAGAAGAGAACCTTGCTATAGCCCTTACCAGACTTGGGAAGTGTCCTGATTTCAAGATATAAGTCACAAAAGGAAGGTGCTACATGCCACAGTACAAGTTAATGGATTTAAAAATAAGAGAGCTACCTTCACAAAGCACTGTTGGTTGACCAGTTTGACCAATGGAAAGAGATTTCTCTTTGTAAATGGCATGCTCCTATTTAAATAAACTCAAACTTCTTTTTGTGCTGTCTTTATTTTAAAATCAGATTTATACCAGTTAGTAATTTTTCCCTAAAGCACTTTACAGATCTATGCCATCACAGTTGGTGTCTGACTTTCAGCTGTCAGTAATGTAGTACTGCAAGATGTTTTTAACTTAAATTATATATATATATATATATATCTTATATTTAAATTACTTCAGAGTTGTGTACAGAGCCCTGTTTTTAAACACTTGTTCTCTTTCTGGAGATCGTGTACACGTGCAGAATTTGTTAGGAATCCAAGAATTTTCTGACTCTAATACTCCTACAGAACATGACTAAATATTCAGCAATGCTTCAAATTAAGTTAATGCCCCACCCGAGCAGATCAGCTCTTCAAACAGCCTGCATTCCTTCACCTGGGAGTGGAAGGAAATAATGAAAAAAAAGTAAATAAAGGAGTGAGATGGAAAGCATTTTTGCTGTGCAATTATCCTGATTTTCAACTTACACTCCCTGAGAAAAAAGAGGGAAGGGCAACCCTTGAAATGTCCCTTGGTCGTGGCAGGGAAAAATTGCTTGTGGATCAGTTCTACCCTCTGTACTCACTTTAACCAGGATCTTACTCTGACAGGACACAACTTAGAGAGAGATCTCCATGCCTTATATTTTAAAAGCAAAGCAGGTACAAGTGAGATGCCTCCCTCACAGCAGGACTTGTGCTCAGCTCTCACTGGAGGCTGGAGCAGAGAGGAGGAAGAGTACTCAGAACCTCTTCCCTTCCATTTTGCTGCATAACATTCTTTTTACTCAGCCAATTTCCCCCCAGTCTACTCCATAAGGTAGCACTGAGCTTGAGTACCTGGCTCACAATGTAATTTTCACACATAACCAACCTGTCTGGGTGGAAGGGCTGGGGAGGAGCATATTTCCACACATACACTTGTTTGAGAGTACACTCATCTGCCTCAACTGATTATTTCAGAGTTATTAGGCAAATATCACGATGACACCAGATCTTCCTCCCAAGCCATCTGGAGGGAATAACTCAGAACTTTTGCAAGACTTTTCCTTTCTTCCCACTGCCATGATTTCATTGCCATAAACCAGCCTGCTAGCAGACAAACCAGGGAATTATGCACTGTGCTGAGCAAAGCCTTGGTGGCGTCTCCATATTTTGCCATTTAGCTCACGACAAGACTCACATGTTTATCAGTCATACTTGGGAGCAATGCTGCTCTTCAGCAGAGATTTTTGCCTTCTGAAGAGGTGGTTTGTGTTCCATGCACCCTCTGAATCACATTCTGCCTTTTAGATTTTAGTACGCAACGATGACACAGCAAATTACACCCTTGTAATATGAAAACATAATATTTTTCTAGCAACAGTTCATAATGCTGTGACCAGCTGGTCCAAAATGGTTAGCAATGACACATTCTCAAATTCTCAAGGGCATGCTGGTAATGCAGCTCCTCAAATTTCTTAGGTTTAGGATGAAATGAATGGAGCATCTCACATGAAGGCATTCCACTCTGGATAATACAGTAGTGGGAGTTTCAGAAGAGTTGAAGCCTTCTTGAATTTAAGCAGCTCACCTTATTTCTGGTGTCTTGTTCTCATGATGAGACAACATCTTTGATGACATGTCTGTATGTATGCTGATGGTACAGGAAGATAAGGTCACCCCTAAATTCTCTGCATCCCTGAAAATGAGAGAAATGTGAGCAAGGGAAAGTCCATGGCACAACATGTGCTGCTATTTACTTACTTTGACTTGACATTGATGGATGCATTCAAGTATTTACAAGCTGCCTGATGAGATGACTCAGAGAAAGTTTGAAAGAAACAGCACGGCTGACACCCCTGCTTGAAGGGGGAGGAAGTGGGAGGGAAAGATTGCCTTGAGATCAGAGTTTGTGGTTTTTTAAAATGCTGCTGCTTCACAAGCCCACTCTTTGTGCTGGAGTAATTATGTGGGTGTACTAGGAAAAAAAAGCTAAGCAGTTTGAGAAAGGTCTGGCTGTGGGGAAACCCAAATTTAAAGATCTTGAAGAAGCAGAGCAGCTCAGTAGTCCTGGAGGAGGACATGCAAGCCACGTTTGCAAGAGCCAAGAGCAGTTAGTGAGCCAGTCCTGGGAAGTTTGGGGTGCAGGTCAGCCATCCACAGTCAACATCCCACCTTTCCATCACCCTCCTGTAAAGCTCCTCCCTGCTGGGGTTGTCCCCAGTCAATTCCACAAGACCTAGATCAGCACATTTCTCCCAGAACTCAAAGACCACTTTAGTCAAAGGTTTCTCTGACCATATGAGGATGTAAATAGGATTAGGGACCAGAGGGTCAAAAGGCCATTCAAAGCTCTTCCTTCTGCCCCTACAATGCATCCTGGTACTCAACAGCATCAAGTTGTCTTGCTTGGGGGAAGGCCAGAGCCATGGCAAGGCACAGAAAAGCCACTCTGGAGATCATGTCTGTCATCACTGATTTTTTAATGAACAGAGAGCAGAAAGAAATGTGCATCCAATTCCATGAATTACCATTTTTGAGCTGTCAGGCAGGAAATACCTGCACCAAGCTGGGAAGGCACTCGCAAAAGCCGTCACATTTAACTCTTTCCGTTTTTTTAACAGCTTGTTCAGGTCACAGAGCAACAGTGTAGGAAAACCCCCACAGAATCCAACATTCTCCACAGTTCCATATGGGAGTGATGCACCTCCACCTGTTTTTATAACACCTTGCCATGGCCCAGGGATGGGAAGTGCTCTTGTGAAGCCAGTGTTGCAAGGGAAGAGTATGGTTAAATTTTTAATTCAACCCCATCCTCAAGACAGTCTTCAGCAAGAAATCCTCATCCTGTAACCAGCATGGTAAGAAGGACAAATTCCCTGAGCAACCAGTTGGCACAGCTCTCCAGCAGAAAGGAAGAGGAGAAAAAAGACCATTTCACCTGCAGAGTCCTACCAGGGATTTTGTAACTTACCTTTGTACAAGGAACCCAAGGATCTCAAAAATGTGAGCTATTTCTTGTATGCATTGCAGCTTTAACTCATCAGATAAACTCCTTTCAGAGTCCATTTCAGGCAGGTCTAAAAACAATGCAGGGATGTCTTGAGCATCCTTTGTCTGCAGCTCACACCCAGCTGAGCTCCACACCAGCTGTGAGGTCCTGGGTGGAAGTGGGACTTTGGTGTGGATCAGCCACATCAGCAATCATCAGCAGCTGTAGCAGAGGTGCCCCCTAACTTGCAAAAGGAATGTGATGCACAAGAATTATTCTCCACCCAAGGAAATATCACATTCTACTATTTATATCCTCTAGGGGCCTGGGTAATTCTGGATGCTTTCAGTTCCATCAAATAAAATTTTTTAAAACTTTAAAAGGTGGAGAGAGATTAAGAAACTAATGGAAAATCATAAAATGGCTGTCTTTTTTTCTGAAGGAACCAGAGTATTTCCCTCAAAAGTTTTTTGCAAAAATCTCTAATTGCGTTACACAATATTTTATTTCCTTGGAATTTTGTTTTTCTGTCAGCCTTTGCTGAAAGGGATATTTTTCTTGTCAAATCTTGTGTAATTACAACAGTAAAGGCACATTTTGCACTATGGTAGGGAAATTTCATTTGGAATGAAAGACATTAAAGAAATGTAGGTGTATTGATGTTGTTGAAAATAGCATTATGTAACAGACATTTGATGGACTTGCAGGTCTTTATTGGAGGTCAGATGCAGGTATTACTCATTCCCCAGTGCTCATAGAACTTGATGCCCCTTCTAACACCAATGAAAAGACTCTAATGCACTGCAAAAGGAACTGTTTTGGGACACTGGTACAGCAACTTAATTCCTCCTTTCTTTTGGGAGTGTAAAGGAGCAACATCTGACTGGCAGAGTGCAGCAAGGAAATTTGCTTAATTGCCAGAGCAATAATGCTTAATACAAATCATGACACACGAATAAAAGAACAGGAGAAAGGAGCCTCTAGCTGCACAAGAAAAAAGCTCGATGAGATTTTAAAACGTTCCCTTGCATGCATATATGCAGTGTTTTGTACAGTAACCATAAAAATGACATGTTTTATACCTTTCAAGCACAAGCAACCTGTTTTGACTTTGTAGCACTTGGTGAGTCATTAGAGAAACTGATCTTACTAAAAGCTTTGCTATTTCTCTTGTTCTAACTGAGATCCCTAAAAATAAAGGCTTGGGTAAGCTACAAGCTGCAAAAACAGAATAATGTCCAGGTTCATTGTCTCCTCATCTTTGCAAAGTGCAGACTGGGGCATCCAGCTTGCCCTTCCTCTGCCATCCAGGACAAATCCAGGCTCCAGAGCTGCTCATCTGAGGTGGAGCCCCACTGTACACAGATTAGGTTTCCTCCTTTCCTGCAAGTGAATATGGAAGGGAAATGAGGGTATCTTTTTGTTTATAGACTCAGACAATGGGTGATCTGGTGTAGCTTGTGTCTGTGATGACACCTGGCTGAGCTCACTCCACCTGCCCATCCACCATGTCTTGCCCATGACACTCCTGGCCACACTAAGCCTCTGGAGCTGGAACTGCAGATCCAGGAACCGTGCCTGTCACAGGTCCCTTGGCTCATCCCCTGCCTGGGACCTGCCCACTGGCCCCTTGTGCCCCTGGTTTGTGCCATTCTGAGCCCTGGACACCACCACAGCTGATGCAGAACTTCCCTTTGCAGCTGAGCTCAGCAGGGGAGCAGCAGAAATTAGAGCAAGAAGACAGAGACACCAGAAAGCCTTTGCCTGTGATCACAGCATTGCTCTCCTTAAGAACCAACCAACAGAAGTGAAGGCAATTAATTTACAGGAGGAAAAGCGACAACTAACCTATAAATAAAGTACTGCATTCCTTCTCAATGTATTTTCCCCCCAAGCAATCAATTAATGTTTCTGCAACAAAGAGATTATCAGCTCCTGTGAGTGGGAAAGGAGGGGTCTGATGTGAGAGTGAGGGGGCTCTGCTGCACATGACACACTGCAGAAAGAAGCACCTCTCCTGCAAGATGCAGCACATTGCATCCAACAAATGGGAGACATTCCTGCACTGAGGAATCTTCTTACCTCTGAATCCAAACATCTGTGAGTTTTATTTACTTGTTTTTGAAGGCTGAACAAGCAGCTATGTGTGCAAAGAGGCTGCAGGGTATTCATTTGCTTTGTTGTTCATGCCTTCAATCTTCCTCTGGCTGGTTGTGAACAGCATTTTGCTGCTAAGTATCAGTGGACTCTTTCATGGTGTCTGAAAGCTTGTCAATAAAAATAACTGCAATAAGAAAAGAACAGCTTTCCTATCGTGCAGCACTTTCAAGTTATCTCTTGATAGCGAGCGGTCAGATGTTGCCACTATAAAACCACAGATTTCTGGGATAATGTATAACCCGACCAATAAATCCAGTATTGTATTCCTAGTCTTTCACATCAGATATGCAGGGCCTGGTGTCACTGCTTTTCCCTCCAGTTTAACCACAGTTGGTCTGTCTGCTTAAGCTGAATGTTCTTCTGACTCCTACTCCTTTCTAAAACTAACCCACTTCATCTGCTGCCTGAATAAAAAGCTTCACGTTAGTCACGACATATTCCTGCACTGTTTTATTCACAAAGTTTGACAGAAAAATACACGTTATGAAACCAACTTTTAATGCTTGATGGAAATAGGTCCGAACCTGCCTGGGCAGCTGTCCTGTGAAAGCTGAAGGCAGCATTAAGAGCAGCATTTTCACCTGCTTGATGTGTTGGCAGGCTTGGGTCACCCACTGATCAGACCAAAGACGTTCATGATGGGTGGACCAGAGACCCTTCAAAACCAACACCTGACCTTTGACAGTGGTCAGTAGGAGGTGTCTCAGGGCAGAGGAGGACAAATGAGTTGTGGTGGGAATCATGTTGATTCCTCAGCCTGCTGCCTCAAGCCAGATCTGCTCAAAGTTTTAGTAGCTCAGGAAACATTTTTCATTTTGTGTTTTGGTCATTGCTTCATAAAGCAATTCAGACTTTCCACTGCATAGCATCCATTGAGTAAAACACATCCAATGATCTGATTTATGCATTGATCCACTTTCTTAATTTGCTTCAGATCTTTAGTCTGATAACACTAGAAGAGGTTGCCCAGAGATGCTGTAGGATCTGCATCCTATACTCAAAACCAAAGACAAATCCTGAGCTGAACTGGAGGTGCTTAGAGAGAGGTCGTGACCAGATTATGTCCAGGCATTCCTTTCAACCTAAATCATCCTGCCTTTGTAACTTGTCAGGGTCTTCACCCCCCTTTTTAACAAGTAATACTGAAACACTTCTTTCTTCACTTTCTTCTTACCCATCAACCACATAATTGATGATCCCATGAAGGACCAAAAACCAAGAACCCCTCTGTGCCCTTTCCAGGTCTCTTTTCCAGACTCCAGGGTGATCATTCTGTTTTGCCTCTCCCCTTAGAAAAGGTTGAGGTGCCCTGTACCTTCACTCATCCTTTCTGTACTTCTCTCAACTTTTATTAATTCAACTTCAACCTTTCTAAGGGAGGGAGGAAGGACCAGAATTTCTTGCAGAGCTTAAGAGGTGAGGAAATCTGGCACTTTCTACTGTGGGGAAATGGTATATCCAGAATATTAGATAAACTTCTATTGATAACCCCAGTCTGGTCAACTTTGCAGAGCCATGAAACAGCATTTTCCCCATGGTACTTTCAGACTCCTATTTCTATCTCTTAAAGTAATTCCTGATCATAGTCCCATCTTACAGCACCCTCACTCCTCTCCTTTCTCCTCTTCATTCTTGGACTTCCCCAGCAGTCAGGGCAACACTGGTGTTTGTGGGGCTCTAGGGAAACCAGGCAGTCTCAGCAAGTGCTTCCATCACACCAGGAAGTTCTGGTTTGAAGGGAAAGGCTGTGGCTCCTTGGCAGCCTCAGTCGCTGTGTCTTCTGGCCACCACAGCCACTTCTGCTGTCCTGTCCCACCACCCTGCCCCTCTCCTGCAGCACCTTGGGGCACCTTGAGTGTCCTGCCATGCTTCAGAGCCTTCCTTATCTCCACAAACAAAAGGTCACAGGAATCTTTCTTCCACGTTAACACCTTAAAATGGCTCCACAAAGGAGCAGAGAACATCCAGGCCAGTGCAGGGGATGGAGGGAATAGAGTGGGGCTGAAGGAGAGGGGCAGATGATGGCACTGCACTGCAGAGGCAGCTGTTCCATCAGCTGAGGCTGCTGTGGGACTGCAGCTGTGCTCACACTCCTCAGAGAGGAGCCCCTGGAAGCTCAGAGCCTGAGGAAGGAAGCTGCTAATGAGCATCTTTCCTTCTTCCCTTTCTCACATGCCAAAGTACAATTCTTTTAATGGCAAAAGATAATAACTCTGAGATGTTGTGATTACACCACACGTTATTTTCCCCCAGCAAATCTTTGCTGGCTTTACATAAAGTCTGTCCTCACAAGGCTGTGTGAGGTATCTAACACTGAAAGCAGAATGCTGTCTTACAGAGAAATAAGGTGAAGTTCAGGGATGTAAAACTGTGGGGTTGAGTTCATGTAGTCTATTAGGAGCAGTCAAGAAACAAGACCTAAAGGTCTGTCTCAGACTTATTAATGTTTTTAACCACTAGAAAAGCTCTTGTACTGAAGGAAGCATTTTTCCATGCAATACTGCTGGGGAAGATTGAGGAAAAGCCTGATGCATGTTTGAAGGAGACACATAATTTCTGTTCATGTTTTTCAAATATCTTATCAATAGCCTTATCTTTTAGTATCCAGAGCCTTACTTTAAGTTTCTCATCCCTGAGCAGGATGACTCAAGTTAGATGCCCTCACACAGACTGGAAAGAAAATTTTCTGTCTGGGTCAGACTATTCCTCTTATACATATCACATTTTACATATCTTCTGAAATCCCTCCAGACTTCTCTTCAGAAATCTGAAAAAGATAAGCCCTGCTCTTCTAACATATAGTGATGGGACATCCTCCTCCCAGCCAAGGTTCTGTGCTCTCCAGCTATGGTCCCTGCTAGCAATATTCATGGGTTTGAGTGAGGAAAGCCTTTCAATATTTTAGTACTTCTATCCCTGTTCAGGAAAGCACTGGAGTCAGGAACAGTTGAACTCACTGCAAACCCCCCATATTGTCAATGAAGTGTTGTAGAAAAGGAGTGTTATATCCACAAGGACAGCAAAGCAGAGGAAGAGCAACATAACTGGTAGGACTTTCATGTTTTATGAGGTTTTGAATGGTTGATATTTTTATATCATATGACTTAAAAAATTATATTTGTTCATGTAATTAGAGACTGTACTGTCCCAAAGCAGACAAATTGAGACTCTGTGTGCAACACAAAATTGTTGTTTCCTTGTATTTGCTTACAATATATTCCTAATGCATTCTTTTATAGGTTTATTTTCCCCATCTTATTCAATATTCCAACATACTTTAAAAGGTAAAAAAAAATGAAGAGAGGAAAATACAAAGCTAAATTTCTAACAACTATGGCAATGACAATCCTACATATCTCTAAGGAGAAGGTTTTTCTGCATACTCTGTAAGTTACAATCACAAAACAATATCAGCAACAACCATTTCTAGCTTTGCAGGACCTGTTCACAGTCTGAACTGCCATGCTACCAGGAACTTAGACTGTCCCACCAAACACTTCCCACTGGTCAATCTCCAAGTGAATTAAGGAGATAGGCAATTCTTACTGAACCATTTCACAGTCACACAAATATGCTAGTTCCCCAAAAATTGGAAGGAGATACCTTGAGGAGAGAGGTCATTAGCCCTAAAGTCATGGAAAAGCACAAGGCTCACTTAAACCCCAAATGATGGTGATGGTTCCCATTACTCCTCCAAAAGGAGCAGACAATGACAAATCTGATTTCACTTCCATTTTGATTTCAGGCTGTCCCCTCCACATGACTGCATATTGCACCTCCTGTAAGAAAAAACAAGAGGTTCCCTCAGGCTGTCCCAGGAAGCCCTTGTCCTGCAGCTGGTGCAGTGAAGACAGATGTAGAAATTTTTTTTCTATGACAAGAACATGATGAGCAGAGTAGCAAGTTTGGCTCCAGAACCCAGTGAAAAGGCAGGATGCAGGAATTGCCTCCCACTCTGGCCATGAACCCAGAACCACATCCTCTCTCTCGGGAATGCCCCACTGTTTTTCCTCTGCTGCCTACTACAGACCGTGGGGATGGTTGACATCCCACTGGAGCCTGGAGGGGATTGTTTACTCTGTTATGAATACCATGCCTAGGCAAAATGGGACTTTATAGCCTCCCACAAATAGTGAAATCCCAGCCTCTGTAGCCTGAGTGCAGAGATGCACTCCTGCTCTTCCCATCCTGCTGCAGTGCTCTGCTTCTGGTAGCTCAACCATGTGCTCTCCAAAACAAAGAAATACAACTGCAACCACTTCCCTGACACTCTTAACAATGGTCTTTTCATATCCTTCATATTAAATCTGATGAAATGGCTTTGCTTAAACCTGTACACTCATATACATATTTTCATGCTGAGACAATGTTTAATAAGCTCAGTCCTGCCTGGCTGAACAATTTCTATCCAGCAGGCATTGTTCAGGTAGGTTCACAAAGCTTGAAAGGGGTTACCTGGATACCTTTCATTATTATGGCAGCATCCCTAGTAAATAGGGAATCACAGCTGGAGTTCTAACAGTGCTATGATCACTCCCATCTTCCCATATCAGCAATTCCACTAAAGGCCAGGATGAATCTACCCTAAGGTGAGGACCTGGTGAGCCTTCAATACCACCAGCATTCAGTGAGCAGCTTGAGAAAGCTCTGGGGGAGCTCAATTTCTACAGTGAGCACTGTTCCCCCTAAAACAGGACAAAACTCCATGAAGAACAAGCCTTCTACAGCTGTAATGGAGTTGTGCTCTCAGCTATTCTAGCAAAAGGATGAAGCCCAGAACAGTCATACTTGATAGTATAAATTAATCCCTCTTCATATTTGCCTTGCAGGTTAATCTCAAATGCCACTAACCTACATATGTTTGAAAACAATCAACTGGTGTCTATTTCAATAGTGGTTGTGTATGCTCTAGAATCAATTTTCCCTATTTGTACTCCCTTCCATGGCTTCATGAGTTTAATCACCTTATTAAAAATGTGCAAGAACTATAAAAAAGAGAAAAAGCAAACCTTTCAGCCATGAGGCTGAGTGGAGACATGTATATCAGTGAACACATTTCCTGAGTAATAGCACACTACACAGTTTGTAAAATGCAATTATGCTGTAGCAACTCTTATCAGGAAACATATTTACACTGATTTCTTGTGGCAATAGATCAAAGAACTTATTTTACTGACTTATATCTGTATTTAGTTGTACAGCAGTTTCTTACATAAATAAGCAAATTGTCTTCCTTTTTCTGAATAATTTCCTACTAATGGACAGCAGTTTTCCTGACATAGATGCTTTGCAAAGATTAATTTTTGAAGGCTAAAACTGGTGTTTGAATTTAAAATAACTCATGGTTGGAAAAATTGCAGATGTATGGAACACTGGCTGTCTGTAAAGGAAAAGAGAAACAGTACACACAATGAGGCCACCACCCTGAGAAGACATGAGCAGGTGGCCTTGTCACAGAAATAGAGATTTTTTTCTCTTGTCTATTTTCTTCTTTGTCTCTACCCACCCACAAAACTGCCTAGAAAAGTATAACTAATATTCATCCAGAAGAGGAGGACCAAGGAGCATGTAAGGCTGACAATTCCTGGCTCCTATTCCCTTAGTAACCAGAGGTGTGCAGAATTTTCTTCCCAACCATCTAACCAGACTTTGATCGAGACAAGGCCTCCAGTACAGCTGAGCAGCTGATGGTGACTCCTTTGTGGGGGATTTTAAATATTTTGTTTCCATTCTTCTTTTAAAAGCCATTACTAGCTGTGTAAGGGCTACACACATGGGACAGGTCACCTCTGGGCTGCTGGCCTCCGTGCAGCCCTGCTCATTTAGGGGCCCTGACTTGTTTGGCTGCTTCAGCACAGACAGGAATACGTGCAAGAACATTTGCAGCCCTTAGCAGCATGTTCCAGACAGCATCAGCTGTGGTGTTCTATGATTTGTAGTGCCAAGACCAGCTGGGATGAGAAGGGGAGTCAAAGGATTGAAGTTTTTTTGAGGGCTGAGTGAGAGGGTCCACAGAGCAGTCCAAAGAACCAGTCCTTTGACCTCCTATGGAAATTTTTATAAAATACCTTTCTTTTACAAAATGTGGGCTTGCTAAAAAATAGAGAATGTTATGGAAATATGGATGTTAAAACAAAATTTTTGGTATAAAAATCAGCTTGTGTCACTCTAGGAGACAATATGTGTCAAGGCTGCTGGTGCTGATGTAGGGGTTCCAATCTCAGGATTAGGTGTTCTTCTTACCAGTGTCGTTTGATAGAAAGGAAAAAGCATCTTCTCCAAGCCCACCCACTGGAGAAGTTTCCACTTTTTATAAATAAAAAAATACTTGGCTTGGGAGCAAGCATCTGAGTGTCCCTCATCCTAGAGCAGTGCTCAAACCCACACAGACAGCATCTCTTGGAGAAGCACAAGCAACTTCTATGGCCAGACCCATTTAAGGAGAGCCATCACACAGCAGCTGATGGAGTGGTGTCAGGGGAATCCCTCCTGGTGTGAGAAACCCAGATCAAGCCAAGGAAGGGTTTAAATCTGCTTCTCCAATAATCCCAATGTGAAAAACAAGCACCAGGCTACCGCCTGGTCCAGAACAAACTTGCTCTTTTCCCTATTTGGAGAAGACTTTTAGAGTTCTGCTTCATGACAGAGAAGCATGGAAACATTACCCAGCCAACTCTGCTGCTTAAATTTGTTCTTGAAAATGGCAACTAGTTACAATTAGATTTCCTTAGACGAGTTTGAAACCAGGTGGGCAAAATGATAAATCTTGCATTGTCTTGCAATAATTACAGCTAATTCATTAAAGGTAACACCAAAATGCAGGTCATTTATTTGTGATAGCTCCTCTTTTGGGCAAGGAGTTTTCTATGTCTGGGACAGTTTTCATTTAGGTGGAAAAATAAGTTGCTTCACTCGTTTAAATTAATAACATGGAGAAAGAGAGTAATCAGTGCAAGTCCACATTGGGAAGGAACCCTGTGGAACTAAAAGAGTTTTACATGCCAGGATAACCAAAAGATCACCTGCAAGCTTCACAAACCCCTAAACTCAACTAGTCTGCGGGTATTATGGGGAAAGACATGATACATTTATTATTGAATTTCTTGTGAGGCTGATCTGTGTCAGCAGACACTGCCATGTGGCTAGCTGCCCTGTCATTTCCTACAGAAATGCTCACAAGTCTCTGAATGACACTGAGGGAATTGTTCAGGAGAGCATCACACGTGTCCCATTAATTCCAGGAGGAGACGTGTCACTGCACTGCACTCTTTTAGAAATTTTCCATCATTACTTACGTTGTCTAAGTATTTTGCATTTTCAACGAGTGATGAGCACAGAAGTAGAATAAAAACTGATTATAGTTAATATCTGAGCTTGCAGAATATTTTAAGACATCAGTTTTACTTGAAAGAAGGAAAGAAAGTGCCAAAGGCAACCATGGTTTGGATGACAAGAAGGTTATATCTGTACCTACCTATATCAAGTGAAATTCCCTTCTACCATTGCTCTGGGAGGAAGGTTGGTTTAAGAAGTTGGTTTATTGACTGATTGTTTCCTCTGGCCCAGAATATTTCAATATTTGTATGATGGACACAGAAACCTATAACCTGGAGGGACAGGAGTAATTTCCTAGTTCAAGGGTTCTGCAGCCATAGAGAAGCACTGAAGAACAGTTCAAATCATTGGACTAAATTTTTCTGAGAATAAGGAAAGTCAAATATGCTGGAAAGGCAAAAATGCTGGAAAATATGCCAGTGGATATACATAAGTGGAAAACAATGAAAATAATTTAGACTTGGTTTAGAAACACTTGCCAAGCTGTTTTGGTTTGAAAACAGAAAGCAGCCACTTTAGCTCATTATCATGTCTGGCCACACTCTCTTCATGCAACATCTCACACTAGTCTTTACTATTGTTATAATTAACTTGACTTAAAAAATTTTTTGGAAAAAAATACTCCCAACTACCAGAACATTTAAAGAAGTATTAGTTACTGCTTTTGATAAAAAAGTGGTGTTTAAAGGAGCTGTTAATCCATATGTGCTTTGAAAGGTGTTAATGTGATTTAACCAATGTGTTTTGAAAGTACCACCATTTATTTTCTCAGTCCATCTATGCTCTGTGGGAATTAATGAAAAAGAAAGGTAGAATCCCAAGATACTGAAATATAAGCCAATGGATGCTGATGGATCTAGTGGTCCCTAAGAGGCCTCTGTTGACCACACTGGCTGTGGTTCTTTTACATTGAGATTGTGGTGAAAAACAGGATCTTTGATGTGCTGAGCTAAATAATGTCAGGGAAGCTGCAGCCTTTTTTTGGAGACCAGCACCCAGCATTTGTAGTAACCAGGTTGTTCATTTAACATGTACTGGCTTACTAAGTAAAGTAAATTAAAGGCTGAGGTGGCAACAACGATAAGCAGTAAATTTGTTTGTTCAGTAGGGAGCTGAAACGTGTCGGCTCATGCTTTGATCAAGTTAAATTGAGAGGTTTCAAAGTACACGCAGGAAATGCTCCAACAGATTAACTTTGTCCCTGGAGGTTGGTCCCAGTCACTTTTCAGCCTTCTGCACTCTGTTATCTGTTTCAGCAATTCTGTAACTTTAACCTCAGAGAATCCACAGAGAAAAGTGACAGTGTTAAAGGTCAAGGGTTGACTTCTAGCATGATGGGCATAATGTCTCGGTCTTAAGAGACAGGCTATTGGGCAGTTTTTGGTTCTTAACAAAAAGGAAGGGGAAAAAAGGAGAGGAAATGGAAAATTAAGTGTTTTTTAAAATCATTTGCTTTAAATGCAGTAAAGGTGGTAAATCATTACTGCAAATCAGTATCCCCACATGCTGTGGAGATCAGTACATTGAAGCCTGGCTGCTGAAAGACCAGAGCCTCAAACTAAATTGACTGCAGTTGAAGGAAGGAAACAGCTTTCCCTGAAATGCTCCCCATGGACAGGTGTCTATAAATAAACACTTTTCCTAAAAGTGGGTTTTCCTCTGTCTGAAATGGCGCCTGTTCACACTGCAGCCAACCTTTCTGTGAGCAGGTTATTTTCACAAAGCTTGTAGGAACTTGATTTTCTTTGAGAGATCAATGGGTTGAAATTTGTCAATAGGTTCAAAAGATTTCGGGGGTGTGGAAGTGACGAAGATACAAGCGCACGCAGCAGGATTGCATAAGCCTCATTTCTGCAGGAATCAGGGAAAAAAGTTGCAGCAATATTAAAAAAAAACTGAGCAGGCATAATTCCTAAAAAAATGCCAGTAACTAGCCAAGACTTCATTTTTGCTGAGGGCAAAAGGAAAGGGGAGAGCTGTCATTTTCAGCAGTATTTAAGTATTTTAGCCTGTGACATCTTTTTTTGAGAAGTGAGGACATTTCACAGATAAAAACCACTTCTTTCTGAAATAAGAATTGTGGAATCTTCTTATCCTATCAGGGAACAATACAATCTCCTGAAATTGGTAGATGAGATAGCATCTTCTTCTGTTGCTAATAATGCTGTTCAGCAACAGATCTGTTCATGGAACTCAGTGCTGCATGTGCTGTCTCTCATTCACCATACAGAGTGTTTAAAGCTGGCAAGTTATTTCACTGTTAGGGGTATCAGTGCAAACACAACTACACAGATCACAGAGGAACCTACATCTGCATGATGAAATAGTCTCCATGGCTGTAAGACTTCTGAGTGTCCAAGCCTGACCCTAAAGGGACCTAACTGGGAAAATCCCACTCTAGTTAATAAACCTGAATTAGCTATCAGCACAGTTAGTACAAAGCATCTCAAGGGGAATTCAGAAGATAATGTCTATAAAATCGCTTACAAAAAAAATCAGTTGAGATGGGTTTCTAATATATTTGAAAAAATTCTAGTATATTTGAAAAATAGCATAATACTCTAAGAATAATAAAGGCAGAAATTTTGCAGTATTGAAGAACATAAGAATTTCTTACTTTATTGATGACCTATGGCACCATAGAATCCGAGAGTTATTTTCTCATCAATACAGAACCAGCTAGAAAATCCTGCTGCTTGGCAGAGCACAACCCTTAACCCAGGGAAGTGACCTATTGACTGAAAAACAACAGCAAATCTAAGTGGTCTGCTAACCCAGTTAATTTGTTCTATTTCCCTGTTGATGGAGTTAAATGTTAGAAACTTCAAGCATAATCTCAAAATCCAAATTTTAAGGATAATCTCAAAATCACAAAAATATTTGCTTCTCTGCATTTTCAGTTCAGCTTTGTGTTTAAACAGAATTGTCTTCCTATGTATCTTCTAGACTTTAAATCCTGTCACTTGTAAGGTATTTCCCTTTAAAGAAGAACACTTGAACAAACAAGATATTTCCCTTCTCTGTGACAACGTGGGACATTGACCATGGGTGCTGTTGATTGCTGTGCCCAGGGTGATGTGCTGTGGCATGAAGAACTTGGTTAAAATTCAAGAGTTGCTGCACATTTCCCCTCCTCTTTAATATCTTTATTTGTACTCCTCTCTGCGCAGCCTTCTGGACAATCCCTTTGTGCTTACAATTTTCCTGACCCCTTCATTATCCTACATTAACTTCTTGTTAAAGACTTTCCTGCTGGGAAACCTAGAAACTTTCTTCCTTCCCCCAGTGAGATCTTAACTTAGAAAGAACAGTTATAGCAATAATCCAATTTAGGGAAGAAAAAATAAGACAGCTGCTCAGCCATGCTATTCAGCACTGAATTTTTTTTCTCTTCAACCTTCTAAGTTTTTCACTTTTTTTAGGAATGGAAGCTGTGTGGAGCAGAAATTTTGTTCTCATTTTTGTTGAAAATACATAATACTAGTTATTCATGCAAAAGCAGTTCTAAATTTAAGCAAAAATAAACCATAACCTGAAATCCATTTTTATTTTTTAGAGCTAGCAATCACTCCAGACAATTCAGCGCAATTTTGACTGAAGTGCACCAGCTTAGCTTTTTACTTGAGATGGATCAAAAATATACCCCAAATAAACTTTCCTACAGTATTTCCAGCACAGCCTTCAAAAGAGCCAGAGACAAAAAAGAATCTTCGAAGTCTGCTGCGCTGAGGCAGGAGGTCAAAGTGCTCACACAAATTGCTAAAGAAGTCGTGTTTTATCAGTGACACTGCAATTACGGACGTTTGATTTCTGTTTGTAGGACAAGGTCCTCTCATTGATGGAGAAGCCACCGGGCATGGAAAGAAAGGGATCTTTGTGTGAGGAGCAGCAGCACATGACAGACATCCTTGTGACCGGCTGGCTGACGCAGCCCAGGCTGCCCAGGCTCAGGCTCTCCCTGCTCTTGCTTGTTCCACCCCCATGACTGGAGTAAAAAAACAAAAAATAAACCCAAAAAACCCACCCCAAACCAAAAACCAAACCCACAGCCTTTGAAAGAGGTGGCTGTGCTCACGGTTAAAATAAATAGATTAGGAAAGAACAAACTGCAGCCCCCTGGGCAGTGCTTGGCCTGGCTGTTCTCTGAACAAGCTTGTTTCTAGATTGCAGCAGGTATCTTTCCCAGAGCTGAAGGGTTCTCCAAGGGAGTGATTTCCCTTTTTTTTTTTCCCTCAGGCATTTCAATAGGAAAGTTAAAAATAAATGAAACGAATCAATGCCTTTTGGCTGCCGCTGTTTCAGCTGATGCCTCCTGTAGCAAAACACAGGCTTGATATGGTGCCTGAGAGCTCTTCACAAGAGAAAATGGGCTTCTCTACACAAGATTTTACAACTGCAGCTTTCCATCCTTATGACTTTGAGTAATGTTTTGCTTCTGAATGTTTATGCTTTCCAGCTATGAGTGAATACATGAAATAGCTCTTCTGTGCAGTGGGAAGCAACCTAACGAGCCTGAGCTGCACTGAGGGCACTGGAGGAGTTTACAAATGTGCGGAGAGCATGTGCTGAGCAACCCAGGGGATACCACTCAAGGGAGTCCTCTGACAGAGCTGGGGACAGTACTGTGCCTGGAGCAGAACAGAAAATCAGCCTAAGCAAAAAAAGGGGCATCTCAATCTCCAGTTGAATGTAGGTACCTAAATCTCTGGTCTATATTGTAGTCTTGCAGGTCTGAGGGAAAATCTATAGGCAAAAGAAGGCAAGCTGGGCTGATCTGGGTTTTACAGGGCCAGTGTCTTACCTTAATTAGGCAGCACAGGAAGTGGATGAGTGAAGGAACAAATAACATGTTCAGCCAATACAGAGCTGGGGAAGAAAAAGTCTCCCTGGGATTAAAATTTTATGAAATTCTTGCTTTTATCTGCTGAGAGAGGCATTGGTTGGGGGCAAAATGACATTGGTGGAGACTGAAGGGGCTGATGATGAGTTTTTGGGAACAGGGCTCAACCCCAACAGTCTCTCCCAAAAAATTCCATTCAACTTTTGTAGGGAGTGAAAGTTTAGTTCTACCTCCAAGGTAGAAGCTAAAAGAGAGGCTGGAATGGTGAATTGGTCCATCAGGTACAGAGACTGAAGGAAAAGCTACACGTGCATGAACTGAACAGCCACTAGGGAGTATCAGGGTGAATGTCACATTTAACAGTGATCCTGAAAAAAGCAAATAATTATCTGAAGAAAGCAAATGGCAGCACAGTGTATGAAAGTCCTGTCATACTAAATATTTTCCTGTGGTTTTGCAAGAATGGAGTGGCACAAGCACCATTAAGAAAAGGCAGCCTACCATCAGAGATCACATAAAGATCAATTCAATTCTGCCCTCAGGCATTTCACAGGAAGCCAGAACATGTTTTGGATGACAAAATGGGATAAGAGGATTTACATACTGGACACTGCAGTAAAAAGAGACTCAGAAGAAGAGTACAGCCAGTCTGCTGCTCCACTGGTCAAAGTAAGGGTACAAAGTTCAGCATTCCACAAAATCTATCTCACTGGCCAAAATCTAGTCTGAGAGCACTCCAGAGCAGTCTGTGAGTGGACTGAGCAGGGATAGCACGCCACAAAGGATGCAGCCCTTAACAGCCTGCCTGCCGAACAGAAGCAGATGATGAGAGCAGGGCAGGGAATGCAGCTCACTATGCAAGAGATCCAGTACAGGGACTGGGTAGATAACACCTCTGCCCCATGGCCTCCAAGCCTGGTGCACCAGTGACACAGTGACACAATGCCAGCACAGCACGCCTGCGCACGGACACCAAAGCTGTGCAGTCTTCCTAGCACGAGAGGATCACAGAATTGGTTCAGAAGAGGGGACATTTGACTGCTGCTCTGTTCAGGAAGACCAGGGCCAGTGGGGTCCACTGGAGGAGGCACTTGAGGCTGATGAGGGAAGGCACCAGGACTAACACCAAAGGGGTTGTAGTCACCATGAACACCCTCCAGACTGGATGTCCCTCAAAGGGTTCTCACTACCCTTTGAGTTGATGCCTGTTGGCCACAGAGGAAAGGAAGTTGTGCCCAGTGGTACCCTGGCCATGCTGGTCAGATATGGGTGCTGGGACACCTTGCTTGACCATCCTCAGGTGGCCACTGTCTCCTTCTGCTTCAGCACTGCCTGCCCAGCTTTCCAATCCTGGGGTTTGGCCAGGCAGTGCCCAGGGCATGGGGCCAGCCTGTCTTCTTGATCAATACCCAGCTGTGGGGTGTTCCTCCACCTCCCTCCAAAACCCCACAGTGGTCTAGCAGACAGGGAAAGCAGCATGAGGCTGGCTAGCCCCAGGCTCCCTGGCCCTTCAAGAGGAAGGCGGCAGGCTCTCTTACACCATCCTTCAATAATTTACTAGACAGGCACTAACAGCTTCCCCCTCTGTTGCAACAAGCAAGTCAAAAACAGTAGAGCAGAAGCATCCATCTCTGGCATTCCTGCAGGTTTTCTGTAATGGATCACTTTTGATTAATTAGCGAAACAAGTTTGAAACAGCCTGCAGGATACTTAGTGTGTGCCTGTGTCTCAAACTGGAACAGGAAACCAGATCTCTCTCTATAAAACATGAGCATAAAAACTCTGCCCTTATTGTTTCCACTGTCACAGGGGTCCTCCTTTCTTTGCCATCCATGTAGAAAAGAAAAAAATAACTAAAGCATCTTGCTATTGTACTAGAACTAAAAAAAGAAAAAATTTGTTTTGCTCACCTTTCCCTCTCTCACCTGTGAACACACAGCCATTGCTTGACAAAATGTAGCACAAACACACAGCATGGCATTTCTCTTGCAGGTTTGCTGTCTAGAGTTTCCTCAGTTAAGCCAGGGACTGCCTTCCTACAGCTGGCTACCAGTTCAACACTTGAAGCACAGCTCATCTTTGACAAAGTCCCAAGATGCTGAATGTGGTACCAATCTTAGCCTGCATGGTAACACCAGCTCTGGACCAGCTCTGGAGTCTCTTGAACAGCAGCACACACTGTGAAGAATATGCCTCAAGATGCTCACTCAGAGAATTTTTGTTAATTTTATTATATGTTGCCCAAACTACCATTAAAAAAAAAACTGTTTAAGGACAGCAACTTTCTCCTTTTTTTTTTTTTCCTGAGGAATTAGTCTGAGGCCTTGCTCGCTTTCCCACGCTCGCAGATTGCGGGTTATAAATGCGTGGGAGTAATGCAGTTTCGATCAGTCAGGTAGGCTGGGTTTCTGTTAGCTGCCTGCATACCTTTGAGCCCTATCAGCACACAGTGATCAGTGGAATTCCTGGCATTTTTGTCATAGCATCAGAGGCAGTACTTTACAGAGTAAATACCAATGACCTGCTGTTCTGTCAGGGCTCTGTACTTACCTTTTATTTTCAAGTCAAAGGTTAGGCCTATTTATGTAAATCCTCAGCCATGGGCCAAGTAGTCTGACCTCCTGGTTTTCATTCTCCTAATTGTTTCAGGTATTTTTCTTGAAAAGTTTGGTCAGTTAAAGCTTGGGATCTTTTTTTAAGGCGCCTTTGAAGGGCTCTAGGGGCTTTCATAGCCCACCCAGTTTGCAAAGTGGAAACATCAGTGACCTGATGCCCTGGGCACTTATTTAAAATTCATTACCAGGAAATAAGGTTTTGATATATAGCCTCTCTATGGTGAAGAATATCTTAGGGAACATATGCATGCCATTTTTTACTTTGGATTATGTGATCTCTGAAGCCACATAGAGAGGCAATAATAAATTATATTCCTGTTTGCCCTTCATTTCTAATAAGAATGTTTTCAGCTGTAGATAGTTTTGACTTCCCACATGCTGGCCACTGCTTACAATTCCTTTGTTACTTCACGCTTGGCCATGCCATTTTATTCATAAAAGGGTGTCCAAAGCAGTATAACAAGAAAAAGAAATTTACTGGGTTTTTTTCAAGCCTTTTCTCTGAGATTCAGCCATGCTTATATTCTAAGATTAAAAAGCAAGATGAATACCCTCTAAAAAAGAGAGAAATACAGCCAGTTTACTCATACATAGAGGAATACAGCTACTCTAGATTTTGTCCCATCATCCCTGGGCATAGAAAGTACATATTTCCATATTACAAAAACCAGCCATAGATAGCTCCATAGAGGGAGTAATTCTCTCCCTTCTTCACGTATATTAAAACTAGAAATACTTATCAGGTCATTGCTTTCACTTCTGACCACGGGTAAATCACATAAAAAGCATGCTATCACATTTCAGTATTGATTTCTTCCCTAGTCTTCCTCCTGTTAGGTGTCACTTTGAGACATGCAATGGAAAAAATTATTATTAATAATAATAATAATAATAATAATATGTTCTTTAACTAGTGCTGATACCAGAGCTCATGCTACCATCTGAAAGCAGCAGCTCTAAACTGGAATTTGCCTTCTGCATTTTAGATCTGTGGAGACCAAAAGCACAATCAGAGAGCTGAAGTTTCAGCATCTAGGGCACTCATTATGCAGCTTATTCTCCAGGTATATTCCTTTTAATTATTGGAATAGTCACTTGTCTGCTCTTGGTGAAAAAAACAGGCTAAGTGAAAAGCACCACTTACATTCTTCACTGCTATGCGCTACTGCCTTGAAATAAAATGTTTATTTTTTTCAGCCTTCAGGTAACTAAAGCCTTATTCTGGGGAGAAAAAATTCCTGAGTTCCATACTCAGCAACAGAGGAACACCAAGGAAACATTAAGGAAGTCATTAGAAGTTAAAACACATAAGCTGTGTTATGTGTTTTAACATAACATAGATAGAGATAACAGAAATTGCTATGGCAAACAGATGAGCAATGGAGGCACAAAATAATGACAATGTCTGGCAAGTGGAAGTAAAGTCAAACTGTCAGAAAAGGTGAAATTTGAGAAGTCCTGAGTCAGGGTCTGGAAAATGCGGAACCCACACTCAAGAGAGAAATTGTACATTGGGACTTTTCCCCACCTCTTCTGATTTCACAGGCTACTTCCCACACTGAGCCACAATTGCTGAATATCTCTGCAGCAACTGCAACTGTTACTTACAAAGCAAATTTTGAAAATACTTTGACTTCCTTTGAACTGAAGGAGACGTTGTTGTTTGGTAAGGCAAGTTCCCAGGGGACACCATTTGAGACCATGCTCTGAAGCCCTGTTCTCCACCAGTTCTACCAAAGTTCACATTTCTGTTGATACTTGTGACTTCATAAAGAAAATGGGAGTGAATCATTACCATCCTGAGATCTATTTCTTTTCATGCATAGATATCTTCTAACATTAAATGGATGTGACTGCATAGCCATGCCCGGAGGATGAGTGATGATCTTAAGATCCACCAGCATTGGATGAAGCCAAAACCCATTTTTCTTCCCAAGATGTGCCCAAAACAAGTCAGCATTAACTCAGTTATGTGGCAGGGAGTCTTTGTACCTCTCTATATGCCCCTGTTGTCTTGACCTGAGAAGGAGACATCAGGATGGTGAGATTCAAACCTTCCAAGCTGGGAACTCACAGCGTTTCACAGACCCAAATGGATACATGCTAATGAGTGCAGGAGCCCAGTTAAAGAGTCTACAGTTGGGTAAACATGAATATAAAATATCCAAAGGGACTGAAGGTTTATGAGTGGATGCAGTGGAGCAGGAGAAAGGAGGAATTGCTGTAAGTTGAAGTTCCCCAAGAGCTCAACCAATCGAAGTCCTGCAATTTCCTTCTCACCCCAGCCACAAATTCCAGCAAGAAGTTTTGTGCCAGTACCAGGCCTTGCTATGATCTTACTATGAGCTGGTTCAGGGAGTCAAATCAGGTAAAAAGTAAATCTGCAGAAAAAGCTGAGGCCTGTAAGAAGTTTAGTTCCCTAAACTGGCTCATGACATGACCATGCAAATATCAGTGCTGGCAAGAAGAGAGGGAGCAAGGTGCAAGACCAAAGCTCTGACTTGGACCTGAATCAATTTGGACATGAGCCCTTAAACGAAGAGCTGAACTAGTCTGTGCAACGTCACAAGCATGAAATAATTCCCCCAACTGCTGCTCACATTCCTATTTACACAGCAATCCCCTGCTTCAGAAGAGTGCACAAGGACACATCTTTCTGAGGCAACAAACGTTTTTCTTCCATGCAGAATAAATCCATTCCACATATTGCTCAAACACAACCAATCTGATCCTTAATTTCTCTTCTGGGCCCCTAACCAGATTTAAAAACTGAACTCTGAGGGCTCTTCAGCAGGGCTTGAACAGCTGACCAGATCTCTGCCAGCCCTTACAGGCTTTTTGAAAGACAAAAAGAGCATTCCAGTTCAACTCAGTTGGGCTTGCTAAACCACAGCATTCCCAACCAATTCCAGCAGGTTTTGACTCAGCACTATTGTTCTTAAGCACATGGTAGACACAACTTACTTGCTTCCCATTTTGTTCTTTTGTTTTGTTCTAAAAAATTGCCTCACATTCCTCTCTAATTCCTGGCGGTATTTCATGGGATTTTGTGCTTTAAACATACAGCTGTCAGAACCAACAATTCTTCTACAGATATTTCCCCTCTGTAGTTGTCCCTTTTCTCTTTAGAGACAGCATGATCCTATATCACTTTTGACTAAAAGATATGTGATCCTTGACAGCATCTTGGCCTCACTCCATAAAAGCACGCTGGTTTATTTACTGTCCATGGAAGCCTGCCTGGGAGTTATAGATAGAGATATAAGGCATTTTTTATTGCTATTTCATTTAGCATTAAACAATTTTAATGTACTTCCATCAAATGTCCACCTTCATTCTACAAGTCAACTGATGCTTCCCTACTTACTCTTTCCAAAGGCTTCTGGTTTTGTGGTTTGCAAAGCCAGCTGTGCACATGGTGCACCACCTACCTCCCCACTGACTGGGTTATCCTGTTTAAAACACCATTGTGACCCTTGGTGCTCCACATGGTGTTGTGACAGCAGCAGTTTTGTCTTCTTGGCCAAAGACACAGAAAGATGTATCCCACGTCCTGCTGCGGCCATTTTGCACATTTCCCAAGCAACATTTTGTATGCTTCCCAAACACAGACCAGATCCCACAGTTAGAGAACATAGCCTGCAACCCAAAGAGCTCAGCAGGGCTCAGCCCAGCTGCCTCAGAGACCAGCAGGGCTCAGAGGAGACACAGGCCTGGTCCCCAGCATGGCCCCCGGCTGGGCCCTGCAGGCCCTGCTCCCACAGCCATCCCAGCCGATGTTTGCTGCCCCACAGCTCCTTCCCTGTCTGTTCCCTTCTCCAGGGTACACCTGGCACGGTGCAAACTGGCATGTCCACACAAGCAGACATGGCCAGGGGTTCTCTGTGTGTGTGTGGTGCATGGCAATGTACAAACAGCCCTTGTGTCCAGGACAAACACCTCCCCTCAGAGAAGGTGTGAGGACAGCGCAAGTGGAAATACCTGTGCAAGCTTGCATAGCTGCCTTAATCCTGTGACACAGCCTCTCTCAGTTCTTGGTCTGAACACCCTCCCTACATCCACATGCCTTTCCTCTCTTTTACTCTCTGCCAGTGGCCTCAACAACCAGTCTGGGCTACGAGCAGAAGTTCACACACAGGAGAACTGGAATGGTTTCCAGCCCTGTCTTCACACTGCTTGGCTGGGGTGTGAAATGAGGCTTCATTCTCAGGGGAGAAATTTGGGTCACAGTCAGGGATGGAATGACCTACTTCAGTACCCTTGGGAATTACTTTTACTCTCTATTTCTGACTCAAGAGTCATGCCCAGACAGATGTATTACCACAATATTGCAACTGTCCTAATGAAACCTGCTAGCCCTGACTGATCTTGGCATCCCTCCTAATACCCCTGGAAGCATTCACCCCTCTTGGCTGGTCTGCTGGCATGGGAATAGACAGAGCATCTCAGCAAACCTCACCAGGCCATCCTTGCCCTTTGGATCAGCCCATTACAGAGGGATGTTTCAGCATATGCAATGCTATTACGTCAATATCAAGACACAGTGGATTTCTCTCCAACACAATTTCATCAAATCAAGAAAAATGTCCTAATTCCTACAGTAAGTTCTCTCCCTTCCCCCTCAGATGCAGCACTAACCTTCTCTACTCAGCAACCCACTCACAGGATTGCTGATGGCTACTAATTAAAAAGATTTTTAACTGACTGCAAAACTGGACTGAGTGAAAGGATGAATATCACTGCTGTAGATATGAATTTTAATTTGGATTTCTGAAATAGGCAATTACAGTTTATATGTATAAACATATACACAAATATATACATATATACACAGACATTCTTACTCATATGTTTTTGGATATTACACAGAGCATGGCCCTCCCATGCATGGGTATGAAGAAAAATACAAAGCTTGGGTTCAAATTTCATATGCCAAGTGGAAAATGAAGAATATTTAATCCCAAAGAAATGCTCTTTCCACAGAATAGGAAGAAGTCCATTTTCCAGGATTTGCCCAACTCTGCCAAAGGGCAATTTCTTCCATCCTGTCCTCTATTGACAAGATCACAGCTCTGGACCCTCTCAGCTGAGACATCGTAGTTGAAAGGAGCTGTAGTTTTGAAGCTCAGAGCCAGAGGTAATAAGTCTCTGAAAAGAGACCAGTGTTAACTCTCACTGGATGACTCAGGACATTTCAGCTTTCTCCTGAAGAGCTTTGGATTTAATCTGTACATGTTTTCACACCCAGAAATGAAGCAGATTCAGCAGCTGAAGTCTGGTCTGGATGGCTGCAAAAAATGATTGAAATGCAACTTGAGTGAACCCTAGAGGCTCATTATACAGAAGATACCCTCTTCAGTAACAACTGGAAATATCATGCTTCTGATACAAAAAATACACAGTCCTTCTTCTTTGAAGCCAATTTCCAAAACAATTTTTCAAATAAGAAAAGAGATATTTTGTGAAAAGAAAAGAAAAGAAACTGCAGTTCACTGGGACCTGGCAGAACTGACTGCAGCATTGCACAGACATAATCCATCCTGTTTATAAAGAGACAAAATGTCTCTTCAAAAAACCTTCCTCCGTTCATTTGTACATCAGCATGGTTTACACCCCCACTCTAAGGACTGAGCTTCACTTTCATAAGATGTTTTTCTGCTTCCTCACAATGGAAGTCCTTCCATTTATTGCCCCCTTAAACAAACAAATATATCAAAGAGGTGTATTTTTTAATATTTGTTTTCTATCTGGCTATGAATTAATTTGTTTAAACTGGTAGGCCAGAAGCAGATTTTTGGTTTTCTAAAATCTTATCGCTCAAATCTCAGTCAATGCAAAATGAGCAAGAGAAGTCCACTGTGCCTCACCATCAGGGTTTTTAGGAAGGGGAGAGAAATGGAGATTACTTTCTAAAATCTGGTTTTGATTTGTCCCAGAGGCAAATTAGCTTTCTTTCCTTCCAGCAAAGCAAAGTGTAGAACCATCCCATCACTGGTCTCTTTTTAAAAGGATTTCAACAAGAGATATGAACTGTGCCTTCATTTTCAATCTATTGAAGAGTTGCGAAGTGTTTCTTTAAAGGAAAGAGGCGTTAAGAAATGTTATTGAAATGTGGGGAAATAAATAACTTTTATCCCTCATGATCAATATCAGCAAAGGTGAGGAGACTGTCAGAGGCCTAAATCTGAGGCAGAGCTGAAACTCCCCCTGTTGGCATCTGGTGGGCCATGCCTGAAAACCATCTTTCCTCTGTCTCCACAAACCTTTGGGGATTAATTTCCAATGAAAAGGTACAACCCCTCAGTTATTTGCTCCTTAATGCCAGCCAGGAGAGAAATTAGCCAGATCCTCTGAAATCTGTGCTGCTGCTTCTCCCTGTGCCTCACACTTGTCGAGCTGTGATATCTGAAAGTGGAATAAACCTACGTAATGGAGCAGGCTGGTGATGAGAAGCTGCAAAGTAGGAAGGAAAATTAACCCCCACGGTGCAGCTCAGTGAAAAATAAAACATTAAAGGAAAAGGTGCCTCCAGCCATCCTGAGAGTTGGGGAGAAGGGAGCAGTGCCTGATCAGTGGAGATGACAGGTATCAGGCAGTGCTTTTGCTAACAGCCCATGAATTTATCCTTGGGTTCACGAGGCGGTGATGGCACTATCAGTTGGTTCATCCATCATCAGAAAAAAAACCACCACAAATAAACAAATTGATCTATGGAGCTGGCCCCTATCCAATGGCAGAAAAAAATTAGAAAGAGGAAGAATTACACATGTTAGTCTGGCTATGGGTAGCAAATGAATCTATCATCAAATCCAGCTAATAAGCCCACTCACTTCGTGTCAGGGAAGCTACATATCCTGGAGGGATTCTTCAGGGACTGAGTTTCAGTCATCCTGCCAACTGCACTTGCTGTCATTTGGAGCAAATTCCTACAGCCCTTTCTCTTTTTATTTTTTTTTTTTTTTTTGCCTGTCATAATTAACTTCCCAGACCATCTTTATGCACATGGATCGGGGTTAGCACAGGCAGTGCTGTTTGCCTGCAGACTGAACATATGCTGTGGGTCATCTTGTTCCCTCCTTTGTACCTAATGGCTCTTCTAACTCTCAAAATTCAGAGTAATGCATCTGACGATGCCAAGGACAAGAACTAACAAGACTTTTAGCACTGCAGAGCCAATACAACTGTGAGGAAACAAATCAGCACCTACTCTTCTCTGTGGACCACAACCACCTATATGTGCTAACCTGCTGAGAGTAGAAGTATTACTTTTGACATTGATGTCAGAACCATAGAGCTACTGTTTGATGGTTGAGTGTTTCTAGCATTGTTTGCCATACAGAAGTATTTGCTGTTCCAAACATGTTGTAAAAATTGTTGTATTAAATTTTGCTTTATATAAAATAATATTGCCATGACATGGCTGAGAGGAATTTATGTGACTGTGGAAAGGGCTGGACAGCACAGACTCAAAACATGCAGTAGGAGACTTGTCACCCCCCCCTCACAAAAGGCAGCAGACACCAAGGATTGCCTTGAGCCATGCCTGGTTTATTCTTTGCAAGAGAAGGAGTATTTTGCCATTAGGGTCAAACTCTGATCCTCGATAAACACAGAGTGTGTCCTTTCCTTCACACAGTCCTGCTGACCCAAGTGCAGACTCTCAAGGAGTGGAGTGCTACCCACAATGAGTACAGATGGCAGGATTTCACTCCGCTGTATTGACCCTGCAATTCTGCAGTTCCTGCTGTATCTGTGCTACACTAGCAGGAGGTCTGCTCTGATCTTTCTCTTCTTGTGAATTCATGATCCCAAGAAAAGCTAGCTAGTTATTAAATATTAATTGAAATTAAACTCATACATGCACTTGTTCTGACAACTCATTTTAGTGACAGCAGAACTCTGTTCCTGCTTTTCACATGAAAATGTGAAGAGACTACAAGAGTGCTTTAGCACTGCACAAAAAAGCAAATATCATTTCTGTCTGTTCACCCATGACAGGAAGAGTTAACCACAGGCATGCTGCTCCACAGTGTACCACATCACGAGCAGGAAGCCAGCTTCAAGCATCCTTTACACCATCACTGAATTCAGCAGCACAGAGTTTCTCACCTCTGTGCAATGGCCCTGTGGCCTCCCCTCTTCTCAATTCATGTTTGTGACTCAAGTGGAGCACACACATGCTACAGGCACCTGGCAGAGCCCTAAGGAGCTCACTCATCACTCCCCTCCTACAGCATTTCTGAACTGCACAAATCCCCATATGGACCTTGTCCATAATGGAAATCATACTTAAAACAGTCTTTTAATGATAAATCATTTTTGAGGGTGTTTGAAGCTCTTCCTAAGCCCTCAGCAAGCACAGAGGTGACAAAGGCACAGGGAAAGAGCAGTGGATGTCAGCAGGGAGTCAGCGTCACAAGTGGGACCACCAGTGGCTGCCTGGGACAGGAGGTCCCTGCAGAACAGCCTTGGCAGCTGGAAGTCCTGAGTTTCCTACTGGAGATCACCTAAGAGAGATGCACTATTCAACACCTGTAGAAGCATCTGTGAAGTGACCCAGGTTCAGCTCAGAGGCATCACTGAGATGCTGAGTGCCAGAGGGATGCCATCCACAGCCCTGTGCATCCTCAGTGCCACAAAGAAAAAGACTTAGACAGTACACCAAGGAGAGCAAGGCAGTGGGCAGCACTTACAGCAGGCCCTGGGGAGGCTGCTGGTCAGGATTTTCCTTTCTGGGCATCATCTGCAGCTCAGCATGTTGACCCAGAACTCACTCAGATGTGAGGTGCTCCAGCAGCCCCATGATGCTGCTTCCCCAAGGGCAGAAGCTCCAGCAGTTTGGAGTGCTGTGATGGTGAAGCTCTTCTCTGAGCACAAGCTCTTCATGCCAGGAGGGAAGCAGTCACAAACAGTTTGAAAGTGGTTTCGTGCTCTTTCATGAGCTACACACAGTGACAAATTTCCTTTGAGCATCACTTGCATCCCTACCAAGCTACCACTGGTCTGGCTTTAAGACCAACTGAGCATCCAACTCTCTTTTCTCAAATGCATTTTCATCAAAATACCTACTTTTGCTTTAGGATTGCTTTGAATGCTAATGCCTTCATCTTTATTTCTTCAGAACAAACTGTTCGTAATTTCACAGGTTTTGTTCTTTTCTGAACGTGCTATCTGCAAATGGATTAGCTTTACTTTCAGCCTCAAGTGCTTCTGTGCAGGCATTTCAAAGTGAAAGAACTTTGGAAAAACAATTTTCTGGAGTGCTTCAAGAAAAACAAAAAATCACATGAACTAACTTTGAATTATTGCTTTGTATTAAATGACTTAAATGCTTAAAGCTGGAATTTTTAAAGGTTCTTCTAACTGGTGAGAGAGAGAAATACATAAAATAATACATCTTAATGCTTTCACTTGTTCTTTAGTCTCAAATCAAGTTCTCTAAATACTCACAATGGCATGCTTTATTCATAAAAGGTGAAATTCATTCATTCTGCATAAATCCTTACTCATCAATCAGGGCAACAAGTAGGAAATGGAGGGAAGATAAACTGCACCGTTCAAAATAAGCAGACTAGCAGCATGATTCAGAGCATTTAAAACTAGGCTCCTGCTCTGAATCATCCTCTAGAGAAGTGTCTCCTTCTCCAATAAATCCAGAGGAGTTTAGGAGGCAAGTCTCCTTTGGCTGAAATAAGCCACTGTGAACTAACCCTTCCACTCGGATCACCATTTTCTTCAGAAATCCATAATGTTCAGCTTCTGGATCTTCTCTTTCCATAGCTTCACTGTGGGGTTAAGCCATCCCCCTTTAAAGAGACTTCTTATTTTCCTGAATTTTGCAGTCATCCTTGAAAGACATAGAATACAATCAGCAGGGGGAAAAAAATTTAAAACAAAGGAAAAAGTGAGAAGAACTGAATAAACAATAAAAATATCAGTGCCAAAGGACATTAGTCTTTGTTGTCTGGGGCAGCAAAACACATGAGGTCTTTCCCTTGTTCCTATTGCAATAAGATATGAAGAAAACTTGCCTGCAAATATTTATTCCTATTTAAAACACAGTAGTTTGGCCATATTTGCAGTCAGTATGTATCCACTTTACTTGATCGTTCCAGCACCCACATTCCACTGAGCTGTATATTTAACAGTAAAATTCACAATTTGCACTGCTTGGTGTGCTACAGAAGCCATTCAATCAGAGAACAGAAATTATTTGACCGCAAATTTGCAACTGTAAATATTTATATCTAAGCGTTTGTAAATGATGTGCAGTACAAGAATAATTGCCAAATCAATTCAAAAGGCAAAACTGAATAAATTAATGCATCTATGAATTATTCATGAATTTTACCTTCTCATATAGCAAGTTCATTATTTCTCTATGTAACAGTAAGCAGCTAATATGTCTGAGTGCATTTAAAATATCGATTAGTCTTCTGGATACACTATTCAGAGCTTTTAATCAACAGATTTCAATAAATATTAAACTTTCGTTTAGGGAAAATATGAGAAATCTTAGTTCTAGGGATAATGTGTGCTTATTCCAGAGTATAAGGAAAAAGGATTTCAATTTATCCAAAATATCAAGAGAACTTTCCATAGCTATTTTAGCTCAGATGAGTGTAATAATAAAGTATTCAAGAATTAATTGGCCAGAAATCTTTCAGATTTGATTAATCTTGGGAAGATCAATCCAAAAGACAGAGCTTGACTGTTCCAAACAGCTACACACTGTGGAGAGAAACCCTAATTTTCTCTAAAGAAAATCTCACATTTCTCCTGCAAGGAAGAAAAGCCCAAGACACATCTCTTATACCTTGGCAAATCTGGGAAACCCTGTGAATGGCTTGGAGACAGAAAATGAGAACAGTTTCTGGAGGGCTTGCTGTTCCATTGTGAGATGGGGCTCAAGGAATGATGAGGGATGTTGGCCTCACCTCAGCTCCTTGCCTCAGAACTGGTTTCATGGCACAGCCTTGGTGACAGCACAACATCTGTGCTGTGGACCCAACACACCTCAAGAGCTGCCACTGCTGCCTCTGACCTTCCTTGGGGACTGTGCATTACACTCTGTTTCTGACTTCAGGCAAGAGCTTGGAACAGCAGTGCTCTAGGTCTGTGAAACTTGGGCACTACTGGCAGGAAAACCAAGAGCAATATTTTTTCTGGGAGGCATCCTCCTGCTTTACTCAGGTACAAACATCAGGAACAAGATTTAGAGTGATGGGGATTTGTCAGCCAAGTCAGTCAGAAATTCTTTTAAAGCTTTGCAGAGGCTGAAGCTGTTGATACAGATTTTATATTGGATTGGTTTATCCCAGTTATCCCTGTTTTCTTGTGGTTTTTTTAGCTGTGTATGCATTTGCATGGGAGAGAAAGAAGGCAAAAAAAAGGAAAACATTGCCAGGCACATTTGGCTACCACTGCAGAGAAGGTCCAGTCTCTGATCTTATCTTCAGAGGGAGATGGCACTCTACAGTTAACCCATGCAGAAACTTCAAAAAGCAGACTGTTGATGACAGAGTCTGGTTTATGAGACCAGATAGTCCAACCTCACAGGTTACTCTACAGTATGAGGAGGTGTGTGCATCTGCTCTGCTCAGAAGTTTCAAGTACAGAGATATTTCCAGATAAGACCAACTTATCTCTGCAAACTAAGCAGTGAGCAGAGGCTGCAGCACAGAGGGGATCTGCAGACAGACAAGATGTAGTATCTTCTAGATTTTGAGTGCCCTATTCAGCTATCCTGCTTCTCCTTGCTTTGCTTCATTTTGGTGGTGCCCTCAGGGAGGCAAAGGAAACATTTTTCAGCGTGCACTTACCTACATGCAGTTTGAAGTCATACAGCATTATGCAAGATATGAAGAGGTCATAGAAATTAAAGGCCATTTCAAGGCTGTCATCTAGCACAGGCCTTCTTTCATGAGTCAGGAATAAATATTAATAGGTTATATGTAAAAGAAATTTGTGAAACTCCTAAAGGAAGAGGGTAGTATTGAGAGGGTGCTCACTCCACTCTTCTATCATACAGTCTGTTCTGCCTCCACTGAAAACCACCTGAAATTTCCTTTTGCTGTAAAGCTTTAAACCAAGCTCTGAGCAGCTAAGATGGATAGCTGAACTATTGTCAAATTTGTGCAATACATGACACACAGGTGAGAAGCTCTTTCTGTTAAGTGTGTTTTGGCTAAATAGTTGCATGGAGATAAGGAAAGCATAGGGAAACTAAGGAAGATATCTGTATTTCTGTATTGCTTGTGCTTTAAGAAAAGAGAAAATCAGTCTGTGTGCAGGATCATTTTTAGCTTGGTCCCCACTGCTTTTAATTAAATGCAGAATTCAGATAAATTCAATATAGGAATCATGTGCTCATCATCAACCCATGTCAGCCAAGTCATATGAATGGATGAAGCCACAAAATGTTACCTTAGTCTGGGTGGATTTCCTTAGATTCCTCCAGACAATGGGAGTCCCAGGAAGACTCCCAGGGATGTCCTCTGCAGCACCTTGTCTCTCACAGAAAAATTCACTCTCACAAAGCAAGTCCAAGAAGAGGAGGCACCCCATGCTGCACGTGGGCCTTAAGAGCTTTTACACTGGGCCAGTACCAATTAATTCAGAACAAAATTGGAGATGTCTTTAGGCTGACTGCCATCAGCCAACCTTCCCAGCTGAATGCTTCATTTTTACTAAGAGCTAGCTGTAATGAATGAGTTGGCTTTGCAAAAATAAATGGAGCATCTAGAGAGAGGATAAATGGCCATCAGACCTAAATGAGGTATTTATCACAGAAGTACTGGTAAAGAACTTTTAAGACTACCAAACTATTTAAAATTCAGCTTCAGCCTAGGGTGAAATTCCCATTTTTTTTCAATACCATGCTGCTGACTGAAAGAGTGTTGTTCCCCTCTCATCTCTAAACCTTCCTCTCCCATACTGATTCTTAGCAGACAGTACCCACCTGGCATTTGTAGTCTCCTTCCTAAATGTCACAGTTGGTACACTGAACATCCTTTTGCTTATTCACCTATTCATCTCTCTGACAAGTCCTCTATTCATCTGTCTGTCTGACCAAGTTCATTTTGAACTCTGTGTCCTCCAGAACATCTTGCAACTCCACCGACTGAAGTGTCAAATTTTAAAAGCATCTCTTCCATCAGTCAAATTGTTTGTAAAAAAGATAGGTATTTTTGCATCTTATTGTACATCAGAAGTAGCACAAGATATATTAGAAACCTTCCATCTTGATAGCACTGACTTTGAGGGTAATTTCTAGTCATTTGTGAAACTGGCTGACAGTAATTTTCATTTGACGTCCCCCTGAGCAAAATTAAAAAAACATGGTCATATGGAGTGCAGACCAGTTGTATTTTTCATGGAGTCTGGAGACCATTCAGGGCTGGAATGTGAGGAATCCCCTGACTGAACTTGATTTGTGAATGTGTTTGAGTTTGCAAATCCCCATTTAAAAAATGGGCCACATTCTGTCATCACTGGCTCAGGGAGGAGCTCTGTCATGGCAAGTGTGAGGAATGGCCAGAGCCAAATGTTTTGCACATTCACTTGAGAAGGAAACAGAAAAAAACCTTCAGCTGTTTATTTGAAACTATAAAAGCTCTGCACAGTCACAAAAACAAGACTTCAGGTTACCTTTCAATCACTGTTAATGCATGCTAATGACAAACCACAAATGTAGCATCACTACAGACCCTTCACTGCATTTTTCCAGCCAAGAACATTTTATCCAGGTGACCTTGCCAGGGGGATTAATCACAGTGCAGGCTTCTCCCCTCCATCTTCAGTGTATAAAGCCAAGTGGGAGGCCAGAACCCCAGAGAAGTATTTGAGAAGTGTGAATATTTGTTAAACCTTTTTAAGCTTCACTTTTGTTCAAGGGTAAATTACAGCATAGCAAATCTCTGGAGTACTTCTTCATTTTGTTCAGCCTGAGCACAGAAATACACAGTTTCTGGAAACCTGCAGTTCCTGATGAATACCAGGAAGATTTTCAAGTTTCCTATCAGACATGTATTAATTTGATTCAGCCCAAGCTTGGGGGAAAGTCTCTAGCTAGAAAAGAAAGAGCTTTAGCAGTCACTCGCTGATTTTCCCCACTGGCCTGTCCACACTCTGGGCTAACCCAGGTTCTTGCTGGTCCCATTGGCATAATGCTCCGTATCATCCCTCATGTGGGGTGGACAACCAGTTTTCCCATTCCACAGCTGTCAAAATTGAGAATATTTCTCACTCCCCTTCCAAGGTATTTCCTCTGCACACCCTGCTGTACCTCCTGCCTTCCTCGCTCCTTTCCTCTGAAACATTCACATGGGGACACCCTTCCTTTATAATCTCTCTTCTCCCTATAGTTACATCTTTTAACTTTAAGTTTGGAGTTTTTTTACCCAAAAATTTCCAGAAAAGATATGATAATAGACAAACTCTAACTATCTTTCCAAGAGCAAATTGCTGTAAGAGAGATATCTACTGAAGCAAGTGTTCCTCTGATTTATCACCCCACTCCCTCATTCCTACTGCTCACTCCTACTACTGAGGCTGTAAGGACCCAGTAATCCCTATAAAGAAAGAGCTTGACCTTTATATTTCCCAGTAAAGGATGTAGAAAGCTTTGGTGCAATTTCATCAGATTTTCTTCAAATAGATTATCCTATCCCTACAGACACAACACAAGAACTGAAACTACAATGAAAGGCTTTGCTGCTGGAGGTAGATTGCTACTTAATAATGGGTGCATGCACATATATAACTGAGCCAAAGCTGAGATTGTTTGATTTACCATTAATTTTCAGAGTTGCTGGAAAGCAGTTTCAAAATCACTAAGAATCACAACACTGATTTGAAAAGTAATCAGAACAAAAGTCTTGCTATCACCATGGATACAACAGATGGGGACCAAGCATCTAAGCAAAAACCCTGGAACTTCATATTTACACTGTTGGGCAAAATAGATCACTTAATATTAATATTTAGAACATGTCCTGCTTATAAATAAAATGGCAATCAATATAAAAAACAAATCTTGATCTGTTTTTTTGTTGGAGTGCAAGCAGTCAACATTAGTCCTCTTTTTTTTGCTTGTGTACTGCCTGTGACATCAACACAATGCAACACAAAAGTGAGGTAAGCTGATAGTGGTGTTTCAAATGCAAAGTAACTATATGATACTTTAAACTATTTGAAAATAACTATAATTTTCTGGTATTCCCATAAAGCCTGAATCAGCCAAACCAACAGTCTGATTTAACACAAACATTTTTCATTAACTTTGTTAGGATCCGGGTCATAAAAATATTCAGACACTTCACTCACAAAGATTTCGGTGAGCTTTAGGTAGTTCAATGCCTATATTAATGTGGATCCCTGACTTCAACTTACTGTCAGTGATGGATCAAAACCAGTGGAATGCTGAGGGGAATTTGGTCTTGTTCCAGCCTCAGCACTCCTCATGACTCTATTATCATTTTTCCTTCACTGACACCTCCAGAGCCTTGTGGAAGATCTCAGCTGCAAGAGCCAGTGCAGCTACAGACACACAGTGCTAATTGCAGAGAGCAGGCACAGATGAAGGGGCAGGAAGGATTTTTTCTGTTGCCTTCATGCAAAATTTCTTTTAAAAAGCATAAAACGCCCCAGACTGAACTAAGTATTCATTAGCCCAGAGTTCTGTCTTGGACAGTGACCACACAGCCAGAAAAAGGTGTAAGGGCAAGGTAAAGATGGAATGGATTTAATTCAACACAGTTTCCCAGTTCCTGGTGATTTCTTAAACTCGAAACAGCTTTTGCTGATACTTCTTGACAAGATCTCCTATGATGTCTCTAAGTGCCTTCTGAGCATTGAATTAACACTGTGCCCTGTGACAGGGAGTGTCACACTTCATCATGACATGGAATTCAAATCCTTATGAAAATACTGGGCTTAAATGATGTTTCTACTTTCCTCAGGTTGATGGCTCTCTCAATTCCACCACCATTTTTCATAACCAGATACATCACAAACATATAGACTTCATAGAGCCACAAGATGATTTGGCTTGGTTGGTTTTTCAAGATCATCCAGTCCAGCCCCCTTTCAATTCTATTTCAAATGACTTTCAATTTAGACACCTGAAATCAAGGGCTAAGTCCATCTGCCCAGATGTGTTCAGGCAATTGCAAGCAATTCTAGCCCAGAAGCCATGGTAGCTACATTTGTTCAGCACAGTATTACAGATAAAAAGTCCTTCTCTGCCTCCTTTTCTCCCCATAAAATTTCACCTGGGACCCAAAAATAACTTTCTGGATAACAGAAATTGGTACATTGCCACAAAATATTTCCACCTCAGCAAGCTAGCATTTCTGGCAAAAAACAACCTCAAACCTATTTAGTGAGGAATTTCAAAGAAGCTGTAATGAATTACTTAACTAGGCTCCCCAGGCCTTGCTCTTGGTTCAGTAAATGTGCTGATCTCTGCCTGATGGCACTTGGCTTACTTTTTGTATCCCTGAAAAATAAACAGAAGGTTTGCCAGTGGCTTTGGTGAGAACAGATTGAGGCTATAAAGAAATCAAGACAATTTCCTTCTGGAAACCGGTAGCTTTCTGCTAATAGAGGAATCCAGAGGAAGAGAAAGCAGCATGACCTGTGGAAAGATTTCATTATCTCAAAACATCCAGCCTTTTGAAAAGGAGGACGTGTAATTAAAATGCAGAGATTGAAAAAAAAAAAAAAAAATCTCTGAGGGTGCAAAGTAGCAGCCCTGGAAGCAGCTTCCATGGGCCAGGAGAGGAAGGCAGGGAAATGGCAATGGGCACTGAGCCACAAAAGTCCTCTCAAAGGTGGAAAGTGAGGGCTGAGCTGTGCACTCTGCCTGGAGTCCAGCAGGATCCGTGTCCAGCACCAGCTGAGCTCACACACACTGGCTGGTGTGCATTTTCTAGGGAGAGTCTGATGAAGATATGAGAAAAAAAGAATATTTTTTCTAAAGTCCTCCGCATCTATTTTCAATGATGAAAGGAAGCAAGAAAACCTGCAGCTGCTGAATGTCAGATGCACCAAATCCAGGGCTGATGGTACAGCTTTTTACAACTTCTTTCTAGCCTAATTTTGCACTAAAAATACATTATGCCATTTCCTAAAAGGTTTCACGAATGCTTCTAGTGCACCAGGAAGTGAATAATTCTCTTTATCCTGACCAAAAAAGTCTCAGTTCCTCATTAACCTTTTCACAGGATGTAATCCCCTGTAGTTCTGCAGAAGAGATGTTGCCTAGCTGGGGTGTTCTTGCTTCCTGTTATTTCATAGCCCTACGGGGAAATAAACAGGGTTTCGAAGAAAAAGAAAGGAAGTGAAAATGGCAAGGGAACAACACAAGCATCTCTATTATTTTTCTACACCAGGTTATCTCTAGATTGCTGTGCCATTGCCCCAGGTTTAAAGAAACCCAAGGAGAAATCAAGCAATTCACACACAGTCCCAACTGCTTCATGAGATTGTATCTGCATCAGATAGCATTTAAAGCCCATTGTAGACAGAGTATGATCACACAGGCTCAGCCATCCATGTCATTTATGCAGCAACATGAGAGGGACCATGATATCAGATAATTCAGGACCCCCAATGCAAGGAGAAATGATAAAGAGGACTCCATGGTATCACAAGGCTAATCAGTTACTATATTATTCTATACTATATTGTACTACATCTAAACTGAAACTGCACAAGCACTCAAAAATCTCCTGACTGTCTCCTGACCAACAGCCAGGACACAGTTTGCAGATTGGTCAAGAAAACAAAACACTCACAGCCAGAATCCAATCAAGAAAATTCCTTCAGGTAAATAATCTTCCAACACATTCTACATGTTCCAAAACACAGGAGCAGCAAATGAGATAAGAATTGTTTTGATCTCTGTGCTTCTCCAGGAAGAACCTGAGAGAGAGAGAGAGAACCTGTTCAGAGAATGTGAATGCCACACCCTGAGCCCACAAATGCACTGAGAGCAGGAGGACAGCGAGGTGACCTCAGTGCAGCATCACAGAGCTCCAGGAAGGGCCAGCTGGCCCTGACCACAGGGCAGAGCTGCACAGAGGAACTCCCTCCTCCTCCTCACAGGTCCTTCACCATCTCAACACTTCAGGACCCCTGAGAAGAGCTCAGGCTGTTCAAGTCCTCCTGCTCAGCCCATGGCCTGCACATAAACCAGGTAAATGCTGTGATTCTGTTACTTGTATTCTCCTTAATGCGTTCTCTTCCACAAATGCATCTCCAGCAGCTACTGAGATCCCCTTATTCAGCTGCAAGGGGCTCTCAGCTCATTTTCAGGACTCTCTTGCCCTTCCAGGGACATTTTACTGTCAGTCCATCACACCTATGAGCCCCAGGAGACATAACCATGCCTGGCAGAGATGGCCTTCCCCTTCCACTGCTCATCCTCAGCCATTCACTCTCTCCCTGCAGCTCAGAATCACTTGGCTTCCTCCCTCCAGCATCCAAAACAGTTTCCTAAGCCTATGCCATGAGTGACTTCTTCCTACAAATAATTTTAGGAATTATTTGTAGGAAGAAGTCTCTCATGACTGACACACAAGCAGAGGTTGGACTGTGTGCTGTTTCCCAAGGTGATTGCTGGCTGTAAACAGCTGCATGAGGGGAAGGAGGTGACAGAGGCCAGGCAGCCTGGCCCTCATCTGGGCTGCACAACCAGACAATTAGCCAGAGTGTGTCACACATCTCTAATCTGCACACAAAGGTATTTTACTAATAACTTCCTGCTAGAAGCAAATGAAGCAAAGAATTAAAGCACCATGAGCTATCTTGCTATTGATGCAATTTTATCACTTTTATTTCACACTCTCATCAAATATTAGTAAAAGGCATTCCAGCAATAAAAGAAACCAACAAATTTTCAAAAGGTTAGTGGACATGCTGTTTCCAAAAAGTGCTTTTCCCACTTCTTACAGCCTTTAGAAAGGCTGAGGGTGTGGAGGATGCTCATGGATATCCAGCAGAGCTGCCCCTTGCCTGTAGCTCCCACCCAGGCTGAGGGGACATCAGCAACCTGAGCAAGGGGCTGGAGAATAAATCACAACAGATTCAAACCCAAACACTTCAAGCTCTATTTTTTTTAATGGCTGTAGTTCTTTCTTCCCCTCTAGCTCCACTATTCCAGTCTCTTACAGCAGGACATTGCCTTATATTATAAATACATGTTTACCATCCATAGTCAAAGTAGCAGTGAATAATGTTTGATTCTCTCTTCAGCCAATTGACTGCCTAGGAAGTGATCAATGAAATGATAAAGTTAAATCAGAGTCATATAGTATATTATGAGAAGAGTCACATATCAATGCTGGATTTTGAGGTTTCCAATTTGAGCTATTCACTTGATTGATCTTGAAAGGACTCACCAAAAGCCTAAATCTTACCAATCTGTTCACTTTCTTGGCATCTTATGGCATTGTTTGGTTTTTGTATAAATAAAAACATAAAACCTTGGTAAAAGACCAGAGATTTTGTCCTGTAAGAACACGCAGAGCGTGTGGAGCCAAATTCCAGAAACAATGACAGTATTTTTCAAAATGGAACTCCTGAGGGTTTTGTTGACTAAACACACACACTAAACACATATAAAACTGAGTATTTTTAGTGCATTTTGAATACTTAAAATATATTAAAATTAAAGAAAAAGAAAATAGAACAGAAGCAACAAAACACCTCATCCTTTCCACACACTTTTAATGAAACCAGTATCTCATCCTGGTTGTTTTCTTACATTGTTTTTGAAAAATGGAAATAATTCCTGCTAACAGGCACAACTGAAAATTAACTGTTCAAGCTCAAATGTTTTCTAAGTGTGCCAAGAACAGACCATAAAATGGGGAAAAAAAGAAAGAGCACTAATTACTTTATTTGTCTCCTAAAACTAAACAAGTAAAAGCCTTTAAAGAACACCGGTCAGAAATACTGATATCAAAGGAAAAGACTGCTGATAATCCTGGATTCATTTGCAATGATTTATTCCATATTTTATTGCACAATTTATAAAAGAGAATTGCAGCAATCGGAGCCCTTGCACTGCTACAAGAGATTAAAAGATTTCCTTATCAGACAACTCAGAATTGTGATGATTCACACCTTCATTATTTCTTGAAACACTCCAGCTTCCTCCAGAAGGTACAGCAAAGGTTTTGCATGACTACATCCCTTAAACTAAACAGTGCTCGTGTCGTTTTCCCACGGTGCTCAGAAAAAGCTAGGGGTGAAAGAATAACCCTTTTAAGCCAGTTAAACAACCGTCATTATTTTAAAATAAATGAAGAGGAGCCGAGTTATTTACGACTCTGCGCTCATGTTTTATGCATGCCTTACCTTGGAGACATTCGATAGCCCCCCACAACACTTGGTTGGCTCTAAACTTCAACAAGTGTTTGCCAAGAAGGTCACATTGGCCTATTTACACCGAGAAAGGTGAGCTTTGGAAACACAGTGAAGTGACAGGACAAATGGGAAGACACAGGAAAATTATTTTTTGCTGCCAGATTTTCCACACAAGCATAAAACCTGGGTCAGGGAGAGCCCTTTCAGTTAGAGGTGAGTGCCAGCTCTTCTCACTGCCAGGTTAAATCAAGGATACGCCCAGCCTTGCAGTGCAGGGAGGACAGCCAGGAGAATGAGCTGCTTGCAAGGAATTTCTTGAAATCAGCAAAGAGGAGCCATCACACCCATCCAGAGTTCCATGGGATTCCCCAGCCAACCATCAGCACAGACCAGACTGGCCTCCAGGGTCTGCAAACAAGGTGGAAACTCAGAACCTGAGAGTAAGCACTGAAACCATGAGGGGGTGGTCCAGGGGACACCCTCCTGTTTTGCAAACAAGGTTTCTGGAGAGCAAGAGACCTGAGCAGCTGTGCTTGAGAACCAGCTGTACCCAAATGTCTTGTTCTTCACAGTTCTCCACAGCATCCTCATGTGAAATTATATTTTGGTTCTGTAACAGGTAGATACCTTCTCCAGATGTGGATTTTACCAGGAACATCAGTCCTGCCTTGGTAAAACCAGGGGAGGGCACCCATTACTTTGCAAAGAGTGATGAGGGGCTGTGTTACAAGTCTTGACTCAAGGACTGTGTGTTTTAACCCCACATTGCCTCCATTATTAACCTCAAATATGCCCCCAGATAAGTCAAGGAGCACCTCTTTTCTTTTGTGATCTCTCTCACTACACAATACTGGGCAGAATTTAAGTGGGATGTTGGCAGTCACACCAGAGATGCCCAGCCTGATGCCCAGACTCAGGGCTGACATTCTTTCTCCTGCACACAGTCCTGCAGCAGGAAGGGTGAAAGGTCTCCTCATGCCCACAAGACACAGGCATGCCCTGTTTAGGAGGCTGCAGCTCTGTTTTGAACACAAAATGTGCCCAACTACACATACATTGGTGTCCGTGCTATTTCTATTGTAATCTCATTGATTTGTGTGGTTTATGGAGACTTGGAGTGAAGCAAAACAAAACCACACCTCTCTATCACCTTCTACCCTGGGAACCCCCAAAAAAGGCCTTTCAGTGACTTTCCAAACTCCATTTAAAGTTTCTTTTTAACTGTGAGTTTCATGGGTGAGATATTTAATAGAATGTGACCCCCCTAGCTCATTTAGCTTTGTAGACAGTGTATTGTGCTTGAGTCTCTCATCCATTCATGCACTTGTATTACCTCATAAAGGTATTTTTTAGAAATAAAACATGAATAGGGAGATTTTTTTTTTTTCTCAACCTTAGCGATTAGCTGGAGATTAGAATTCAATTGAACAGTTTAGTTAAATATGGGTTTGTGTGTGTTGATATGGCTCCCCATTGTCACTGCAGGTATGAGAGGCTTGGCAGTTTCCCAGCTTGGCTCTCCAGTGGGGGTTCATAGCAGTGCAAAAAGCAGCGTCCCACCTTTCAGTAAAATAAAATGAAATACTTCTCAGAAAATGCTTATTGAAATCTTGCCAGTTTTAAGAGAGAGACATTTGCACGAAACTTATTGTTTGTTCCAAAGCTTTACCTTTTTTTTCCCTTTTTTTCTTTTTTTTTTGACAGAAATGTCTGGTTTTGCTTGATTATATATATGCATATATAGTTGGGGTTTGTTCCCCCTTCAAGCTAGCTCTGAGGAAACAATATTAGAAGAAGAAATAATTAGGGAAGCCAACAGTCAGCTGCTTTCTCTGAAGAATATTGGGCAGATGACAAACCCACTACAACATTTGGCACACTATTTATGGGCAGGAAATTTTAACAGAGAAATGAGAAATGACACTCTGCAAATCAAGCTGAAGTTCTATGAAAGTTTTTTTCCTGCTAAAACTGAAGGACCATAATGACAGACAGACAAAAATGAACTTCTGTGCTTTCTCCTTGTCATGATAGTAACTCATAATTTTCTTAGTGTGAGATATCTCTTTTTTCTAAGCAGTGACAACATTTACAAACGGTACTCTAAATGAGAAAGATCTTTGGAATAATCTGTTCCAGGTTAGGCTATCATTACCAATAAAATACCTCTGATTTGCACAAAACATGTAATTTGAGAGGGTTTTTTCCCCTGCTGATGTAACTCCTTTGCTCTTTTAATCCTGAAAACCACAAAAAATGCTCTCAGAAATATTCCCAGCTGCTCAGGTCATGCTTAGCTGTGCTGATACCAGTTTACAGAGAACACATTTAGCACATTAAGTCTTGATTACATGGCAAAATTGGAGAGCCAAACAAACATCTCCTCATGCATTAGGGAACTGCACAGCCACAGTAAGTTCTGAGGCACGACAGTGGAAGTTACAGTTGCAAAATATATAAAGTAGAGGCAAAAAACCCCAAATCTCCCACTGTGTCCCCCACTGAGCAACCAGCACTGGGTGCAGATGAGCAGCAGGGTGGTGCAGTCTGCAGCTCAGGGATGGCACTGTGACACTTCTCCATCCTCTGCCACAGCTCTGCTCTGCCCCTGAAAGTCTGACCTTGGGTACTTCTGAGAGCATTTTTTGTGGTTTTCAGAATTAAAAGAGCAAAGGAATTACATTAGGAAAGCAGGAGCAGAAAAGACATCTCCATTTCATTAATCCCAGGCCAGACTCTGAAGGAATGCGATGAAGGAAATGCAGATGCACCTACAGAGCTCTGCAGCACAGCCCTGTTTCCCAAAGGCAGGGATCACAGCTGGGGTTGTGTTACAAACCCTGCACCCAGAGATCCTTCCTGCCATCCTCTAGCCATGGCAAGGAAGAGCAGTGATGCAGGGTCAGCTCTGTGTGCCACAGAAACCTGACTTCACACTCTCATCTCCTCCATGACCTGACTAACCTAGCAAGTGACAGCCTTGTTATAAATATCCAAGAATCATGAGGTGGTCACTTTCCCACTGTCACAGATAATTAACTTCTAGGAATAACTATGGGAACTATTTCATTTCACCATCCCAAACATGGGCCTGGAGTGAATCTGACTGAATTGGCTTAGAAAAAACACCCCTCTGTTAAACATCAGGGCAGGTATAAATTACTGTGGGTCTGTGCCACGTATTCAAGGTTCTGTGATTTGCTAGAGGCAGCACCAAGATTTACAACACAATTTTCAATCACTTCCATCACCATTTTCAATCTCTTGCACATGGTGGTACTTGTGATATCAAAGAGTTCATCTGTGCAAAAGCCTCAAAAAAAAAAAAGTGACTGTGTTCCTAAAAAAATAAAAATAAAGTGTATATAAATTATCATTTTAGTTTAGAAAAATCCAGGCATAACCTCATAATTAGGAATGGTTAAATTGCCTACTCTTTAGTCAACAGCACAAGGAGAAATTTATTTTGTTTAATAAACTGCTCTTAATGATTACTGTTTGTTTGCCTCCTAATCTCAGAGTAATCATGTACTGCAAGTGGAAAATGCTGGTGAGGAGGTTTGTCTCCAGAGCTTAAATGACAAAAAAATCTCTTCAGTTTTCCAGTTTGAGAGAAGCTTTTCTCCATTGATCTGTGAGCCTCCTGCCAGCTCCTGGTCCAAAAGGGGAACCTTGACTTATGGGTGTGGAGGGCTGCCAAGAACATGAAACCAGCACCTCTATCTCAGGGACACCAGAAAGCTGTAAACTGGCTGGATACAGAGCAGCAATTGTTTGATAATAATTGTCCACCATACCTGCATCCTGTTCCTGTTCCAGCAGTTTACAATGGATCAATGTACCCAAAGTGTTTGTACCCAGATGAACCTGGGGCAACCTGGTTCAAAGGATTTTTCTTTCCCTCATCTGGAATGGCAAAAAAAAAAAACCACCAACCATCTCTTTCCTGTTCTGCCCATGTGCTGGAGCACAGAAAGGACAGCACAGGTATGAGTGGCAGGAGGGAGGCCACAGCATTCATAATTTCCCTTTTGCAGGAGATTTTGGAGCTGCAGGGTGACTTTCCAGACAGCTTTCCAGGAACTGCCAGCTGGAATGCCAATGCAGAGAAGCCATGCTTTGCACAGAGACATATGTGCTCTCACACACATGCATAAAGCCTCTGAACTCACTGCAGGAAAGGTTTTACCCCAACAGCAAGACAAGTAAGGTGTGGAAATTACCTTAATGTAAAATCCATGTGGAGATCAGCCCCTTCAATTTTACCACGGTAGCAAGGTGATCCCACTCACAGCTGGGACAAATGCTATTGCTTCCACTTCACTATCTGGTGGCAAAAGCTATTTTAAATTCATAGACAGAAAAAAATGACAGAGCTGAGAGGCTGAAGTTAGAGTGAGCCAAGAGTAGGAAGTGCTGCACATTGTATCCTAGAAACAGCTCTCTGTTCCTCGGTCCTTTTCAGTTATTCATTGGAGAAGGGAGGTTGGAAGAAGTGATGCAGCTCAAGTAGATATCAGCTGAATTTTTGCCAAGTGGTCATTAATCCCTAAAATTTCAATCTTCTTTTCATTAAAATTTAACAGCAGAGACATGCCCTGAAACATGCCTACAGAAACACAGCTGAGTTTGAGCTTCAGGAATGTGTTTATGTGTACATGGGTGGGAAAAAACAATAGCTGGATGGAACAGCCTGAGACAATCCCTCACCTACAGTACAAAAGTATGTAATTATATCATGTGCTTTCTATCTGTAGTTTGCACCAAGAAAACACATGTGTGAAAGACTGAACACACCATGATTCAGGAAGCATCTCTTTACACAGATGAAGATGAGGATGGTTTCCTCCAAAGAAAAAAAATTGCTTTTTTCCTCATTGTGAAAGAGAATCTTGTTAAGACTTAATGGTCCCATGAGAAAGAGTGCTTTGCCTTTGAGAGTCAAACAAAGCTGAGTGAAAATCCAGAAGATTTAAAAGTAACCTTGGAATGATATGCAGATGCTGGTTAAGATGTAGACATCTGAAAAAATATCCAGCCCTTCCTTATAAATCCTCTACCTTCCAAAACATATATCAAACTTAAAATTGAGCAAAATTTCTGCATATCCTTAGTGAAATCTAAAGTGACAAGGAATTCACCTGTTTTCTCTCCCCTTTGGAAGCAAGTCAAGATTGCTTTGGTGAGAGCAGCTAGCATGTTTTGCAGGTTGATATCATCTGCAGTGGGGAGCCAGTGATTAAAAAGGCATCATTCTTTTGGGGTTTAGCTTTATCCAAGGCTGAACCTTCAAATAGAGATTCCAGCAAGTAGGAGGGGAGGAAAATCTAATTGAGGAAAAGAAGAAGACTGTAGCTTGCAAATTCAGAACTATTCCATCAAAGATAACTAGATCATCTTTTTCATAGCAGGAATTAGAAGTGACAGATGGTCTTGCTGCTGAACCAAAGGTGTAGAAGTCCTGAGATTCAATCTGTATTTCTGGCTCTGAAACAGATTTCCTGTGCAAGATAGACTAAAATAAAAGCAGCATTTCAGTAATGGCCAGTTTCTGCAGACTTCATCTGAAACAGATATAAACCCTGATTTTTAGAAGAGTGGTCTGCAAGCTCCAGTTTACTTTCAGTGGGAAGGACAATGAAAAGGCACTGTGGAAAAGGCACTGAGGAAAAGACAGCTTCTTTCTCACAGATTGGATTTTAAAAAAAGCTGAAAATTTAAAAATGCAAAAGCAGTGCCGATTCTTGAAAACTCTGACCAACAGTGTTTCTGAGTGGTGGGTTTACATCTGTGAAATAGAGACATTTATCCCCTTTCAAAATTCCTGGGCTTCCACAGGAAAATATGACCTCAGACAAGAGAAACAGCAGAGGTAACACCATTGACAATACCTACAGGTAAGGCACCTTTTGCATTTTCAATTACATAAGCCTTCCTTCAATTAAACCTCATCAACTTTGTTCACATGAACTGAAATTGCCTATTATGGTGCTGAATTGCATTAAGCACTGAATTTGAATTTTATTTCGGTATGCAGATATATTTTTAGTCGGCTTATGCTTTTCACTCATTTCTGAAAATGGCAAATTGACTTCACTTTTTCCTCTAACATTAAAATAAATACCACCATAAAACTAGAACTCTGCAGCAACTCTGTGCTTTTGACCAGAAATTAAAGTTTAGCAAAAAAAAGTGGATGAAAACAGTGCTGGTATTTGCAGGCTCTGTGAAAATCTGCTCAGGTTGTGCTGTACAAGACTCAGAGGTCCCAAAATACTCCCAGACAGTCATAGCTGATGGGGTTGAGCAGGACATCCCTGCCCTGACATCTTCCAACAAGCTGAGGATGCTGCAGCACCGAGCAGAGGAGGTGGAAGTGATTTCTGGTGCACTCTGTTTGCTCCCAGCAAGGGGGAGGAGGAGGAGAACTCCAGCTGACATGGGAAAGGAGCTTGGGAGAGGATGAGGAAGGGAGGGGATGAGGGGGAGCAGCTCAAACTGCAGAGCAGAGGAATGGAAACCTTCAGTGAGGACTAAAGGTCTGCAGAGAGAGAAGGCAGCAACTGGTGCAAGGAAAGGTGCAATATGAGTCAGCTGAGGAAAGATGGCACTGGGCAGAAAGTAAAAAACCAAAGTGGAACCTGCACTTCTCTGTCATCATCATGAATCACAAAAACCCTCATGCGCTTCTCCATGGAGTTCCCAAATAACCTCCTGGCTGATCAGCCTGTTACCCTAATTGGTAAAGATCTCTGCTTGGCATCTCAATTCTAAAACTGTTAAGAGAGCACAAAGGCATAAATTTAGCTCCAGATGATGGATTGCGCTTTATGATTTTGCTGCATTTTAAAACTGAGCGTATTTTGGGAAAAAGATAAGGTTGTGAAATCAAGTTTTGTAAGAATTTAGTTTATGCTAGGTTAGAGGTTCTTGTGCAGATTTAATCTGACATACCAAATGTGTATTTTGACACTGTCTTCATTCTTTAGGTATCTGAAAGTTACATGATCTTACATTATCATTTATACTGAATTTTTTTCTTTCCTAGTTCATATGGTTTTTCTGTATTTTCTAGTGTGAAGACTTTGCACAAATGGCTTGTGAAATTCCTAAGACATATTTGGTGAAAATTAGCATCTACTGCTGGATCCCTTCTCTTCCACCTTCAAAAAACTTCCATGCACCTTCATAAGTTTGCTGAATTCCAAAGCAAAAATAAAAACCCAGAAGAAAATTTCCCTTTTTTATTTTTGCAGCAATAAAAAACAAAAATCTTTCTATCTGTGCAATTATTTGGAAACAATGCTCTTTGTAAAACAAGTCAAAAATTACACGATAAATGAATGGAAAATAAAAGTATCCGGCTTCCTCACTTTGCTATATTGTCAGGGAGAAGCTGAGCATTTGCTGCCCTCAAGTGGTCTCCTATTTTGGTTCCTACAAGCATTTACAATGATGCTTCATCCCTTTAATAGCTTAAGTTCAGACTGGGGTTTTTTTGAAAGAAAATTGAAAGCTTAGAGCAAACAGAATTCAGCTTTGATTCACAAAACATGTGTTTTAAAATGTATAAATTTTTTTTTCCTCTTTAAATATTAGAGTAATATTTGGCTTTATTTTGGATATGCTTCATCTCTGGTCTACTGCATTGTAGAAAAGGATGCCAACATACACAAACACACAAATTGTGGATTTTAAAAGACCTAAGTGTTGTTGGTTTTGTGGCATGGAGTTTTGGACTATGCAAAACAAACTGAAAAATACAGTCTGAGAAAAATGTTATTGCTTAAAAAGGAAACTGTAATGGAGAAAAATTGAGTTTGTCATATCTTTATTGAAGATCATGTTGAATTACTGACAATGGGCTAAAAATGAGTCAGGGAAAATGGGACTCCTGTCACACTTCAGAAGTGGATTATAACTGACTCAGGAGCTAATTCAGCTGCAGCTCAGACAGCTGGGTCAGATTCTAACTCAGCCAAAATGATCAACAAGAATTGTGTCTTCACACTGCATCACCAGAGAAAATACCCTCTTTCCAAATATACTCCAGACAGAAACCTTCTGTAACAACACACATGCCTTGCTGCAATCTTCACCTACATTTCCAAACCAATTCCTATTGACTGCAGAGTGTTCCAGAGCTCCCTGGGCTGGAGCTGGTTTTATTCCTGCTCTGAGCCCAGGAGCACCAAGGAAGTGCAGAACTGCCCCATTTATCAGGATATTAATGAATGTCATCTGTGAACGTGTTCGCAGGGGTCTCAGCCTGAGGGAAGAGATGAGGATCTGACTCCATGTTTCAGAAGGCTGATTTATTATTTTATTATATATATTACATTAAAACTATACTAAAAGAATAGAAGAAAAGGTTCTCCTCAGAAGGCTAGCTAAGAATAGAAAGGAATGATAACAAAGTTTTGTGGCTCTGGCTCTGTGTCTGAGCCAGCTGACTGTGATT
>JAHXMQ010012338.1:26984111-27031971 GCA_020466415.1 Ammodramus savannarum pratensis | reverse complement strand
AAAGTCTAGCCACCAAGCACTTCTGGCAACGTTCCAGGACTTTCGAGCCCCCCCCAAGGGTTGTCTCGGTAACTCTGGACATCAGGAGTGATGTGCTGAGTTCTCACAGACTGCCACCTGGACCACCCTTGCTGCTGCCCCTCAGGAGCCTGGCTGGTGCCAGGGGGGTGTCTCTGCTCTTTGGGGAAGCAGCAGGAGCTGCAGAGCCTGACACAGCCAGCACAGCACGCCGAGCAAAATGTTTCATGAATGTGCAATTGCTGCTGGTGCTGCGAGCCTCAGCTGCCCCTCACCTGACCCAGCCCTCAAAGCCCAGAGGCCACCCTGGTGGTTGGGCTGGTCTGCTTTTTACAGAGCTCCCTTTCCTCTCAGTTTGTGGAACCGTCTTCTGTACTTTTGTGATGCCATCTTTTGTACTTATTCCCCAATCCGTGCAGGAGCACACCTCCAGTCTCAGAACACACTTCTCTTCACAGCTGACAAAGTCAATTATACTTTGGGCTTGTTTGGCAATTTTAGCCACTGCCTCTCTTCCATTTCTTCCAAGGGGCAGTGATGAAGCCCAAGCTTTGGTTTACACCAGGAAGAGAAGTGACAGCTATCTCCTAATTCCCTGCATCCTGCCTGGATACCATTTCCCAAAGACTTGTTTGTCTGGGGAGAAGCATAGCACCACAGGGCTGCAATAGGAAAACCCATCATGTTAAGTGATGGGAAAACTTTGGGAAATTTCATGAAGCAACCAAGTAAAAGCAGAAGTGTTTAACACAAGGCCTATAATTCCTATAATTATTTTCTGAAAACATCCAGGCATTTATTCTAAATAAAAGCAAATACCTACTCTAAACTTACAAACACTTCATCTTTAAACTCCAATACTTTATGTTCCTATGACAGATTTTAAGATTATATAACTTGTCAGGTAACATAGACCTTGTCTCCATCACACCACACCTGGTTTTCTGCACTAGCAGATGTCATGCAAATATCAAAACATATGTATCAGGAGAAGAATCTAAAATGCTACCAGTGGGAAGATCAGCATAGTTGAGTTCATGAGCTGGAAACAAGAAAATCTATCTCCAGAGCTGCTTTAGTGCAAAAAAAGCCCTCAGGATTCACAATGCTTAAGGACAGTGCTCACTGAGATGTCTGTATCACCCTACTGTATCTGAACAACAAAAAAAAATCTGCATTTAAAGAGAGGAGTAATCACAGAGTGGTTTGTTTTGCTTTATTTACTTGAAAGGTACTTATAAGTAAAGTACAGCATGTCTAATTGTAGATGAAGGAGGAAATAGGGATTTCCTTCTGCTGTTATCCATGTTAAGCACATGACAAGAAATAGAAGACAGAGGGAAAACCTGACCTTCTGCAGAGGAACATTTCTCTTCCCAAATCCTCTAGTTCCTAATTCAGCAGAATTGTCAATGCTGTTACTCTGAAATTCTTCCCACTGCATTGCATGGCACTCACTGCTTAATAATCCTGCTCCTGGTTTTGCTATCCCCCCACCATTAATTCATTCCTGTGTTGTTTCAACCCTTCTGCTTCAGCAAGGGAGGAGCTGCAGAAAACAGTAAGGAAGAAGACTCACTCAATTTTTTCCTGATGTATTGTAAAACTGAAAAGCCCTAAATGGAACAGTTTGATGGAAGAAGCCAAGAAACCAGCTTGTGTGTGCTTAGATGGAGAGGAGCAGAACCTGCAGCATCTCTGCAAATAATGTCCCTGGCAAGGAGTGAATATCTTTTCAGAGACTCTGGCTCTTTTGCTATTCCCTAATAAATATATGAGAAGCACAGCACCAATGCTCAGCCACGCAGAACACACACCAGAACAGAATTTATGATTGAACACGCAAACAAAGCAGCATTTACATTTCTGAGTCTACAAATCTGGTCGAGCACTGGAGCAAGAGTAACAACAAGGAAGCCCATAAACAAACCTATTCACAGGGAGCAGGGCAGAGAAAAGAAAGGTGAAGCTTTTGTTGGGAAGAAAGGACATAGAAGTCACACATTCTTGCCAGGAGTTAACACAAAGCCAACCATGAACTGCTGTGACAGAAAAGAGGTCTTGGACTAGAAGTTAAGCAGCAAAATAAGAGTTGCATGCTCAAGTTATGGACCCAAGAACTCACACATCAACACATAACTTGGAGTCATTAAAAAGTTCCTTAATTAAAGGCACATTTGTGGCTCACTCCAGCCAACAGGAGAGGTTCTGTTTTGTAAAGACAGGCAAGATCCAACCCAGGAAAAGGCATGCAGAGAGCATAAACTTGCAAGAAAGAAAATCGTGTTCTGAGCACAGACCCTTGCACACAACAAGGTGAAGGACCAGCAGCTGGCTCAGAGGGGAGGTGCTACTGTGCAAAGCACCATTGCACAAAGCAATACAAAAATCAAGGTGAAAAACCCAGTGTTGTCCACAAGCAACAGTGGCAGGGAGCCCAAATGTCCTCCTCTGGTCAGAAGGGGCAGAGTCAGGCATAAAATAAGCAATCAAAAGTCTCCATAGTGGAAAGGATAGAAAGATTTAAAAGCACTTAACTGGGGCAGAGTGAAAGTCCATGTTCCTCAACACTGTGCTCAAATATCAGGCAAACAGCAGGAAATAGAAGTCCAGCTCACCACAAAAAGCAGAAAGGTATTTAAGGTGGACAGTTCTACTTTATTCCTTGTCTTCTACTAAACATAATTTTAAGTCTTACTGTGTAATTTTGGAACACAACAGTGGTTCTGGGTAAGACACATTCAGGTCAATGGTTTAATTTCTTATCTTTTCTATTGTCTTGCAACATGAGGTTGGCAGATTATTTTCTTCTTCACATCACTACTTCACCTCCTAAATTTGGCTATTCTTGAATACTTAGATAAGAGAAATTTCTTGCTATGGAAAAACTCCTGTGAGTTTTTACAGTGACTAGTATAGGGATCTTAACCTAACTTATACCTCAAGGTGCTACTAAATTTGAAAATAGTCACTTACACATTTTACAATGCCTGAATGAGGGAGCTTCACATTAATGTAGGAAAATGTAGGTCATTTTACCAAAGAAACATTATTTGTAAACCAGGCAGCACAAGCTGATGTGAGATAACACCCCAACATGGGGGACCACCATGACTACACCCTGCAGGATTGGCTTCGTGGTGTGTGACATAAATTCAGCCCCTGAATCCACAGCACTGCCTGAGCTTTGCCAGTGACTGCTGTAGTTTCATGTTGTGGTGGTTTCTTGTGACTTTCTGCATGAGTGAGACTCCAAAGTGCCTTTTGAAACAGGGACCTAACCACTAAAAAGAAAAATGTTTTTAAAATCTGAGTCTATTTGTATAAATCTTGGCCAAAATCTTTATATAAATATAAACATAAAAATATAAAATATATATAATTAATAACAATATATAATATATATTATTATATATCTACAATAATATATACATATTTGTATATACATATGTATGTGTGTGCATTTCTGTCAATACTAATTATTAATTTTTTTCCACAGAATTGTAGGAGATAAGGTGCCAAGTATGAAAGAGAGAGGAAGACAGCTAGGTTGAAAGCAGAGGGATTTTTGTGTCCCATCAGAAAGTAGAGCTGAGGGCATTTCCACAGCTTCAGCTGCCTTGGTGAAGACCTCCTACAAAAAGGTTTACAGAAGCACTTCAAAATACCATCATGGAGGCAGGAAGATGGTGAGGAAATAAATATGCACAAAGGTAACTGGAAACCAGAAGAAAAAGCAATATAAAAGCACAGTATGTCTGTGGTCTCCACTCTGTCTATTCCTCTCACCAATCTGTGACATTAGGTAAACTGATTTATAGCTTGATCTGTTCATTATTAAAAACAATTGACCAAATTCCTGCTCTTCAAAAGAAGCTACCACCTCTACTAGTTAGGCTACTGCAAAGTGTCTCCCTTTTTCCTCACTCTGGAGTTCATCTACCTCAGATAAACAGCTATTGATGCAAGATAAGAAATATTCTTTTACACCTTTCCTACATCACAGGGTAGGTGAAGGAAGACGGGTAAGTGATAGGGATTGTGGACTGCAGCAGGTCAGAAAGATCACTTAATGTGACAGAAAGGGTATTTCCACTAACAAGAGATAAAAAGGGGATTTCTAACATTTTGGATACCGTTTCAAACCACTGTTGCATTTATTTTTTAAAAAATTCAACCACACAAAATTCGAGACCTCAAGGTCTGCCAAGGATTTATTCACTGTGTTACTGCAACCAAGTTCATTCCCTTCCAGATGCTTCTGTTGGCTTTGTCTCACCCTTTTCATTTCTTTGGGGCAGGGAATATTTCCTTGTCTGTGTTTTCACAGAAATCAGAGCAAGGGCGCTCCAGCCTTGAGTGATATCCCTTGCTGATATTTTAACAACAATACCTAAAAATTCATTTAGAGCAGATGGGCTCAAAGTTTTCCAACAAGCAAGGAAGTTAAATGCTGGTTTTGTTTAAGGACACTTTGAATAAATTCAGGGCTCTGAACCCACAGACAGCTCGACAGAACCAATTTAACCACTGGTGGCCCCTCAGGTGAGAAATGTAATCTGCCCCCATAAAGCAGCTGCAGCATTTCCTTCCACACAAAACCCTGCTGCCCACAGCAATTCCTCACCATTCTGCACAGAACTGAGCTGACCTAGAGATGCTGCTGAGCCTGGGGCTGGGGAGGCAGGAAAATGGCACTGAATCAGCTGCATGGAAGAAAAGCCAAAAGTAAAAAACAGAAACAAACCATTCAAGCAAATAATTTTATGAAACCCCATCAAAACACAAATATTATTGGAAATGCAACACTCAAAGGAAAATCTCAGAAAACAAGCAGAGGAAGTTCTCTTTTTCTCAATTAAATGAAAGAATAGTAACTACTTCAAAGGAGATACTTAAAAAGAAACTCAATGCATCCCACATTTAGTTAATTTATGTAGCTGCCAAGTTCACCTGTTTTATTACCAATAGAAAAGTGGAGGGTTTTTCAACATTTGGTAGTTATGAATATCACATATTTTACCATTAGAGCACATTCACAGAGTTTTCTAATTTGTGCCTCACAACTGATTCTTTAAAGTGTCTCATATATATACTCATTAAAATGCTGGTTAATCAGTGACCACATATTCAATTAAGGGGTGAGGGAAATGGAGATATTACAGACCAATTGTCCATTTAGAATTAGATTTCCCAATCTAGTTTATCTCCACATTTTCAATTGATTTCCTTGTACAGACCCCACTAGCTGCTCATCCGTAGACCCAGAGCAAATCCTGCACCCATTTCACTTAATTCCTTCACATGTTTATTCTGCACCCATTTCACTTAATTCCTTCACATGTTTATTCATTTCAATACTATTATTTTTTCACTTCTGACACTTCCCAACATGTTTTCATTTTTTCAGGCGATGTGAATTGTGCCATTGATTCTGCTGACCTTTACAAAAGTAAGAGGAACCTTCATTTTTACAAGTCTCCCATTAACATTCAAAATGTCTGTGCCACATTTCCTCCAGCCAGGTAAATGCAGCTGAGAAGATTAAATGGTCTACTTAATTTGCTGATTCCAGCAGAATCATTCAGACTCACTTAAGGTACCCACATTTAAACCAAATTATTCATACTTTGGAAACCAGAGGAATTCCTAATTATTAGCTAAAGTGTTAGTGGTAATGTAAAAAGATTGTGGATGGTGTCTCAAGGAATTTCAGCTGGTTGGGTCAGCCTTTTTTGGGAGGTTAAAGCATCATAGCAAACCACAGCTAATAACTGTGCTTTATTAGCTATTTCTGGTTTTCAGCTGCTGTAGGTTTTCATTCTCAGCATCCTTCCTTGCCCCACAGATTGAGGCTGACTAGGTTGGATATTTCTGTCAGGAATTTACTTTTCTCTGCAGTTTTAAAATAGCTGCTATATCCTTTCATTTTTGTTTGCTCCATTCTGAAGTCCTTTCCTGGTCCTTCAGTGTTTTCGAAATGCCCAGTTTGCTTAAAAGAGGGTGCCTAAGTCTCCTCCACATTTAATGGGATATGAAACCTAGAAACAGACAAATTGTTTCTGTACCTCTTGCAATATCTCTGAGAATATAAAATACTCTTCAATTTCAACAGCACTTTTTACAGGCATCACAAAAACGAGCACACTTTTTTGCAATATTAAATAAAATTACCATTAAACAGAGAACTGACTTCACCCTCTCCTGAATTTACAAGGAGTAACCACATTTAACTGCTCTTTCTTGATGCCACACCAATCTCTGGAGGATCAGAAAACCCTTTGGAGAATTATTTTTCTTTCCTGGAATGCTTTAAACAAAGTTTCCAGGAGAAGGAGGCAGACTATGGCCCAAGGTGACTTTCAAGCCTCACATCCACATCTCACACAGACAAACATTTCTGAGCTGCAAATTTGGCTGGAGTGACTCACAAAGCCCTGTCAATAACCAAACAGAAATCCCTGGGCCCATGCAAAGGGGCAGCTGGGGCTGTTTGTGCCTTGTGCAGAGTCCCAAGAAGTTATGAAAATTTTTCTGCTGAAACTCACAATATGTGGCATCAGTGATAAATCAACTTGATTTACTCTAGATTTGTTGAATAACATTTTTCTTCTATTGAAATTGTAATGTTGGATGCAACCTGATTCTTTCTAAATTATCCCCTAAATTATTATTTCTAAATTATTCTAAAATTATTCTAAATTATTTCTAAATTATTCTAAATCTTTCTAAATTATTCTCAAACTTCTATTATCAGCATGTTTAATACAAATTGCTATTATCAGATTAAGATGCTACAATTAAGGAGTGTCTAAAACATTTTGGTTTGAGGAGGCTGTTTGTGTCCTCACAGCCATTTGAAGACACACAACAACTTTCTAGTCCTGGCCTGAGCCACCTTCCAGAGAAACAAATTTATGGGCTGGAGCTGTGCTCAAACAAATAGTGGTGAATGCAGGGACCCAGCAGCAGCCCAATATCCATGAAATCAAACATATAGGCAGAAAAAAAACTCATTAATATGAAATCCTACCAGGAGGATTATGAAGACATCTGCAGCAAGACAGCTGTCACAATATTTACTTTTCATATGACAGGAGAAAAAAAACCAAAATGTTTTAGACACTCTTAAATTGTAGCATCTTAATTTGATAATAGCAATTTGTATTAAACATGCTGATAGAAGTTTGAGAATAGGGGATAATTTAGGAAGAATCAGGTTGCATCCAACATGACAATTTCAATAGAAGAAAAATGTTATTCAACAAATCTAGAGTAAATCAAGTTGATTTATCACTGATGCCATATATTGTGAGTTTCAGCAGAAAAAAATTCATAACTTCTTGGGAAAAGGGATTTTAGTAGATGCCTAAAGAGAACTCTCACTTCTCCAGTGCAGCCAGTTCTGGTTTAGTTTGTGCTAAACACATGCATATATTTACAAAATAATCCCGTGTCAAATACAGATACATTGAAGAGAAGGTTGGGGTGGGGGAGGTTCTGGAAATAAAGTGCTCTAATTGCAATTGCTTTTGGCAGGAGATGGGCAGGAAGCTTCATAGTTCAGTATATACCACACAAGTCACATTCAATAAATTCCCCAAGTCTGGTAGGCAAGTCTCAGTCAGTTGAAAACATCAGCTGAGACAGACTCAGTTTGTTTCCTGCCACTTAGCTTTGATGCAAAAACAAAAGGACACATCTTTTCCTTACAGAAAAAATATCATACTGGTGTATCTATACAAAGACCAATTACTCTTTGCTGGAAGAGAGTGTTACCACAAAATCAGCCCCTTCTGTTTAGACTCATCAGAAAAACAGGCAGAAATCATAATAAGCACAAGCCAAATAAACCATGTAAAATTACAGCTGCAAAGGAGTTTATCGTGGAGGCTCCACTTTGCCTGAGGCTCAGGAAGTTTCAGGTTTTCTGCTCTGAAGTAACTCCTCAGCCAGGAAATATGAGGGTCTATAAAAAATAGCACTTTTGAATATATATCTGTTACATGCACTTTAAAAACCATGACAGAGAAACAAAGACAAAAGGAAGTGTGAGTTCCAAGTCAGCAGCAAGTATCTACCTTTTATTCATGATTTCTAACTTGTGTTTGGGGAAATGTCCTTCTGAGACAAAACAGCCCCTTCCATCCTTCCCCTGCTTTTCTACTCTTCAGAAGAATCTTCCACTGTGCTTTGCCATTACCAGTGTTATTTCCAGGTATCTGAAAGTTCAAATGGTCTCATGCCATGAGAGATATTTTCTTCTTTCATCCCATCCTGAATAAGCATATCCTCTGTCTGGTCTATAATGTTCATTTTGGCTGAAGTTCTTCCTTCCTATCTCCCCCTTAAGCACAGACACAATTTTTCTACATTTCAGGTCTTAAAATCTGTCACTTAACAAAGAGCTGGGAACAGGAGAAAGGAAAGAATAAAAGCTGGTTTGTTCCATTGTGGAAATCCTTCATTCTCTGTCCTAAGAGGGTCTCCCAGCTCAGATATTTACCAATTCCAGATGTTTCCGTGAAAGGATTAATCCTGTCCCCCCAGCCCCAATGAACCTAATTGTTCTATAGCATCCTGCAGGATATGGAGAGGGGAAAAAGAGGGTATTTTCTTCTTGACCCTTAGCTGCAAAACAATTTGTACCCTGAATTTGGGAACAGACAGTTTCTCCAATGCTCCCACAGTGTAAACACGAGCTGTTCTCTGCCCTCAGACTGTCTCATTTAATTAAAGATACAAAATTGGGTTTTATTCAAAGATACAAAATTGGTTTTTATTCAAAGATATAACAGGAGCAAACTCCTAAACTACCCACTGGTGTTTGTTTCTATCCTAAATTTTCTCAACAGGCATTTGGGAGGTTTTTGATCTTCAGATATCTGCAATTCACTCCGTAAATAAAGTCCCGAATAAGACAAACAGAGCAGTATATGAACAGCTTAAATCTAGTTGGTAGAGCTTGCTGGTGTCACAGACATCTTTTATGAAAACTCCTTTCCTTAGGATTTTTCTCCTGAGAAGCTTCAAGAACAAAATGTAAACATTGATTATCTGCTGCTGTGGAATGCAACAGGTGCATCTGTGATTGGTCTCATGTGGTTGTTTCTAATTAATGGCCAATCACAGTCAGCTGGCTTGGACAGAGAGCTGAGCCACAAACCTTTGTTGTCATTCCTTCTTATTCTATTCTTAGCTAGCCTTCTGATGAAATCCTTTCTTCTATTCTTTTAGTATAGTTTTAATATAATATATATAATAAAATAATAAATCAAGCCTTCTGAGACATGGAGTCAGATCCTCATCTCTTCCCTCATCCTCAGACCCCTGTGAACACGGTCACAGGCTGGCAGTGCCCACTCCATTTTTCAGCAGGTAATCTCCAGAAACTTGCTTCAAGTTTGCTTCAAATTTACTTCAAATTGACTCTCAAACTTACTTCAAATTTACTTCAAGAATGCACGGTGAGCTTACTGAATGCAGCACACCTCTGTATCCAGAAAACACTTCAGGGATGGCTTAATTACCTGTGCTGTTCACAGACACAGCACAATTCAACAGAACCTCGTGAAAAAAACCCAGTGGTGAAATTTAAAACACTAAAGGAAGGTGGATTGGGCTTTGGTGATGGTATTTTTTCTTGTAACAACCAAAGAGCATCGTGTGCTGTGGTGATAGAATTGCTCAGCACCAGGTTACAGCTGAGGTATTTGGGATGCACTCAGGATTTTTAAAAACTTAATATGACTCCTCTGCCTACAATCTATGAAAGTTCTTAGCTGCATACCTACATTTTTGAGCTCTTTTAGGATGCAGCTGCCCTGTATCCCCTCATCAGGAATCACACAGCCCGTGGGGAGCACCTGGACTCCACAGGAATTCCCCTGACACCACAAATTAATGCCACCCATTTGCAAAACACCTCAGAAAATCAGCCACACTTTGAAGACTGAAAGGTGGGCTGTCACAAAACAGGGATGTAAGATCAGGCTTCAACCTCTTCAGTACAGACTTTTCCTTTCAAAATTTTCTACTTCCCAAATAAATAACCTGTAAGAGGCATATATGGGGTTATAGGACATGGCTTCTGGGAGAGCAGCTGCCCCACCAGCTCGATTTTCAGAGTTTCAGTTCTCTCCCCCCTCTCTCTCTCATCTGGACTCCATTATTTCCAGGATTCTTTCTCAATGAATGCTGAACAGTAAGAGTTATTTGCCATAATTTCTTCTTAATTAAGTGCAGAACTATAATTAAGTTAGAACCAGTAAAGCACAGAATATTTATTTAATGTACTATTCCAAAAAAAAGGCCAATAAAAAGAAATCAAGAGGCAGGATTGAAGAGTAATTAGGAATTTTGAGTTCTCTAAAGGAAAAAGCTTAAAGTCTGTTGTCAATATATTTTCTCTGTAAATCAGGTTCTTAGAAAAATCCATCCAATTAGAAATATACATCCAGGTATAAACCCTCCTCTCTTCCAGATTTCTAAATAAATATGCATAGCTAGATTTATATCTCTTTGCCTTGCTCTAATAGAAAATGTTATTAGAAACAATTAAATTATTAACTAATTAACATAGCTGCTCACCATTAACAGAATTTTTTTGCCTTACATTGAGAAGTAGCAGAGTGGAAAATTATCATTCTGTTGCCAGCAGAGCACCAGGAAGCTCCTCAGCAGCAGTGTGAAAGGCAAAAGTTCACTTTCTTACCCAAGGAGTGCTTTTTCCCCCTCACATTATCACCCAAGTCAGTGCTGCAGAAGAGATAAATGTCTAAGAAACAGAATTACTTTATGGATTAACTACAAGCAATCAGGCTGCAACTTCCTCAGCATGTTGCCATTTTACAGCTGGATACTGCTCTGATCTCACTGGTCAGGAGAAGGAGAAATGCCGTAAAAAACAGAGAAATTGTCTCAGCAAAGCAGCGAGAGGAGCATCCCTACCTTGGCACCCACATGGTGGATGATGGAGATCAGCTTCCCCTAAACTGGAGCAAGACATTTTGGTGGGGAGTGTGGGCTCCAATTTTCATTTGGAGTTTTTAATTTGGAGCCCTTATTTTAAAGAGTTTGTCTTTTTCTTGTTGAAATGCAGGTTAAAATACACAACTGCATGACACCAGGCTGCGGACATCATTCACATCACATGATGTTATGAGTGCTGTCAACACTGTGCCATATTTATGAAGTAAAAAATAGCCTTTTACAGAAACAGCTCACATTTTCACTGCTGCACAGCTCTTCTCCTTTGCTTTTATGCATGTAACATGCATAATTTACTTTCCTATGCAAATAAATCCTAGCCTTTATTCAACCCCTCTGGTTGCACCTATTTATAAAGGATTAATTCAAAGGCATACAACTTCCTTTCTCACAATTTCCTGCTCAAGACCTCCCTGTAACACCTTTAAAAGACAGCAAACAACTTCCCAAATTCCTGCTTTTAATCTTACCCAAATTAAGTAGAAACAACACCACCCCACCACAAACTAAACAGAAATTAAACACCACGTCCACATCCCCACATATTTTCATTTTTTCCTCATGTAAGGCAAACCCATTCAGCCTGTGAGCTGTCAAACACACTGTGTTCCTTGGTTAAGGAAGGGAAAAAATAAAGATGCATTGTGTTTGGCCAGGATGGCAAAGCAATGTGCTTCTCACCAGCTGTAAAACTGCACTCCTAAAACCACTGTTACCACTCTTTTTGATAATTTTTTCAGCATTTTATGATCAGCCAGTGATCAAAGGTGGAAATCACCTATTCTTTTGCATAATCATATTCAGCTACATTTTCTCCCTGGGGCTGGACCATCTTTGCAGGAAGTTCAGCAGAAGTTCTACTGGAAGTTTCCCTATATTGGCACTTTAAGAGTTTTATTTTCATTATGTTATTTAAATCACCCTTCTATTAGCAATAATAATTTGTAGCAAAATAGAGAAATTTGAGTAAAATCTAACTAATGCATTCTCTAGCAAAAAAACCTGACAACTTTCTTCTTCATTACACATTTTCCCAATTGCCTGTAATTCCCTAAGGTTGGAAGACCTGCCCAAGGAAAAGCCATGGGTGCCATCACTGCTGGCTGGGTCACCTTTCTTCTGCACTTTTTAAAGGGGGTGGATGGGGAAAAAATCTAGAAATTATAAGCATTAAGACTTGAAGTTAAAAGGTGTGGTGAGATGATTTACTTAATTCAGTTGTGACTCTTTGGATTTTTGCACCCATAATGACATTCAGCCAATTAAAATGGGTCTCATACACTCAGCTGTAGATAAAAAGTTGTCATTCAGACCATTTTGTACCACTGCAAAAAGGCCACTGCTAAGAAACCCTGAACTGCATTTCTCTGAGCCATCCTCTACATGACATCAAGCACAGGGTTCTTGGTGAAAAAGAAGAGTAACACACTTGAAAAAACACTGATATTATTATAAAAACTAATATTACACAGGGTATCACCTTTGCAGCAGGGTGCTCCTCACATAAATTAAATACCCAAGATCATTACTAACACTTACATTCCTTCTTTCAGAAATTTCTCAAGCTGTATAGATTGTGTGACATTGTTTTTTAAATTTGAAGAAGCTAAAACTCACCTGCCAACACCTCTGAATTCACAAGGATCATAAAGAGCCACTATCTGTGATGTAGGAGATCTTTATAAAGTTGTATTTCGTTTGGAGCTCTACTTCTGCTTTTGCTTGGTTTGACACACTACTCCTCCAGTGCTCCCCTGCTTTCTAAATTGATTAAATTTAGATTTAATCTACCTGACTGATGGCAAAGGGGCTGGGACAGCAACACAGACATTAGTTAGATAGAGTAAAATTCACCAAAATAATACTTTGTGACATACTAAACACTGCTGACACTGAATGCATACTCTGTTGTGGGGCCAGTTAAAACTTGAGTTGTAGTTCACAAAATTACACATAGAACATGGAAATAGGGCTCTATTTCCAGTTGAAGAAAGAAGCTGGGTGTTACAAAAATCCATTATAGGGATGATAAGAAGTGCAAGAAAAATATGTTAGTTAGAAAATCAAGGAACCTACTCAGATCTGAACTTACTTAACAGAAGCATTTGAAGGGAATAATGGGAGGAAGGGCAGCACTGCAGGGCCAGAATTTGTAGTATTCTTTTACTGCAGTTGATTTCATGGCAGTCCCTGCTTTGCTATGCTGCAAATACAAGTTTTCTGAATCTACTGAAGGATCACACCCACACTGCAACCAGCACATCCCAATGGAGGTGGGGAATTCTGCTTCCCAGGCTTTTCAGCCAGGAATACAAGTGTGCATCCCATTGCAAAACAGAAATCCCATTGCAAATGCCAGTTCAGCTAGCATTTACCTAAATTGCAGGAGATAGAGGGGAAAGCATCCCAGCTTCTGTGTAACTCCATTCTCTCTCCAGGAGCTGTAAGCAGTAACCTCCCTCCCACCACCCCAGGCACGCTGACACTTGTAAATGCTGCTGCTCTCCCTGTTTTTCTAACCTGCCCTATGGATTTTACAACCCACTCACAGCCACCAGCACTTGAGCTGTGCTTGGGTTAACCCACAGGTTATTTTCCTGTGGTTTGAGCTCTAGTCAGCCTCACCCCCAGCTCCAGGAGGGAATTTGCTGGAGAACACAAACCACATGCAGCAGAGGCTGCCCCAGAGCAGGAATCCAGGAGAAACCTCTGCATCCTGGGGGAACATCCTGGGGGAGAGGGCAGGAGCAGGCCTGGAGCAATATTCCAGAATAGTGATGAAGGTATGGTTTGAAAGGTCATGTTTCCAACAAAAACCTGGCAATACAGCACTGGGAATAACCCACACCCAGCCAAACTCAGCTGCAGGAACCCCAGAATTGTGACAATGGTCGCAAGGGTCTGAGGATGAGGGAAGAGACGAGGATCTGACTCCATGTTTCAGAAGGCTTGATTTATTATTTTATGATATATATTATATTAAAACTATACTAAAAGAATAGAAGAAAGGATTTCATCAGAAGGCTAGCTAAGAATAGAAAAAGAAAGAATAATAACAAAAGCTTGTGTCTCAGAGAGTCCAAGCCAGCTGACTGTGATTGGCCATTAATTACAAACAAACCAACATGAGCCAATCACAGATGCACCTGTTGCATTCCACAGCAGCAGATAATCAATGTTTACATTTTGTTCCTGAGGCCTCCCAGCTTCTCAGGAGGAAAAATCCTAAGGAAAGGATTTTCATGAAAAGATGTCTGAGACACAGAACAACACAGGCGAGAGGCCCCAGATCCCCCCTTGCTGTGACACCTGGGATGGGAAATAAAAGCAGAATATTCAAAGTTCATTTACTGTCCTCTCCCTCCACCTAGCAGGGATCCCCTGCATTCAGAACACATCTGGCAGATGTTTTCCAAACCTTTCAAGACTGCTATGAAGGAGATGCCATGGCAGGAGCAGCTGAGAGGGCCCTAAATCCGCTGGGATTGCTGGATCCCCACACAAACACCTCTCTCTCAAGCCAGCAGGACTTTCATATGGGTGTCAGAACCTCCCTCTGCCCCAAACACAGCCCACCAAAAATTCTGGGCTGTGTTTGGGGCAGAGGGAGGTTATGACACCCATAACGACCAGGGGGATGAACATTGAGTGATACCTCCAAGGATGTTCCAGCTCCCAGTGATAGGATTTTCCTTTTTTTTTCAGCCAGACAAGAATTCTCTTATTAGTGCTCAGAGATTTCAGGACTCAGCTCCCAGGAGTTTCCAGCAGGAAATTCTCCAGCAGGAAACTCAACATTTTTGTGACTGTCCTTCAAACTCTGAGCTAAAATTTCTCAAAATCAAGCATTTATTTTGTAGGAAATTCCACCTTTTTCAATGAAGTTTTACTCTCAAAGGAAAAGATGATTTCCAAAGTTTCCCACAGAATTAAAATTCTGAAATGTGTTTCTTTCAAAAAGAATAACTAGGAATTTTCAACTATTTAAAATAAATGTTTTACTGCTAAATTTAGATACACTGTTCTCATATTATTTAACAAATTGAACTATAGGAAATTGGTGGTTCAGGAATTAAATATAATTCATTAATTCATAAAACATTAATTTTTATTCCATTTTGAAAATCATTAATGATAGTAGCAATTCAACACACCCGGAAGGCTTTGCTCTTCTTTCTGTTTAAAACTTCTTTCTCTGTGCTGAAAGTTCCATCACATTTTTACTAACAGAACATTTATAAAAGATTAAATCAAATTTCAAGCAAAATATGCAGTTTCTTTTTGCACCATCATTCTTTTGAAACATTTTACAAAATGGAAACAACTACTTCTTCTACTTCTTCTTCTTCTTTTTCTTCTTCTTCTTCTTCTTCTTCTTCTTCTTCTTCATCTTCTCCTACTTCTCGTTCTCCTCCTTCTTCTCCTTCTCCTTCTTCTCCTTCTTCTCCTATTTTATTTTATTTTATTTTATTTTATTTTATTTTATTTTATTTTATTTTATTTTATTTTATTCTTTGGGAAATTGCTTGGAAAAGATCCCACGTGGGCATATTTCCGCATAAAAAATTCATCAGAATTTTCTGATAATCTCTTTTCTGGCTAATTGCACCAGGATTTCCACGAGGAGGGCCCCTAAAAACCTTACTCAGTCGAATGCAGATTTTAGAATACAGAATGCCTCTGTCTATTTCCTTTTGGGATCTTGAGTGCACATACATTCCCAGCATGGACTTTTCCTTTCAAAATTACCCTGTTCTCCATTTCTCAGACAAGCAGACCATTAAGAGACATCCACTAGGTTGCAGAAAGTGGTTGCTTTTATTGAAAATACACATCCGGGAAAGTTGGTGCCCCACCGCGTCCCTTTATGGCAGTTTCAATCCTGCTTTCATTTGTTACATCCAGGCTTTTGCTCCTGTGAAAGCTGATCAAACTTCTGCTGAGCCAGGGGAAGGGGTAGGAAGGATTTTTACCAAAGGTTTTGTTTGATTTATTTTATCCTTCTTTTTTTCAACATCAAAACTGAGATGACCAGAAGTTTGTGTTAATTTGTGTTAAGTTACTTAACAAATACTTGTGTTATTTGTGTTAAATTGTGTTAAGTTACTACCCGTGTTAATTGGGAGTAAATTAGATTAAATAAAATTTCCCCAAGTAGTTTTGCCTGCATCAACTGCCTCAGCCACGTGTGCTTCTCTGCCTGCACTGGAATTTGTGACAAAATAAAACCAGCCTCATAAGCACAATGCCAAAGCAAGCAATAATTTCACCAAGGAAACACTCACCACTCTAATAGCACTAATGTGCAGGTGTTAAAATGAAGATCCCAGAGCTTTTACAGAAATATATTTCACATCCACCTACTGTAAACAACATCAGGCTCCTCACACTATGACAAACCAAGGGGCACAGGAGGCTTATTCTGAGAACAAACAGGTACAGAACATTCCTATCACAGATGAATACATAAAATAATAGATCTAAACGTGACATATAATCACAATAAACTATTTTTAAGATTTAAGCAGTCTTTTCTTGCAGACAGAGTTAATTTTCCTACCTTTCTGCTTCCTGACTTGGTAATGGTTCATATTAATGAAGCAACACAACTTGTCTGGCTGCAGGCATGTAACACCACTGAAGTTCAAACTTCCTAAATCCTGCCTTTCATTTGGGGGTTCCTGATGGTCTGAAGTGCACATTTGGAATGTCAGAAAATCAGAGAGCCTCACACTGTCAGATTTTCTGTTGCCTCAGATAATTTGTCACTAAAGTCTGTCAGCTGCATTAGAGCCTCCAGGACTGATGCCCTGCCATGGATTTCTTCCCGCAGGGATGGGGAATACATGAGGGGAGTGAAGGATGTCAAAATCTCAACCTATGGGGCAGCAAAAACCCATGCACTTTACAAAGTTATAAAGTAATAATCCAGGAAGGATCCTAATGGATGAGAATTCCCCATTCCCACCTCCCTCCTGGTGCCCAGAGAAATGACGAAGTGAAGGGAGACAACCATCCGATTGATGAGCATCGAACTCCGATTTATTGATCCAGCTTACACACTTTTATAGTAGTGTTAATTAAGCTTATACATATTGCAAAACCCGAGTTCATTATTGGTTACAGATTATACACCAACCCCTCCTTTTGTTGTCAATACCTGTGGTTTCTTGTTGAGGCTAATACTTGTTTTTCTCATCCTGTTGTTGACTAGTTATTGACTATTCTCAAGGCCTCCATGTTTTCCACCATGTTTTTCTCATCACTTACTCAAGGACATGGTGTTTATTGTTGTTAAGGAAAAAGCCTGAGAACTTGCTGCTTACAGCTGCCTTTTACTTTTTAACCAACTGTATATGATCATGACCTTTTTTCCTTCAAGCCATGTCTGAACAAAATCCTCCAACAGAGAAACTGTGCATGCTCCATCCCTGGAAATGTTCAAGGCCAGGCTGGATGGGGCTCTGAGCAAGCTGGGACAGTGTGTGCACCCCTCTGATGACAGGAAGCTTGAAACAAGATGAATTTGAATGTTTAAATGCTCTTTCCACCCCCAAACCATTCTATGACACTTTAAAAAAGCAGAATATGCATGAGGGAGCACTTCAGCTGAAATTTAAAATCACAGAGGTTCCAGGTCTGGATCAAAACAGGATTTCTGTACTGCCTGAGGAGGGGCTGTGCTTCAATCTACCAGCAGCACAAAACCAATCCTCCACCCTGAACATCCTCCCAACATGAGCTCATCCAAAAGGAAAAGCTTTAAATTTCAGCTGTCTGTATCTAGGGAGAAAAGAGCAAGTAGCAAAGAAAAGAAAGCAGGTATCAGTAAATCAGAAAAAAACTCTTCTACTTTCATACAAACTCTTTTATAAATTTCTAGAAATAACTCTTTGTTAGTTAACTCAGGGTTTTCCTACCTCTTTTTTTCTGTTCTCATGTTTGTTTCTTCTTGTTGTTTGGACTGTACAAAACAAAACTCTGCTTCCCCATCCAGTAAGGAATTAACAGACACCGTAAACTGAATCATGACGTTTGAACTTGCTCATTCTCTTTATCAACTTGATATTCCCCCTTCCTCCTCCCATCCTCCAGGTTTCTGAAGGAGGCCACTGTGTGGCAGCCCAGTACCAAAAACAGATGGCAGACAGGGTCAGCAGTGTCCCAGGGAAAATTCATCATGGCAGTAAATAAATAGGGAGCAAAAATTCAACTCGCTCCATGCAGGGGTAGTCAAATACTGTGTTAAGGATCTTCTCCCATTTACCTTTGCAGGGAATAATACAGCTGACAAAATTTCTTTGTGAAGTTTCAACTTAAAATTACCTTTTTTGGTCCCATTTAATTCATTATACAAGTTTTATTTTAGAAAGGTGAGTAATAGACCAGCTCTTACATAGTCATAAAGCAACTTTTAGCTTCTTTCACTGCTCCCTATGAGAAGTGCAGCTGATATAATGGTGAGTTAAAAAATAAACAAGTCCACAAAACTCAAACGCCACCATTGTGAAGGCAACTCATGCAGGGAAAATAGAATCTGAATCACACAAATATTAACATAATATTTCAGCTCAAAGACCCCAAAGAGTACCTGTGTCTTCTCATTTCTGAAGTGTGAATGATGATTTCCCTTTAGAAAATTCTAAAATAAGCATCCAGAGAGCTCCAAATCCGGGTGTCCTGCATCACACCTCCTTCTACATCCTGGACAAACAACCAAGTCTGTGAAAATCACTTGTTTTTTCTCATTACAAATATCTTCTGATGTGACTTCAGCCTCTTGAGCTGTGACCTCATCCCACCCAGCAAGCTGAGCAGTTCTGCAGGTCTGATCTCAGTTTGGATGGACAGGGCCAAGGAAAACCTCGCCTTGTCCCTCAGCTCTGTGGCTGATTCAGTGGTGGAGCCTTCTCTTCTGAGTCAGCACTGACTCACTGCTGGGGCTCAGTGCTATGGGACAAGGTATTTCCAAAGTGAAAAAACACAAACCAAATTCAACAAAGTGAAAAAATCAAACCAAACACAGCTTTCTTCAGCCAGGACAATGAGGGCAACGACTTTACACAGGTGAAAATTCATAAAGCCAAACAGTCTTTTATTTCCTGCATCCAGAAACTAGATTATTTCATCTAATTGTTAAATAGTAAAGCCTTCACATCAGGCAGTGACACTGAGGGGATCTGACTCCTCATCACTTCCACACACAGAAAATTGGAGCTACTCTTCCACCCACATTTGCCTTACAAACACAGCCAGGGACAGGCTCCATCCTCCCTCACCACAGCTCCTCTTCCCTCCCTGTGAAATGGAGCTGCAGCACTGGTGTGGCCCCATGTAAACCCAGTTTTCCTCTAGGGAAGCCTACAGCCACAGCAACAGGGCAAGAATATGAGGGTAAGGGTAGGAAATGCTGCAGGATCTCCGGAGCTCAATCAGGACTTAAATCCTTTCCTTCCTTACCTACAGAGTGTCTTCTGAGCAAGCATAGGTGCCCATATGCAAAGCCTTGCAAGAGTTTAACAGCCTGTGTGAAAAAAATTCTGGTTTTGGTGATGTTTAGATTCCCAGACACTGAACAGTACATGGGACCCACAGAGCTTTGTCCATTATACCTGCCAGCACAGGAGAAATTGCTTCACCTCCTGTCTGGTGCCTGGGGCCAGACATTCTGTTCCTGTCCTGATTTCACTGAAGCCCTTCCATGTGCCATCCTCTGGAATTCCCAGTGGGAATTCCTGAGGGGCTGAACACAGGCTATGTTACCCCACTCAGCCCCAAACCCTCCTTCTCTTCAGCCCCACTCTGTCCCTCCTGTGCACCACAGCAGCTTGGCCACTGCTCTCCCAACCATTGTCAGCAGTCTGGGGACAGCACAGCCCTCAGGCTGCTGGAAAAGCAGCCAGTGCTCAGGGCTCTGTCAGCTGGTACCAAAAACTGATGCTTAAATCCAGAGCAGACACCCACGTCCTCAAGTCTTCCAGCTGTTGGCACCATGGAGTCAAGCCCACAATCAGAAAGTTGGTTTAAAAGAATAAATTCCACAGGGAAATGCACAGGGCTCACAGCTGTCACACTGAATATGCAAAGTTGAAGAGGGTACACATGTTCTCACCATAACTGCCTTGGGCTTTTCCTTTTGCTTTCTCTGGGGTCTCGTTTCCACACAGCCTCTCCCTGCAAGGTAGAAAAATATCCCAATAGTTGTATCGGGATCTCTCGCTGCTCAGTGACCCCGAGATATGTTAGAAAGTCTCATTTCCCAGCCTGGCACTTGAAGTCAGAGCTCTTCAGTTCTCAGTCTCAAGGTTGTTTATTGTTTTTTATCTATAAAATATTTTCTCCTGTCCAGCTGAGGTCTGTCCAGCAGGACAGTTCCAGGCACTCTGCCTGCCCCCAGGGCAGTGTTATGTCTTTATACCAAAAACTATGTGTACAATGTTTACAATGACTTTCCAATATCTATCACCTATGTTAGACAGTGAGCTTCTACTCTAAACCAATCCAAAAGTGCCAACATCACAGCAGAAGATGGAGGCCAAGAAGAAGAAGGAGAAAGGCTGGACACACCCAGTTCCCTCCATCTTTCCCCCTGAACCCCATTCCAAAAAACCCAAAATCTACTTTTTCACCCTGTGATAAATTCACTGTCATTCTACTTAATTTGTCATGGCTTTCAGATCTTCATATAAGGTTGGTAATTTGCTCCATGGGTCATAATCAAACACACAGGGGCACCTTGGGCTCTGTGCCAGGGTCTCTGAGCCCCTGGCAGGGGTTTTGGCTGCTCTGGACATCCAGAGGGGTGTCCTGGGTTCTGACAAATAGTGTGCTCATTCCAGTGCTAGCTTTAGGTGGACAGATAAGAGTAAAAAATCCTTAAAAATAATTTTAGGCCATCCATAGGCTGCATTTTAGAAGTCTGGTACAGCTGCATGTTAGATTGTCATATATTTACATACATTTACAAAGTACACATGGCTTTCTCACCAATGCAGCTAGAAAAGCATGCTCACTAATCTCCAATTTTAACTCAGCAAGACTTTTTTCTTTTTTTCCATAGGAAAATGCCAGTTCCTGAAAAATATGCATATATATTCTGCAGGAACAGATTGATTGAATCAAATCTTCTAACAGGGAGCAAACACACTTCCTAGGGAAACCTGGCTGTTTTCCTGCCTGCTCCTGGCCTCCCTGGGAGCTTCCCTGGTGAGCAGCATGTCTGGGCTCACAGGCTCCCTGCTGCAACCATCACAGGCAGCCCTGTCCTTTTCTGCTTAAAACTGCAAAATAAAAATCTTTCTTTTATTAATTAAATGAAATTTCATGCTCCTGCTCTGTGGGAAGGGAAAAATTCCAAGATACTTAATTTTAATACAGAAAGAATGCAAGAATGGTGATAAACTTGCCCACTTCTCCCTCTACAGGAATTTGAGGTTCTGATGATCCCTTTCTACACATCATTGCTTATTCCATTGCCCACCTCTGGCTGGGTAAAGACAACTGGTGGAAACCCAAACCTGACAAATTAACATTTGAAAAAAGCTAAACTAACCAACTGTTATGAGTTTAACAACAAACAGGAGCCTGCATTCCCCAGAGACCAACCATGGAGAGCAGCTGGCAATAAAACCTGATTGCATGTGGAAGTGGTTAGGAAAACAAAACAAAACAAATAATACAACTTCAGCATGCAAACTCAAACTTCTAATCTCACTCAGGCCTTGGGAAAAAAAAATAATCAAGTAGCAGAAAGAACAACTCAATTTTTAAGCAGCACTTTCCAAACATATATCTCAGAAAGTTTAACAAAGTTTTATAAAAAGTTGTATAAAAATACACATTTAAAAAATTAAAAATAATAAGGAAGATGAGCAGGCCAGTGGTAGGTGAGCAGAGCATGTTTCACAGCCCAGCACCCAACCTCCAAGAATTTATCAAGGTGAGTGAAAGACTCAGATTCTTAGGGCAAAACCCTTGTGCTCTTCAGTTGTTGCCTGTGAGCCCTGGACTGTTCTGCTCCCACTGCCAACGGGCAGAACAGCTCCAAAGGTGGCAGGATTTCCAAACAGCTGCACTGATACCAACAGGATCACCTTCTTCCTCCTATAAGCCACTTAGATGAAGTCTTCCCCTTCAGGGACATCTTTTGTGGCTGGTATCTGCATCCCTCTGAATGAAGGTACAACCAAGAAATATATTTCTGTTCTTACAGTAGCCTCCACTCCAACAACACATTTCCTACATGGGGAAATGGCTGAGGCTTGACTTTGCCCACCCCAGAGAAGAGTCAGAAAGCCCAGAGACATCTGCCCAGGGTCCTGAGGGAGCATTTCAGCACTGTAGCATCCAGGCCAGCATGAGATAATGTTTTGGCTATCTGCTTGGGGTAACTTGCATGACGAGCACACGATCCATTTGTGGCTGGTGTTAAAAACATTTCGGATCAGGGCTGTAAAGGGTGTGAGAGAAACCAAGCAGACATCTGGTCATACTGTTGGAATTTATGTAGGAAGCAAGAGATGTATCTACAAACCACCAAAAAACAAGATTTAAACATAGAAATGGAGTAAAAAAATCATAGTTCAGCAGGCCAGGATGGCAGGTATGAGGAGCTGCTTCTCCTGCTGAGTTTTCCACCATGCACTGCTATGCATTGTGAGTGCAAGGAGAATTTCCAGGGTGAAAGATACAGAGGATTCTCTGAACCACTCGTGCAGAGAACAGTGTGATTTGATTTTCTGTGGAAAGAAACAGACTTCCAGAACAGATTAAAGCAGCTCTTAAAAAATCCCCACAAACTCTGCCTTGTTATAGCCTTGCAACAAGCACAACACATCCACCCCTCCTTGCAGCAAAGGCAGCTAGGGAAGGTGTTGAGGAAAAGCTTGGTATCAAAGATGGCCAAATTAATTTTTATACTGATTTTTTCAGCAGTGAGAGTCATCCCTTTTTGGTTTTATTGCTGCCATGTCTTCAATGCAATAGCTGGGAAACCTGTGGGGAGAGAACCCAGGTTTTTGGTTCCAAGACAACACCTGAGCCACCAGATCATGGCATCTTTCTGCACAGAAAGGGCAGTTACAGGCACAGGAGAAATACCCCACATGAAAAACAAATCAGAGAAGAAACTTAACATTTATTACCTTTTTGTACAGGATATTTTTGTTTATTTGTTGATAACATAGATTTTGAAGGGAGGAAATCGTAACTGATTACAATGGAAGCATTCTTTTTTTAATAATTCTCAGTTTACTTAAAGGTTCAGAATTCACAGAGCTCAGAAAAGTGGCAGCTCCAGCAACCAAGGCATTCTCCAAACATAGACATTTATTATAAATATTATTTGCTGTTTAAAAGAAAAATGTCTTCCACTATAGGACATGTTGCCTTTTGAAGGGAAGGAGGAGTTTCTCCACAGTCCTAAAAGAAAGTCTTACTTTTTAAATTTGAATAGTCCTACACTATTCAAGCAGGACAAATAAACTCAGTCATTAAGACTTGTGTTTTAAATGATACCTTATTTTCATCTGCAAGGAAACATCTCCAAACTTTGGGAGTTACAGACCCAAATTTTTATTTTTAAAGTTAATATTCAATATGGCCACCTTTGTCACAAAATGGACTTGCAATTTAGATAGGCACCACTGATAATTCTGAGATAGAGAAAAGAATTGAACCTAAAATTTCTAGAACTTGGAGAGCCCTTAGAGCTCTTTGAGAACTGAATTATCAGCTTGAGCAAAAATAGCAGTACCATGAACTTAGCAGTACCCATGAACTTATAATGCCCAGTCAAACTGAAGACAAAAAATATCTTTAAAAGTTGGTTTGTCTTGCACTTCCAAGTGAAATTCCAATGTCCCCAAGGCTGAAAGCAAGTGCTTGCAAAACTTAATATAGGAATCTTTTGCACCTTCCTATTTTATGTGAGTTCTTCAGTTAGGAGCAGATGGGCTTTGCAGATTTAAATCTTTGGGGTTTGACTGCTTGAGGTGCACTTAAATACTTCTCATTGCTGCTATTATAATGAACATATTTCACCAGTTAATAAGGTAGCAAACTTTGAAATGCAGGCAGATGGGCAGCGTGGGAATTCAAGTGAACTTGTGTTTCTGTGGGATGGAACAGCCTTGTGCCATCAAAGGTGAAAATTGTTCATGGCTGGAAGTCCAACATCTGCTGCACCACCTTCACGTGGTCCATGTGAAAACAAAATCCATATGAAGCCCTGGTAGGAAGCAGGACCTCGTGAGCCCCTTCAGGCTCACAGGGTGCCCTGAGCATCCCTGCCTGGCTGGTGCCCAGGCTCCAATTTCACCTGTCACATGTGAAATTGCTGCAGGGCTGAGCAGCACTTCAGTCAAATACCAGCCTTATACTTTTCCTGCTTTAAAACTACATCCTTATTTCATATTTTAGGGAGATAATATTTTTAATTAATATTGACTTCTATTTTACATTTTTTTTATGTAGCAGCAGAAAGCTTCAAAAATGAGACTGTTGCTGAGACTGATTTTGCCTTACCACCACTTTCTTTACCACCATTCTGTTTAATAAAAGATATTTGTTAAGAAAAAAATTGGCTGTTTTTACTTTTATCAGTGTTCACCCTGAAAACAGTATTCAAAAATTTCAGCAACAAGCAGAAAATGGAGAACCCTTTCACCCTGAAAAATTTCTATTTGATTTGCAATAATTTTTATTTCAAGACTTCTAAACCTTTTAATATACAAAGCAAACATTACAAACCCATTCTCCTCATTAGAAAGGATCCTGCCTCACATCCCTTCATAGTTTAAGAATAGAAATTGTTGAAACTTGCACATTCTGGTGCCCTAATGAGTCTTAAAGCAGAGGTCATTCCTCCAGCTAAGGTGACTCTATTGATTAGGGTGTGTAGGTACTTGCACAGAGGAGTTGTTTGAAAACCTTCTACAATTTTTAAATAGCTATAATTAGAAACACTGGCATAGCTGAGTGAATCAGTGCAGCCACATCATTGCTGGACAGTGGTACAGATCTGCCTCCCTCCCTCAAGGAAGAAGAAACCACACATATATAACTCTGCTGGCTAAAAAAATCTGAATTACCCTACCCCTAATTAGTTTTAAAAAAATGCAAAGTCCAAGCCCTGGGAGAGAGTTGTGGTAACAGAGTTAATTGGCATTTCCATGGATAAATATCATTTGAGAGCTTATTTATTGAGTAAATGTGGGTGTTGGTCACCTGACTCAGTACAGATTCTTCCAAGAGCTATTTTACAAATTACTGAGAGAAACAGGTAGGACATAACTGCTTCATCCTGCTTCCCAGGACATAGCTGCTTCATCCTAAGGAAGAAAGATAAAGCATGTCAGGTAAATCACACCCAGCAATGCCTGTTCTCTCCACTCTAACTGGAGCCAGGGAGATAAGCTCTGATAAAGACACCTTCAAAAATCTGTAGACATGAAGGGCATAAAAGATCATTCCTTCTTCTAGCTAAAGCTCCAAGAGACCACAACCAACAGCAAGGGTTAGTTTAGAACAGAAATTTCCCATTTTAGGGCAAGAGCTGCACTAAAAATCAGCTGAAGCAGAGTTACTTACCATTTACTACATTCACAGGGCAGATCTCCTCGCCTCCACCAGCAATCCCAAAGGCTTTTGGCCAGACTGCCTGTGTGGCAAAAGGTTGGATGACTCCTAGGGGATAAACCACATCCTGTCACTGGTCAGGAAGAAACCTGAGGGCTTCCAAGTCCCTTGAGGACAAATTACTCAGAGAAAAATCTTTATAAGGGTTTTATTAGTAGTAGTAGTAGTATTTAAAATGCAAGTGCCTTAAAATAGCATGACCAGGAAGGGTGGATTCAGGGAGTTGACATCTGACAGATGTTGGTAGTTAAGAAAAACTCTGGAATCCAGCCCAAAGACTCACTGACTGAAATAGGCTTGACACCCAGATCTAACCAGGGAAACAAATGCCCAGATCCCTCCATCCTCTGGTGCCTGGGTGCCAGATGTGTCAGTGTCTAGTCAACAGCAGGGAGGCCACAAAGTACTTCCTCACTGTTACAAACAAAACCCAGTCCTGGCATGTGTCATTTAATAAATGTGCCTTTCAGTCCTTAATGTTGTGGTTCCCAAAGCAGCCCAAGCAGCAAGAAAGGAGGATTAGTGTCTTTCCAGAAAGGATGCAGCAGTGAGTCACAATCTCAGCCCTGCTGTGAGTCACTTCAGCAGTGCTGCTGAATGGCTCAGCCAGGAACATAAAGCTACAAAACATTCCCTTTGCATTAGAGATCACAGGCAAATCCCCAGATCCAGACTGGGAGATGTCTGTGGTCCAACCCTGTACCCAGATAAGAATTTCCCCTCTGCTTCTGCTCACTTTTGTGATGACAGGAGGCAGAGAGGAGCTGAAACAGGAGACAGCTGGACTGTAGCTGTGTTTGCAGCTCTGCCCCATCACCCACTGGAGCAATGAGCTGCACCAAAGGCCTGACTTTTCACTTGTGACCGTGTTCACAGGGGTCTTAGGATGGGGGAAGAGACAAGGATCTGACTCCATGTTTCAGAAGGCTGATTTAGTATTTTATGATATATATTATATTAAAACTATACTAAAAGAATAGAAGAAAGGATTTCATCAGAAGGCTAGCTAATAATAGAAAAAGAAAGAATGATAACAAAGGTTTCTGGCTTGGGCTCTCTGTCCCAGCCAGCTGACTGTGATTGGCCATTATTTAGAAACAACCACATGAGACCAATCACAGATGCACCTGTTGCATTCCACAGCAGCAGACAATCAATGTTTACATTTTGTTCCTGAGGCCTGCCAGCTTCTCAGGAGGAAAAATCCTAAGGAAAGGATTTTCCATAAAAGATGTCTGTGACATACACACACTGTGGGACGTGCTGCTTCTCACAATCCAGTCTGTGCCAGTCCTTGGCAGTCATCTCTGCACCTCTCTGGGTGAAGTGTCCTGGGGCAGGACAACCCTCCCCACGCACAGGGGAGGTCACAGGGAACAGACAGGAGCTTTTCCTTGCCTTCCAGTGGGCAGAAAAAGCCATCCTCATTGGGACAAATCTCTAATAAATATCTCTTTTCCCAATCTAGGTCCGACAGGACCTATGTCACCCTGTTCTTTTAAGATTTTCTAAGCCTTCTGATGTTGACATTAGTGTAGTGAACTTTCTCATACACTTTCTGTAAATAACTCATTGTTTTGCATTCTTTTATGGAGGAAGAGAAATTTGATGGACTGTTGGTTTGTCCAGTGTCATTGGAGACGTGACACTGTCACCCTCCAATCCACTGTCACTTTTGGAGAACTATAAATGTTGGAGTCAGAAAATAAACTTCCCTTTTCTTCTTCATCTTGAGAGCAGCAGTGTGCACTTCTGTTTTTTTGTGTCCTATAGTGACAGACCTAGGGTTGGAGCCAACATCTTTCCTGTAGACAAATGACTTCTCTGTTCAGAGGTTGGACTTTCACTGGAAAGCCTCTGTGTTTTCTGCTAGCAATGTCACATAACTTAAGTCTTCAGCTTAAGATCAACTCAGATGGTAAAATAATCCCAGAAAAAGGTGATTCTACAGACTTTGCCTGCTGAGCCAACCAGAGCATTCACCCCCCAACCTTTCCTCTCATGTGGATCAGAGTGAAGTGAAACTAGGTAGATAGACCTGGAGGTTTCCAGCAAATGAGTCCTGTAGGCAAATCTAAGCCCTTGAACAAGACTCCCCTGTTGTTTCTGAAGGATTGTGCGTGCAGATAAAGCAGCAGCTCACATCTTAAAGAAATCACAGCAATTCATGGCAGCATACAGTAGAATACCTGGCATTTAGATATAGATGAAAAATACCTTTCATTATACAAAAACTCCAAATCACAAATGCTACCACACAATTTTAGATTACGTATTTTAGTGAGTAAGTAAAGCTGAGCAGGGAACAAACCCTTCTCATTAGTGAGAGACTTACCTGGATGCATTATCCAGTTACTTTTGGATGATTGCAATCTGAGAATTGCTTCATTGCATCTCAAGTTCAAATTCTATTGGAAAAGAAAGGAAAAGCTTGCATGCACGGAAAAAAAAAAAAAAAAACAAAACCACAAGTAGAAAACAAAGGTTTGAATTCAGATTGTACATGAGTTGAATTTTCCAGCTTTTTCTGTCAGTACTTTGTTGCCACAAAGCCCCAACTCTTTTTCTCCACTTCTGAAAGTATTTTATAACACAGAGTTTAAGAAAAAGACAAAGGAAAGAGCTGCTAAAACCTTTTCTTTACTTTTTAATTTTCAGCAAGGTACATAATAGTTCAAAGAAAGTGGTATCCAAGCAACAGGTTTGAAAGGGGCAAAGTATTATCAGATTTTTCAGTCAATTATCAAAGCCTGAGCATGCTGTTAGCTGGCATGATTGCCTTTGATGCAAACCATACTTTTTATAGTTATAAATAATCACAGAATATCCAAAAACTATATTAATAATGAAGAAAACCATCTCTTGAGGTATTCTTCCCACACCCAGCTCACACTCATATACATTTCCTCCTCTTGCCAGAACATCATATCTCACTGGAACTAAAAGCTGACACCTTGAAGCAATATATTATTTTGATTTTCAGTTGACTATAGCTGGGAAAATGATATTTCTTCAAAATATAGATATCGATATATAGATATATAGATATATAGATATGTAGATATATAGATATGTAGATATATAGATATGTAGATAGATAGATAGATAGATAGATAGATAGATAGATATGTAGATATGTAGATATATAGATATAGATAGATATATAGATATATAGGTATATATATAGATACATAGATATATAGATATATATCTGCATTCAAAATATATTTAATGTCATATCTGCCTCTCTGAACAGACTAAAAATAATTTCCCACTGTTTTATTCCCTTAGCTCCATGGAACTAAAGATTATGGGTAGGGTTCTACATAAGCATTATTAAAGAGATAATAAATGACACAGCACCACAGAGAATCTTTTAGATCAGAAGAACACACATTAACCATGGCCTAAGTGCTCCCCTGTGACTGCTGAGTCAAGGTTACAGGTGATGATTCACAAGCAGAAAGGACACAGGTTGACTTTCAGAGTTTTCCATGGCTGGCAGATAGATAATCTCCATTCCTGCAATGAGCACAGCTGATGGAAAGACAAGCAAATGGATAATCTTAGAATGCTGTATCTGCAGAACTGGGCAGCAGTCCTGGAAACATTCATATTTAACAAGCACAGTGCTGTACAGACACATAAAATGGTGTGTATGTGCTTGGAGCATTAGGCTTTGGTTCAAAAGCCAGAACTGCACCTTGTGATGTGACAACACCTCCTCAAAACTGCCACAGACGGGGCTGTTTCCAACACAGGTTCAGAAATAAAAAGACTTTTCCTAGAGCAAGGTATCTGGCAGTGCAGACATGAGCAGGCAGGTTACCAGGCAGCAAGAGAGCATCAGTGAGGAGCTGCAGCCATCAACCCTCCCTGCCTGATCCAGAGCTGCTCTGGCAGAACCTCCTGAGCCTTCCCTGTGGCAAACCAAGCCCTTGGGCACAGTTTATGGAAGCACAGAGAGGAAGGAAGGCATATGGCATCTGCCTGGCTCCCAGCACAGCTTCTTGTCCCAGATCTGCTCCTGTCTGCCTTCCCCTGTGCCAGAGAGATCCTGGTACAAGGATGGGGAGGTTCTTCCTTTTACCCAGCCTGCAGCTTGGGACAGGGGCACTGCAGGGTCCTGGCAGCCTCTCCCTCTCAAATCCTCCTCTAACTGGCACCCAGGGATCCCACACACCTCCACGGGGATTTCACCAATTCCTTAGGAAGGGGCAGTTGAAAAATCACCTTTTGTCTCAAATAGGAGACTTTTTTTTTCTTTTCTGTCATAGATCAATATGCAAAGTATAAGGAATGAATGACACTTGGAGATGAATACAGAGAAATTAACTTATCGTTGGCAAGAGTCACAGCTACCTGCTTTGGCTCCAAGGTGATTTCTGCTTTCCACTCAACTGGTTCAAGTCAACCGAAGCCTCAGGATAATTCATGGTAATCAAATTGTGTGGCAAGCCACATCTTTTTGGAAGAAGCTTTCCAAAAAAGGCTCTTTAATGTGGCATAAGATCTTTCCAATAACTGTCAAATCTGATACCACTTGATTTTAGGAAGAAAACACCTTAAAATGTTCCCCATGTAAAAACTCTGTGACAGTTTTGATCATTGTTGAGTAAAGACTTTTCAAAATGCAAATTCACGAATGGAAGATTCAGCAAATCAATCAGCATCACCTTGAATGCAAGCAAACAAAGCAAACTTCTTTTCTGGCATGGAAGGTAGGTAAGGAAATGTTGCATTATTTCTGTAATTAGTGTACATTAACACCAACCATCCAAGGCACACTAAATACCCTTTAGAGAGACACATCAACAAGAGGAGGGAAGATGGATCTTGATAGGGCTGAACACAATGTTGAAAACAAAGCTGGGGACAACAGTGATGTGCAGAAGGTGACTGCAAACTGCACATCATCAACAGAGTCTGAGGAGAGGGACCCATTGGTCACAACACACATAAATAAAACCATAAAAAATCAGAAGCTAATTTTGCATGTGATACCAAAAGTGGCAAGAATAAGGAAAGTGTTACCAGATAACAGATTCATTTTTGTAACTATCACCTAAGACACACTCTCTGAACATGGCACAGAAAACAGGTTACTATTATTATTATTATCATCATTATTATTATTATTATTATTAATAATTGTGTGCTCATCCCCTTTGAAGCATAAGGGACTGTATGTTCTGGTGAGAGTTCAGGTCTCAACAATTACCTTGGGGGCACCACTCAAGCTGTTAAACCCTCATTCTAAAAGCCACTCTGGAAAATGTTAATATAATTTTTTAGTATCTCCTGTGCACTTAGTGGCTGATACACTGCATATCTTAAATATAGTCCTGCCACCAAGCTGTGCATTGGTAACTGATTTCAGACCAATTTTTCTTTGTTGATTACAAAGTGGTTTTAAATTAGAGCTCCCGCTTTGAGACCGTGTACTTGGTTGAACCTAAAATTTCATGATTGTCAGTACAATTCTGAAAGCAGTACAAAGTAGTACACAAATGGATGCCTCAGAACTAAATGTAAACAGCTCTGTCCCAAGCCAATAACCAGTAAGGAGTTGGCAGGTGCTGCTTGAGCTTGCCACCTACACACACAAAATTTGACAGAGGATGAAAGACAAGTACTGTACTTGTGTTCCACCTCAAGCCCTCTAAATTCACTGTTGGGACTGACATTTGGGAACAGATTTCTGCAAAATCACAGTGAAGTATTTGAGAAGCTCAGCTGTACTTCACTCACCAAACTCACTGTACTGAGAAGGAAGTTGAAGCAGAGGATTTATTGTGCAACTGGGATGTAGATGATAGCAATTCCATTCTCTTCTGCATTTTAGATATCCCACCTGATTGCACAAGCACCTGTATCCCTGAAACAAAGAGATCTCACCCTTAAAATTATAACATCACCTCACAGCAATGTTGTAAAATAAATATACAAAATCTAAGTGCCAAAACTGTGGCACCTGGCTCAATAACAATTTATGTGGATGCACAAGCTGACCTTCCATAGTCATCCTCCCAACAGATTCTCTGTTTAAACCTCCAAATTTTTGTTGTTCTTCTTCTTCATCATCATCTTCTTCTTTCTTCTTCCTTTTTCTTTTCTTGTTCTTTCTTCTTTTTCTTCCTTCTTCCTTCTTCTTTTTTCCTTCTTCTTTCTTCTTTCTTCTTTCTTCTTTCTTCTTTCTTCTTTCTTCTTTCTTCTTGTTCTTTCTTTCTTTCTTCTTCTTCTTTCTTCTTCTTTCTTCTTCTTTCTTCTTCTTTCTTCTTTCTTGCCTTGGATGCCTGCAGGTGGTAAAACTTCCTGGAGGTGCAAGATCCCACATCTTGCTGTTCAGGCTTAATTCTCTTATTCACCTGGAATGTGAGGACAATCCAGTCCCACAGGACACCCCTGCAAGTCCAGGCCCAAAGCTCTGTACCAAGATGATGAGCTGAAATCCATTCTTGCAGCTCAGGGCAGGGACAGCTGCAAGGCTGAGTTAGGGAAGGAGTGCCATCAGAAATGGGACATTTAGGATTTCCCAGTCCCTTTTGGGGCTGTCCAAGCAGGGAGTCAAAGGGCAAAGTAATTTAGGCATCCAATGCACCACTGGCTTACAGACTCTGCTGGTTCAGACACCATTCACACCATCTTCTTCCAAAAAGAATTCACACTTTGCTTACAAAATGGTTATTGCAGAAGCCTCTTTTACTTCCTATCTCCACATAATCCTGCACTCTAATTGTACTTCATTTCTTTAATGCAGTGTTAAGTCTTCAGGCACATTTAAAGGGTAGAGAGAACATTAACTGCTTTGTAGGTATTTTTAGGAGACATTTTGATGACTTTGTACCATAGAGTTCAGTTAGAGTTTTCTTTCTAAAAACAACTAAGTCATCAACATGATTAAAATATGGGTATTAAATCCTTCAAAGCATTTAGATAAGTTGGTGGCTAGAAATAGAAGAGTTCTTCAGTTTTTTTGGAGCACAGGACATCCTGTGCTATGGTTTAAAAGATAACTTTGACTGAGAAAAGGTCACTAGTTCTTCATAACCCATCTACAGGTCCAAGGCTAGAATCCACATAAATATTCTTTCACAACCTCAACACAATTCAGACTTATAATTATCTCATACACATAAATTTGATCAGTCATCACTGATTTCCCTCAAATGTGGCAAGTTCATTTGTGTTTATGGAAGAAATAAATTGTATTTGAGCAGGGATGAGAGGTAATAAAGCATTAAACAAAAGATGTAATTGAAAAATCTGACAAGTTCAACACAAAGTCTCTTAAACACATTTGCTCACACTTGGTAAAGCACAGCCTCTTTCTCTGCAGAGCCACAGAGCTGTGGATGAGTGAACACAAAACTTAAGGGGCCAAGCCCACAAATCACCACTGAAGAATTATCCCCATAAAGCAAACATTCCTTCTCCTTTTAAATGTTTTCAAAATGTGGATAAGAATTACCTTCAGAAAACAGACTCTGGCAGGATGAATGGACACTGAACAGAAATTTAACTAAAGAAATGTTCTGGGTCTGTAATGTGAGGACAATCCAGTCCCACAGGACACCCTTGCAAGTCCAGACCAACTAGGCCCAAAGCTCTGTACCAAGATGATGAGCTGAAATCCATTCTTGCAGCTCAGGGCAGGAACATCTGCAAGGCTGTTAGGGAAGGAGTGCCATCAGAAATGGGACATTTAGGATTTCCCAGTCCCTTTTGGGGCTGTCCAAGCAGGGAGTCAAAGGGCAAAGTGAATCAGGGCTCCAATGCACCACTGGCTTACAGACTCTGCTGGTTCAGACACCATTCACACCATCTTCTTCCAAAAAGAATTCATACTTTGCTTACAAAATGGTTATTTCAGAAGCCTCTTTTACTTCTGTTTCAGCCTTCAAATTTCTTCTTCTTCTTTCTTGCTTTGGATGCCTGCAGGTGGTAAAGCTTCCTGGAGGTGCAAGATCCCACATCTTGCTGTTCAGGCTTAATTCTCTTAGGACACCTGGAATGCAGAGGAACAGAGCTCTCCAACAGGAACAGAGCTCTGAGAGCTCATCCACAGGGCCCAGGAAGCACCAGCAGATGGTGCTCTGAAAGCAGGCAGGTTCCTAAGCAAAAACAGCTTTTATGAATTGAAATTTGACAAGCACAGATGAGAAAATGTCTTCAGTAAAGATATCACAGTAAGATAATAAATTATTCCTTCCTTCAGAGAAAAAACACAGCCCTGTAAAAGGGCAATTTGCCCCCTTTTCAGGTGATGCTGCTTTAATTATGATGACACTGCTTTATTTCCAGAGCACAAGTGCCAGTGCAGCAATCTCCTCCTTACCCATCAGAGTGTCTTCAAGACATCATTCCTTCTTGATACTTCACAGATTTGCCTTGAAGGCAAGAACAGTTCAAGTCATTCATTTATGAACCCAAAGACATTCTCAGTGTTGTCAGAAATTGTGAAAATTTGGGTACGTGATTCCAGTGCCTTCTCTTTTCCTATTGCTTGGCAGCATAAAACAGCACTGATTGAACGGATCTCACACTTGAACTTTTTTTTGTATATTCACTATTTAACAGATTCCAGAGTAGGACTGGCTTTCAGGACATACAGATGCAGTCACAGAGCTGCAGAAGGATGGAGCAGCACCTAAAATGGCCTTCAGTATTGGAGAGGCAGAGTGGGATCACTAGAGGAAGAAATCAGTGATGGAGATATTTATTCTCTCAATTTAATCAAATCAAGATATTTAATTTCACTTATAGAAAATTATCATAGACTCAAGCCTGACAGAGGTCAAGAAGTGTTTGGACAACACTCTCAGGCCATGGTGGGATTCTTGGGGTGTCCTCATTGATCCTGAAGGGTCCCACCATGTTCAGGATGCCCTGTGATTCTATGAAAAATGAACACAAAAAAATGTGACCCAAAGTCCCCAAACAGGCAAATCTCACTGGGAGCAGGGCAGGGATCCCCACCACATGAGCTGTACCTTGCAGAGCAACAGGAACATGCCATGGCCAGCCAAGGTGTTTTAGGCAGCCTAGGCAAGACTTACTGATCCAATGGAGGAAAAAAGCAAACAAAAAAACCCCAAACCAGTATATATGTTTCTACATTTATTTGATATATTATTAATATATTAATGCATTAATATAATTTTATATATTAAGAATATTGCTAATTAGATATAATTAAAATATACTAATACACTAATATATGAATAATATATATATTAACAATATTGCTAATTTGATATATTAATACTATAACAATATTAATATTGTATCATTATATGTATATATATATATATAATTATATAATAAATGTATATTTATTGATATACATTTCTACATTTATTTGTTTGCAGAAGTTTATTTTATGTTCACTAAACCAGGAGCCAAATCTTTCTAACAACCTCCAATAAGGTATGAGGCATGTGGTTCTCTCTTTGGCTTGGGAATCATGTCATCTTTAATTAAATATTAATGATTAGGTGCCTCTCTGGGGATTCAGAAGACCTGAGTTGCCTGGCCCACCTCAGGTTTTGTCTGTGATAAGCCATCCCAGCTGCCAGCAGGAGATAAACCAGCAGCAGAGGGGAAGGAAGGGCAGCACCAGGTCCTGGGAGGAGCAGAGTTATCTTTGCTGGGCTGGGGCAGCAGGACAAACAGGGGTGAGGGGAAAGAGGAGTGGGGCAGGTCTGAGGCGCTGACACCCAAGGCAAAGCTGCTGGGAAGAGGTGTGGAGGAAGGGGAGAAGGGCAATGCAGTATCCTGCATGGAAACAACTGGAAACAGATAACTCATTACACCACACCACCAATCCTAATTACCAACCTTGGGTATCAAAGATTTAATTTGTGTTGAGTGTGAGCTCGGCACCTCCGGCTGGTTTGGGTTAGCTCAGGCCACCCCTGCCTGCACACAGGAGGGGAATTTCAGCCTCAAGGGCTGCCAGCCCACAGAGCTCGTCAGAACCAGGTTTAAGGTGGGCTGTGTCCCTATGGAGGGAGTGGGAAATATTTTTCCTCTCTAATTGAAGAGTCCATCCTTTTCCTGTGCATTTTGAAACACAGGTTAGACCAGCTTTGAGGACATCCCTTACAAAGCTGTTCACCTGCAAGGATGGATTTCCCCCTGCTTATTTCCATGTCAGTTGCTAACCAGCTATTTTACATCAAGGTTTGTCTTTGGCAACCAGTTTCACAATGAGAATATTCACACCTGACTTCTCTCACCACAGCATTGAGCTCCAGGCAGAGAAAAAACTGCAGTGGCAAAGTGGGCACTGCTCAGTGGGGATGCACCACTTGCCTCCCACACTGGGTCACAGTAAAGATTTGTAAATTCTCTTTTTATACAAGAGAAGCAGAGAACACACCTCACTTACTGCACCAGAACATATATTAATTTGCTGTATCAATAGAACAATTCCTGTGTTGATTTAGAACTCATTAATTCCTATGATCTCTCCCTTATCATCAAACTTCTCTCTGATGCTCTGCCTGATTTTAATGAGACCTTAAATTAGTGAAGGACTGTGCATTCTGAGCCACATCTGTTTCCTCTAAGGTTTTTTATGCTATTGCCTGTAAAATATTTCTATATGTTTCAAAGTGAAAGGTCAAAAATTATCATGAGCTTGTTTCCTCCTACTGAAGCATTGTCTTCCCACCAAGACATTGATTTGCATGCAATCGGAAAGTTCCCCTTGCTTAATATCTTTGTCCATTCTAAATCTTTCATTACCTTGATGAAGAAAGCAGGTGATTTATCATTTGACACTGTTCCTGGATTAATATTTCCATCATCTCCACTAGAGTTAAGTGTCTACATTTTTTTCTCTTGGAACAGTGGTAGAGACAACAGGTTATGTGGCCACGTTGCATATATTTGATTTTATCTCAGCTTTAACTGATGCAAAGAATTCACATTTGCTGTCTGCCTCAGTTTCTTGGATGAGGGCTTGCATTTGGATCACATATCAGCCTTAGGGTCCCTATATGGGCCTTTTCCCCTCATAAACAATCTTTCAGCTCTTCATCTACGGCAGAAAAGTATTCTTTCATTCCACTGGATGGAACATTCTACCTTTAGCCTTATTTTATTTTTAATCCTTCCTGGCATCATTGCTATCAACTTCTGCTGGTACTACAGATCCCTGCAGCACAAAACCCAGCACTTTTCCTCAGGACATCATATAGAATGTGATGGGTTTAATTTCACTTTCTAGCACATCAGGAAAAAAACCCTGAAGTGTGAGAAGGAGGCAGTGGGTACAGAGTTTGTTCAATAGACAAGAGGAACATTTTGCAGCTGCAGAGCACATTTCAGCTAGGGGCCTCAAAACATAAAATAAATTTCACAAGAGCCTTGCTGAGATAGGGTTCTGTGAAGTTCATTTAATTAAAGTTTAGTTGATGAATGAGGGTAATGTTTGGGTTTTTGCAGAGGAAATCACAGCAGTGACAAACAACTATATTTCTCATTTATTATGTGAAATTTGTGATGTTTCTGGAGAATTTTATAATAAGCTGTGAAGACAGTCCTGGATAATCTTTCTCACACCAGAAAATTTTTAAAAATCTGCAACTCTACTGTGTAAAACCATAATTGATTTCACATCGATCAGCAGAGTCACAAATTTATATCAAGGCACTGAGGAGCAAAGCACACCACAAAAGCAGAAGAGAACAATTGTGTGGAAAATTAGTGACAGGATTATTGAACCAATTTTATCTGATATTGCATGGGAAGATGATTTGCCATTCAGGCAGAAATTATCAGACAAAACAAAAACCCCTAAACTATAAAAACAGTTAATTAACACACTCAGCTTCACAGATGTTCTAATCAAGTGTAGTCTGGATGATTGAAACTCTAACTGTTTGCTATCCTGAGTAAAAGACATAAAACTAAATCTTCAGCATTGAATCCTGACATGAATATGGACCTTCTAATAAGGCAAAAATTTACAATAAAATTAGCATAGTCATTTCTTGACAATTCAATTAGCCTAAAGAAATGTATGGTTTCACACAGATCACCAAATCTATCACTTTAAGGAGCTAAAAACCCTTTTCCATTTACCACTAAAAACCACAATAGTATATACCTCAGGCAATACAGACATTCCAAGAATATTAGCCACATTCTTATGGTCGTATTATCTTATGAAATAATAATTTCAAATATTTTTGTGGAGTGGAAGGAGGAGAGCCTTTGGGAGAGTGAAAATAGAGGGATGGGTCAGGTCCTACTGCATGGTGTGCCTTGGGTCTGTCTTGGTGGCCTGAATAGCCCTGGGAGATTCATGTCACCACCCCTAGAAATGGAAGCACAGGTTGAGTGAGATGTTGTGCAAATGGATCAAAACTGTTGGACTGGAGTGGTGGGAATACAGAGTTTCCTGTTTGCTGTGTAGAAAAATACCCACAAATCTCAGCAGACCGCAGCAGGGGTTAAAAAAGGGGGTAATGGAAGTAGGGAAAGTTAAATCATGGAATCATAGAATCCCCTGGGGCATTGGAAGGGAAAATAAAAATCCTCCAGTTCCAATCCCCCTGCCATGGACAAGGACACCTTCCACTATCCCAGGTTGCTCAGAGCTCCATCCAGCCTGGCCTTGGGCACTGCCAGGGATGGAGCAGCCACAGCTGCTCTGGGCACCCTGTGCCAGGGCCTCACCACCCTCACAGTAAAGAATTTCTTCCCAATATCTGATTTAACCCTCCTCTCTTTCAGTATGAGGCCGTTCCCCCTCGTCCTGTCCCTGGGCTGTGTCAGTGCTGTCCAGCCAGCCAAGGGCTCCCACTAGTGTTGCTCTTTATTTCAGTTCCAGTGCTTGAATAAGGAGCTAAAACCAGAGGATTATTGAAGAGAGGGGAAAAGCACAGTAAGAGAAAGAAGCTGTCATAAGGGTTAGGCCCACAGATACTTTCACACTCAATTCATCATCTGTAAACCTGATCCATGCTGTTAATTCCTCAAAGCTTATAAAAATCTGCAAATTATATCATCTGGAAATCTTGCTGAAAATATTCAGATGCCATTGTCAGCACCTAATGAAGAATTGCAACCCTTTGTGAAGATCACAGTTTTAGCTGGAGCTCTGGAGAAGGAAGGAGGTCACAGGGTAATCTGTCACTGCTGCCTGTGGCTCCTTTTAGGGGCATCCATGGGCATTTTACACCTGGTCCTCCAAACTCATGGTGTTGGGACACAGAAGGTACCTAAGGCCAAGGGAAAACCAGTCTAGTTAAAATATTTAAGGGAGGAGGTTTGTTTGGTTTGTTCTTTCTCTTTAAATCAAACCTGCAAGCTGAAGATCATGCTTGTAAAAATAAATAATGGAGGACTGACTGATGGATTGGGCAATAGCAGGTACCACTGGAAAATAAAAGTCTTTGGTACAGAGTTAAAGCTGGCACATCTGGAAGCAAATATTTCCATACCTGACAACTTAAGCTGGTTTGTATGAGATATAAGTTTGCACACTTAATAATAACAACTGCTTTTCATCAGATTATCTTTGTGTAGAACTGAGAATTTCTAATGTTGGAACCCTTGCACTATTCCAGCCAAATTCACATCTTTTGAAATATATCTTTTAACACACTAAAGTACACCCTTGACTTGGATTTTCTTTTCTAGCAAACATGATGAATATGCATTAATAAGAGCTACTTATTGGGGAACTGTTAGCTTTTTGGTCTGTGTACAAAAGAATTGGATATCTAAATAGGAAGGGGCCACAGGAAAAAATGTTACTTTCAGATTAGATAAAGACATAGGACACAAATAGCATCTTTGTATTTTCATTGAAATTTGCATCTAATCTGACAATTTCCAGGCTCATATCCTGAATTCATTATTAAATAGACACTTTATATTTGTTTCCTGTGTATCATGATTTCTCTGGCATGATGACTTGGGGGAACAACCAGACTGTCTGCTGGTACTCAGGAGCCTACTGAGAAAACTGTAAAATGCCAAGTAGTTTACATTTTTAAAGTCTGGAAAAATAAATATGAGGTAATTCCACTGAAGCATATGATAGAGACATTTGTAACTCTTCATATCTCTTGGCACAAGAACACAACAAAATGTCGAGCTCAGAATGAGAAAGCCACACACAAATCCAGATGAGAGACAAACTTTTGATGCTGAAACATGCAGCAATGACCTACTTAAGACATGGTCCATTTTCTGGGTTTTTTTTTAAATTTTATTAAGCCTTTAATTCAGGTTTGTGCAAATATAGATTTTCAAGTATTTGCTATTCACCAAATATATTCAGACTAATTACCTGTGAGACACCAGCTGTGTAAGAAATAGGGAAGAAGTTATGACTTTAAAACCCTAATTCTCTTTCTCAGTAAAAAATGGAATTCCCCAAATAAGTATCACAAATTACACAATAATACCTTGCTTTTCTGGAAGCTGTCTTAGAAAATAAAATAAAACATATAAGAAGATTTATGGATATATGTAGAATTGCTGCCTCTAATGAAATTAAAACTCCCACGTGCCTCCAGGACTATCATACACCAAGTTTTGCATAAACAAATAGTAGTTTCTTTTTTAATCTTCCAGACTTGTGTCCATTTAAATGTATCCACTTTGCAAAGGTGGGATGTCTGCTGGCTTCTTTTGAAAAAAATAACAACTGAGATAAAACGGTCATACCTTTGGGTCTGATTTTAAAAGGAGGAGTAAAAAATTAAGTTGAGCCTTCATGAAAATGAACCTGTACATCTTCAAAACCTGAAACTTTGCTGTTTCATATGAACAGGTGCTCCTGCTTTGAGAGATTGGATGCTCTTGACACTTCTATGAGTGTCAAAGCACGAGTAACCAGCTGTGTTTTATGTATCTGTGCTTGAGTACTCACAAGTTACTAAAAAGAAATCAGAAATAATCTGCAGAGCTGATGGGCTGTTATCTTAGGTATAAATCTTCATTGTCTTTTGATTGATTAACTGAAAGGGCTGAGGTGATTACTGAACCTAAACAATCCTACACTGTTTTCCTTTATCCATGTCATTATGATAATGCATGCCTTTGTTGTCAAAACAGATACTGAGCTCTTTCTTCTTAAAAGGGAATCATCATAAATTACCCTTGAACTTTAAAATCACTGTTTTGAAAAGTTTAAATGGATTTTTCAAGTTAATGAAGGCAAGGGTATTTTCCTGTGACTCAGAATTGAACTTCTCTATTAGGTGCACACAGGGTTTCTATTTCCAGCACCAAAACAATGCAGATTATCACCACTGAACATTTCAAAACAGCAGCTGTGGGCTTTGATGACTAGACACCAAATATTTTTCTAGCAGAGATGAAAACATTGCCATAGCAGATTTCATCCTGCTTCACCAGGCTTGATTTCCAAATCACCTTGCTCTTCACAAGCCCTTTAGGTAAAGCTGAGGTATCCAGAGTCAGGAGTTAAAAAACATTTCCACACTGGAGCACCGAGAGAAGGAAAATCCTCTGCCTGCTCCTGCCCATCCATCCTTTCCCCAGGAGGGGGAAGCCGAGCTCTGCCAGTTGCAGAATAAAGTTGCAGTGGATTGAAGGGAAGTGTGGGAAGGATCTTTTATTCTTTAGCATCAATTATTCTTATGCTTGTTCCCACAAATGAAGTTAATGATCTCCAAGTGTCTACTCCCACGGCTCCCCACTGTGGGCAAGAATCTCTCTATCCTCACTGAGAATGCTGTAAATTTTGGGTCAAAGAGGATTTTTTTTTTTCCTAGGCAATTCTGCTCTTGAGCAACAGGAGGATGAAGCTGACATGAAACACACGGCCTTTCTGGCTCTCCTCTCACCCACACAAATGTACTTTAACAAGGAGTTCCGAGCCCAAGCATCAGTTTCAATTAATACAAAATGCAACTGTTCTATTATCCAGGGCCAGCAGCCTGTCTGGAGAGTTCCTCTCCATAATGAGGAGAGGTGCTACTTTCACAGAAGGCCATTTTCAGTGCTGGAGATGAGGAGAGTGAGTCAATTGCCAGAACACTTTCTTGCCATTGATGCCTTGTGAGGGCTGACATAGAACAGAGGCTAGATGGGGTTAAAGAATAAAGTAGGGATTTATTAGAAGGCCTCAATGGATCCACCTTGGGCAGGACAAGAGCCCAGCCAGGGCTACACCCAAGATGAACTAAAATGGTCACAGAAATGCACGACTGGTCATGGGGTCTCTCACTTTTATAAGTTCTGGTCCATTTGCATCTTGTAGTTAATTGTCCAATTACAGCTTTAGGTTATGAAGTACCATCCTTCCTGTTTCTCTCTCTTTTCTTTCTTTCTTTTCTTCATCCTTCTTTATGCTCTTGGGCCTGAGATTTGGATCATTTGTCCTTGGTGCCCAGCTAGAGAAGGAGAAGGAATTGTTTTGTCTCCCTACTCTGTGAAGACAGCTCACCATCCCCTAATATGAAGGTCAGAACTACACACTAAAGCAGCACAGAATCTGAAAAATAGAAAAGCTAAAACCTGAGGCATCACCCTTGGAGACACCTTGGTCCCCAGGTGGTTCCAAGCTTCCTGTAGGTCCACATTGCACCCCCAGATGCCCAGGGTGATCTGTCCTGGCACACTGGCCACCTTTGGGCACCAAATCCTCCACTTGGGTGTGCTGGCTGCCCACCTGCAGGGCAGGGTTTGGTCTGTGAGCAGGTGTGAGGTGACAGCAGCAGGATGAGCTGTGGGACCCAGAAAATGAAACCTTCCCGTGATGCACCGTGACCACAGTGAAGTGATGGCTCAGTGTGTGTCTGCAGCATGTAAAACACAAATTCTGCAGTCTTTACCTACAGTTTCAGCTGCTCCAAGGATACAAAGCCCACAGAACTGTTTTGTGAGCTTCCCAGCCATGAGGAACTGGGGTGACAAAGCAACACATGTTGGGTGGATCATTTCTTTAGGAAGGGCAGGCTGCAGGCAGGCAGTGATTTCCACACCAGAGCAGCAGCCCTGCTGCCAGGCAGTGATGCAACATCCACAGCAAGCACCACTCCAGACCCCTGGGAAATCAAAACTAAAAACTCACCACCAAAAATGTACAGTTTGTTATCCTCAGTGGATAACTTCAAAGACTTGGACAATTATGTGAAGCAATCTTTTGATTCAGACACAATCATCCTGCGAGGTTTCTACCTGCCTGAGGGCCCAAAGCAGTGTCCTTTCCCTTTTGAAAGGTGAGCACACCTGACAAGCCTTGGGGTCAGCAAACACAGAATGAATTCAGGGATTAACCAAGCACATTCTGCCCCACTGGTTTTATTGAGAAAACAGCTCATGCATTAGAAGTAGATCGTGCTCCTGCTACCCTGTGGTAAGCACACAGAGCTGTTCTCCTTCTGATGCCTTTTAGCCTAAAAACTTGACAAGAAATCAAAAAGATTTTTTTTATTACAGAATTTTTTAGCAAAAGATATTCAGGTTCTCCTGCAATATATTATTTATAATACGGTGTGTTAGCCCTGAACTTTTAAATCATTTTGCTTTCCAGCCTTCTTCAAAATGACCAAAACCAAGCAAATCAAATTTTTTTTTTTTAAATTGAGAAACATGGAGAATATTTTTTTCATCCTAGTTCTCTGCTGTGCCTTTCTGAGCATTTGTAAAATGCACAGACTTTTGGTTCTTATGGGAAAAGCAAGTACACAAGCAATATATAGCATTGTTGGCCCAGAATTTTTGGAGTTTCCTTCTGGAAAAAAAAGCCTCTTCATTGAGTATGCATCCTCAGGGAGCAGAAAACTGATTCTGTGCATGCCAATTTTTGTATAGAAATAAATAAAATTTGGCACTATAATTTATATCTCCACTATAGAAGAATAAAAGAGTTTGAATGCTTGAATAAAATAGTTTCTAAGAGTATATATGATTTAATTATGTACAAGACTGAATGACACTTTCTCCATTCCAGGAGCTTACATTTCCCATCAGGAACTGCTGAATATTTTCTTCCACATTAATGCAAATCAATACAACATAAATTATTCTGTTAGACTATTTTTTAATTATGCCTGCTGGAAAAATCCTTATCTGTATGAAAGCTGTGTTAAGACTGTGTAATTCAGTGTCTGACTGTACCCATGCTCATTTCCCTGCCAGTGCCAAGGCCAGCTCTGTGGTCTAAACCCTGTGCATTTCTGGGCACAGCAATTCCAAATCTGGGGCTCTAGGTAATGGAATTTTTTCTGATGGTCCTTCTACCTGTCCTCCTTTTTTTTTTTTGTTTGTTTGGTTTTTTTTGTTGTTGTTGTTTTAAATTAGAAGAGGGTCAATTTAGATTGAAATACAAGGAATAAGTGCTTTACAAGTAGTTTACAAGTGGTTTTGTGTTCAAGAAATGACAGATTGTGGCATTTGGCCACAGACAACTTGGTTTGGGGTTGGCAGCTGTGGGAACAACTCCAGAGCCACAGCATATGGTGCCCTCTCTCCCTTCCTTTATTTTCAGGGTGACTATGGAATCACTTCTGTACAGACTTGATTAACCCCGCACAAATTTTAGCTGGTGCATTCTTTGTGCATTTGGATTTCTTTAAGTCCTTTTTTTTGGTGTGCATGTAGACACCACCAGAGGTCAAGGCAGAGTGTGCTCTCTGCCACAGTGCCACACCTCAGGGACCCTGTGTCACTTGCAAGTATGGAGCACATACCAAAATTCCTCTCAGGCTGTTCCCGGACCTCATCCAGCCCAGGGCCTGAAATAAACCTGGTGGAAGTGGCTGCTCCATGTGGCCTGGGGCCTTGTGCTGACCCTGAGCATCCCCCAGCATTCTCTCTCCAATACACATAATCGAGCTGAACCTACAAATATCTTCATGCATGTGAGAAGCAGCATATTCCCCCTCAAACAACTTCGACTGCCATGTCTTTCTTACTTAAAAGAAAGAATGCGGGAGCCTGTTTTCATGACCTTGGGCCAATTGGGCCTTGTGTGCCTGTTGCCCTTCCTGCCTCTCCCTCCTCCTCCCCATGGCCTGGAGTGTCCCCCAGCTCCTGGCAGTGATTGGGGGGTCATTCCTGGGATTATATGTGGATAATCTTGATTTAATGGGCAACAACAGGCAAGTTTTGTGCTTGAAAAGCCACTGCTCAGAAAAGCCACTGCTTTCCCTTATTACTCACACCCATACTTTGGAGTCTAGGTCCTTCCTGACTGAAGCACATTTTGTCCTTCAGAATGACAATGCTTTTGTTTTCTAAAAGCTGCCCCAGTTTCTTTCCCTGCTCTTTAAGGCTCTCAGCTCCTGGTCTGGGTGGGTGCAGCAGCCTCTGTGGTGTCTCTTCAGCCAAAACAACAACCACTCATCAGATTAAAAATGAACGAAGGGTCTCAGCTTGAGCCTACACAGAGCTTGAAGCAGGGGTCCTACAAGGATTGGAGAAAAAATAAATGGCTGATGTTGAAAGTCTGGAATCCATCTTGCACAAATTGATCTCAAATTACACTGGGATTCATATCTGAACATCCTCAGCTGTGGGAAGTCCTAGACAAAGTTTTTGGCCTAACTCTGTTATGGATTAATGCTAAGTGACTTTAAAAAGGCACAAAAGCAACCACAGAGTCTGTGCATGCCACAGGCATCTGTGTTCCTAGTTTAGATTTTAATATGAACTAATAAAGTGAAAACACTCAGATTTATTCTGCTGTGTGTTTATCACTTTCCAGCACCTATTTCTTCAAGAATTTCAATGCTTTTATGAGAAATAGGTGTTCCCAATGGTAGCTCCTCAATACCAGAAACAGCTCTGTACCTGATATTAAAAGAACTATAAACCACCCACAAAATTTAAAGCACTACAGATTTATCACTGGTGTTACAGTATTACTTGTTGGAGAAGCCCATTTCCACAGAGTTGGGATCCTGATTCTTAGAAAGCATGAGAGCCACATGTTCGTGGTGGCCTCAGCAGAAATCTCTTCACCAGAGAAGTGAACTGCTTTATCCAGCCTACCATTCAACGATTATGTCTAATGCCCCTCACAATATTAAAACCTGGCTGACACTGTAGCCTAAGAGTTGCACACAACTGTGTATTTTTCTCTTTTAAAAGACAAAAAGCTTAGACCATACAGAGATATCACACAGAGAACATCCAGAACTGGATAATCAAAGGAAACAACACTGCTCATCATCTGCTCAAAGGTGACCAGCCAGGGAGGTTATGCAGGTTCAAGAGTTCTCACTTCTGGCCCTACATTTTCTGATGAAACAACCAGCTATTCCCATCATCTCTTAGGTTACTGCGGAATAATAAAGCCTACCTGTTATCTGCGAGTACTTTAGCACTATATTAGGATCTGATCCTCTGGTTAAGCAGTGGACTTGGCTTTGAACTTTTAAATAAATTTTTTCTCACCTTGTCTGCAACTTCATATTATCATCCTCAGGCTAAAGAACCAAAGATATTTCTTGAGATGGCAGATACATTACTTATACTCTAGACAAGACTGCCTTACATTTCCTGCGTTCCCAAAATTTATGGTGGTTTTTTTTTTGAGAGCAAGTCTCTTCCCCCAACTACATCTCATAATGAATGAAATTATCACATAAACGGTGAAGTGGCTCCTCTTTACTTCCCTAAACTTGGTATACAATGAAAATCTTATTAAAACATTTTGAACTCTTCCTTTGATAAATAAAATTTATTTTAACTCTTCAAAGCTGACCTAAGACAATAAGGTCGCATTTTTATTTAGCTAAATCACAAGCAGATAGGGTTTGTTTGGGTACAATTATGACTAAGTTTCAGTGTCTACGTCTACCACATTCACTATGAAAACATTCTTTTAAAATGCTTTTAAATGGATAGTAAACATTCTTAATACAATAGAGTTTTGATAACACTATTTGCTGGCATGCCATAAAATATGGTACTAAGAAATTCTTCCCTGGCTTGGACTAACATTCCCTCTAGTGCTACAAGAACTGCTCAATTAACTTTTCCAAATATATAGTAAATATGTAAACTGACTAAAAGAGGCTGTCTCCCAGGTCAGGGGTTACCCAAAATTTATGAGATTTCTGTGTTATTTTTCCATTAAGTCCTGGTTTAAATTTCACTTCCGTAAATAAGATCTTGTTGACTCTTAATGATCTTGATTCAGATCTAGACTGCAAATTTCCTTCTTCATATTTTTTCCACGGTACTTAAAAAAAAACCCACATCTTTTTTTCCTTCCACAACCACATTATTGTGTTTATTTGACATGAGGATGAGATCGGTTTTATGTTATTTCATTAGCTACTCAGAGACTGTTTATGCTGACCCTTGTGGTGACTTTGTAGAACTCTGAGGTCTTGATTCTGTAAATCCCTTGTTGAGGCAGCCCCACTGACACCTGTGTAAACTCAGTTACAAAGCCTGCTTGCCTGGAGTGTGGAAATCTCCAGCAATATTCACCAGGTATTTTACATAAACACTAACATATAAAAATATTCTTTCTCTTTAACCTTTTCAAATACTTACCAAAGCAATGATTATTTATAGGTTAGAATAGTAAAATGTGTCTCATTTTGAGAAAACCATACAGGATGGTGAATCTGAGAAAAGAACTGGATTTCTTAGTCCACAAGTTTAAAAATCATCCTGTAAACATACTTGAAAATGTTTTATCTTGCTTCTAATGATGTAATTGAAAGGTTTTTCACATCTGAATAGAAACAGGATAATAATCAGAAAATATAAACTCCTGAGAGCTAACAGGAAAACAGAAAAGAAAGCGTAACTGGTACAATTCCATCTGTACATTATTGTTTTGTTCTGGGCAATCTCAACTCACATCCAGTCTGGCAACAGATGAGAAGCAGACACAGAACCAAAGCAATCACATTAAATTACAGCTCCACTATTATTTTACTGAGTAATTATTAGAGATAATTGCTTTCAGCACTTGAGGAAAGGCCATATTAAACACTCTCAAAGCAAGCACCACTGCCAGCTGGGAGGAGACTGAGCTCTGCTGCTGCTTCTTGATGTTTGCCTCAGACTAACTCACTTCATGGCCCTGTCCCTACAAAGTCCATCACCTTTTGGCAAAGGCTGCAGCTGAGGTGTGAATGCAGGCAGCCTCACAGACCTCTCTCTGCTCAGCTACACCCTTGTAAGAGCCGAAATGAGGGATGTGGGACTCCACATCAACTCTCCAAAATGCAGTTTATTCCATCCAAGAGGTTACAGC